>JAXFYN010000062.1:0-700605 GCA_036172215.1 Camellia granthamiana | reverse complement strand
AGACACTATATGCTCAAAAATGGAAACTTGTACATTTATACAATGAAAATACCCCAAATCTATCTATTGATGTAGGTAGTGAAGAGAACTAGAACCCCTACCTCAAGAATCAAGCAAGGAGCAAAGCTTTGAGAAGAATCCTCCAAAATCTCGAAATTCCAATCGGTTGAAAATGTTCACCTTCTTGCCTTCTTCACTTCTTGGTGGAAGATCTTACTCAAACCCAAGGGAAATGGAAGTATTGGAGATCAAGGACCTAGGGTTTTTCGGCCCTAAGACAAAGGAAAGAAGAGGGAAAAAGAAAATGTGAGAAATGATCTAAAAATCCCGATTTTAAGCTGCTGTACCCGCAATTCCCGCTCGAGCGGACCTGCACTCAGCACAGATTTCGAAACTTTGAACAGGTGTAACTCTCCCATCCGGACTCCGTTTTAGGTCGTTCTTGTGTCCAAATTGAAGCCCCGGAAATAAGCTTTCCAATGATTCTAACCTCACATCCAAATTCAAAGTGTGGAAAAAGAAAAGGACAAAAGAGTGGCGACTGATCGTTGACGAATCATTCAAATTAAAGCTTTTGGTTCCATCCTACTTTACCTTCATTTTACCACCTCAACCCATACTCCAAAATAACATAAGAAGGTTCTAAGTACACTAATAAAATGTCCAAAATGAACCCACGTGCCTCAGAAATACAACTCAACCTGGAGACCCGCTCGAGCGCCCAACCATGCGCTCGGGCGCGAAGACCAACAAAGATGTCCGCTCAAGCGTCAACTCCACCGCTCGAGCGGGAAATCACAACTCCCAGAATCTCAGGCCATCTGCAAAATTTGCTGGGAACCCCGAAAGTACGCTCGAGCGCCAACTACTCCGCTCGAGCGAAGGGAAAAATTTTCAGATTGTTTGGTAATGGTCACCAACTCCAGTTTCAAAGACATAACTCGACGGATAGTTCTTCAATTCCAATGGCAAACACATTAACCCCTAATTAAATAAGGATAACCTTCTATACGCACTTTGGGGTCATTACATTCTCCCCACCTTAAGAAGTTTGGTCCTCCAAACTTGGTTCATCTGATTATAAGTCTAGTTCCGTCCTGGACATATAACATTTCTCAATCATTTCATAAGCTATCAAACATAATTCAAACTTGGTAAATTCACACGTAACTCTCATTATCACAATTCCTCAAAGGTATATGCTTCTTATAACAATTAGACCCATAATAGCAATTAAATGCTAAATCAACGACTTTGGGGCTCTTTACTCATTATCTGAATTAGACTTATCAGTTCAAATCCAATCTCTAATAGGCTCAAATTTAAACTCAATACTGGCTTATCTCAAAGTCAACATCTTGACATCAAACACATAATACATTTATCCAAAAGTTATTATATTTTTGTTCCATAGTTAGTAAAATGTTCCTAGCATGGACAAAAACATTTTCCAAGAATATGTAATACATAAGTTCTTTAAACCCTTCATAAGTACATATAATACGTTGTTCAGAGATATTACTCAGAAACTCATCAGACCTTTCAAAATATCAGATGATGAAATAATTCCCAATAGTATTAAACTAATGTAAACTTTGATAGAATAATCTCCAAGCCAACTTACAACAGATAAGACAGAATAGCTTGAAGCTCAACATAGAGCTTTCATCAATTATCAATTGAAGGACTTATTCATACATAGCAAAAAAAATTTTTTTTTTTAGAAAACTTGTCATATCTTGAACATTCGGAGTTTCGTAGCGTATCTAGTCATCTTGGGAAAATTATCCAGAGAACTTATCATATCATAAACTTGTCGGAAGTTCGTAACATTTTTGTCACTTCAGAAAATACTTATCATATCGAACATTTCGTAACCCGAAATATGGATTTCCTTAAACATTGAATAGCATAGGTATAGTTAAAATCATTTATGCCAAATCAATTCATCAGTTACAGCAATATCAAAACTAGCATTATATACTTTGATTGAAGCATAAAGTACAAAACTGTAGAAGCATATGATTGATTACATTCTGTAATTATTTCCATTACAGTCATGGATCCAATTTCCTTAACAGAGTGACTTTAAGCCCAACATGTATCGAGCAACCATAAATCCACAGATACAAAATGGCCATAAGCCCAGAAATATATATACATATGTAACTATAGAACTCAAAAAGTTAGTCCAATACTATTGTATTTTTAGAACGGCCTTAGGCCCGGAAATAACAGAATGGCCCTTGGCCCAGAAATACCGAATGGCTCTCGGCCCAGAATGTTACAGACTTATATCATCACGGAAAAGATTTCTCAATCTCAAATTCTTAATACACCAAGGCAGGATTCTAATTCTTGCAGTAACTTATTAGAGTACCACTCATTCTAGTTTGATGTTAAATTAGTCGGTAATTATCTATTGTTTTGCAAGTGTCATATGGACAAACACGTATTATAGGCGGGATTCCTCATGTTATTCGACTATTACTTAGAAAAAGTCCCAGTTACAGATTGCAAATTATCCATAAACAGAACAGATTACAGATTACGGATTTCAGACTTCAAATCACAGATTACAGAGGTCAGAATACGAAGTACAGTACAGAGTACAGATTCCCACAATCAAATCCCAATTACACATAAACCATACTCATTAGGCACCATCAATAATTTCCTATCAGAAGTTGTTGGTAATTAAAATAACTTATATATCATTCCCTTGATGTTGAAATTAAACAAATGCTAAAAGCCCAACCATATTATCATTATTTCCACATATAACCATGAACCAACAATACAAATTTCATTTAATTCTTACCGATCAGCTCACATCCTTACCACGCTTCCGCAATGCCATATTCACATTGCATGTCTTGCATTCTTCACTAGCCTATATAAGATAAACAGAGGCAATAAAGGACATACAACAGATATAGATTGTAGTCATCAGACTTAGCAGGTAGAACATTTAACGTTGCCACCAAATTCTTTCATATGCACTAAGGATGTCATGCATGATGCCTAAGTCTTTTCTAGACATCCTAAAGCTCAATGGATTCGTGTGTGAGGTAGCAACCCGTGCTCTGATACCACCTGTCACGCCCCAAACCCGCCCCTAAAAGTTTGGGCATGACCCATTCGAAAATGGACACCAAACCTGTTATACATATCATACGGGGCCTGAACGGAAGCATTCAATAATATAAAATACATAGAAAAACATCCATTGAGCTATTACTAACATGCCAGGATCACCACATTACACTAAATAAATAATATACAGAAAATGTGCACACATACATCTTGACTTAGCTTCACAATTAGGCGTATAATGAAAATATTAATAAAAGACAACCATAGCATAAACCAATAACCCCACAACACATATAAAATGCACGGGCTTCAGTTAGTGCCTGGACACACTGAAGTTGACAAAAGAGAGACGAGCCTTAAGTGTTAGGACTGGACTCCCGGTTGATTACCTACAGAAACAGACAAAATACAGAATGAGCGAAACTCAGTGAATAATAGTACATAAATAATGTAATGTTTAACCTGAATAATGAAACATATAACTGCAGATACATATGATTAACTACATTCTGTAAATATTTCCAAAACTGCCATGGGTCCACAAATATCAAAACTACCATCGGCCAGAAATAACAGAACGGCTTATCAGCTCAGAAACAACAGAACGCATAAGCGTGGAGTAACAGAACACATAAGCGTGGTAACAGAACGCATAAGCGTGGGGTAACAGAACGCATAAGCGTGGTAACAGAATTAACAGATGAGTATGGACTCAAGAGGTGGCTCATACGGATTCTAGAGGTGGCTCCCACCGAAGTGTAGCACTTAGTTCCGTACAGCACTTTGTTCCATACCAAAATCAATAAGTTTTAAAACAACAGTGTATACCATGTCATATCATAAGCGGAACAATTACAGAACATGATACGTAAATAGAATGAATATCCAGAATAGAATAGCCCCAAGTTTATATAAATAACGTCACACAATAGGATACATAAGTCATGCCATGATTCCTTTTAAATGGCCATAATCGTCTCATGTAAATCAGAATATTACTAATAGCAACGGAATGACTTACCCCACATTAGTCCTGAGATATCATTGACAAAACATAAGGGTTCGGAATGCACAAGAATCATTGTTCTTCTCGTTCACTATAATCCAATAAGGGTAATTTACAGATAACAGCACGTTAATAGTGTTCATTAACAGTAACAAAACATACAACTATAGCACTATCCATAGTTCTTACCAGCTGCCCAATCATGTTAATCCATTCTAAACAAATATCTATGTCGTAAGTCATGCACTGAAGTTCTCAAGAGGATATTCGGAATATCAGGTTCCCATTCAAAATATTATGCCCTGATAAACGGAGTTTACATTCATGATGTCCTTCTATTACCAATTCCATAGCATCAATAGTTTACATATCGTGTCTGTGCAGAATCATGGGTAGTTTACAGGTTGTAACACATTACCGATACATTATCGTTAACCATTGAACACACCCGAAATGTAAAGTAGTTTCAGAGCCAAATTGAGGTATGTTACATCCTTCACTGCTTACATAAGCCTCAATCCCCACATACGTTAGCATAATTGCCCACAAGAACAGAATGTTAATAACAATGATTATTAACGATAAATAATGTACAATTATAGTACTATTACTCACAGTGTTCAGGTGCGTGGTCCGCCCTTGTGGCTAACCCTACACAAGTCACGTAATTCAAACATAATCCATCATAGTACGACATCATTTAGTTCATTAACACCATTTACAAGTCAACATAATTCAAAATAAACCCTTGAATCTCATTTTAACATTCCAAAATCGAGTTCATGTCATCCATATCCTTAATAGATTATTTCCCTAATTTTTCCTTTACATGATAGCATGAATTCCAACATTTATAACAAGGTTCATTCGCAAATTTTAAACATAATTTCCAAACATTTCCAAATTCCAATTAAACTTTAACACATCTAATTCAATATCTCAATTTCATTACTCTATTTTCAATTTGGGCCAATTCATTGGTTATCATCATTAATCAACCTAGGGTTTCAAGGAAAATGTGGATTTTTAACAAAACAATCAAACTTTTTAAATCATCACTTTTAATTCCAATTTTCCTAATGATTCTACATCTAGGATTCCCAATCCATCATTTAAACCCACCAATTTAACTCCCAACATCACAAACCCCAAAACCCCCAATTCTCATACTAGACACTATATGCTCAAAAATGGAAACTTGTACATTTATACAATGAAAATACCCCAAATCTATCTATTGATGTAGGTAGTGAAGAGAACTAGAACCCCTACCTCAAGAATCAAGCAAGGAGCAAAGCTTTGAGAAGAATCCTCCAAAATCTCAAAATTCCAATCGGTTGAAAATGTTCACCTTCTTGCCTTCTTCACTTCTTGGTGGAAGATCTTACTCAAACCTAAGGGAAATAGAAGTATTGGAGATCAAGGACCTAGGGTTTTTCGGCCCTAAGACAAAGGAAAGAAGAGGGAAAAAGAAAATGTGAGAAATGATCTAAAAATCCCGATTTTAAGCTGCTGTACCCGCTATTCCCGCTCGAGCGTCCCTATTCCCGCTCGAGTGGACTTGCACCCAGCACAGATTTCGAAACTTTGAACAGGTGTAACTCTCCCATCCGGACTCCATTTTAGGTCGTTCTTGTGTCCAAATTGAAGCCCCGGAAATAATATTTCCAATGGTTCTAACCTCACATCCAAATTCAAAGTGTGGAAAAAGAAAAGGACAAAAGAGTGGCGACTGATCGTAGACAAATCATTCAAATTAAAGCTTTTGGTTCCATCCTACTTTACCTTCATTTTACCACCTCAACCCATACTCCAAAATAACATAAGAAGGTTCTAAGTACACTAATAAAATGTCCAAAATGAACCCACGTGCCTCAGAAATACAACTCAACCTGGAGACCCGCTCGAGCGCCCAACCTTGCGCTCGAGGGCGAAGACCGACAAAGATGTCCGCTCGAGCGTCAACTCCACCGCTGGAGCGGGAAATCACAACTCCCAGAATCTCAGGCCGTCTACAAAATTTGCTGGGAACCCTGAAAGTACGCTCGAGCGCCAACTACTCCGCTCGAGCGGAGGGAAAAATTTTCAGATTGTTTGGTAAAGGTCACCAACTCCGGTTTCAAAGACATAACTCGACGGATAGTTCTTCAATTCCAATGGCAAACACATTAACCCCTAATTAAATAAGGATAACCTTCTATACGCACTTTGGGGTCATTACAGGTGGGTTGTCTTTGGACCTCCTCTCACGATTTCGGCGTGGTTAGAGTGTCCCATTTCCTCACACGATTTTCGTGTGTTTGGAACTTATCTCATGTTGCGTTGTGCACGCGCCTAGGCAGGTTGTTTTTGGACCGCCTCTCACGATTTCAGCGTGGTTTGAGTGTCCCCTTTCCTCACAAGATTTCAGCGTGTTTGGAACTCATCTCAGGTTGCGTTGTGCACGCGCTTGGCCAGGTTGTTTTTGGACCTCCTCTCACGATTTCAGCGTGGTTTGAGTGTCCCCTTTCGTCACACGATTTCAACGTGTTTGGAACTTATCTCAGGTTGCGTTGTGCACGCGCCTGGGTCGGTTGCCTTTGGACCTCCTCTCACGATTTCAGCGTGGTTTTAGTGTCCCCTTTCCTCACACGATTTTAGTGTATTTGGAACTTATCTCAGGTTGCGTTGTGCACGCGCCTGGGTGGGTTGTTTTTGAACCTCCTCTCACGATTTCAGCGTGGTTTGAGTGTCCCCTTTCCTCACACGATTTCAGTGTGTTTGGAACTTATCTCAAGTTCTGTTGTGCACGTGCCTGGGCAGGTTATCTTTGGACCTCCTCTCATGATTTCGTCGTGGTTTGATTGTCCCCTTTCCCCACACAATTTCCGCGTGTTTGGAACTTATCTCAGGTTGTCTTTGGACCTCCTGTCACGATTTCAGCATGGTTTGAGTGTCCCCTTTCCTCACATGATTTCAGCGCGTTTGGAACTTATCTCAGGTTGCGTTGTGCACGCGCCTGGGCGGGTTGTTTTTTGAGCTCCTCTCACGATTTTAGCGTGGTTTGAGTGTCCCCTTTCCTCACACAATTTCAGCGTGTTCGGAACTTATCTCAGGTTACGTTGTACACACGCCTGGGCAGGTTGTTTTTGGACCTCCACTCACGATTTCAGCGTGGTTTGAGTGTCCCCTTTCCTCACACTATTTCATCGTGTTTCGAACTTATCTCAAGCAGCCTTGTGCACGCGCTTGGGCGGGCTGTCTTTGGACCTCCTCTCACGATTTCAGCGTGGTTTGAGTGTCCCTTTTCCTCACACGATTTCAGCGTGTTTGGAACTTTTCTCAGGTTGCGTTGTGCACGCGCCTGGGCGGGTTATTTTTGGACCTCCTGTCACGATTTCAACGTGGTTTGAGTGTCTGCTTTCCTCACACGATTTCAGCTTGTTTGGAACTTATCTCAGGTTGCGTTGTGCACGCACCTGGGCGGGTTGTTTTCGGACCTCCTCTCACGATTTCAGCGTGGTTTTAGTGTCCTCTTTCCTCACACGATTTCCGCTTGTTCGGAACTTATCTCAGGTTGCGTTGTGGACGTGCTTGGACAGGTTGTCTTTGGACCTCCTCTCACAATTTCAGCGTGGTTTGACTATCCCCTTTCCTTACACGATTTCAGCGTGTTTGGAACTTATCTCAGGTTGAGTTGAGCACGCGCCTTTGTGGGTTCTCTTTGGACCTCCCCTCCCGATTTCAACGTGGTTTGAGTGTCCCATTTCCTCAGCCGAATTCCACGTGTTTGGAACTTATCTCAACTTGCGTTGTGCACGCGCCTGGGCGGGTTGTTTTTGGACCTCCTCTCACGATTTCAGTGTGGTTTGAGTGTCCTCTTTCCTCACACGATTTCAACGAGTTTGGAACTTATCTCAGGTTGCGTTGTGCACGCGCCTGGGCGGGTTGTTTTTGGACCTCCTCTCAGGATTTTAGCGCGGTTTGAGTGTCCCCTTTCCTCACACGATTTCAGCGTGTTTGGAACTTATCTCTGGTTGCGTTGTGCACGCGCCTGGGCCGGTTGTTTTTGGACCCCCTCTCACGATTTCAGTGTGGTTTGAGTGTCCCCTTTCCTCACACGATTTCGAGATGTTTGGAACTTATCTCAGGTTGCATTGTGCACGTGCCTAGGCGGGTTGTTTTTGGACCTCCTCTCCCGATTTCAGCGTGGTTTGAGTGTCCCCTTTCCTCACACGGTTTCAACGTGTTTGCAACTTATCTCAGGTTGCGTTGTGCACGCGCTTGGGTGGGCAGTTTTTGGACCTCCTCTCATGATTTCAGCGTGGTTTGAGTATCCCCTTTCCTCAAACAATTTCAACGTGTTTGGAACTTATCACAGGTTGGGTTGTGCACGAGCTTGGGCGGGTTGTCTTTGGACCTCCTCTCACGATTTCAGCGTGGTTTGAGTGTCCCCTTTTCCTCACGCGATGTCAGCGTGTTTGGAACTTATCTCAAGTTGCGATGTGCACGTGCCTAGACGGGTTGTTTTTGGGCCTCCTCTCACGATTTCAGCGTGGTTTGAGTGTCCCCTTTCCTCACACAATTTCAGTGTGTTTGGAACTTATCGCAGGTTGCGTTGTGCACGCGTCTGGGCGGGTTGTCTTAGGACCTCTTCTCACGATTTCAGCGTGGTTTTAGTGTCCCTTTTCCTCACACGATTTCCGCGTGTTTGGAACTTATCTCAGGTTGCGTTGTGCACGCGCCTGGGCGGGTTCTCTTTGGACCTCCTCTCACGATTTCATCGTGCTTTGAGTGTCCCCTTTCCTCGTATAATTTCAGCGTGTTTGGAACTTATCTCGGGTTGCGTTGTGCGCGCGCCTGGGCGGGTTGTCTTCGGACCTCCTCTAACGATTTCAGCATGGTTTGAGTGTCCCCTTTCCTCATACGATTACCGCGTGTTTGGAACTTATGTCAAGTTGCGTTGTGCTCGCGCCTGGGCGGGTTGTTTTTGGACCTCCTCTCACGATTTCAGTGTGGTTGGAGTGTCCCCTTTCCTCACACGATTTCAGCGTGTTTGGAACTTATCTCAGGTTGCGTTGTGCGCGCGCCTGGGCGGGTTGTCTTTGGACCTCCTTTCACGATTTCACCGTGGTTTGAGTGTCCCCTTTCCTCACACGATTTCAGCTTGTTTGGAACTTATCTCAGGTTGCGTAGTGCACGCGTCTGCACGGGTTCTTTTTGGACCTCCTCGCACGATTTCAGCGTGGTTTGAGTGTCCCATTTCCTCACACGATTTCAACGTGTTTGGAACTTATCTCAAGTTGCGTTGTGCACGCGCCTGGGCGGGTTGTCTTTGGACCTCCTCTCACGATTTCAGTGTGGTTTAAGTGTCCTCTTTCCTCACACGATTTCAGCGTGTTTGGAACTTATCTCAGGTTCCGTTGTGCACGCGCATGGGTGGGTTGTTTTTAGACCTCCTCTCACGATTTCAGCATGGTTTGAGTGTCCCCTTTCCTTAGACGATTTCAGCGTGTTTGGAAAATATCTCAGGTTGCGTTGTGCACGCGCCTGGAAGGGTTGTCTTTGGACCTCCTCTCATGATTTCAGCGTCGTCGGAGTGTCCCCTTTCCTCACACGATTTCAGCGTGTTTGGAACTTATCTCAGGTTAAGTTGTGCACGTGCCTGGGTGGGTTGTTTTTGGACCTCCTCTCACGATTTCAGCGTAGTTTGAGTATCCCCTTTCCTCACACGATTTCAGCAAGTTTGGAACTTATCTCAGGTTGCGTTGTGCACTCGCCTAGGCGGGTTGTCTTTCGACCTCCTCTCACGATTTCGGCGTTGTTAGAGTGACCCATTTCCTCACACGATTTTCTTGCGTTTGGAACTTATCCCAGGTTGCGTTGTGCACTACCCTGCACGGGTTGTTTTTGGACCTCCTCTCAGGATTTCAGCGTGGTTTGATTGTCCACTTTCCTCACATGATTTCGGCGTGTTTGGAAATCATCTCAGGTTGTGTTGCGCACGCGCCTGGGCGGGTTGTCTTTGGACCTCCTCTCCCGATTTCAGTGTGGTTTGAGTGTCTCCTTTCCTCACACGATTTCAGCGTGTTTGGAACTTATCGTAGGTTGCGTTGTGCACGCGCCTAGGCAGGTTGTTTTTGGACCACCTTTCACGAATTCAGCGTGGTTTGAGTGTCCCCTTTCCTCACATCATTTCAGCGTGTTTGGAACTTATCTCAGGTTACGTTGTGCACGCGCTTGGCAGGTTGTTTTTGGACCTCCTCTCACGATTTCAGCGTGGTTTGAGTGTCCCATTTCCTCACACGATTTCAACGTGTTTAGAACTTATCTCAGGTTGCGTTGTGCACGCGTCTGGGTGGGTTATCTTTGGACCTCCTCTCACAATTTTAGCGTGGTTTTAGTGTCCTCTTTCCTCACACGATTTCAGCGTGTTTGGAACTTATCTCAGGTTGCGTTGTGCACGCGCCTGGGCGGGTTGTTTCTGAACCTCCTCTCCCGATTTTCGCGTGGTTTTAGTGTCCCCTTTCCTCACACGATTTCAGCGTGTTTGGAACTTATCTCAGGTTGCGTTGTGCATGCGACCGGGCGGGTTGTTTTTGGACCTCCGCTCACGATTTCAGTGTGGTTTGAGTGTCCCGTTTCCTCACAAGATTTCAGCCTGTTTGGAACCTATCTCAGGTTGCGTTGTGCACGCGCCTGGGCGACTTGTCTTCGTACCTTCTCTAACGATTTCAACGTGGTGTGAGTGTCCCCTTTCTTCACACGATTTCCACGTGTTTGTCTCAGGTTGCGTTGTGCACGCGCCTGCACGGGTTGTTTTTGGACCTCCTCTCACAATTTCAGCGTGGTTTGATTGTCCCATTTCCTCCCACGATTTCAGCGTGTTTGGAACTTATTTCAAGTTGCGTTGTGCACGTGCCGGGGGGGGGGGGGGGTTGTCTTTGGACCTCCTCTCACGATTTCATGGTCGTTTGAGTGTCCCATTTCCTCACACGATTTCAGCGTGTTTGGAACCTATCTGAGGTTGCGTTGTGCACGCGCCAAGGCGGGTTGTTTTTGGTCCTCCTCTCACGATTTCAGCGTGGTTTGAGTGTCCCCTTTCCTCACACGATTTCCACGTGTTTGAAACTTATCTCTGGTTGCATTGTGCACGCGCCTGGGCTGGTTGTCTTGGGATCTCCTCTCACGATTTCAGCAGGGTTTGAGTGTCCCCTTTGCTCACACGATTTCAGCGTGTTTGGAACTTATCTCAAGTTGCGTTGTGGACGCGCCTGGGCGGGTTGTTTTTGGACCACCTCTCACGATTTCAGCGTGGTTTGATTCTCTCCATTCCTCACACGATTTCAGCATGTTTGGAACTTATCTCAGGTTGCATTGTGCACGCGCCTGGGCGGGTTGTCTTTGGACCTCCGCTCACGATTTCAGCGTCATTTGAGTGTCCCATTTCCCCACACGATTTTCGTGTGTTTGGCACTTGTCTCAGGTTGCGTTGTGCACGCGCCTGGGAGGGTTGTTTTTCGACGTCCTCTCACGATTTCAGCCTGGTCTGAGTGTCCCCTTTCCTCACATGATTTCAGCGTGTTTCGAACTTATCTTAGGTTGCGTTGTGCACGCGCCTGGGTGGGTTGTCTTTGCACGTCCTCTCACGATTTCAGCGTGGTTTGATTGTCCTCTTTCCTCACACGATTTCTGTGTGTTTGGAACTTATCTCAGGTTGTGTTCTGCACGCGTCTGGGCGGGTTGTTTTTGGAACTCCTCTCACAATTTCAGCGTGGTTTGAGTGTCCTCTTTCCTCACACGATTTCAACGAGTTTGGAACTTATCTCAGGTTGCGTTGTGCACGCGCTTAGGCGTGTTGTTTTTGGACCTCCTCGCAGGATTTTAGCGCGGTTTGAGTGTCCCCTTTCCTCACACGATTTCAGCGTGTTTGGAACTTATCTCCGGTTGCGTTGTGCACGCACCTGGGCGGGTTGTCTTTGGACCTCCTCTCACGATTTCAACGTGGTTTGAGTGTCCCCTTTCCTCACACGCTTTCAGCGTGTTTGGAACTTATCTCAGGTTGCGTTGTGCACGTGCCTGGGCGGGTTGTTTTTCGACCTCCTCTCACGATTTCACCGTGGTTTGAGTGTCCCATTTCCTCACACGATTTCAGCGTGTTTGGAACTTATCTCAGGTTGCGTTGTGCACGCGCCTGGGCAGGTTGTTTTTGGACCTCCTCTCACGATTTCAGCGTGGTTTGAGTGTCCCCTTTCCTCACACGATTTCAGCTTGTTTGGAACTTATCTCAGGTTGCATTGTGCACGCACCTGGGCGGGTTGTCTTCGGACCTCTTCTCACGATTTCAGCGTGGTTTTAGTGACCCTTTCCTCACACGATTTCCACGTGTTTGGAACTTATCTCAGGTTGCGTTGTGCACGCGCATGGGCGGGTTGTTTTTGGACCTCCTCTCACGATTTCAGCGTGGCTTGAGTGTCCCCTTTCCTCACACGATTTCAGCGTGTTTGGAACTTATCTCAGGTTGCGTTGTGCACGTGCCTGGTCGGGTTGTCTTTGGGCCTCCTCTCACGTTTTCAGCGTGGTTTGAGTGTCCCCTTTCCTCACACGATTTTCGCGTGTTTGGAACTTATCTCAAGTTGCGTTGTGCACGCGCCTGGACGGATTGTTTTTGGACCTCCTCTCACGATTTCTGTGTGGTTTTAGTGTCCCCTTTCCTCACACAATTTCAGCGTGTTTGGAGCTTATCTCAGGTTGCGTTGTGCACGCGACTGGGCAGGTTGTGTTTGGACCTCCTCTCACGATTTCAGCGTGGTTTGAGTGTCCCCTTTCTTCACACGATTTCAGTGTGTTTGGAACTTATCTCAGGTTGCATTGTGCACACGCTTGGGTGGGTTGTCTTTCGACCTCCTCTGACGATTTCAACGTGGTTTGAGTGTCCCCTATCCTCACACGATTTTAGTGTGTTTGGAACATATCTCAGGTTGCGTTTTGCATGCGCTTGGGCGGGTTGTCTTTAGACCTCCTCTCACGATTTCAGTGTGGTTTGAGTGTCCTCTTTCCTCACACGATTTCTGCGTGTTTGGAACTTATCTCAAGTTACATTGTGCATGCGCCTGGGCGGGTTGTTTTTGGACCTCCTCTCACAATGTCAGCGTGGTTTGAGTGTCCCCTTTCCTCACACGATTTCAGCGTGTTTGGAACTTATCTCAGGTTACGTTCTGCATGCGCCTAGGCGGGTTGTTTTTGGACCTCCTCTCACGATTTCAGCATGATTTGAGTGTCCCCTTTCCTCACACGATTCAGCGTGTTTGGAACTTATCTCAGGTTCCGTTGTGCACGCGCCTGGGCAGGTTGTTTTTTGACCTTCTCTCACGATTTCAGCGTGGTTTAAATGTCCCCTTTCCTCACACAATTTCAGCGTGTTTGGAACTTATCTCAGGTTGCATTGTGCACGCGCCTGGGCGGGTTGTCTTTGGACCTCCTCTCACGATTTCAGTGTGGTTTGAGTGTCCCCTTTCCTTACACGATTTGTACGTGTTTGGAACTTATCTCAGGTTGCGTTGTGTACACGCCTGGGCGGGTTGTTTTTGGACCTTCTCTCACGAATTCAGCATGGTTTGAGTGTCCTCTTTCCTCACACGATTTCAGCGTGTTTGGAACTTATCTCAGGTTGCGTTGTGCACGCGCATGGGCGGGTTGTTTTTGGTCCTCCTCTCACGATTTCTGCGTGGTTTGAGTGTCCCCTTTCCTCACACGATTTTCGCGTGTTTGGAATTTATCTCAGGTTGCGTTGTGCACGCTCATGATTGTTTGTTTTAACACGTCCTCTCATGATTCCAGCATAGTTGGAGTATGTCACCATTTGCATCTACTATACTGTCTTGCATTGTGCATGCTTTTCATCGCACTGTCTTGTGCACTCGCGCTGTTTAGCGCATCGCTCTGTTTTGAGCATCGCGCTGTCTTGTGCACTCGCGCTATTTAGCGCATCGCGCTATTTTGTGCACCTTACTTGCATTGTGCATGCAATTTATTGCGCTATCTTGTGCACCTCACCTACACTTTATAGTACACCGCATTGTTATGTGTCACACTTAGGTTGCATTGTCATGCACCCCTCCACTTGCATTGTCACGCACTTTTCACTTGCATTGCTGTGCATGTTTCTAACAATATTGTACCTGTTGAGTTTCTTTCTATTGTAGGCACGATATTGTATGTAAAGTTTATTTGAGGCTGGCGCGACCAGACAAACCAAACGATATTGTATGTACTCCGTGTGAAACGTAGCGAGAATTGTATAGTTCTCTTACATCTTTTCTGCATGTAATGTAGTTTGATTTGTATTCGCTTGCTTAAAGCTGTTGCATTTATTGTGTATAATTGCTTCATTACAGCTTTCTTTGCATGATCATAAGTTATGCGCGGCATCTTGCATTGTCTTTTGCGTTTTACCCCTGCCTGCGGGCGCATCTCTTTGTTATCTTGCCTGTTTGTCTAAGTCTTCGGCCTTGTCAAAAATGGGTCATCTCTGGGCTTTGACATTCACTCCCGTCACTTATGACTTTCGAGTTCTGTCAAAGAGAGGCAACTGTAGATACCCCATTTTGACCGACCTTAAGACTCAGACGTTATCGATTGAGCGCTTTGTGATAATGCATGTTGTGCTCATTTCGAGTTTCCGAAGTTTTGGCCGAGTGCCTTGCCTCCGGGCCTCTGAACTCTTTGTGCTTCGGCTCGGTTTGTGGACCAGGCCTTGTTTTCCTTGCCTGAGGGAGGGAGAGCTCATGTAGACCATCTCTTTGTGGTCGTAGACCACTTTTCCCGTTTGGAGCCTAGTTTTCAATTTTCGGAGCCTTCGGCCGTGCGCCTTGTCTCGGGACCGCTTAACGTTCTCCGTTTGGCGTGGTTTTTGAACCACACCTTGTTTCCTTGGCCTAGAGGGCCACCATTGTCCGGGAGACCACTTTTGTGGTTGTAGACCACTTTTGTGGTTGTAGACCACTTTTGGTGCTCGTCGGCTAGTTTTCGAGACTCTCGGCTGCACGCTTTGCCTCCCGAACTTTCGTCTTGCGTCCGTTTTGGTTTGTTTTTGGTACAAACCTTGTTTTCCTTGTTTGAAAGGTGGTACAAGGGTGGGAGACCAGTATTTCCCCTTGGAGACCACTTTTCTTCCCTCCAGCCAGTTTTCTGATCTGATAACTGGTCTCCTGGGTCTTTGAGCCACCTTTTCTGGTCGGCCACCCCATCCCTGGCTTGTTTTTAGTGTGCTGATTATCTTCTACCAATGCCGACCAGTTGTCTTCTTGGGAGACCACTTAAAGTGGTCGGCCGACCACTTCAAGTGGTTGGCTGCTTTTTGCCACCTTTTTGGAGATATTTTCCTCCAGCTGTGGAGGGCACTGAAGCTATCCTCCATACATGTGTATGGAGGGATTGCCTTGAACCTTAGCTTCTCCAAGAAACTTTGCTTTTGGTTCTCTATAAGAGAGAACCATCTCCTCCCTCCTCTAGGTTCAGAAAAAAGTTCTTGGAGTGATACATATAATCTATATCTATACTTCTTCCTTTTACTCTTGTTTTGTGCCTTAAAAGTGTAGTTTTGTCTCACTTTTGTACACAAACACACACACAAACACCTTGCTTGTGTTGCTGAGGCTTCTTGAAGTTGTTTTTGGTGTTCTTGGGCTGGTTTGAGCTCAAAGAGTGTGCTGGAGTTGCAGTAGTAAAGAAAGTCTTCAAGGGTGAGTCTTTAACCTTTAAATCCCCCATTCTTGCTTAAGCTTTTGGACCCTTTTGCATGCTGTTTTGAGCTTAGCTTCCTACTGAAAAAAGTTTTGATTTTTGGCCCTTAAAATGTTTGTTTAAGGTCACTTTTTCGTTGGGGGTGATCTATCCCCTCTTAGGCCTTGTTAGGCCTTGTTTTGAGCCATCCTTTTAGGCTCTTGTTGTAGCCTTTGCATGACCTTTCTACCACTGAAATCCAGAGGATTTTCAGTGGTGGAAAGGTAGTTTTGGAGTCCTAAATAGGAGAGGGTCATCCCCTCTCCTTGTATTTTGAATACTTACCATATATGCCTCATGTTTGAGCATGTGTTTTAAGCTTGTGTTAGCTTGTTCTTAGCATGTATTTGGGGTTATTTCAGCATGCCTTAGATCTATTTTTTGTTGTCTTGATCATCCCTTCCATGCATAATACACTTGTAGTGTAAATCTTGTAGACTAGCTTTGTATGCTTCATGAAGTAGCATGTCATTCTAGCTTATGTTGAGTCCATTTCAATATGTTCTTGGGCTTGTTTTACCATGCCATACCTCTGTTAGGGTTTGGTTGGTTAGCCTTTGCATGCTTCATGCACTTGTAGTGCATTTGCATGAAATAGCCTAGTGTGTCTCATGCTTTAACATGTCATTTTAGCATGTTTTTGGCTTAACTTCATGAAGCTTTTGTCCATGTTTTGACATGCTTTAGCTTTGATTTTGGTTGTTTTGACCATGCATAACTTGCTTTGTATAGCTATGGTTTAATCTAGTTTGTTAGCTCTGTGCATCAAGTCCACTAGTATGCATTACTTGGACTATTTGAATGATTTGGCATCATTTGTAATGTGATTTCAGTCCATGTTTCATGCTCATGCACTTGCATTTATTGCTCTTTCAATGCGTTGGAGGGTTTGCCCCTTTATGCCTTAACATGAATCATTGCATATGCCTTCATGCCTTAGCTTGCGAGCCATCATTTCAATGTGTTTTTGGGGTTATTATGCCATGATATAACTCTGATTTTTGTTAGTTAAGTCATCCCATGCTTGGTCTTAATAGGTGTAGTGTAATCCACCTTACTTGCCTAGTATGTATCATGCCTTGTGCCCCTCATGCTAACATGTTTTGGCTTCCTTCCATGCACGTTTTAGACTCATTTTAACATGTTCTAGGGCTGTTTTGGGTCACCTTGGTCACATGCTTCATGTTTTGTATGGTTGTAGTACAAGTGCTCTTGCTTGCCTCAAGCTTTAAGCATCATAGCATGCTTCATTTGTGTTGTGTACATGATTTGGCATCATTCATCATGTTATTTCAGAGTATGTAGCATTTCCATGTTCCCACTTCTTCCACCCTTTAAGTACCTCTAAGGGTTGTGCATTTATTGCCTTGTTTATGGCTTAGCTTGTATGTTTGCATGCCTAGGCCTTTGAGCCTCCGTCTTAGCATGTTTTGGTCTTTGTTTAGACCTACTTGTGCTCTATCCATGCCTAGTCATGTATTGCATGCCTCCTTTGTAATCCTCTTTATTAGCTTTAATGCTTTAGGATTCTTGCATGCTTTACTTGCTTTGTTTGAATGATTTGGCATCATTTCTTACCTTATTGCAGTGCACTTGGTGTTGTTACACTTCCATGTTTATCACTCTTTGAACACGCTTGAGGGTTGTGCTCTTGGGCCTAGTTGAATGGCCAATGCATTGTGCATGCATACCTTGCCTTTTGTGCCCTAATTTCATCACCAATGGCCACTAATTTGGGCATGGCCGAGGTCTACCCCTTTTGGTTTAAGTCCATTGTGCATTATGTATGCCATGTAGTTCATAGCATTGAGTATGCCATGTAGTTCATAGCATTGTGCATGCTAGTATGCTAAGTGCATGTTTGCACACTTGTCCCTTGCATGTTTGCATGCTTAAGTTGTATTGCATTGAGTTGCGTGCTTGAGTCGCATTGTGCATGCCATGTTTTGTGTTGCATTGTGTTTGGAATAGGTGTTAGTCCAAACACGGGAAACGAGGGATGTTTCATACTTAAAGTGATGAAACGTGCCTTAATTCTGGTCGCCGACGCTCTTGATCATACATGATAGAGTTCTAGGCTTTATGTGTTTACTTGTGCATTCATTTCATATTGAATTGTGCAACTTCGTCTCTCGGCCATCATGCATTGAAATGCGTGATTGGTGGCCCGAGGGTCGAGAACCTACACTCCCTTGAGTTCATGACATGATAGGGAGGGTGGTTGTGCACACATATCTTGCAAATACATTGCCATGCCCTTTCTTGCTCTCTGTTGCAGCAAAGTGAAGTCCAGCAGCAACAACTGGTCGACCAGCCAGAAAAACTAGCTGGCCGACCACTTTTCCTGGCTTTCAACAAAGATACGTGGTCGGCCATGGCTGCAGACACCAACAACTGGTCGACCACCCTCCCACAGGTCCCCAAGATGTGTTAGAAGCTTTCTGGAGCTTGGTGCAGTGTCCTGAGAACAATTGAAAACAGAGGCAAATCGGGGCATCGCATTGGATTTCCAAACGAGGCGACTGGGCTTGCATGCAGTCTTCTCCCTCTGAGAACCTCCTGCTTTTATTGTTTTCCTTAGCTGCCATGCTTAAATAGCTAGCTTTTGCTTTGTTTTGTACCTTAAATAGTTAATGTGTTTAGCTATTTAAATTTGTTTTGTAATAATTAGTTAATCAGGATTAGTTAATTAATTGTGTTATAATAATTAGTTTAATTAGCTTAGATTAGCTAATTAGCTTCTTATTCGGTCCTTCCGTCGAGAGGGCCAATTGTTGTAATAAGCGTGCGTGTGTGTGATGCATGTCTTCTAACCCCATTTCTTTCTCCCTTTTACTTAACCGCTTACGATGGTTAGTTTTAGGGCATGTTTCATTTAGCATACCTTATGCTTGCATGCGTGCATCATTCATCTGTTTTGCATGCACCGGGCTCGGCGCATCATACTAACTGCATTGTATTTCAATACCTATTTGAATACGTGTACCAAGTTGCATTTCATATGCCATCCTAGGATAGCCGAGCCTATTTCTAGTTGCATTTTCGCATGTGTTGCATTAGCCATCTTAACATGAACTAGCATCATGCATGATTTCTAACTAGTTCTCTGTTTTGGTTCGGAGTACACTGTGAGTGTTTACGTTTTAGCATACTGCATGTGTGTTATTGACTGCCATGAAAGCATGCTTGCCATGAGGCTAACTGCTTATTTGATATAGCTACCTGAATGCCTGTGGGTGAAGGTTAGATTACTTGAATTGAAACAATTCATTGAAATCCTCGATTTAGCCTACTTGCAAGTAGCAAATTTCAAACCTTTTTCAAAACGAACATGCATTGTTTTGTTCCAAATTAGGTGATCTAGTCTATACTTGTATGCTGTGTGCATCACGTAGTAAGATTAGCTAATTAACCGGAATAAGAGCACATGTGTTTTCAAAAACGACATATCATGTTTAGTACAGGCCGATCTTTGATCGGGCGAGCGGTGGTGCTCATTATATGACCTTCCCCTCTCGTACCTAAGTTCCCGAGCCGAGGCAACTTTGGTGATGACGGACACGTGGCCTTAGGCACGAGTCAGGGTTTCCTAAATTCCCCCAAAATAAAACATTTAGGTGGCGACTCTGTATCTGGCAAAGCAGTCCATGTTTAGCACTTCTTTCTAAAAATCAGTTTTCCAAAACGATTTGCCGAATTTGGACTCTTTGGTGATTTATCAATCTTACATCGCACATTGTGAGATTAGACTCAGAACCGTGACATTGAGTCTGAACTGTAGTAACTCAGAACAAAACAAGATTCGCGCCCTCGCAGCGCGGATGTCGGAGAGTTCCCGAGAGCGCGTCTACACACCCCGACCCGAAGTTTTGGTGTTATATATTGTTAATTTCGGGTACAATTTTGTGAGTGTAACCGAAACATAGAGCTGCAAAGTGTTCTTGTAATTCTTATTGCGTATAATGGATTTTGATCGTTTCTCCACTATAGACGTAGGTATCTCGCTGAACCACGCATATTTGTGTTTGTGTGTGCTTGTTCTTCTTATTATTGTTTATTGTGTAATTGAAACTATGTTCTTACACAACAAATTTAAAATTTGTTGAGTGAAGAAAATGTAGAATAAATGGAATGATTTGTTTTTTTAATTTTTTTTTATGGGTAATTGTATAAAAAAAATGCTTTTTTTAGTAATGATTATTCAGTTTATCACATTTGTTTTCATTTCTTTTCTTTTCTTTTCCTTTTCCTTTTCCTTTACCTTTACCATAAGAATTGGGTGTTTGAAGTTCACTTTTTTTTTTCTTTGGTTTTAGTTTTTTTTTTTTTTGGTTTTTAACCCTTTTTTTTTTTAATTTCAAAAACTTCACATTTTTTGGTTCTACTCGACTAGATAGACCGATAAAAGTAAAAAAAAAAAATAATAATAATAATAGGGTTTGGTTATGGTGTGCAACTTACACCTTACACCTTATTCTTTACACTTACACCTTATACTTACACCTTTTATACCTTACACCTTACACCTTTTGTGTAAGTGGCACATGGTGTGCAACTTACACCTTACATTTACACCTTACACTTACACTTACACCTTACACTTACACCTTTTGTGTAAGTGGCACATGGTGTGCAACCCACTTACACCTTTTGTGGGTTGCACACCTAAGAAAACTCCATAATAATAATAATAATTTTGAAAAAAAAAAGTCTAGAAAAAAAAAAAAGCAAAAAACTGTTTGGCTTTTTCAACTTATTTTTTACTTTTTTTATAGAAAAAAAAATACTTTTTAGATTCATTTACACAAGACAAACTAGAAAAATAAAAATAAAAAAAATTGACAAAATTTTTCAAAAAAAAAATAAAAAATACTAAAGACAAAAAAAATAAAAAATAAAAATTGTGTCTTTTTAGCTGTATGTCAAACACCATAGTATGAAAATCGTTGACAACACACTGGTTTTTATTTTTTATTTTTTAAAATTAGTTAGATGATAATTTATAAATATCATGAATTACATCAAATTAATTATATAATTATGTTAAAAAGATTCGACAATACATTTATTAAAATAATACCACAAAGCACGAGCCCTTACTAGTACGCCAATTGAGAAGACTTGGAAAGCAACCCAAATAATTCTTCTATTTATTTAAATATAACTTTCATTTTATTATATCCCAAGCATGTTAACTTTTATTTTAGTATAATTATTTTATAATTTTTCTATTAATACAACTAACAAACGACTAATAAAAATAAGATAAGATATTATTACTTAATCTTGTAACGAAGCACAGTGTAATTATATTAAGCCTTGTGGAGTCTAGTGTATTTTTAAAAAAATTTATTGAAGGTTAGTGTAATTCTTTTCTCTTTTGTTTCTGCTATAACAGATTTCAAACTCCTCCTCAAAACTTATTGTAAATTAAAAACTCAATAAGCAAAAGCACCCCGAGAAATTATTCAATAATCCCAGAATATCACGTGGTCATACTCCAAGCCAATCACCAATTATCTAGTCCCGTGTTGTTCCCCCATCCCCAACATAAATTGTGGGTCCCTACCCTTCTCTACCAATTAAAATCTTATGGAGCACCACGTGTCCATACTCCTGGAATACTGAATAATCACCCAAAACACCCCTCTCTCAACTTCTAAATTATCAGTTTTTTTTTTTTTTTTTCAATTTATTTAAACTATTTTTGTTTAGTAAGTTATAAATAGATTTTACACCAAACAAATTTACACAAACTCTAAAATATATATATACACAAACTCTAATATATATATATATATACATACATAAACAGCTCCAATAAAATAGTCTCAATATCTTAGGTTAGTAAAAAAAATCAATATAAATTATAATTGGATACAAATCAAATCATTTTTTCATCACTGACAGCAATATGAATATGACTGAATTTTCAATCAAAATCCACATTAAAAAGCTCTGGGAACGATAACACATAGCAACGGACACATCAAAATGAGAATTCTCAAGATGTCAAATGATTGACATCAAAGAGTTGTCCTAATGAAATCAAGTGGAATGAATTTGGCAGATGCGGCCTCTGTTTTGGTAGAGCCACAGAAACTTGTCGCATTGTTGGTCGGCATTGTGGACTGGGGTGTAAACATGCCAACGCCAGCTTTGCAACAAGGACCACTTCTTTTTCCATACGAGTCCTAGGAATTGGGAGGCGCGAATCCAATATATCTTTCAACAACATATCATGAGCAGTGACTGGTGATGAGGAAACATGTGTGATGAGATCACCCGGATGCGTCCCCATTAACACTTCCAGCATTAAAACTCCAGAGCTATAAACATCCAACTTCTCATTCACTCGCATTATGTAAGCAAGTTCTGCCACAAAAACAAAGCTAAGAAAAAAATGGATAGAGGCAAAAAGGAAAAAGAAAAAAAGTAACGACAGTTTGTTCATGGAAATTTAAGAAGAAGAAGAATAGTAAAAAAAGGCTTTGCATGTTGATTTGAATAAAAGTCATGCCATACCTGGAGCCGCATATCCAAAGGTTCCTGCAAATGAAGTCCAATTGGATGAGTGAGGGTTTAGAAGTCTAGCAGTGCCAAAATCAGAGATGTGAGCCACGTATTCTGAATCTAGCAGAACATTCTTGCTTGATATATCACGATGGATGACCGGTGGCAAGCAATCATGGTGCATGTATGACAAAGCATCTGCCAAACCACTAACAACATTCACCCTCATAGTCCACTCAAAATCCAATGTTGTTTCATCATTGCTCAATATCTTATCCAAGCTCCCCCCTTCCAAAAACTCATAGACCAAAAATGAGTGTCGTGGATGTGAAAAAAAACCATAAAGCTCTATGATATTGCGATGCCGTATCTCTGTCAATGCACCAATCTCACTTGTAAAACTTTTTAGGTAGGCCAACTCACCGTCTTGTGAAGAGTGAAGTTTCTTCACAGCAACAATCTGACCACTTGGCAACTCAACTTTATAAACAGTGCCACATCCTCCCACACCAATGCAGTGTCAGGCATTAAAGTCCTCTGTTGCTTCAATGATGTTTTCATAGACCTTTTTTCCATCATAGCTCCATATCGCAAACAAATTTTCATTATTTGCTCCTTCAGGCTCATTTGCTATGTTTCCCACTCTTTTCCGAAGGACCAGAAAACTCCCAATAGCCCCAAGTGATAAAATTCCCGAAACAGGAACTAAGACCAAAAGCAAAATTTTGTTGTGCTTGTTACCTTTAGCCCCATTGCTTATGTTTGGAGAGCATGGCATCAAACCAGTCTTATTTCCACACAAACCATCATTACCCACGTATGCCTCAAATGGAGCATCTTGAAAGGCTTTGGTGTTGGGCAAAGGACCTTCCAAGTGATTGTAAGATATGTCAATAGATGTCAAACTTCTCATCCCATTAAATATGTTTTTGCATCATTTTCTCGAAAATGACTTACCTTAAAAAATTCTTCAAGTCAATTTCTACAAAATTGACTCTCACTTTTCAACACATTTAGTCTTTTCAAATAAGTATCTAAACTCACTAAAAAATCATAAATGACACTTAATTTTTCTATTAATACAATTGACAAATGACTAATAAAAATAGGATAAAACAGTATATGAATTAAATTTTTAAATAGCATAATATAATTATATTAAGCTTGAAAATCCTACGTGATTCGTGACTAGATCAAGATTAACGTATTCCAAATCCCAACAATTCAAAACACTCAACCTAAAATCATCAAGCACTTACGAGAGTGATTTTAGATTGTCTGTTTTTAAGAATAAACAATAAATCGACACAAACGATTTTTTACGTGGAAAAAACCACAATCGAAGAACCTTCAATTGTAATCAAAAACCACGGGCGAACCGCCACTGATCAATCCACTACTGAAGAACTAAAAGATTACAAAGATACCATACAAATTACCCAACCCAGTCAATTTGTCTCTGAATCTTCTGTAACTCTTTCACCACGCCTTCATCACGGAACTGATCCTGAAGTTGATTCCACACCACAACTTCACTTGTCGAATTAACGACTGCGTAGAATCAAACGCCTTTTGAATTCTACGTTTTGTTCTTCGGAATCCACCGAAGAGAACTCACTTGAATTTTTAAGAATCAACTTCCTTGATGTATGAATCTTAATGCATAAGTTTAGAACTCTCTCAAGAACATCAAGGAAAACTATGAAAAATCTCAGAAGAAAACTTCAACCAAAACTCTAGAACTCTTGAATTAGATCTAGAAAACCAGTCACCTAGTTTTAGGAGAAAACCATCTTCTTATAGAAAGCCAAAAAGAATCCCAGTTCTGAAAGAAACCAAACACTTGAAAAATTCCGGATTCTGAAGCTCGCTCGAGCGAGGATTCTCTCGCTCGAGCGAGAAGCTCATCTCGCGTGATTTCTACTAGTGACCTCGCTCGAGCCACGAGCCCTTCGCTCGAGCCACGAGCCCTTCCCTCGAGCGAGGAAAACATTCTTTCAGGTCATGTGTAGACGCAATTCTTAGCTCGAGCCACCATGTTCTTCGCTCGAGCGCACAAGCATGTCTTTCAGGTTTTGCCCAGACGCAGTCCTTCGCTCGAGCCAGGAAGTGCTCGCTCGAGCGAGGAAGACAAAAAACCACAGAAATTACAACTCAATCACTGAGTTTTGTTCGCGGGATTTTGACAAGATAGGACCTAACAATCTCCCCCTTTGTCAATACCCGGACAAAACTTTCTAAACAATTTTCCTGACCACAAGAACTAACTAAAACAATTACAACTCAAAGAATTTGCCAAACAATTACAACTCGAAGGATTTTGCTAACTAATTACAACTCAAGGAATGAGCGACAAAGAAATACAACTCAATGATAGACCACAATGAAACCAATCTTGATAACCACCCAATCTGCACACCATACCTTGAAAAATATTTGTTATGTACCAAAAAACAATATCAAGATCAAGTAAGCAATCCATGAAGCTGTAACATGAGTCTGCAGTATCATGAGTATGCATATAACAATCAATCCTGTCTACAATATATCCAATAGTCCAAAGCACAGATCATATCAAAACAATATATCCTGTCACAGAGCATAGATATGATGTAACCATCTCCCCCTTTTTGTCCGGGAGAGAGACAAAAGTAGGCAAGAAATAGCAAAAACTGTCCAAAAAGTACAACTATCCATGAGAATAAACCAAAAGATGACAGAAAAGGACCAAAAGCCAATACTAGGAAGAAGGTGGTGGATGCTGCATCTGAAGTAGAGAAAGTATCTGTGCCAGCTGAGCACTCTGCTCGTCAAGTCGAGCATCTATAAGATCAAGACGATGAGTAAGAACCTGCTCCAAGCTAGAAGAACCTGCTGCTGGACCTGTATGGGCAGCCTCGACCTCCTCCTCCTCGGCAAGAGGATCATCATCATCCGCAACACCTGGACCACCTGCATGAGAACCCCCAACCCCGGATCCACTCCCCCGTACATGAGCCTGACTCTGTGAGACTGTGAGTTTGGTAATGGTTTCACAGGATGTGCAAACTCATCATCTTCAAAAATAGGAATATTAAGGAAGTGAGATAACGGGTAATAAAACAACCATATGGAAGCCCTAAAGATTTTCGACCCTCAAAGACCCCAATCATTTTAAGAACAATCATCTCGGGAAGGTCAATGGGAAGGCGATGATGAATACAATATAAAAACATAGCCTTGGTCCTGAGAAATATGGGAAGAATGTGTGGTGACATGAATGTTTGCGCAGACAATGATATTGAGAAGACGGAATCGTGGAAGCAACTCATTCTGTTGAATGAGTGTCCCGGCGATCCACGTCCTGGAAACACCACACAATTCTGAAACAACCAAATCAAAATTGACACCCGACCTGGTAAGAAATGGATAATGACAAGCACCAACGTCAGGAAGACCAAGAAACTCACGAAACACATCCTCATTGATAACAAGAGATTGTTTCCTAACCCAAGTCTGAAAAGAGGGCAAAATTTCTTCCTGAATAGAATGAATATTACAGTAGAATTCTCGGACAAGACTTAAATTTTGGGGACCTGAAAAATTGAGAAGTTGATCACCACCTAATGGATCAAACAAAGAACGAATGGGAAGGACATCAAAAGCATTAGGTAACACATTGCGCTCTAGGTGAACTTTGCGAGAGGGCAAAGGATTCTCGAAACAATTTTGCTTTTTCTTTTGATTCAAATTTGACAGTGTTGTAAGAAGGGCGAGAAACAGTCGTCTTTCGACGCTTAGAAGACTCTGCCATGATGAACAAAAACCCACAATACACTGGACATGAACCAAAGAAACCAAAACCAAAATAACCAGAACCATAACCAGCAAGCCCAAATCCCCAATGCCAAAACAAGGAACACAGACAGAAAAACATTAGTCCATTAGCAAGAGCAATATAAAAATGAAGGAGTAACACCTGCCAATGAATAACATCATCAAGCAATCATCAAACAAACAGCATGATAGGAACAATGTACACAGCATAATCAGATAAGGACATGATATAGATATGGAAATGAACAAGCCCAATATAAAATTCCAACACAAATCCTCAATTCTCAGAATGTGATAAAATCAGCAGAGTATAAAAAAAATCCCCAAATGATAAAACCCGAATGGGAAAAACCTAGGAACTAATGCAAAGTAAAAATGCAAACCCAAGTACCCTAGATGCAAGAGAGATGCAAAACAAGGAGAAGAAATAACCAACATATAACAAAGATTAACCCATGAACAGAAACAGGGCATCGGTAAAATGAGGATAAACGAAGAGAAGAAATCAACCTTACCAAAGTCGGGGTAGACACAGGAATGGACGGAAATCCTCAGAAATCAGAGATAAAAGCACAAGAGAGACAGCAATGGCGCACTCAAAAACCCTAGGGGAGAGAGAGAGAGAGAGAGAGAGAAGAACACGAAGGGATGCAAAAAAAAAAAAACTGAAGAAACCCCTGTTTTTAAAAAAAACTGAACCGCGACAGGTCGCTCGAGCCAGGTCACGGTTCGCTCGAGCCAAGAAAACAAGCTCTCAGGTTCAAAGCAGTAGCAAACGCACGCTCGAGCGAGGACCCAGTCGCTCGAGCCAAGAAGAAAAAAAAATAAAACCATTTTTTTTTTTTTTTTTTTTTTTTTTAAATAAAACAAAACACCAAGGATGTCTTGTAAGACGCAAGGTGACCAGGGTGACGGACTATTCCACAATGACAAGAGAATCCATCAAGTATGAGTCCTGAAAATTTGAGAAAAGGGATGAAACACCAGATCATGAATAAAACAGATAGTATTAAATCAAAGCCATAAGCATCATAAGAATGCATAACTCAAAAACACACATGAGAGCTCACATAAACAAAGTGTGTGTGTGCAATCCTCGAGAGTCACAAAGCTAGAGTTAATCCTCGTAGTGATCGGATGGCTGGACCTCCGACAAGAGTAACTGACCATCACAAAGAAAAGTCAAACCACTGGGAATCACGGGGTATTTGTTGAGTAAATGCGGAAGCTCCCCCTCAGACAATGACCCCCTTTTTTTTTAACTTTTCTTTCTTGTGGGCACTCACTGGTGGCATACACGCTCAAGAGTATGGAGACCAAACCAGAGAAGAATGAAATCAAAATGATGGCCTGGTTGGTGCCTCTGAGGTAGCCTTTTCCTAATGCCCGGAAATCATGTACTGAGGGAGAAACCATGGAAGTGAAATAAGATGGTAGATGGTTAAGAGACTTAGCATCACCCATGATATACCAGTATAGGTCAATTCCTCTGAAAGAGTACAAGAAACACTGTCAGTGGTCCATAGAGAACTTTGATCACTTGTGCGGAAACCCCTGCAACAGTTTATCTCAAGGATGTGTACAGAATGAGATCATGAAGTAAATGAGTATGGGCATTCAGAATGAGCTATGAACAAAGATGAAAAAGATCTTGTATGCAACATGAGCAGTGTTCATATAAAATTTGATGCAAAGATATCAGAACTCAATCATAGATTATCATATCCAGGAACAGTAAGCCAACCACTCACACTCACCTCACAGGAAACAACCTAGTTACTGAGACATTACACCCAAGGTCTTTCTAAGATACTCAAATCGAAGAAGATCAAGGGGTTTTGTAAAAATATCAGCTTTTTGATGCTCAGTAGAAACATGTTCCAAAACAACAAGGCCTTCATCCACTAACTCTCGAATAAAATGATGACGGATGTCAATGTGTTTGGTGCGAGAGTGTTGGACAGGATTTTTTGAAATGTTTATGGCACTTGTGTTATCACAAAAAAGAGTGAGAGTGTTCTGTTCTATTCCATAGTCATGAAGCATTTGCTTCATCCACAACATTTGTGCACAACAACTTCCTGCAGCAATGTACTCAGCCTCAGCAGTGGAAAGAGAGATGGCATTTTGTTTTTTACTATGCCAAGAAACTAGATTATTTCCAAGGTAAAAACACCCCCCGGATGTACTTTTCCTATCATCAGCACACCCTGCCCAGTCGGCATCAGAAAACCCAGTAATTTCGGCTGTAGTATCAGTGGAAAACCAAACTCCATACCCCAAGGTCCCATTAACATACTTGATGATGCGTTTTACCGCAAAAAGGTGAGACTCTTTAGGACTGGCTTGGTAACGAGCACAAACTCCGACACTGAAAGAAATATCAGGACGACTGGCTGTGAGATACAAAAGACTCCCTATCATACTCCTATAAAGGGTAGGATCAACATCAATACCAGAGGAATCTTTGGAAAGGTGAAGACTGGTGCTCATGGGAGTGCGTGCATGCTTGGAAGACTCAAGACCAAACTTTGACACAAGATTTTTAGCATACTTAGACTGAGAAACAAATATGCCCAAAGGAGACTGTTTAATTTGAAGACCCAAAAAATAAGACAGCTCTCCCATCATGCTCATCTCAAACTCATGTGTCATGCAATCCAAAAAATATTTCACAAGATGATCAGCAGTGGAACCAAACACAATATCATCGACATATATTTGAGCAACAAGAATATGAGATTTAGTATGCTTCACAAATAAAGTCTTATCCACACTACCCCTTTGAAAATCATTATCAAGAAGAAAGGTAGTAAGTCTATCATACCAAGCCCGAGGGGCTTGTTTCAACCCATACAAAGCCTTGTCTAACTTGTAGACATGATTAGGACATTTAGGGTCCTCAAACCCTTTTGGTTGCTCAACATAAGCCTCTTCCTTTAAGTACCCATTCAGAAAAGCACTTTTCACATCCATTTGAAACAATTTAAAGCCAAGAAAACATGCAACACCAAGCAAAATACGAATAGATTCGAGACGTGCAACTGGGGCAAACGTCTCATCATAGTCAATACCCTCTACTTGTGTGTAGCCTTGAGCAACCAACCTAGCTTTATTTCTCACAACAGTACCATTCTCATCAGATTTATTTTTGAAGATCCACTTGGTACCTATCACATTCATGTCTCTAGGTCTGGGAACAAGAGTCCAAACTTTGTTACGCTCAAATTGACCTAATTCTTCATGCATAGCATTGACCCAACTATCATCTAGCAAGGCCTCTTTGAAATTCTTAGGTTCAATTAAAGAAACATAACACATATGTGATACCTCATCCCGAATCTGTCTTCGGGTTTTCATTCGATCTGAAACACTTCCAATCACCTGTTGAGCTGGATGATTCAGTTTCACCCTTGCTGATGGTTTAAGTTCAGGACTTGTGGTGACGGAAACAACAGGAGCGATGTCCTTTTGAGCACTCTTTGGGCTTGAGCTTACCTGTGAGGATGGTGCTGTGACAATTTCTTGTGATTGAACCGTAGCTTCTCCTTGATTTTGTGGTTCAGTATCCAAGATTGGAGACTCACCATTGTCATCCTCATTTGTTGCTGAAGTAGGTGCACCTGTGTCATCTATAACCTCATTGATAGATTCCATTAAAGATAAAGTTCGCAAGTTATAGACACGAAAAGCCCTACTATTGGTTGAATACCCTAGGAAAATACCTTCATCACTTCGGGAGTCAAACTTGCCCAAGGGCTCTCTATCTTTGAAGATGTAACACTTACTCCCAAAAGTTTTGAAGTATTTTACATTAGGTTTCAAACCCTTCCACAATTCATAAGGAGTTTGTAAAGTGCCGGGCCTTAAATACACACGATTTATGACGTAAACAGCAGTATTTAAGGCTTCGGCCCAAAACTTTGGAGGAAGACTCTTACTAAGGAGCATGACCCTAGCCATTTCTTGAACAACTCTGTTCTTCCTCTCAACCACTCCATTTTGTTGTGGAGTAATAGGTGCAGAAAACTCATGCTTAATTCCATGCATATCACAAAAATCCGAAAACGAACTATTTTCAAATTCACGACCATGATCAGTTCGGATTCTTATGATACGCCCAATGGGAACACCCTGTTCATTTTGGATTTTAAGGACTAAAGCCTGGAAAGCATCAAACGTATCAGATTTTTCCCTTAAAAAATTTACCCATGAGAATCGAGTAAAATCATCAACAGTTAAAAAAATGTATCTTTTACCTCCAATGCTTTCAGTGCGAGTAGGACCCATTAAATCCATGTGAACCAATTCAAGAGGACGTTTGGTTGTAAAGTTGTTCACCTTTTTATGCGGAGCACGGGTTTGTTTGCCAAGCTGACATGGTCCACACACATGGCTCAAATTCTTACCTAGTTTAGGTACTCCTCTCACAAGTTCTTTGTTGGCAATCTTAGTTAGGTCTTTGAAATTCATGTGACCTAATCTTTGATGCCACAAGTCAATGTTACTTATGATGGCTGAATGACAAGTGAGATCATTAGTTGTAAGAATCCCATAGCAGTTATCAGATGTGCGAACCCCATGTAGAACAGTATTTCCCTTTTTATCCAAAATTTCACATTTATCTTTGGAAAACAATACTTCATGATGGGAATCACACATTTGACTAATGCTCAAAAGATTTGCTTTAAGGCATCAACAAGTAAGGCATTATCTAGCTTGGGAAGACCAGCAACACTTATAGAACCCTTACCAATGACTCTAGAAGTGCCGCCGTCTCCAAAGGTAACAATTCCTCCTTCATATTTTTCAAGAGAGGTGAAGTAGGATTTGTTACGGACATATGACGAGAGCACCCACTATCAAGATACCACATGTGTGAGTCACGTGCTTTTAGAGCAGTGTGAGCAACAAAACAAGTCAAATCATCTTTTCTAACCCAAATCTTTTTAGTCTTGGTGTTCTGCCTAGGACATGTAAGGTTGTCTCCTAACCCAAAAAGTATTAGAATTTCTACCTTTTGAGACACCTTACCAAATAGTTCAAAACAGTAAGGACGAATGTGGCCATATACCTACCACAGTGATGACAAATGAAAACAGGTTTTACCTCCCTTTTGTTGGTCTTGCCTGCTTTTGCTTGATAAAGAAAATAGTCATCTTGATCTACCTTCAATTTTCCCTTTGCTTGAGTCTTCAAGTTATGTGAGGTAGAAGCTTGTCCTTTGTGAGTTGTCGCATCATAGCCTAGCCCTCTTTTGTCAGAACCCATTTGTTGAGATCCGAGTATGTCTTCTAGAGATCTGGAACCTTTGTTCCACATGGCAATTGTTGCTCTAGCAATACGGAGTTCTTCATCTTTCTGACTGACCTTCTCTTCCAATGCAGTTTGTGACAACTTAAGACTTTCAAGCTTTTCTTCATATGTGGAATACACCCTCAGAAGTTCATTTCTTTCAGTTTCACAGGACAGAAGCTTTCCACATAAGTCTTGCCTGTCACTTGAGATCTTGATGACATTTTGCTTTGCTGTCAAGAGTTCTCCTTTGAGCCGGACATTCTCACTCTCACATGTTTTGAGCTTGAGAGAGAGTTTGTCGTTGGTTTTAGACAAATTCAGAGATTCCTCATACAGCTTCTCGTAGGCTTGTTGTAGTTCTTCGCCATTGATCTCATCAATATCTTCAGATAGTTCATCATCCTCTCTTTGCTGCTCATTCTTCTTGACCTCGTCCACTCTAGCAACCAAGACAGATAAGTTGCTGGATGGTGGTGGAGGTGGATCTCCTCTTTCATGGAATTGGCTCAGAATTTCCCATGCACCTTTAGCCTTTGTGCAGTGAACGACCCGTTGTTGTTCTTCATTAGAAATTGCTCCACGAATAATGATTAGGGCTCTCTGATTGCCCGGATTATCTGCACTTTCTGTATCTTCTTCAATGGTTTGCCAACCTTCTGGTTCAAAGGCTCTTAGAAAAGCCCTCATTCTGATTTTCCAATACAGGTAGTTGGTCCCATCAAAGGTGGGAGCATGATGCAAGTTCTGACCACGGGCTGATTCCGAATGCATTGGAAGAGGTTGAGAAACCGTGGCCCAAAATGCCATGAAAGCACTATCCCCATCTTCACCAGATTCAGGTTCTTCGGGTTCTTGCTCCGACCCGCTTTCATCATCCCAAGTTACGGTGTAGACTTTCTTCCGATTCTTCTTCGTAGGACATTCAAGGGATATATGGCCAAACCCTTGACATTCAAAGCACTTGACCCCTGGCCCCCTAACAACCTTCTTTTCAGTAGTTTGAGCAAATTTTGGTGGAAAAGTTTTGGGTTTGTCATTACTCTTTTCTTTTGAAATAGGGGCTCTGAAATTAGGCTTCTTTTTTAAAAAATTTTTAAACTGTTTTGTAAGCATAGCCGTCATCTCAGACTCTAAATCAAATTCAGTCTCCGGAGGTTTTGCAGTCTCATGAGTACTTGTGAAAGCCATACTTTCTTTTTGCTTTTTCTTGGAAATTTGATGTGCTTCATAAGTCTGCAAATTTCCAACCAATTGATCGAGCTTGAGGGTATCAACATTCTGAGCCTCCTCAATGGCTGTCACCTTTGATTGGAACCTCTCGGGAAGAGACCTCAAAATTTTTCCCACAACTTTTGCTTCCGGGATTTTTTCACCGAGAGTGAAACAGGAATTCACGATATCACTGAGTTTTGCATAGAAATCATCAAACGTCTCATCGTCGCGCATAAAAAGGGTTTCAAAAGCAGATGTGAGGCATTGAAGTTTTGACCTTTTGACAGAGGTAGTTCCTTCGTGAATTGTTTCAAGAATATCCCACGCCTCTTTTGCTATTTCACACGTGCAAATTCGACGGAATTCTTCAGGTGTGACAGAGCAAAAGAGGGAGTTGAGAGCCTTGCTGTTCCAACTCGAGTTCTGGTAATCAGTTGTGTCCCATTTATCAAGGGGTTTAGGAATATCAATGCCATCTATAGTGACAGTAGGTTCACTCCACCCAAAGACAACGCAGTGCCAAACTTTCTCATCGATGGATTTTAAAAATGCTCTCATGCGAGCTTTCCAATAAGAATAGTTTGTACCATCTAGTAAAGGGGGTCTATGAGTCGAGTTACCTTCACGAATAGAATCCATAAAACTAGTCACACAAAATCACACTCCTATAGTTTTGAAAAAAAAAACAAAGAGTAACCCGCCACTAATCAATCCACTCAATCTAATAATCAATCCACTACAGAAGGACTACAAGGTTACAAAGAAACCATACAAATTACCCAAACCAGTCAATTTGTCTCTGAATCTTCTGTAACTCTTTCACCACGCCTTCGCCACGGAACTGATTCTGAAGTTGGTTCCACACCTCAACTTCACTTGTCGAATTAACGACTACGTAAAGAAACAAACACCTTTTGAAACTTTACGTAATGATCTTCGGATTCCACCGAAGAGAACACTCTTGAATATTAAGTATCAACCTCTTTGATGTATGAATTTCAACTCATGAGTTTTAGAACTCTCTCAAGAACATCAAAGAAAACTTATCAAACTTTCAGAAGAACACTTCAAACAAAACTCTAGAATTCTTGAATCTAATCTAGAAAACAAGTTAGATTGGTTTTAGGAGAAAACCATCTACTTATAGAAAACCAAAAAGAGTCCAAATCCTTAAAGAAACCAGTTACTTGAAAATTCCCGGATTCTGAAGCTCGCTCGAGCGAGGTCTCCTTCGCTCGAGCGAGAAGCTCATCTCGCGTGATTTCTACTAGTGACCTCGCTCGAGCCACGAGCCCTTCGCTCGAGCGAGGAAAACATTCTTTCAGGTTATGTGTAGACGCAGTCCTTAGCTCGAGCCACCATGTTCTTCGCTCGAGCGCACAATGATGTCTTTCAGGTTTTGCTCAGACGCAGTCCTTCGCTCGAGCGAGCAATTCCTGGCTCGAGCGAGGAAGACAAAAAATGACAGAAAATTACAACTCAATCACTGAGTTTTGTTCGCGGGATTTTGACAAGATAGGACCTAACATAATAGAATTGAATTGATAAGTTATGATATACAAATTATGCCACCATAACATTATTATTAGAGAAATGTAAATGGAACACTCATCACCAATTAAATTGTAATATTTTTTATTCAAAAGTTATAATGGAAGATTTTTATTACATTATGTAAGGGTTTGTAATTTTTTTTTATTTTTTTATTTTAATTATAGAATAAGAAATATGTAAGTTGTAATGAGCTTCTGTTTACTGTTCTTTTACGTTTTTGTAACAATTAAATTTTTTTTTAAATTTATTTTTACAAAAATTAAAAACAAAAATTATCTACCAAACAATTTTTTGGCTTATGTTTTTAGAATTATTGATGGTATGGACTAGCACAGCTTAAAGTCATCCCAACTTGACTTTGACTCTGACTCGACCACAACGACCTACAAAAGAAAGTTGTGCCTTTGATAATTAACCCACTAAAGAAAAGGCTAAGAAGAAAAATGACGGCACAGTGATAACAGTAAAAAAATAATAATAAAAAAAAAAATTATAAATCACTAATAAAGTTTATATATTTTAATAATCAAAATGTTATTGGTCCAATGCCCAGTCTCAATATAATTTAGATTTAACAATCTATTTTTTAATTGGAATAAGATTTGTGGGTGGTTAAATATGGATTTGGTTTTTATTCCTATATTAGTTTGGATTTATGATAGACTTATTTGACTTTGTCTGAACTTATTAAAATTTTGAATTTAGTGTTTCTTTGATGGTTTTGGATTGGATTGAAAGGAAATATATATATTTTTCGCTTTAGAAGGATTCTTTAACTATAAATAGATGAAAACTCTCATTCATTTAGTTAAACTTTTCAATTTCGTTAGTAGGACATTGTAGTTCATTGGAGCACCCATGGGGAGGGTTTTGTTGGTAGGCCTTCGGGCCTTTAGTGTGGCCTTTGGTCACTAGTGTCTCTTTTTTGAAACTTTGGATTTATATTTGGTGAGAGAACTTGAATTTTGAGCTTTGTAAACTTAAGTATTTGTGAGTGATTACTTTGTCACCATAGTAGCTCTTAGAAGCAATTGTTCTCTTTGCTAATGAAATCATTCTCTTTGTGATTGTCTATGGACGTAAGCTTAGATCGAATCACGTAAATCTTGGTGTCCTATTAGTTTGTGGTTGTTTCTCTCTCTTGGATTTGTATGATTCTTTTGTTCTATATTCGAAGCCATTAACTATCTTGGTGTGGTTGAGTTTTCTTGGGACTTTCCACACAAAATTAGTTAATTATTTAAAAGCAATGAATATACATATATATATTTGGGTGAAAAAAAAGAAGCAATGAATAGTTAATTCTCAAATACATGAATTGTTAGTTGGCTATATAAGATATAATTGTGTAAGGAAAATAAAAAATTTAAAAGTTGAAATCGATCAAATCTGATATTCGGTCATTTGTGTCACAAAGATTGAACATATTAGTTATGGTATCTATCGAAAATAATATGGTAAGTAAGCAAGATTATGCAAGTTTAATTTTATAATTTTGCATCTACAAATGCGAGAAGAGCAATATTTAATTGATACTTGTTATAGTCGATTTATTTTTTATTTAGTATTATAACTTTAGGTATTGTTTAATATTTTTCTTGATTTTGTTAACTCATAAAGCAACGAGATCATATTTTAAATTTTTGAGTTTTTGTAATATTTTTTTCATATATTGATCTGTGTAAGTAAATTTAGTATATAGTTTTAGTAATTATGGCTACGTTTGGAAAAACAAGTTAGGGGCTAAAATAGCCTCGAAAAAGAAAAAAGTCAAAAAGCCTAAAATGAAGAAAGGGAATATCACGTGGTTCATAGGCTGCCACCACAAGTGGTTAAATGACAATCTTGCCTCCTAGACATGCCACGTCAGCAAGGACTTTGTTATTTGGGAAAAGGATATTTTATTAGGATAGGGGCAATTTGGTCATTTGTTATTCAAACATCATTTCAAATACATTTTTCAATACAACAATCAATCAAAAAATTCAACTCATCTTTCCAAACACAAGCTAAAATAGCATACTAAAATAGTCAAATAGTAAAAAATGCCAAAAAAGTAGCCCCTTTCCAAATGCAACCTTTATATGAAACCAAACTTGTGTGGGTATTAACAAATAAAAATGTCGTAATTACTTACAATTTTACTCATAAACTTCTTTTGTTGTGATTGCGTATAAAGAATTTCAATTTAAGAGTTAATGGATTCCAAATAATTCAATGTTGGCATAACCATTTCAAGAGTTTGGCCAATACCCGGGAAAACTCATGATCGAACCTAACCACAACACTGTCACAAATAATGTCTTTTTTTGCAACTAAATTTTTGTTTCGGTTTTTATGCTGTCACACAGAGATTTTTTTCTCAACTTTTTTTTCTTCTTTTGGGTGCATTGCCTAGTATATCGTCGCAAATAATATTTTTTTTTGCGTTGGCCACTATACCCTAAACATATAATGTGTGATTGGTTCCGTATTCCAAGACATGTTAAGAAACTAATGGATGGCTGATAGAACTGACTCCCAATGAAAACGTTTGGTTGTGACAATCACAATAATAGTTGGAACAGTGACAAATGTGTTTGTTTGTGTTGTTGAAAGGAACCTTTAAGAAAATTGTGTTCATTGTTCATGGAATTCTTTAGGAATGCATTAATGTTGTGATAGGATCATAAATTTATATAGAAATTTAGAAGAAAAAATTTATATTTTATTAACATTGTCTTCATGTTTTTTCTTTTTCTTTTCAAATTTTTATACCAATATCTGATAAAATACAACCTAAGAGTGTTGCTAGTTTAGGGCATGTTTGTTTGACATATTATAATTAGATTGGGTAGGATTATGAATATGGTAAGATTGAGTGATGAGATTACTAATGTGGCGATATTAGGTTGGAGATATGAAAATAGAGTGTGTTTGTTGGTCCACTAGTATGGTAATATTAATTAGTTGTGATTAAATCTATAAAATTATCTAAGCACATTTATCACATACAATATAACTTTGTGGATTTTGTAAGGTGAAGGAAAAAATAGTCATTTAATTATCAATCCATGTAAGGAGATAAACAATCTCAACCCTCCCATAGGAATGTTAATCCCATTGAGGGGATTCATACTCCAATAGGATTGCCAATCTTATACATTTTATTGAAAACAAACAAAAATTAGGTGGATTTCACAAATTGCTAATTCAATTCCCCCCTCGAAACTCTCAATCAAACATGACCCTCGAAAGAAGAGAAAAGTAAATTTGCAATTTCATGCGAAGTATTCAAATTGGTTGGTCAAACAATTCAAACATTCTTAGGTCATCTAATGACAACAACAATCATGTAATTGACAAAGATGGCTATCCAACACATAAAGCAATAATTCTACATTCACACATAAACATATTGAAGAAAATTGCACACAAAAATCAATGCAATTGGTGTTGCACAAAAAAACAATGTTTAAACAAAAATAACATATTCAGATTTATTTAATTCAGATGATAAAACAAAAGGTAAAAGAACTACAAAAGCTGGAATTTACAACTTGCATGAAGAACATAAATTAAGATAAAGCAAATAAAATTTTGAAAAGAAATACCAAAAAAAAAAGAAAAGTAAGAAAAGCAAGCCCAAGATCCCCGGGCTTGGCCTAGCCTGGTCTGAGCGGATGGCGCGCATGTGGCTTTTTTTACATAATCAATTTTGACCATAATCTTGATCCAAGTCCATCCTTGAAGCATCCATAATTCCATTCCTTCGAAAAATTTGGATGCCCCAAATGGCTCGCACCCTTAGGTAACACTAGGGATTTAAATATCCATAATGTTTTCCTCTATAGCCAATGTGGGATATATAGTTACACACCTTTCCCAATACCTCATTCACGAGGCCAAATCTATGAGGCAATTTCTCATTCAATTCTCAATAATTTTTTTATCATTCTTTTTGTGATCTAAAGATCTCATTGCAAAGAATCTAGACCCACTTGGACCCTCCTTAACCGTCGGTTGGGACCCACTCTAATTTCACATTAATGTCACCAAAAAACCATTATTTTCCAATAATCCCCCACATGAATAAAAATTGACTGAAAAAAAAAATGGATAACGTTCAACAGCAAAGACTCGGAGAGAGCACACAAATTAACCCTTCATCAAAGAAGGTAGCTTTTAGCCTTGAATCTTTCCTAGTGAAAGTCTATCGGATTTATTGGTTGATTAGTGAATGTGATGTTTTGAATTGTTCTACCATTTGTGTAAACTGAGATAACAAACCTCATACAAGTGTTACTCCAACCATTGTTCTGTTCTCACTGTTGTATTCGTTTTGGCCCTTAACACTAGCCTGGTTTAGTGAGTGGTTTTAAACAATTCAACCTTGTCAATTCTTAAAGAAATTGCCCCGCATCGCACTCACATAGGTGACCTTCTTAAGGTATCTTGCTATACCATGCTTGATTATTCAACACATACAGTTCATTAAAAACATCGGCTTAACCTTCTACCCTACAAGTTATCACTATATACAGGAATGAGTAGGAGTATTTTAGCTAATGTGGAATATCTTCCATGAAATAGTGGAGCCATTCAGCTTCTTTTGTTGTTTGTCTAAAGAAATAAACTCATATTCCATTGTTGATGTGATAACCCTGTTCCGTATTATGCAAATTGATCTTAATTGTGATTGTGATTATGTGTTTAATATGATTTTGAGTGTCATTTATATGATTATACGTGATTTTGAATTTCTATCTGTTCATCGTAGGAAAATCTGTTCAACTTATTGTTAGAAATTGAAAATTGAAGGCCTTATCGGCCACAGAAACCGAAATTGACTACGCCATTATGACTGGCATAATTTTCAGAGCCTATGGTGAATTTAATTACAAATTGATTTGGATCAAAATAATTAGATTCAGAACGATTAATTAAGCTCAATTACTTAGCCTTAATTAATTTGATTAGCCAAGCCTATAAATAGGCTTATATACACTCAATTCCTCTCTTTGAACTCATTTGGCTGAAATCACACCTTAGAGAGAGAGTGAGAGTGCTGAATTTAGAGAGAGAGGGAGCTCAAGATAGAGGATTGATCAAGAAGCTTGGGAATCTTGAAGATTAACTCAAGAATTAGCTATAATTTGGGAGAATTGAAGCTCATAGGTGCGTAATTGAGCAAAGATTTATGAGTTAAGTTTGTAATATTGTGAATTCAAGTTATATTGGAATCAAGAATGAGGATTTGTGTTGAATTGGGTGAGTTTGAAGTTTATATGCACATGCATGCATAGAATTGCCATGAATTTGTATAATTGAGCATAATACATATGATCCATGAAGAATTTGATGTCAATTCATGCCTTTGATCATCATCTATATCATTTAAATTGGAAATAGGAGTTGTATCCCACATGCAAATACAATTCATAGAGGTATGAGTTTTGAATACATGAATTTGTTATGTTGGAAATAAGTTCGGTGTAATTTGGGGCATGCATGTAATTAATTCATGAGATTTGAGCTTCATAATGTTGTAATTTAGCATTTGTATCATGTTAGAGGATGTACACATGAGTTTTGGGGTCATAATATGCAAGTTATGTCAATTTGAATGCAAGTTTGAAGCTCAAATTGAATTCTGGAAAACCCAGAATTCGGTATGTCCGCTCAAGCGGGGTAATGGCCGCTCGAGTGTGAAATGCTAGCTCCCAGAACTTCTGCAGACATGGATGTCCGCTCGAGCGGAGAGATTCACGCTCGAGCGCCAAGCCGTGTGGTTTGGCTTTCAGCTCGAGCGTCCGAAGTCACGCTCGAGCGTAAAAATGAGGCAACCAGTACTTTTGCAGACCATGGGGGTCTACTCGAGCGGCGAAATACACGCTTGAGCGGGTAGCCCTGTTTCAGAAATTTTGAAAAGATAATTTTTGTTTTGTTTTCCGTTCCCTTCCACTGCTAAGCACTCTTAGGCACACATTGAACATTGGAAATGGATTAAGAAGATAAGAGGAATGTATAAGTTAAGAACAGATTGAATCGTTTGTGACCCATCTATGTGCTATGTATTATGTAGGGTCAAGCACAAGGACGAATCCGCAAGCAGATCACTGTGAGTAATATCTTAGTAAAGATGTTTTGAAGTATGTTATTTGTCTTATTGCTTGTTCCTATAAAAGTCTTGTAAGCTTGTTAATTTGAATTGTGGTCAAATATCCGTTATGCCATATGATTGGGCCAAAGGCCGTCGGATACAAGTGATTGGGCCAAAGGCCGTTTGACATGGATGATAATCTGACATGAATGATTGGGTCAAAGGCCGTCTGACATGAATGATAATCTGACATGAATGATTGGGCCAAAGGCCGTTTGACACGAATGATTGGGCCAAAGGCCGTCTGACACGAATGATTGGGCCGAAGGCCGTTTGACATAAACGATTGGGCCAAAGGCCGTTGGATGCAAATGATTAGGCCGAAGGTCGTTCGATATGCTCGGGCTTAAAGCCGTCTAGCGTACTAGATAAAACCAAAGATGGGCCCAAGGCCGTTTGATATTTGTATATCTATTTTGGACTTCATTCACGTATTCTCCTTATTTGATATTATTCACTGGGCTTTCGCTCACTCTCATTCATGTGTCTATAGGTTAGTCAAGTAATGTCCAAACCTAGCCTTAGTGATGTACGTGAGAAACAGTCAAAGTTTTGAAGAGTCAACCCAAACGGCTCACGCACGAGACCTGTTTTGCCCTTTTGTTCTTTTTTATATTTTTGCTACGTTGGCGAAAACGCTGGATCACTTTCGTATATAAGTTTTGTTTGGTTGACTGCTTGATTGAAAGTTCCTGGACATAGATTAACTATATGGGTTTGTGACGTGTGAGTTATTATAAAATATTTTGGAATGATTTTGCTACATCATGTAAGCACCCCTCTATGGGCAAAATTTTTAAGTTGCTTCCGTTTGGCCCCTTAACTCTGATGGAGTGTCTTTTATTTGGTTTGAGGCCACAGGTAATCCCTTGATTACTGGCCGGTTATGACCTTAATCCATAGGGGCAGGTTCGGGTCATGACAGTTGATCTCGATTTACACGTCTGCTTGGAAGATTTCCAAGACACATTTCCCCTTCCCAAGGTGAACACATTTATATCAGATATCCAATTCGCGTCGTTATAGCACTGTTAGATATTTGGTGTAATGTAGTCCATAATCCTAGATGTAATGTAAATACCTTAACACCTGCACAATACCCTTCCAATGAGTAGTATTAAGATTGCTTGTGTATCTACTAAACTTACTAACCGAGTAGGCCATATTCAGTCTCGTACAACTCATTAGATACATTAAATTCCCAATGATTCGAGGACATTGTAGTTGAGTGACACTCTCACCATTATTCTTGGCCAAATGTAGACTCAAGTCTATAGGTGTCCTTGACACCTTCATATCTGATCCACTAAACTTCTCAACTATCTTATTTACATAATGAGACTAAGACAATACAATACCACCAGATGTTCTAGTGATCTTAATACCCAGAATAATATCTTCAAGGCTCATATCCTTCATATCAAATTTAGAGTTTAACAACTTCTTGGTAGTTCTAATCATTTCACCATTATTACCAACAATGAGCATATTATCAACATATAGACACAAAATGGCATAACTTTTGTCAGTGCCCTTGACATATACACATTTGTCACACTTGTTGATTCTAAACCCACTTGACAACATATCATTATCAAACTTTCCATGCCATTGCTTAGGGGCTTGCTTCAAACTATACAATGATTTGACAAGCTTATAGACATTCTCACTTTGCCTTGGAGCTGAAAACCCCTCAGGTTAGTCCACATAGATTTCTTCATTCAAATCTACCTTTAAGAAAGTTGTCTTTACATCCATTTGATGTATCTCTAAACTACACAAAGCTGATATCGAAATCACCATACAAATGGATGTTATTCTCGTCATAGGTGAATAAATATTAAAATAATCCAAGTCTTCTCACTGTCTATACCCTTTGATAACTAGCGTAGTTTTATACTTATTAATCGATCCATCAGCTTTCATCTTTCTTCTAAAGATCCACTTAAAAGCTTTACTACCTAGGGGTAAATTAACTAACTCCCAAATATGGCTCTACAAGATGAAGTTAATTTCACTTTTGATAGCTTCTTTCCACAAAGGACTTTTTAATGAAGTCACAGGTTCGTGAAAAGTTAGAGGCTCTTTCTCCAACATATAAGTCAAGAAGTCTAGACCGAAGGACTTCGAAGTCCTAGCCCTTTTACCCCTCCTTGGCTCATCTAATTCCTTATTTGATCACTATCACTAGCAACTTCCTCCATTTGCTTCACAGAACTCAGATCCCCTACTTGGGTTTGGCCAAGAAATACATCTTCAAAGAAAGACACAGTCCTTAACTCCATGATGATATTTTTGTGTACATCTAAAATATCGTATTTGTGCACAAGAAACCTATATGCACTACGATTTTGTCCATAACCAATGAATATATAATCCATAGATTCCAGGCCTATCCTTGTTAGAAAATAATGATTTTTCGGCAACTTTAATTCGAAATTAAAGTGGGGCCCACCCGCCGGTTGAGGTGAGTCCGAGTGGGTTGTATTCTCTTAAGTGAGAAGATTACAACATAAAAATAATGAGCCAAAACCATTATGTTGTGAATGTGAATTGTCTCATAAAGTGGGTATCAATAAAAGTTGGGCTTAGATTTGGACTTAGTTTTGGTTTGGACTAGGCCTAGGCTTGTACTTGTGCATGTCCTGGGTTTGGTCTTAGACTTGGACTTGGACTTAATCTTGAGCTTGAACTTGGGCTGAGTTATGCTATGTTGGGCTTAACTTGTGCATGTGTTTAAGATCAGGCTTGGATCGGGTTGTGACCCAACACCTATATCCATTTTGTGACCCATCTAGTTTAATTCTCAAAACGTATGCATTATTTATACATTATGATTTATATAATGTTTTTGGTGTTTTGAACCTTTGTAACTCTAGCCCTAATGGCTAGAATTTATGGCCTTGGTTAATGGCAATTTGATGACTCTATTGATATTATTTATACATTATGATTTATATAATGTTTTTGGAGTTTTGAACATTTGTAACTCTAGCCCTAATGGCTAGAATTTATGGCCTTGGTTAATGGCAATTTGATGACTCTATTGATGTTAGCCTTCTAAAGAAGGCTCTCCCCTACAAGTATAAATAGAGGCCTTTCCCCTCCAACTTAATAGGTTGTTTTTAGAGAGGTTTTTTAGTGATGGAAGATGATATGGTGCTTTGAGATAATAAAGTAAGAGATGATTTTTATACCAAAGAAAATTTTCCTATCTTCTTTTTGCTAGCCCTTCTTTGGTTCTTGTTATAGAGAGTGTGTGCTGCCATTGTTAAGTTCGCTGAAACTATTCAAAAGGTTCTTGTGCACGAGCTGATTTCAATCGTTGTATCTTGGGATAGATGCTGGCGTACGTCCAGCACCCATCGAGAGGTGGTGAATTTGTTTTAAGGAAACTATGGTATCAAACAGGGTTCGGTTTGTGTTTCTTATCTTTTGTTCTTCAAACTTTTAGATTTAAATTCTTTCTTGTATATTATTTTGTATGTCTATATAAGTCCGTCCTGTAATATATTCCATGATGTAATGTAGTTCATTCTTGTATTTTTTAGTTTTGTAGTTTATTCTGTATTTCATTCTTTAATTAAAAAAAAAAATTGTTTTGCCATTTCTATTTACTTTATTTTTTAAAAATATTTTTCTAGTATTATTATGGAAAAATACCAGCAATCCTAACCCGCTTGGGTGTAGGTATCGCCACTTTAGCAAGACACCACCACATTCATAAGAAAATATATGGAGGCTTGTGGCCTTTCCATAATTCATATGGGGCCTTGTCCACCTTTTTCCGAGGAACCTAATTCAAAACATAATTTGCGAAGAGAATTGTTTCTCTCCACATGTTCTATGGCGATCTAGAACTAATCAATATTGCATTCATCATTTCCTTTAATGTTCTATTCTTTTGCTCAACAATGCCATTAGACTGAGGGGAGTAAGGCAATGTGGTTTGGGGGATAATCTCGTTTTGTGCACAAGTCTCAATAAACGGTGATTCATACTCACTACCACAATCACTTCTCATTGCCTTAATCTTTCAGCTTAATTGATTATCAACTTCATTCTTATAAAGAATAAATTTATCAATAGCATCATCTTTACTTTTAAACAATGAAAAATTATGCAAATAGTCATTGTAGTTTACACGATGTGTCAATTTGGTCCCTATAGTTTCAATTTGCTTGATTTTGCCCCTTAATTTAACGGATTGTGTCATTTTAGTCCAATAAATAGCGGTTGTTAAGTTAATTTAATGGAAAGTCAAACAATGTATCAATTTGGTCCCTATATTTTCCACAATGTGTCAATTTAGTCCTTGTCAAAATAGAGAAAATTGAAACTACCGGGACCAAATTGACACATTATTTGTCTTTCCGTTAAATTAACTTAACAACCGTTATTTATTGGACTAAAATGACACAATCCGTTAAATTAAGGGGTAAAATTGAGCAAACTGAAACTATAGGGATCAAATTGACACATCGTGTAAACTACATGGACTATTTGCATAATTTACCCTTTAAGCAAATACACATAACAATATTTAGTACAATCATCAAAAAAAGTAACAAAATACTTGTTGCCACCTCGGATTTGTATGAACTTTAGGTCACACACATCATTATGCACTAAATCTAAAGGCTCAAAACTTTTTTGAATAGGATGAAACAAAATCCTAGTCAACTCAGCTTATACACAAGTTTCACACTTGTGATTTGATTAATCTTGAAAGATGGTATGTGATCTAACTTGATTAATCTTCAAAATTCACATGACCTAATCTACCATGCCATAAACTAGATGACTAAAGCATATAAGTAGAAGATAAAGCATTCTCATTAATCTTTGAGATAATTGTCATTACATTTAACTTAAACATACCACCCTACAAATACCCTTTACCCACATAAACTCTGCTCTTGGCCAATATGACCTTATCAAATTCCAAAACCATGCGGAAACCATGCTTACTTAGGAGGGACCTCGAGACTAGGTTCTTGCAAATGTTCGGCAAAAACATGACATCATTCAAAGTTTGCTCATTTCCTGAAGTCTTCTTCAGGACCACCTTGCCCTTTCCCTCGATGGTCGAGGTTGCAGAATTTCCCACGAACAACTTCTCATTGTTCATAATCGGGTCGAAGCTTCTAAACACCCTATTCTCTGCACAAACGTACCGAGTGGCATCAATGTCCACCCACCATTCCTTTATGTTGGATCCCACCAAATTCACTTTAGTGACAACAGTAGAAATATGCATATTATCTACATCTTGGGAAAGACCCTCCATTTCTTCTATGTGAGCACGATCCTTGTTCTTGAATTGCTTATTTGGCTTGCGGCAGTCAGCAACCGTATCTCTATCATTTCCACAATTGAAGCACTTACCAAAAAAACTTATAAGTAGGTTTTTACTACTTTTAGACCAGCCTCTTTGAGACACCACCTCTAGGCTCCCACTTCGAGCCTTTGTTCACAGGTTACTTCTTCTTAACGCCCGAAGACTGGTCATGCTCAACCACATTGGCCTCAACAATGAGGGTACTCCCCATTTTCTTCCTGTTATCCTCTTCAATTTAGAGCTGGACAACGAGCTCTTCGACTGTCATCTCCTTTTGCTTGTGCTTTAAGTAGTTCTTGAAGTTTTTTCAACCTGTAGACAGCTTCTCTATCAAAGTAGTTGCCTAGAAAGATTCACTTAGGAACATTCTCTCTACATGAATATCATGTAGAACCACTTGAAAATCTTGGACCTGGCTAATGATGATTTTTGAGTCTACCATTTTGGAATTCAAAAACTGGCCAACCATAAAATTCTTTGCCTTAACATTCTCGGTTTTGTATTTATTGTCCAAGGAATCCCCTAACTCCTTTGTCGACTTCTTAGCATAATACTTATTGAAAAGCGTATCTGCCAAGCCGTTGAGAACATAGTTCTAGCAAAGGAAGTTTGATTGCTTCCAAGAATCCAGAGCCATCAACTTCTATTTATCTTACTCATTCTCCTCCATGGCTAGTGGATCCTCACTCAAGAACCTCGCAAAGTTAAGAGTAGTGAAGTAAAATAGCATCTTCTGCTGCCACCTCTTGAAATTCACGCTGGTGAATTTCTCTGGGCGCTCATAGTGATTAAGTGGTCCCCTCAGAACAAAAACATGAGTCACCATAGGGTTTATAGCAGGGTTCATCACAGGGGTTAGCATTCTAGTTGATATGGGATTCAGATTCCCACCATCATTCACAACTTTGATACTAGTTACAACAACATTGGTAAGAGTTACCATTTTTGAAAAACAGAATAGAATTTCAACTATTCTGTTTTTTTAGAAAACAAATTGACACTCGGAAATCCCAAAACACTGAAACTTAATTCAAAATTAATCTCACCACTGATTTCAAAAATCAAACAAGGTCACCTATCTGTTTACCTATTTTTTCAATGTCACTTATATATCACCTTACTGCTACAAAACGTCATGGTTGGCCAACAGTGTCGGCCATTGCCAACCGCTAGCGACTTTGTAGGATGCTTTTCGGGGTTACCGAGTGTGCCCAACAATTTAGATTCCCAATCTCCTAATCTAGTCTCACAAGTACAACGTGAAACATAAATGAGAGTTCAAATCCGACAATTTGTATAGAAAATCTATTTTATTGCAAAAATCTTTGCTAGAAATGGACTACATCACCAGATTTCAGAGTCGCCACCTAATCTTTTGGGTAAACTAGGAAACCCATGACTCGTGCCAAAGGTCACTGTCCATCATAACCAAAATGTCTCAGTTCGGAAACTTAGGTATGAATATGGAATGTTATGATTTGAGCACCCTACTCACTCGATCAAAAAATCAGCCTCTATTCAGTAATGATATGAGTTTTATAGTCTCCATATGTTTATATTTCGGTTTTAATAATGCTAACATTACTATATGAGGTAGATAAGTATAGATTGTGTCACTTGTTTTGGTTATGTTTTTATTTCATGTATTTTGGAAAACCTTTTTCCACAACTCACACAATAACAAGGAGTTTAGAAGCATAAGAATTAACCACATTCCAACACAAGCAACACTGTCTCCATACACTAGCACTCATGCAGATATTCCACTTAACCATATAGCCACGTGGTATAATGCCGGATATAGTAAGTAACATGTACATGCAGGATGCTAAAACTAAAAATGCTCACCTAGTACTCCTTAATGTAAGCCAAAAGAATGTGTCAGAAGTATATGCATGATCCTATATACAGATAGTTAATGCAATACATACATCAAATGCATCTAGGGGTCCAGCTACTAACACATTACATGTGTATCATCTCAAGGCATGAGGTAGTGCATATAATAATTTTAGAAATGATAAATCCCACAAATGCAAGTCATGAATATGATAACTAAACATGATGCTGCGTATACAAAAAGCGTATAAATAAAAGGGATAGAAAAACGTAGGTTTGGAAGTTATTACAACAATTGAGTAAATATATAACAAATGAATTGATTCAGCCAAATTAAGCTAAATCAAACAAATCATAAGATAAAAGCAAATGAACTATAAACAATAGCCTCAAGAACCCAATAGATCACCCTCTAGAAGCTGGAATGTTCTGTTTTATTCCATATAGATAGAAAAGATGACTGACCAAATGGGAGTCTCGTTGGCTGGATGATTCTTGGCGGGCCGAATGAAAGATGCGAGCGAAATTTTACTTTGCGGAGAGGTATAGGGGCCTCAACCCACAATTAGAACCACAAAAATCCACTAATAGTATAATATTTAGAACAATTTGCCAAATGAAGTAGAAATTGAAATTGGGGAAAATTCAGGCCCAAGAAATGAATGAGAACCTACAGTCATCTCTCTGTGAACAAAGACAGGATAATACCTAGATTCATGATATTAATTGGAGAAAGTAGATTAATGCCCACTATTTCTTGGTAGAAGTTTTGGCGTTAAAGTAAGAGATTCATCAAAGGCTATTGAAGACTCATTTTTTATTCATGGAACAATGATGTTTCCATCCTTTCCCATGTTCACAAAAGATTGAGGGGAGAGTTCTCAATATCTTTGGCCCAGAACCTCTTACTTTACTTCCAAGAAAAAAAAAACAATCAGAAAAAAAAAAGAACCGACAACCTTTTTAACATCAAATCTCATGGATCATCCCATGCGACAACCACATCCATGGATTGAAGCATATAAGCCAACATGCTTGAATGGTTATATAGGTGATGAGAAAGTGCAAGAATATGAAAGAAACTACTCTATTTAATCAAATTTGTGGATGGGTGTGTAGACACCCCATTTTTTACCGCCCTTAAGACTTGGGCGCTACTGATGGTTTGCTTGGTGGTGAAAGTTGTGCAGTGCAAGAGTTCAATTTCTTCAGCAAGAGGAGAGAGTTAAATTCCAACCTCACATCCCTTTTGCACCAAAACTATTTTGAATAAATGATTTTGAGACCTTAAAACCCTTTCTTTCAAAATATTTTTGAAAAGAAGTTCCTACGATGTTCCGAGGCTCGCATTTCGTTAAATGCTGTGCTTTTCGGTAAACTGTGCAAGGATAAAGTGGAAATGAATGAAAGAGAGATGAAATCTTTTAAAAATCTTTCAAAACACCTTTTTTATGGGTTTGGAGTTGAAGAAAAAAGGAGAGGAGAGAAGAAAACTAGTTTGGGAGAAGTTCGGCATGAATCCAGGAAGGATCGAAACTGAGCGGCTTCACCAAAACAGGCATAACTTTTTTCACAGTTGGAATGTTGATGCAAGAATGCCACCATTGGAAATCTTACTTCTGGGGCTTCAATTTGGACACAAGAATGACCTGAAAACGAGTCCAAATGAAGGAGATATGCCCATTTGAAGTTTGACCTGCAGAGCAGATTTTTGCTGTCGGCCAGAAAAGTAGCCGGCCGGCTAGTTGAGGTGGCTGGTCGGCCAGTTAAAGTAGCCTGCCGGCCACTTTTTCAAAAATTTCATTTTTTTTGCAGATCTTTTCCCCCCAGCTATTGTGCATTGCTCCAGATATTTCCAAACTTAGATATTTCAACCAAAGCTCCATTTTTGCTATATATGGAGCCATATCACTCATTTTGCAAGAAAAGAACAATTGGTGCAATTTTGGGAGCCTCTCTATCTAAAATGTCTTCTCTCTCTAGAAATTTCAGAACTAAATTTCAGCCTTTCTCTCTAGTTTGCTCTCTCTCTCTCTTGCCCTTGTGTGCATACAAGAGATATACTTGGAGATATACTTCTAGTTTGCCTAGGCATCCTTCATCAAAGTTGCATATTATTGGGCTGAGGTGAGGTCCCTTGGAACCTATTTTTGGGTTGTTGGAAGGTCATTTGAGCCAAGAAAGTGGTTGTTCTTATGCTGTGCTTCAAGAGGAAAAAGTCTAAACTTGTAAGCTTGTTTTGCACACTTGCTTCACCATCCTTTTCCCATTGTTTTGGACTATTTTTTAGCTGGTTTTCAACTGAAAAAAACTCTATTTTTCAATCCTTAAAGTGGTGGTTTAAACCTTGTTTGGCTAGGGGGTGTTTCCCATCTTTTGCTCTTTGGCTTGTGAAGCCTTTTGAGCCGACTTCCAAAGCTTTTGAAACTATCTTGTTTTGGCCTTTTAACCACTAAATTCCAGAGGAATTTCAGTGGTAGAAACCATGTTTTGAGGTCTAAAGTAGGAGGGGGTGGCCTCCCCTCCCTGCTTCTTGGTTGCATGCCTTGTTGGCCTAATTATTGAGCATGTTTTTTTAGCCTGTGTTGGCTTGTTCTTAGCTTATTTTTGGGCTTATTTTAGCATGGCATAACTCTATTTTGGCTTGGTTGAGTCACCTCTTACATGCCTTTTACACTTGTAGTGTAATCTTGCCATTTAGCCTTACATGCTTGCTGCTTTGGCTCATCATTCTAGCTTATTTTGGCTATGCTCCCACATGGTTTTACTCTTGTTTTAGCATGCTTAAACTCTGTTTTTGGCTGGCTTGGCCACTTCTTGCTTGCATTTTGTACTTGTAGTGCAAATTGTGCTTACTAGCTTAACATGCTTGATGTCGTAGCCTATTATTTTAGCATATATTGGCTCCATTCTAGCACATTTTTGATAATTTTTTGACATGCTTTAGGACTGTTTTGAGTGGTCTTGGTCATATGAGCCATGCTTTGTATAGCTATAGTGCAAGTGCCTTCACTAGTCTTGAGTTTTGAGGCACTTAGCATGCTATATTTGTGATGTGAGCATGATATGGAATCATTTGGTATGTAATTTCAGAGCTTAAATCTTTGCCATACTTCCACTTAAATCATTCTTTCAATGCTTTTGATAAGTTGAACATTATGCCTTGTTTATGAGCCAATACATGAGCTTATTTTTCTTGCCATCTATGCTACAAGTCTAGCATGTTTTTGCCACTATTTTGACCTTCCTTAGACCTGTTTTGAATGGTTAGGGTCATTTGAGCATTGCTTAATATGGTTGTAGTGTAAAGGGGCTTGACTAGTTTTGAGTTTTGGGGCCTTTAACATGTTGTGCATGTGATGTTTGCATGGTATGGCACCATTTGGCATGTAATTTCAGTGCATGTAGTGTAGTTACACTCTCACATACTTCACTCTTTCAATGCTTTTGAGGGTTGTATTATGCCTTGCTTATAGGCCAACATGTGTGCATGCTTCTCTTGCTTTTTGAGCTTCCATTTCAGCATGTTTAGGCCACTGTTTTGGCATGTTTAACCTCTGTCCGAGGTTGGTTTGGTCATTTAGGCTTAGTATTGTATGCCTGTAGTGTTATGCTCTTTGCTAGCTTCAATGCTTTTGACTCCGAGTATGCTTTGCATGCATCATTTTCATGCTTTGATGTCATTTAGCATGCTATTTCAGTGCTGAAATATCTGCCATTACATCCCATTATTACACTCTCTTATTCGCTTTGAAAGTAATCTTAAGCCCCTTGTCGGCTTGAACATGGAATTGAGGCTCATGCCTAATGGTTTTAGCCTTCCCTTGAGGGTTTCTACTAACCAACGGCATGAAGCTTCTTCCATGCTCAAGGTGCTTGTGGCTTAGATCTCTTTCAAAATTAGAGGACTCTCACTTTTGGACTTAACCAGTTAAAAGACTTATCGGTAATCTAAAATGAGTAAACAAAATGAATTGAAGGAAAACATGCCAAGATAACATGTTTGTGTTGCATTGCATGTGTTTGAATCGGATGTTAATCCAAACACGAGAAAAGAGGGATCTTTTATAGTCAAAGTGATGAAACGTGCCTTATTTCTTGGTCACCAACCCTCTTGATCATGCATGATAGAGGCGGAGGCTCTTATATGTTGTTTGTACATTCATCAATATTGTGCGGGCTTGACTCTTTGGCCATCATGCATTGAGATGCGTGATTGGTGGCTTGAGAGTCGAGTGCTATGGTCCTATGAGCTTGAGAAATGATAAGGAGAGTAGTTGCGCGCACATTTCCTTGTAAATGCATTGTTGTGCCTTTGTTGATCTCTGTTGCAGAAAAGTTGAGGTTCTGGAAAAGGAAGTGGCCGGCAGGCCACTTGCACTAGCCTGCCGGCCAGTTGTAGTGGCCTGCCAGCCAGTTGTAGTACCCTGCCGAAAAGTTGAAGTGGCCTGCCAACCACTTGCAGTAAATTTGTCCAGAATGCTCCTATTTTGAGGCAGATTCAACCTGGAAGTGCGTTCGATGTTCGGAGGTCACCGCAAGTGCAAATAGAGACAACTCATGGAAGCACAACGCATTTCCGGGCGAAGCGAACCGAGTATGCATCTCTCCCTCGCCCTCGAGGCCATTTAACTGCTTTGCTTAGTTGGCTCATTTGTCGGTTTTGTAATTAATTAGTTGATGTATTTAGCTAATTTAATTCATTATTGTAATTTCCTAATTAGCTTAGCATAGCTAGTTTTCAATTTTGTTTGTAATTAATTAGCTTAGCATAGTTAATTAGTTGATTTGTAATAAGCAGCTTAGCTTAGCTCTTATTTATTCAGACCCTCCGTCGAGAGGGCAAATGTTGTAATAAGTGTGCGTGTGTGTGTGAATGTCTTCCAACCCCACGTCTTTCTCCCTTTTATTTACCAGCTTTTTGATGGTTAGTGTTAGGGCATGTTTCAATTAGCATACTTATGCTTTGCATGCGTGCATCATTAATTCGTATTGCATGCACCGGGCTCGGTGCATCATTCAAACTGCATTGAATTTTAATACTTACTTGAATACGTGTTTCAAGGCTTGTTATCTAGTGTTGCATTCATATGCCATCTTAGAATAGCCGAGCCTATTTAGTTGCATCTTTGCATGTGTTGCATTAGGCATCTTAACATAGTTAGGATCATGCATGATTTCTAACTAGTTTTCTGTTTTGGCTCGGAGTACACTGTGAGTGTTTGCGCTTTAGCATACTTGCATGTGTGTAAGTGATTGCCATGTTAGCATGCTTGCCATGAGGCTATTTGCTTAACTGCTATAACTGCATGAATGCCTGTGGATGAAGGCTTCATTTCTTGAATTGGAACAATTCATCAAAATGTGAGTTTTAAGCCCACTTGAAGTGGCAAATCATCATGTTTTAAGCCCACCTTGTTTGGTGGCAAATCCGCGCTTTAGCCTACTTACAAGTAGCAATTCCAAACCATTTTCGAAAAAAAACAAGCATGAGATGTTTTGTTCCAAATTGAGTGATTTAGTCTATACTTGTGTGTTGTGTGCATCACATAGTAAAGTTAGCTAATAAACCGGAATAAGAACACATGTGTTTCCAAAAACAACATATCATGTTTAGTAGAGGCCGATCTTTGATCGGGCGAGCGAGGGTGCTCATTTCAAGACCTTCCCCTCTCGTACCCAAGTTCCCGAGCCGAGGCAACTTTGGTGATGACGAACAAGTGGCCTTAGGGATGAGTCAGGGTTTCCTAAATTTCCCAAAACAAAATATTTAGGTGGCGACTCTGAAATCTGGCAAAGCAGTCTATGTTTGGCGCTTTTTGATTAAAATCAATTTTCCAAAACGATTTGCCGGATTTGGACTCTTTGGTGATTTATCAGTCTCACATTGCACTTTGTGAGATTAGATTCAGAACCGTGACAAGAGTCCGAACTGTAGTAGCTAGAACCCAATTCGCGCCCTCGCGCGAGGAGCGAATTTGGGCGGTCTACAAGGTGGCTACTTGATAACTCTCAATCACATCCACAAGGTTCCAATTAACACATCTATATACAACAACAATAATTTATACTCCTAGAAAGTAAGGAAAGAGTACAACAATATAGAAAAGGAAAGAAAACAATCAACTCAATGGATGGGTGGCTACTTTATACTTCCCTCCACATCCATGAGGACTTATCTCATGATTACAACAGGCCAACAATAAAATTCAGAGCTTAAAAATGAAGAAAGGGAGAGAGAAAAAGTAGAAAAGTTCAAAAGCTTCACCTCTTGCACGAGGGTGAGTTTCTTGGTTGTTAAACTTATTCTAAGCACCCTCAAGGTCCTTAGATATGTCTTAGAGTTCTTAGAATCCTCAACAAGTAGCTTGGAGTTAAGCTTTAATGGTGTTTGGGTAGTTTGTGTGTGTGAAATGGAGGTTAAAAGAGAGGTAGGGTGATATGCTCTAAAAACAAGTCTCTTAACCTTTGAAAATTTTGTAACCCCCCAAAATGAAGCTGAGGCGTGTATTTATAGACTTTAGGGGTCAAAAGATCTAAGATATTTGTGAAAAATTTGCAGAAAAAGCCAAATTTTTTGAAAATTCTCTATACTCGGACATTTCAACTGGTCGTACCACCATTCATCCGACTGACTACATTTTTCATCCAGCCATGAGTTGTTGTACGACCCAATGAAAAATATATCGTTAGATCAATACGGTAAAGCTAACATAATTTGAAAGGAGAAACAAATATTTTAGAGAATTTCACATTTTCCATTCATTCTTGCTATATCCTTCGCTCGATCCAATAAAAAAGACAACGTTTAAAGTTTGGAAAAGGCAACTCTTAGGACATTGTGGAAATGTTGGAAACTACACATCCAATGTATTTTGAAAAAGGGTCTTAATTTGGGTAAAAATGTTTTGGCCAAAATGAGTGTAATATTAGAATTAAAGCCTGAGTTTGGACTCCATGCTGAGGAATTTGTAAAATTAACACATCTTGATTTTTATCGTTGGGTGTTCAGAAAAGAGCACCCAAGTCATAAGGCTGGTCAAAATGGGGTGTCTACATACTTTCTAGTGAATTTTTCAATCAATTTTCTGGGGTCTTTTTCTAGTTTCAACAACTTTTTTAGTGACTTTTCTAGCATTGTGACTTTTTAACATGTGTTTTTATCACCAAAAAAGATTAAACCTTAAAATAAATAATATATGGTTCCATGAGAATAGACTTTTCACGAATTAACCATCTTTTATAGAATGACATCAAATAACAAATGCTTATCAAATATGGATCCCACAAGACTGGGGACAAGTTGAATTCCCTTTTGTGGATGTTTCTGTATTTTTTTTCTACACGTATTATTTGGCAAATCTTGAATAGTTGATGTTTCATTTAGAAAAACTAAAATAAAAAAATAAATAAGGAAGTAGAAGAAATAATTGCAAATAAATGGAGAGTAAAACATAAATTATAAAATAAGTTAAAATTGTCAATAAAACAAAATGTCACATCAAAATCATAATCACTTCATTTTTTTCTCTTACAACCATCAAATCAACTACACAAAAAATCAATCAACTTTCTAAACACACCTTTTTTAGCAAGGCTAAACTAGTTAAAAATCTAAAAAAAATCAACTTAAATAGTCAACTTCACAAACGAGCCCAATGTGAACATTCATTTTGATTTTATTTACAGAAGGCTAAATGTAAACACAATGGGCCATAATGTTGAACATTCAGACTAACAACAATCACACATGATCACAATGCTTAAACCTATAATGTGAACATTCACATAAGCCATAATGTGAGCGAAATGACAAAATGAACATAAGGATAACTTCCAAAATACAAAATTATAATGTCAACATTCACAACAGCCAAATTGTGAACACAATGAAAAAAAATTATAAACATATCACATAAAATCATGATTGCCTTAAGCATAACCATGATGTGCATATTCACATGAGCCATGCTGAGAACAAAATGAAATAATGCGAACATATAACATGAAACCATTATTACTAAGTTCATAGTTCACATAAATGTAAATATGGAATAAATTGTCAATAATGGGGCCAGCAAAGTGTGAACATTCACATAATACAAACACTCACAAAACATCATCACAAATAATCAAGAGCATGGTGTGAACATTTACACAACACAAACAGTCACAAAATATCATCAAACAGTCATAAAACATCATCGCAATCAATCAAGTATATGGTGTGAATATTCACATGACACAAACAATTACAAAACATCATCACAAACAACCAAATATATGGTGTGAACATTCACATCGCAAAAAATGTGAACATTCACACATTGTTTAGTAGTACAAAATTTGACAATATGACATTCAATCAAGCAAGGGCACAAACAAAGCAACTCATTCTGTCTACAATGCAATCGATGTGTATTTCATGTTGCATCAATACTATCTATACTATTTGACAAGATCGTTAATCTCCTGCGTCAGTTCAGTATAAATGTTCAATGACAACAACCTATAAAGGAAGACAACACTACGAAGTTGGTTGTGGATGATTGTAGGGACACGATGTGAGAGATGGGAGTTGTAATTTTTTTTTTTTTTTTTTTTTTTAAAGATGCTTGAAACTAACAAGTCAATAACATCTCTACAAAGAAATCAAAACTCTCATCTACCAAGAGTACACATACGACTTCTATTAATACCTATAAATTTTTGAAGAAATTATAAAAGAATTTCAGAATTGGGGCCTTACAACAAAATAAATTCTGAATTTTTTATTTAGTCAATTTAAACCTTAATATTGTAAAAAAAAAAAAAAAAAATCAATCTAAATTATTTGCATATTTTTGTTAAGTAAAAGCAATTAAAAATGACATTTTTAGTTGTTAAACTTAATGAAAAATAGTATTTAAAACATTTTCCATATACCTATATTGAGTATAATGACTAAAATATTATTTTTTCGTCACTTTTATTTAATGAAAATATGCAAATGATTTAAATTGAAAACAAAACAGAAGATTAGAATTTAAAATGACAAAATAAAAAAATGTAAGATTTATTTTAGAGATTGTTAGGTTTATAATTGGTAATCTCGTTTGACAAAACTCCTTTCAGTTGTAATTTTATTCACTCTTTTGTTTTAGTAAGGCTATGAGTGCTTAGATACCAATCCAACCCGAATTGTGTCCGTGTAGAAGAATTTGTGTTGACATTCAGTATTCCTTGTATGCCACATCGCTGATTATAATGACTAAAGTTGTTTGACCGCTCGAGCGGTCATTTGTACGTTGAAGTGGCGGAATGGTAATCTAGTATTTAAGCCTGTATTTAGAAATTGTTGAAAAGACCAACGCAAGGAGGGTATAAGGCATTAGATCTAGTGGATATATTTGTTTATTTTTTTGGTGAAAGATTCATCCTTTGTGAAATAGTTTAGTGAGAATAATTCCTCTTGATAGTTTTTAAGGAATTTTTATTTTCAATTTTACCCCTTAATTTATTTATCTATTCAATTTTTTTTCTATCTGTTCAAAATTTTTCCCTATCTGTTCAATTTTTTCCCCATATTTGTTCAAATCTATCTGTTCAAATATTCTTATCTGTTCAATTTTTTCACTGAGTTCTATTTATCTATTCAAATCTTTGTTATTGAAATACAGCAAAGCCACTATTTGTTCAAAATACCAAAACCAAACATACCTCTCCTCTGGAATTTTCTTTCCCAGGAACTAAACAACATGAAATGCATACTTGGAGAAATGTAACAGATACTGTTGAAATTCACAAACTTGTTTTTGCTATCTCTTGAAATTTTCCACTACCAATACTCAAATATAACAAGGATATACATAGAGAGAAGGGAGAGAGAGAGAGAGAGAGAGAGAGAGAGAGAGAGAGAGAGAGGTGCTATCTGTCAACCACAACACCATCTTCAAGGGTTAAAAAAATTGAAAAACAAATGAAACTAAACCAAACAGAGCTAAGGGACTCTAAATAACTAATCAACAACAGCTTAGTAACCCACACCCCACCCCTGCCCCCATCCACACCCCCAAATCAACCATCCGTCATAATCTCCTCCAGTACAATCAAGCAATTCCGCAGCTTCACTTACAAAATCAATACTCAATTTGTAATCACATCAAAGATATATACCAACAAATATGTATGTATGTGTGTATATGCTTCTTACTTTATTTACATATTCACAAGAAGTAATCGTAGCACTGAAATAGGGAAATTGCAAAGGAAACAACTCTTGAGAAGCACATAGAAGCACAGATGCATTGATTATTGATGGTTTATACTCTAAATGCTTGATTTCTATGGTTAAAACAAGCATTAAAATCAAATTTCAAGCTATTTTGTGTATATAGAAAGAATTGAGAATATAAATGATTATGGTAATGTGATTTGAAGATGATTTTTAAAGCTTGGTCTTTGAGTGATTGAGTCGATGATGGATCTTCGAACAAAAAAAATAGTAAAGAACAAAAAGAATACTTGACCAGATTTGTTATGTGATGGGAACCAATAGTAAACAAAAATGAAAACTTGCAATAGAAAAACCAAACCACTAGAAAATGCCATTTAAATACAAAACTTTAAGCACTAAAAAATTAACTAGTGATGTGCTAAGGTATATGCCTATATATATAATTACAAAACTATTAATTGTGTCAACATAGTGACTAGCAACTGATGTCTAATGCATAAATTATTGGACACGAGCCCTCTTTTGTGAAGCTTTTTTTAAAATTGAAAATTGATAGTCAGAAAGCAAAAGCTAAAGGCATACAACTATCAAATTATTCGCTTTTTCAACTTATTTAAGTTATTTTTCTCTCAAAAACAATAAGAAACAAAAACAAAAAAAAATTGCAACAAACACTATGACACAAATTTCCTAAATAAATAAATTATAAGTAGGCACCAAATAGAACTGGGGCATAATCAACAGCTAAATTGAGGCATAAGCTACTAATAAATGGCCTGTTTGATACAACTTTTAGGAAATGATTATAACCTTTTTTAATTTTGGAGTTTGTGCCAGATTGTTTGGTATAGCTTCTTCTTATAGCTTATTAGATAGAAATAGCTTAAATAAGCAAAAAAAAAAAGCTAATTATTTGAAAGTTAGGGAAGGGCTGCTTTTAGATTCTGCTTTCTGATTATCAACTTTTAGCTTAAGAAAAGCTCCGCCAAATAGTGCCAAAGAATAGAAATATACAGATCCTAATCCACATCATGTGCTTCCACGTAGATGAATTTCTGCAAAACGATTTCATACATATATATAAACAATTTAACATCTAAAAGAATTGTACAGAATTATCAAATATAAACATACAAGGAGATTAAGAGTTCCAAGAATTATGTGAAATAAGAAAAATCAAATCAAATCCAGGATATCCAAAGAATGAAGAGAAATGAACATAAATCAGCTTAGATATATCAGAAATGAATGGATTCAATCAAAAAGAGAAAAAAGAATTTGATTGAATTGAACAATTGAATATGAGTAACAGAGCATAAACAAACCTACCAGCCAATGTTCATGGTGGTGGACTTCGGAAGAGAGAGAGAGAGAGAGAGAGAGAGAGAGAGAGAGAGAGAGAGAGAGAGAGAGAGGCCATTGATTCCTGAATTGTGAGAAGCATTGAAAAGGCACACATATTTGAAAGAACAAAGTGAGATCTTAACGAAGTTCAAGTTGCAAAGTTGAAATATCGATTTGTTCAAGAAACAACACAGATTTGGGGGTTTTTGAAGAAACAACACAAATCTAGGAGTCCGAGAAGGTCGAGTCTCGCCGGTGTGGATGAAGGTTGTTTGTAACCGTTTATGCCATGAGGTGGAAGAGACATACAACCACGATCTGAGCAGAGAGAGTGAGAGAGAGAGAGAGAGAGAGAGAGAGAGAGAGAGAGATTATCTCAAATTTGAAGTTTTGCACTGCGAGAGATGGTGATGACCAGAGATCGTCGCTGGAACTAACGGCGTGGGGCGGTGTAACGCCCCGAAATAATTACAACAACTTGTCTCATAATGTTCAATAGAAAAACATAAACCCACGAAATATCAACCTTTTATTTATATTCCTTTACCGTATAAAGTTGACATATGCATGTATATATTTATAAATCCTAAATCCTGAATCTATAACATATGTCATGTAAGAGTGAACTGAAAATAAAAGAGAATACAAATAAGTTTATATCCTAATGACTACATCTTTCCAAGTCATTGCTTGGTTACAACAAAGTGGATCAAAGTCCAAAACAATTGAAAAGCCCGAGGCTTATAAAATAATTACAATAAAAGAAACAAAAATGAGCATGTAGCTCCATGGTCATCCCTAGCTAAGTCCTTAGTGGAGGCATATCATTAGCACCTGAAAATTGTTTTTCCACATAGGGTGAGCTAAAGCCCAATAGAGATACTCAAACACAACGTATAAAACTTAAGAAAGTCATATGGTGAATACAATGCAATGTCATTTTCCAAAACATTAAGCTATCTTTTTCAAAACTATGTCATGTCTCAATTATATGTGATTCAATTTAATAAACAATACTTTCAAGTTATAAAATAGGGCAGTGGATATAAATACTAGGAATCTATAGTTACGTGTCCGCCAATAGGCTATGCAAGCACTACCAAAGCCATTTTACCGGTACTAACTGGAAGGATCGGCACCTAACCGCGCGGGTTTCTGGACTTTCACCAAGGACATACAGGTCAACAATATAAACCACAACCACACATCCTAACCAGATTCACCAAGGTATACACCCATTTTTCTCAAAAATAATACATTTTCAATATTTAAATATGAAACAATGCTCAATGAAAAAAGTATGAGTAAATAGTTAATTAACCTAATCCTCATGAAATTTCTACAACAATCATGACTATCCTCCACCAATAAATCTCAAAATGGGAGTGATAATACATGTCCAACTTCATCCTTATCTTCAACAGATACATTCTTTTTATCTTTTCAATATCCAATATCATTGCTTTTATCTTTCAAAAATCAAACATCAAAGAATTTCAAATCACTCATCCTTTACTTTTAAAAGAAAATCACATTTCGAGAAGAGATTTCCAATATTCCAACATATCTCAACAATAATTTCCATCCCCACAACTTTTCTCAAGAACCCATTTGAAAACCCCTCTTTTACATTTCAAAATCAAACCCTAGGTTTAACTCAAAATCCCCAAATCACTAACCATTTTCAAGGAGCAAATAACTAAGCTAAGAATCATACCAAAGGTTAAAGAAATCCCTACCTTGAAAGTAAAAAAGAAAGAGAGCAAGGGTTGAAATTTGACAATGCCACAAACAAGATCTTCTCCAATTAAAATCAAGCTTACGACGAGCTCTACCTCTTTCTCTGAGGAGCTATGGTAGACAAATCAGTGGGTTATGAAGTATTTGAGATTTCAAGCATGAACTAGAGAGAGAATGAGAAGAAATTAGGGTTAGCAGTGTTTTAGAGAGAGAGAGAGAGAAATGAAAAAGTGATTAAAATTCCTTTTTCCCGATCTGATATACGCACAAACCGCTCAAGCGACCAAGACACCGCTCAAGTGACCAAACCACTGCTCAAGCATAAAATAACCTCCTCGCAGAAGTTTTGCAGGCAGCAGAAGATCACTCAAGCGCAGGAAAGACCGCTAAAGCGAAGATACCTAACTCCCAAAAGTTTTGTAGACTTGTAAAAATACTAGGAGATCTCACAGACCGTTTGACCAAAACACGGCTCGAGCGAACAATAAGTAAACTGGACAACAACTCTTTTGAAAAACTAACTCCCAACCTATGGCACGGACAATAATTAAAGCTATGGGATCCCAGATATAAGAGCATGAGTCGGGTCTAAACCAGAACCGTTATAGGCGGCGAAGCTCTGATTCAACAACGGCGGAGCTACGGAGCTCTAGTTCAACGATGAGGATCATCGACGGAGGAGCAATAGCGGAGGAGCAAATAGAGAGAGTTTGAAAAGAGAGAGATGGTTAGGGTTTGGAGAGAAAGAATGACAGAGAGTGTACTGTCTGTGATGAAATGGAACCATGTATATGATATATAAGGGTATTTTAGACATTTTGCTTAAATTTATTCTTTTGGACAAAGTATTTCAATGCCTAAATCTTTGGCCAAAATAAATTAAAATTTGGATTTATGAATCGAATGTCCTTTATTTTATTACAAAACTCAAATTTTAGAATTTTTTATTTATAATTTTCTCTAATTGTTTTTTTATTTATTGTATTATTGTTTGCTAGTGTTATATGGCCTATATAATAGGCCAAGTATGTATAAATCTTGTCAATTGCAAATGCATTATAGTTTTTTAAACCAAACACATGTCTCACAGTTGCAACCATTCTTTGTGATAGTCACAATGGAACATCTTCATTGGCAGTCAAGCCTAGTGCTGACAAATTTAGAAATAAAAAATCAATTAAAAAGAACATGTAAAGTAATTTGAGTGAAATAGTCTGTTTAATGAAAAACTCAATTATTTGATGTGTATGACTTTTATTATTAATTTTATGATTGATTCTATATTTTTAAACTTACTCGTCCGTAATTTACTCTTTGAGTAATGATCTGAATAGTAATAATGCGATGCTGATCATATTTATCTCACATTTTGTTGATATTTCATCCGTTAGTCTTCGTTTAGGAAGAGTTAAAATAGTCTGGCTTTTTTATTTTTTAGCTATTTTAGCCTGCTTTTTTAGCCTCGTTTGGTTTTTGTTTTTGGCTTTTTTGAATTTTATGAAATAAAGTGTAATGATTATGATTTAGATGTGACATTTTATCTTATTAACTTATGTAGCCAATTTTATCTTTTGAACTTTTTTAACCAAAAAGTCAAAACCAGACATACATTATATTATTTAAAGGCTCTTTGTTGTCTAGTCAAAGTCAATTAACTCTCATAGAATATGGGATGAATTTACTCGGACTAGTTTCAGAGTGGATCTATGGGCTATCACTACTATAAATAATTCTAAAAGCACAAGACAAAAGTATGTTTCAATTTTTTAAGAACACTAATCTCAAACAAGCCTTGTAAATGAATATATATAAATTTGTATAAATAATAAAAATAAGGATTAATACATTTTATATCTGTGTGGTATAATTCGGTGGCACTTTACCTCCTTATTTTTTAAAAATAGTAACATACATTCTTCATGATTTTGAACTAAAATGCAACGCCTGACTCCGTTAATAGAAAAATATAAATTTTCCATTTTATCCTCTTATTAAAAATTAGTTTGCAAAATTTAATTTATTTTTAACTCAGTGAGTCAACTCACAAAACCATTAAAACCACAAAACTATTGTAAATCACTAAACCACAAAACATCTTAACACTTACTTATTTACATGACATCTTTTGATAAATCCCTCTTCTAGTACTTGTGTTCCAATTAGTTCATATCGTTTTCTTATGTTCCAATAAGTTCCATGGTTGGCAAAATTGCTAAAAGACGCCTACCAATGACCGTGTTATGGATTTCAAAAAGTCTTAGAACAATATAGGAAACGTTTCTTGATTTTTTTTCCTAAATTTTGCAGAAACCAAAAATCACTCCATCGTGTCCCTGCAATCATCCACAACCAACTTCGTAGTGTTGTCTTCCTCTATAGGTTGTTGTCGTTGAACATTCAAAGTGAGCTGACGTAGAAGATTAATGATCTTATCGCAATATGATTTCAAATTTTATATTATTCACATTCATATTGTTATTATTTTAGAAACCACCCTTTCGTTTCTGTATCAAATAGTATAGACAGTATTGATGCAATGTGAAATACACATCGATTGCATTGTAGATAGAATGAGTTGCTTTGTTTGTGCCCTCGTTTGATTGTGTGACATATTGTCAAATTTTGTACTACCAAACAATGTGTGCATGTTCACATTTTTTGTGATGTGAATGTTCACACCATATATTTGGTTGTTTGTGATAATGTTTTGTAATTGTTTGTGTCATGTGAATATTCACACCATATACTTGATTGATTGCGATGATGTTTTATGACTGTTTGACGATATTTTGTGACTATTTGTGTCATGTAAATGTTCACACCATGTATTTGATTATTTGTGATGATGTTTTGTGAGTGTTTGTATTATGTGAATGTTCACACTCTGCTAGCCCCATTATTGACAATTTATTCCATATTTACATTTATGTGAACTATGAACTTAGCGATAATGATTTCATATGATATGTTCGCATTATTTCATTTTGTTCTCATCATGGCTCATGTGAATATTCACATCATGGTTATGCTCAAGGCAATCATGATTTTATGTGATATGTTTATAATTTTTTTCATTGCATTGACAATTTGGCTATTGTGAATGTTCACATTATAATTTTGTGTTTTGGAAGTTATTATTGTGTTCATTTTGTCATTTTGCTCACATTATGGTTTATGTGAATGTTCGCATTATGGGTTTAAGCATTGTGATCATGTGTGATTGTTGTCATTGTGAATGTTCAACATTATGGCCTATTGTGTTACATTTAGCCTTCTGTAAATAAAACCAAAATGAATGTTCACATTGGGCTCGTTTGTGAAGTTGACTATTTTAGTTGACTTTTTAGCTTTTTCACTATTTTAGCCTCGCTAAAAAAGGTGTATTTAGAAAGTTGATTGATTTTTTGTGTAGTTGATTTGATGGTTGTAAGAGAAAAAATGAAGTGATTATGATTTTGATATGACATTTTGTCTTATTGACTATTTTAACATATTTTGTAATTTATGTTTTACTCTCCATTTATTTGCAATTTTTTCTTCTACTTCCTTTTATTTATTTATTTTACTTTTTCTAAATGGAACATCAACTATTCAAGATTTGCCAAATAATACGTGTAGAAAAAAATACAGAAACATTCACAAAAAAGAATTTAACTTGTCCCCAGTCTTGTGGGATCCATATTTGATAAGCATTTGTTATTTTATGTCATTCTATAAAAGATGGTTAATTCGTGAAAAGTATATTCTCATGAAGCTATATATTATTTAGTTTAAGGTTTAATCTTTTTTGGTGATAAAAACACACGTTAAAAGGTCACGGTGCTAGAAAAGTCACAAAAACAGCCATTGAAACTAGAAAAAGACTCCAAAAAATTGACCGAAAAATTCACTAGAAAGTCTGTAGGCACCCCATTTTGACCAGCCTTATGACTTGGGCGCCCTTTTCCGAACACCTAACGATGAAAATCAAGATGTGCTAATCTTACGAATTCCTCAGCATGGAGTCCGAACTCGGGCTTTAGTTCTAATATTACACTCATTTTTGGCCAATGGCCAAAACATTTTTACCCAAATTAAGACCCTTTTTCAAAATATGTTGGATATGTAGTTTCCAACATTTCTACGATGTCCCGAGACTCACCTTTTCCAAACTTCAAATGTTGTCTTTTTCAGTGGATCGAGCGAAGGATATAGCAAGAATGAATGGAAAATGTAAAATTCTCTGAAATACTTGTTCCTCCTTTCAAATCATGTTAGCTTTACCCTATTGATCTAACGATATATTTTTCATTGGGCCGTACAGCAACTCATGGTTGGATGAAAAAGGTAGTCAGCCGGATGAATGGTGGTACGACCAGTTGAAATGTCCAAGTACAGAGCATTTTTGAAAATTTTGGCTTTTTCTACAATTTTTTAACAAATATCTTAGAAATTTTGACCCCTAAAGTCTATAAATACACATCTCAGCTTCATTTTTGGGGGTTACAAAATTTTCAAAAGCTAAGAGACTTGTGTTTTAGAGCTTATCACCCTACCTCTCCTTTAACCTTTATTTCACACACACCAACTACCCAAACACCATTAAAGCTTAACTCCAAACTTCTTGCTGAGGATTCTAAGAACTCTAAGACATATCTAAGGACCTTCAGGGTGCCTAGAAGAAGTTTAACAACCAAGAAACTCACCCTCTTGTAAGAGGTAAAGCTTTTTAACTTTTCTCACTTTTTCTCTCTCTTTCTTCATCTTTAAGCTCTGAATTTTATTGTTGGCCTGCTGTAATCATGTGATAAGTCCTCAAGGATATGGAGGGAAGTAAAAAGTAGCCACCCATTCATTGAGTTGATTGTTTTCTTTCCTTTTCTATATTGTCGTACTCTTTTCTTGCTTTCTAGGAGTATAAATTATTGTTGTTGTATATAGATGTGTTAATTGGAACCTTGTGGTTGAGAGTTATCAAGTAGCCACCCATCCACAAATTTGATTAAATAGAGTAGTTTCTTTCATATTTTTGCACTTTCTCATCACCTATATAACCATTCAAGCATGTTGGCTCATGTGCTTCAATCCAGGGATGTGGTTATCGCATGGAGCTATTTGGATGATCCATGAGATTTGATGTTGAGAAGGTTGTTGGTTCTTTTTTTTTCTTTTCTTTTCTTTTTTTTTTTCTTTTTTTTTCTTGGAAGTAGAGTAAGAGGTTCTGGGCCAAAGATATTGAGAACTCTCTCCTCAATCTTTTGTGCACATGGGAAAGGATGGAAACATCATTATTCCACGAATAGAAAAAGAGTCTTCAGTAGCCTTTGATGAATCTCTTACTTTAAAGCCAAAACTTCTACCAAAAAATAGTGGGCATTAATCTCCTTTCTGCAGTTAATATCATGAATCTGGGCATTATCCTGCCCTTTTTCACAAAGAGATGGTTGTAGGTTCTCATTCATTTCTTGGGCTTGAATTTTTCCCAATCTTAATTTCTACTTCATTTGGAAATTTTTTTTGAAATATTATACTATTAGTGGATTTTTGTGTTGCTAATTGTGGGTTGAGGCCCTTCTACCTCTCCCTTGAGTGTTCTTGTGAGGGGAAGAGGTAGAAAGGATGAGCACCCTTTTGGAAGTTGTTGCAGTTTTGTTTTGGCTCTGCTATGCAAAGTAGAATTTCCCTTGGGTCTTTCATCCGGCCCGCCAAGAAGCATCCAACAAACGAAACTCCCATCCGGTCAGTCATCTTTTCTATAAGCAAAATAAAGCAAAACACTACAGCTTCTAGAGGGTGATCTCCTAGGTTCTTGAGGCTGCTATTTATAGTTCATTTGCTTTTATCTCTTGATTTGTTAGATTTAGTTTAATTTGGCTGAATCAATTCATTTGTTGTAATAAACTTCCAACCCCACGTCTTCTATTCATTCAATTGTTGTAATAACTTCCAACCTTACATTTTTCTATCCATTTTATTTATACGTTTTTTGCATACACAGCATCATGTTTTATTTATCATATTCATGAATTGCATTTGTGGGATTTATCATTTCTAAAATGATTATATGTGCTTCCTCATGCCTTGAGATGATACACATGTAATGTGTTAGTAGCCAGACCCTTAGGTGCATTTGATGTATGTATTGCATTAGTTATTTGTATATAGGATCATGCATATACTTCTGACACATTCTTTTGGCTTACCACTAAGGAGTACTAGGTGAGCATTTTTAGTTTTAGCATCCTGCATGTACATGTTACTTACTATATCTGATATTATACCATGTGGCTATATGCTTAAGTGGAATATCTGTATGAGTGCCAGTGGAAGGAAGTAGTGTTGCTTGTGTTGGAATGTGGTTAATTCTTACGCTTCTGAACTCCCTGTTATTTTTTGAGTTGTGTAAAAAGGTTTTCCAAAATACATGAAATCAAAACATAACCAAAACAAGTGACACAATATGTACTTATCTGCCTTAGATAGTAATGTTAGCATTATTAAAACCGGAATATGAACATATGGAGATTATGAAACTCATATCATTACTTAATAAAGGCCGATTTTTTGATTGAGTGAGTAGGGGTGCTCAAATCATAACCTTCCCGCTCATACTTACGTTTCCAAACTGAGACATTTTGGTTATGACGGACAGTGACCTTTGGCACGAGTCATGGGTTTCCTAGTTTTCCCAAAACATTAGGTGGCGACTCTAAAATCTGGTGATATAGTCCATTTTTGGAAAATATTTTTGCAATAAAATAGATTTACAAATTGCTAGATTTGGACTCTTATTTATGTTTCACATTGCACTTATGAGACTAGGTCAGGAGATTGGGAGTCTAAACTGTTGGGCACACTCTGTAACCCTGAAAAGCATCCTACAAAGTCGCTAGTGATCGGCAATGACCAACACTGTTTGTCGGCCATGACAGCTAGTAGCAGTGAGGTGATATATAAGTGACATTAAAAAAATAGGTAAACAGATAGGTAACTTTGTTTGATTTCTGAAATCAGTGGTGAGATTAATTTTGGATTAAGTTTCAGTGTCTTGGGATTTCCTAGTGTTAATTTGTTTTCTGAAAAAACATAATAGTTCAAATTCTATTGTGTTTTTTCCAAAATGGTAACTGTTACCAATGTTGCTGCAACTAGTACCAGAGTTGTGAATTATGGTGGGAATCTGAATCCCATATCAACTAGAATGCTAACCCCCGTGATGAACCCTGCTATGAACCGTGTGGTGACTCATGTTTCTGTTCTGAGGGGACCGCTCAATCATTATGAGCGCTCAGAGAAATTCACTGGCATAAATTTCAAGAGGTGGCAGTAGAAAATGCTATTTTACTTAACTACTCTTAACTTTGTGAGGTTTTTAAGTGAGGATCCACTAGCCATGGAGGAGAATGAGTAAGATAAACAGAAACTAATGGCTCTAGATGCTTGGAAGCAATCAGACTTCCTTTGCTGGAACTATGTTCTCAACGACTTGGTAGATACGCTTTTTAATGTGTATTATGCTAAGAGGTCAACAAAGGAGTTAGGGGATTCCTTGGACAATAAATACAAAACCGAGAATGTCAGGACAAAGAAATTTGTGGTTTACTAGTTTTTGGATTTCAAAATGTTGGACTCAAAAATCATCATTAGCCAAGTCTAAGATTTTCAAGTGATTCTACATGATATTCATTCAGAGGGAATGTTCCTGAGTGAATCTTTTCAGGCAACTACTTTGATAGAGAAGCTGCCTAATGGTTAGAAAAACTCAAGAACTACTTGAAGCATAAGCAAAAGGAGATGATAGTCAAAGAGCTCGTTGTATGGCTCCAAATTGAAGAGGATAATGGAAGAAAATGGGGAGTACCCTCACTGTTGAGGCTAATGTGGTTGAACATGACCAGTCTTCGAGGGTTAAGAAGAAGTAACCTATGAACAAAGGCTCGAAGTTAGAGCCTAGAGATGGTGTCTCAAAGAGGCTGGTCTACAAGTAGCAAGAACCTACTTATAAGTTTTTTTGGTAAGTGCTTCAATTGTGGAAGTGATGGAGATAGGGTTACTGACTGCCGCAAGTCGAAGAAGCAATTCGAGAACAAGGATCGTGCTCACATAGAAGAAATGGAGGGTCTTTACCAAGATGAAAATGATATGCATATTTCTACTGCTATCACTAAAGTGAATTTGGTGGGATCCAATATGAGGGATGGTGGGTGGACATTGGTGCCACTTGCTGCTCACTACATTTGTGCAGAGAATAGGAAATAGCGAAGAGTTGTTCATTGAAAATTTCACAACCTCAACCATCGAGAGAAGGGCAAGGTAATGCTAAAGAACACTTCAGGAATGGAGCAGACTCTGAATGATGTCATGTTTGTGCCGGACATTCTCAAGAACCTAGTCTCGGGGTCCCTCTTAAGTAAGCATGTTTTCGCATGGTTTTTGAATTTGATAAGGTTGTATTGACCAAGAGCAGAGTTTATGTGGGTAAGTGGTATTTGTAAGGTGGTATGTTTAAGTTAAATGTAATGACAATTATCCCAAAGATTAATGAGAAAGCTTTATCTTCTGCTTATATGCTTGAGTCATCTAGTTTATGGCATGGTAGATTAGATCATGTGAATTTTGACTCTTTGTGTAGATTAATAAAGTTAGATCACATACCATCTTTCAAGATTAACGAAAATTACAAGTGTGAAACTTGTGTATAAGTAGAGTTGACTAGGATTTCGTTTCATCCTATTGAAAAAAGTTTCAAGCCTTTAGATTTAGTGCATAATGATGTGTGCGACCCGAAGTTCATACAATAAGTATTTTATTACTTTTTTCGATGATTACACTAAATATTGTTATGTGTATTTGCTTAAAAGTAAAGATGATGCTATTGATAAATTTATTCTTTATAAGAATGAAGTTGAGAATCAATTAAGTTCAAAAATTAAGGCACTGAGAAGTGATTGTGGTGGTGAGTATGAATCACCACTTATTGAGACTTGTGCTCAAAACGAGATTATCCACTAAACCACAGTGCCTTACTTCCCTCAGTCTAATGGCATTGTTGAGGAAAAGAATAGAACATTAAAGAAAATGATGAATGCAATATTGATTAGTTCTGGATTGCCACAGAACATGTGGAGGGAAACAATTCTCTCCGCGAATTATCTTTTGAATAAGGTTCCTCAGAAAAAGGTGGACAAGACCCCATATGGATTATGGAAAGGCCACATGCCGTCAGATATTTTCTTATGAATGTGGGGGTGTCTTGCTAAAGTGGCGATACCTACACCCAAGCAAGTTAGGATTGTTGGTATTTTTCCATAATAATATTAGAAAAATATAAAAATAAATAAATTAAATAGAAATGACAAAACAAATTTTTTTTTTTTTTAATTAAAGAATGAAATACAGAATAAACTACAAAACCAAAAAATACAGGAATGAACTAGATTACATCATGGAACATATTACAAGACGGACTCACATAGGCACACAAAATAATATACAAGAAAAAATTTAAATCTAAAAGTTTGAAGAATAAAAGATAAGAAATGCAAACCAAACCCTGTGTAATACCACAGTTTCCTTAAAATAAATTCACCACCTCTCGATGGGTGCTGGAGCTACGCCGATATCTATCTTCCAAGATACGACGATCGAAACTAGCTCATGCAGAAGAACCTTTTGGGTAGCTTCGGCGAACTTAACAATGGTAGCCCACACTCTCTCTAGCAAGAACCAAAGAAGGGCTACCAAAAAGAAGATAGGAAAAATTTCTTTAGTATGAAAATCATCTCCAACTTTATTATCTCAAAACACCATCTCATTTTCCATCACTAAAAAATCTCTCTAAAAACAACTTAAAAAATTGGAGGGGAAAGGCCTCTATTTATACTTGTAGGGCAGAGCCTTCTTTAGAAGGCTAACATCAATAAGGTCATCAAATTGCCATTAACCAAGGCCATAAATTCTAGCCATTAGGGCTAGAGTTACAAAGGCACAAAACTCCAAAAACATTTTATAAATCATAATGTATATATAATGCATACGTTCTAAGAATTAAACCAGATGTGTCACAAAATGGATACGGGTGCTGGGTCATAACCCGATCCAAGCCCAATCTCAAACACATGCACAAGTTAAGCCTAACATAGAACAACTCAGCCCAAGCTCAAGCTCAAGATTAAGTCCAATTCCAAGTCTAAAACCAAACCCAGCACATGCACAAGTACAAGCCTAGGCCTAGTCCAAACCAAAACTAAGTCTAAATCAAAGCCCAACTTTTATTGATGCCCACTTTATGAGGCAATTCTTATTCACAACCTAATGGTTTTGGCTCATTATTTTTATATTGTAATCTTCTCACTTAAGAGAATACAACCCCACTCAGACCCACCTCAACCGGCGGTTGGGTCCCACTTTAATTTTGAATTGAAGTTGCCGAAAAATTATTATTTTCAAATAGGGATAGGCCCGGAATCTGTGGATTATATATTCATTGGTTATGGACAGAATAATAGTGCATATAGGTTTCTTGTGTACAAATACGATATTTCAAATATACACAAGAATATCATTATGGAGTCAAGGACTATGTCTTTCTTTGACGATGTATTTCTTTGCCAAACCCAAGTAGGGGATCCGAGTTCTGCGAAGTAAACGGAGGAAGTTGCTAGTGATAGTGATCACATGAGGAATTAGATGAGCCAAGGAGGGGTAAAAGGGCTAGGACTTTGAAGTCCTTCGGTCCGGACTTCTTGACTTTATGTTGGAAAAAGAGCCTCTGACTTTCCACAGACCTGTGACTTCATCAAAAAGTTCTTTGTGGAAAGAAGCTATCAAAAGTGAAATTGACTTCATCTTGTAGAACCACATTTGGGAGTTAGTTAGTTTATCCCATGAAGTAAACCTTTTAAGTGGATCTTTAGAAGAAAGATGAAAGCTGATGGATAGACTAATAAGTATAAAACCAGGCTAGTTATCAAAAGGTATAGGCAATGAGAAGACCTGGATTATTTTGATACGTATTCACATGTGATGAGAACAACATCCATTCGTGTGGTGATTCCGATAGCAACTTTGTGTAGTTTAGAGATATATCAAATGGATGTAAAGACAACTTTCTTAAATGTAGATTTGAATGAAGAAATCTACATGGAGTAACCCAAGGGGTTTTCAACTCCTGGGCAAGGTGAGAAAGTGTGGCTAATCTTTTTTGCGCCCCCTTTCGGAAAGGTCGAAAGAAAGCCCTACAGTTCAGACTCCTGCGATTATGAATCTAATCTCACAAGTGCAATGTGAAATTGATAAACACCAAAGAGTCCAAATCTGGCAAATCTGGCAAATCTTTTGAAAAATCAATTTTTGAATAAAAAATGCCAAAATTGGACTGCTTTGCCAGATACGGAGTCGACACCTAAATATTTTATTTTTGGGAAAATTTAGGAAACCCATGACTCATGCCAAAGGCCACATGTCCGTCATCACCAAAGTTGCCTCAGCTCGGGAACTTAGGAACAAGAGGGGAAGGTCATGAATTAAGCACCCCTGCTCGCCCGATCAAAGATCGGCCTCTACTAATCATGATATGATTTTTTTATAAACATTATGGGCTCTTGTTCCGGTTATTAAACTAGATTTACTATGTGATGTGCACAAGCAAGTATAGACTAGTTTGCTCAATTTGGAATGACTCAATTTCATGTTTGTTTTGTGAAAATGGTTTGAATTTGCCACCTCAAGTGGGCTTAAAGTTTGCGAATTTGCCACCGAACATAGTGGGCTAAAAACTGATTTGCCACTCAACAAAGTGGGCTTAAAACATACATTCGTTGAATCGTTCCAATTCAAACAACGAGCCTTCATCCATAGGCATTCAAACAGTTTAGCATGTAAGCATTTAGCCTCATGGTGAGCATGCTAGACATGGAAACATTCACAATCATGCAAATATGCTAAGGTGTTAAAAATTCACCTAGTACTCCAAGCCAAAAGAAGACGAAGTTAGAAAAAAATGCATGATTCCTAACTTATGCTAAGTGCCTAATGCAACGCATGCGAAGGATGCAATTAATAGGATCGGCTACTAATATGGTATATGGATCTATTTGATAACATGCGGTGAAACATGTATTCAAATAAGATATTGAAATGACAATACAGTTTGAATGATGCACCGAGCCTCGGTGCATGCAATACAAATGAATGGATGCAAGCATAAGGTATGCCAATTGAAACATGTCCCTATTCTAACCATCAAAAGCGATTAAGTAAAAGGAAGAAAGACGTGGGGTTGGAAGACATACACATTATTACATTTTTCTCTCACGAAGGAGAGTCCGAATAAATAAAGCTAAGCTAACTAGCAACTAATTAGGGCTAAGCTAATCAAGCTAAGCCAATTAAGCTAATTATTACAAACCAAATTAATAACTAGTTAAACTAATTACTAATTATTACAACACTTTAAACTAACTAGTAAACTAATTAATTAGTTTGCAACACAAGTGTAAGTAAGCTAAGCAATTAAACTACGCCACCACTACTCCTCCTCGAGAAGGGGAGGATGCACATGCTCGGTTTTCGCCCGAAAAGACCTTCGTTTTGCTGTCGGAAGCCTCTGTTTGCAGAGTTGAACATTTCCAGAACCTTTCTACTCCATCTTGCCAAATTCTGCTGAACTTTACATCAGTGGCCTGTCGGCCATGGATGAATGCTGCCGGCCCTCTGTTGGCCAAGAAAGTGCCCATCGGCCATCTATGGTGCACTGTCGGCCATGGATGGTGACCTGCCAGCCACTGATACACTAGATCACCAGGCTGCAGCAGAGTACAAACAGTGCAAAAAAAGGGTTTTTCCAAGGATTGTCTGCACAATTCACCTCTCTTTTTCATGGAGAAATCCAACGAGTTGTGAACTTAAACCACAAACTACCAATTCAAGCAATTTCATTGCATGATGGCTTGTGTTTCAAGGTGTGCAAGCTCAATGAATGTAAAACAAGACACTCAAGAACCATCACCCTATCATGCATGATCAAGGGCAATGAAGACCTAGGAAAACATAAAACATTTCATCACTTTTAAGTATGAAATGTCCCAATTTTCCTTGTGTTCAATTAACGTCGGATTGAACACACAACACACAAGTTATTATCTTGCTCAATTTCCTTAGTCTCAAGTTTTATTTACACCATTTTACATACCAACCATCCTTTAATCAGATTAAGTCCAAATGGTTAATTAAGTCCTCTAAATGGAAAGAAAGCTCAAACGAAAGGTTGTTTTAGGCATGAAAGAGACCTCATGCCGTTGGTAATGAACTCCGAAAGGGATTAAACCATTAAGCACAACACCTTAATTTCATGCTCTAAACAAACAAATGGTTTGAACCACTTTCAAAGAAAAAAATAAAACCAAGAAAGGAAGAAGGTTGCAGTGATGATTAAGTGCTGAAAATGAGTGATAAAAGCACAAACAAATGCTATCAACTCAAACAAGAAGGTGTCTAGAGCCTAAAACACCAAGCTTGTGAGGACTATTGCACTACAACCATGCAAAACAAGACTCAACTGACCCAAACAGCCCAAAACAGAGCTAAAATAGTCCAAAACAAAGGAAAAGGCATGCTGGAATTAAGCTAAAACAAGCTAGAAGAAAAGGCTAACACATGGCACCAACTAGGCTAGCAAACAAGACACAAGGAGGGGAGGCTAACCCCTCCAATTTTGGACTGAAAAACATGATTTTTCTTACTGAAAATACTCTGAAATTTAGTGGTAAAAAGCCCAAAAAAAAAATGGTTTCAAAATGGGAAACAAAGGTGCAGAGCCTTAACAACAAGGAATAAAGAGGGATGAACCACCCCCTAACCATTAATGGCCAAAAACACCAATTTCAGCCCATGAAAACAAAGTTTTTTATAGCTCAAAATCAGCCCACAACAGTAGGAAAAAGATGGAAAAAGACAAGTAAGCAAAGTAAGCTTAAAAGGCTAGTATTATACCTCTTGAAGAGAAGAGTGAATCCAAGCAACAATTCAAGCCAAAAACAACTTGTAAAGCTCCAAGAGGGCCTCAAAGAACCTCAGCTCAGAGGTGATCACTTTTGGTTAAGGATTGATGTGCAAAAGTATAGTGTAAGTAGGCAAAAGTGTAGAGTAATGCAAGAGAGAGAGAGAAATCTAGAGAGAGAGACAAAATTTTGAGTCTTAAATCTTCCAACCTTCAAACATGAGAGAGGGCCTCCCCATATGTAGAAAACATGAATTCTATACAAGGAGATCTAGCCCTCCACGTGTGGATAGATGCAAGTACCTGTGCAACCAGCTAGCACAGCCGGCACAAAATATCTGTAGAAAACACTGGTGGCCGGCCGGCCATCAGTGATGATCGGCATGGCACATTGATGGCCAGCAGATCAGAAGCTCTAGCCAGCAGCCTTTATAGATGGACGGCAGGCCACCAAAAACTGTAGGGGATAAAGACCAAGACATGGTCCAAAAGGGAGACAAAATTGATGCAGGGTTTGAAAGACTCAAACCTGTGGCGTTCCGCCGAGGACTTCGAGCGCTGGGCGAGAAATCAAACTCGTCACCGGATGTACCTGCAAGAACATCCATGTCTGGAAAGTCCGTGAAAAATGGGGTGTCTACAGTTGCCCCTCTTTGACAGAACTCAGAGTCATGAAATGACAGGAATGAATGTCAAAGCCCAGAGATGACCTATTTTGAAAAGGCCGTAAGACTTGGACAAACAATCAAGATAGAAATAAAACGGTTACGCCCGCAGGCTACCTACGTAACCCTTTGCAAGGAATCAAACCAACGTAGTTCTGGGGTAAAATGCAAATAATATGCATGGTGCAGGAACATAACTTATGATCATGCAATGAGGCTGTGCAATGAAACATTTAAATGCAAATGCTATGCAAAGAAATGCAACATTTAAACAAACTGAAACAAAGCACAGCAATTCTGAACACGAAAAGAAAACCACGCGCCACGCGTGAAAAACAAGAGCCCAAACTACACTCATGTAGAAAGGACATAAGAAAATTATGCAGGCTTAACTACACGTCACGTGGGAAAGGCCAAGAATGACACGACCATCGGGTGCACCCGAGGTCTCAACTGAGGTTCTAACGCGTTGCACGCGAAAGGAAAAAGGATGGTGGTGTGAACACTGAGACGCACCTGAATGTTTTCAACCGAAGGGGTTGGTGTAAACACCGGGACGCACCCAAATGTTTTTAACCGAAGGGGTTGGTGTGAACACCGGGATGCACCTGAATATTTTTAATTGAAGGGTAAGGTATGAACACCGGGACGCACCTAAATGTTTTTAACTGAAGGGTTGGTGTGAATAATGAGACGCACCCAAATGTTTTTGACCGAAGGGGTTGGTGTGAACACCGGGACGCACCCGAATGTTTTTAACTGAAGGGGTTGGTGTGAACACCGGGACGCACTCGAATGTTTTTAACTGAAGGGATTGGTGTGAACACAGGGACGGACCCGAATGTTTTTAACCGAAGGGGTTGGTGTGAACACCGGGATGCACCCGAATGTTTTTAACCGAAGAGATTGGTGTGAACACCAGGACGCACCCGAATGTTTTTAACCAAAGGGGTTGGTGTGAACACTGGATGCACCCGAATGTTTTTAACTGAAGGGGTAGGTGTGAACACCGAGATGCACCCGAATGTTTTTAATCAAAGGGGTTGGTGTGAACACCGGGATTGTTTTGGTATACAACGTTGTACTCCTTAGAAGAGTATCCCGAGAATTACGGGCAGTTCACTCAAATGTGTGTAGACCATTTTTTGACGTGGGAAATAAGACTATGGGAAGAGAGCTGGATGTCAGCTCCGACGAAGTTTGTTCGTGGGTACGAGGAACAGAGGGCAAAAATATCAAAGCTAAGGTGCATGAACATAAGGGTTAACAGAGGTAACAGATCCTATAGAAGTGTTAGGATAAAAGAGTTTGAGTGTTTTTTAAAAAATAGAAGGAGTAGTATGCAACCAGTATCACACTCCTCTTGCGTATTGGAGGTCAAAAACACCGGCAGTCAGTAGATATAAGCGTAGTTACAGAGGTCGTGCACCTTTTAGGGCAGCATATGTTCACAGACAGTATGTGCAGAATATTCCTCGATACATTAAAAAGAACAAGAGGGGACCAAGGAAGTTACAACTGTATGATGAACAATTAAGGGACGTTACATTTGACAACAGAGGTGTGCTGAGATTGCTGAATGGGATTGAGTTGTGAAATAAAAGATGTGACCATCAATTAGACAAAATCATGGTTTGGGTATAAAATTAATTAGGAATGTTCAATTGGGACAAGACGCAAAAAAGAAAGTTGTGGTTCATCATGTTCTTTTTTATTTTATTTTTATTTTTTCTTTATTTTTATCATAAGTGATATCAGTTCGTCAAATTCCATACCCACACTTGACAAGATATTTATTGGTGTTGGTGAGGGTAATCTGAAGACTTGTTGATCCTGATAAGTCCAATAGGTTTCGTATGCTGAAGAAAATGAGATTCAAGCTCGTTGGTAGCAAGGCCAAAGAGTATGTTCGACATGGAATAGAGGTTGTGGATCGATTCTACCCAGTGAATGTTTAGATGGACTACAAAGATATGTTGTTGGGACATGTGGGGAGTATTTAGAGGGTGCGATATATTTAGTGGCTGCTACTGTTAGCGGAAAAGAATGAAAAATTACGTTAGGGAGTCAAATGTATTTTAAAACTGTTTAGCATAGTTTTTTTTTTTTTTATAAGCAATTTTATTTGTAAATGTTAAGGTGGATGAAGGTTGATGATATAAAAACTGGTGTTGTTAAAGGTGTTTCAGCAAGCGATTTCAATTGTATTGAACTTAGGTTGCCTAATTTATTTTCTCAGTTGAGGTTGAGATACAAAAAGGTGGCAATTTCATAGAATGGGAAGAATTTTCATCCAAGGGAAAAAGTCCTTCAAAAAATAGAGACGAACCCTAGCGGGGAATTCTAGCAGAAGCAGATAAACAATTCTTTGCACTATGCAAACAAAGATGTCCCACCGATTACGTCACAAAATACCCCCAATTAATAAAAATTTTAGGTACCATTACAGAAGAGAGAGACCCCCATATACAAGCCCTTTAGTTCATTTCCTTTTCTTAATGAAGAAGTAAAAAAATTCTGCAGAAAATAATATTTTGTTCGTAAGTCAAAATTTGTAAAATATGAGCTATGTCAAAATTATTGTCTCTACGTTTATAGTGAGGACGACTGGATTAGGTTAGGGATACACAAAAATAAAATACACGATTTACATACTAACAAAAAACTATCCTCCTCCTTCTCCTCTAATAATAGGAACCAGAACAGCGGCCCATCTGCCCAATCTCCCTCTACCTCGGAGGACCTTCAAGAATAGGAAAAATCGCCAAGGCTAGAAGTCTCGGACGACACAATTACTTTTTTGGCAGAATAAGTTTTAAGGACTATGATCAAGACGCCGTCTACAACGTCATCGATGATATCAAATACTCGACAGCCCTAACTAAACTAATAAAAAATCTAGTTGGATGCCAGTGAGACTTCCACGTATTCGTTAAATTTCAACCAGATCTCACCATAAGAGGAGGAACTCCTTGTATTATATTAACTAATGGGGACAGTAGTTGGTTAGATGCGATGTCCCCAAAAATCAGAGAATGGTTTGACGTAAATGTAACCACTACATTGATTATGAAATTTTTTATTAATTTTATTTATGTGACCACTCAAACTATCATTTAGTTATTACATTTCCCTTATCATCAAAAACAACATCGTCATTCTTCTTTACACTCATGATTACATTTTGTAAAACATCGAAAAATTCTGAACCGTCCATAAGAACAGACCATCTGTTATCAACTTCGTCTTTTCTAGCAACACCAATCTCTAGCAGTCGTAGTACCATAGCCTCTGAAGGCATGAGACTCGCCCTATGGCAGATGAAATGCAATCAGATGTTAAGGCAATACATGAAATGCATCAAATGTTAGGGCAGTGCATGAAATGCAATCAAATAAAGGCAGTGCATAAAATGCAATCAGATAAAGGTAGTGCATGAAATGCAATCAGATAAGGGCAATGCATGAACTGCATCAGATATAAAGACGGCACATGAAATGCATCAGATGAAAGCAATGCATGGTCAGATAAAGGCAGTGTATGGGTGGATTCGAATACAAGGTAATGCAGGAATTGCAAGTAACTAAAGGCAGAAATACATGAAGCAGAAATACATGAAAACAGAGTTCTTACCTCGATGGCAATGGCCGACAAATGAGACTCTGGCTCTCTCAACAAAAGGTCCTCCGGTGCACCATGGGCGAAGTCGGTGACGCGTCTAATGCCTCCAGAAGTGGGCAGTATGTGTGTCTATGGGTGATATCTCGCCACATCGAAAGGGCGTATCCTCAGTGGTAGTAGCTCTGGCTCGACCTCGGGCTCGAACTCCGCCTCTAAGTCAGCCTCAAGATCAGCTACCGGCTTCTCTACCTTTGGCATGGGTGGAACTACTGGGGGAACCTCTGGAGGAGCCCCGTCATGAGGAACCTCATCTGCCATCTGAAAATACGTGCAAGATGGGTGAAAAGTGAAGGAAAATGAAGAAAAAGGGTAAACTTGAAAAAAGTCAAACCCTAAGAGAGAGGAAATGGAGGAAAAAGTCAAAGCTGAGAAAAGTGCGCAAAACTCGAGAGAAACTTGAGGGGAATGAGCCTAGAATGGTGGAAATGAGGAAAGAAGCACCGAAATCAAGTTTCAATTAGTTCAAAGTGAAGAGAACAAAGGGGATTTAGCGAATCAACTTCGCATAGGGTGTTGAAAAACGTGTAGAAAGTGCAAATCTAGAGAGAAGAAAGGTCTAGAGAGAGAGGAAGATGATTTTCGAGCAAGGGGAAGTGAGGAAATGAGCCCTAGTGGCTCATACTTAAAGGCCCGAGCCGAAAAGCCCATTTTGCCCTTAATCTGCCATCGATGGCCGGCAAGGCTTGTCGATGGCTGGCAAGGTCTACTGATGGCCGGCACCTGGCCGGCTCCCTCCCCTCATGGCCGGCAGGTGGCCGGCAGCTTTCCTTGGGCTCTCGATGCTGTTTTGTGTCCTTGGTTTCCAAGATGTAAAGGGATTGTTTATTGTTTAGTTCAGAATGCCCCTGTAGAAGCTCGAAACTGTGTTTTCAGTGCGTGATGTTCATCACTTGTCAACCGTGAACGAGGTGTATCCTTTAAATACATTGTAATTCTTCCGAGAAGGGAATCGGATTCTACTTTCGAGTTTGTTTTCGTTAAATCATGCTTTGATATCTTGCATAGAATATGCATTTCTTATTCGTTGATTGCATGGAACATGCACTTCAGTTTGTGGCATAGAATATGCATTTCACATATGTTGTTGTAAGATGCGCATCCCACGGGCATTGCATGCTCATCTTGTATCCGCTTTTGAATCATACATGGAACGTGCATTCGCTTTCACGCATAGATTATGCTCCCATTACCAACCATGCATAGAATACGCTTGTACTTTTGTTTCTCGCGTAGAATATGCCATTAACATTGTATCTCGATTGTTTGTCTTACATAGAACATGCATTCTTACTATATCGTACTTGTTAAGTCTTTGTCCTACACATGTACGATATTGTATGTACAGTTCATTCAAAGGAGTTCTTGGTAAAATCATTCGTGCCTTTTTGAATCGCTTCCTTTTACCCCTTCCTCCTCTTGCGTAAGACGCGTTAGGATTGATCCCTTTGGTTAAAAACATTCGGGTGAGTCCCGGAGTTCACACCAACGCCTTCAGTTATTTGGGTGCGTCCCGGTGTTTGCACCAACCCCTTCGGTTATTTTTTGTATTTTTTCCTATTATATTTATCTTCATATTGCTGAGGAGTATATATTATATTGCTACAAAAATCATAATTTTGTTTTTTCAAATCTTTTTGTATTTTAACCTCTATACATTTTTCTCTGAGCTTAAAAAACGTATAAACTATTCTAGATCCTATTCTTAAAGTTCCTCTTATTTTTACTTCTCCTGAGGCTATTTTAGCTGGTAAACTTGCATAATAAACTGACCATTTATTTTCTATCTTTCTTCCTAGCTCTCCAGGTAGTTTTCTAAAATATTTATTTCATATTTCTTCATCAAAACTTTTTCCAGTTCTAACTGCTATGGCTAAGTATTCTTTACTAAAGGGTACAATATATTTCCAACTTCCTAACATTATCTGATCTAACTCAATTAATGCTATGCTTTGAGCGGAATCATTTCTTCTAGAAGGGTCATATCCTATAAGTATTTCTTTTATAAAACTAGTGAAATTCCATGAGTTATCTCCTAGTTCTTTAAGCTGTTTAATTGTTTCTTCATATTTTCCTTTAAAAGTTAAATAAATATTATAAGCTGAATCTCCTAAAAGTGTTTCCATATATTCCCACATATCAGTTGAATCATAGGGATTACTCATCCATGCTTTTACCACATCTTTTTCCCATCTTTCTATTACTTCTTGCCATATCTGAGAGTCGAATCGGGCTAAATCTAAAAGGGTTCCTTGATTATTGACTGGCTGTAATTGTACACTCATATCTAGTTGCCTACGCTTTCCATGAAATCTATAGCTTTTATTTGGATCTGCTTTACTTCGTCCTGAACTGGCTAATGGTTTTCTTCCTCCTAGTGCATAATGCATTAGTTCTACGGGATCTTCTACAGTTGGTCGTGGGTTACTAGTTCTTGTGCTTTCTGTGTTCATGTAAAAAGTATCTTCTAAATTAGATTGTTTTGGTATTTTAAATATTTCGCTAGGATGTATTTTATCTTCTATGATATCATCTACATATTCTGTATGGAATTGATCTAAAAATGACACTGCTTCATTATGGGTATCTCCTCTAGCTAAGTATTCATAATATCTGGTATCTAATATTTTATTCATATCGGTTAGGGTGAAATTCTCTAAATCTATCTCATCAATATTATATATTTTATTTTGTGATATTGTTTTCTCTTCTGTCATTACATAAAGCTGATTTATTTCACTACGATTATCTTGATTTTCTTCCCTATCTATACTACTAAATTCATCATCTTCAGATTTTTCTGGTGCTACATAAGTATACTGGGTGAATCTTACTACATAGCTTCCATCTGCTCTTTGATATAGTAAGTTATCCTGAGGGGCTAATCTCTTTTGTCCTAGAAAATCTCCTAGTTTCCAATCTAATGCTGCATTATCTTCAGAATTATAATTTTTAGTTGGTAGTGCTTTTATTCCTTTTGCGCCCAATAATTTAACTATCTGATCATTTGTAAGTCTATAATGAGTATTACTTTCTAAGACTGCTAAGCCTAAAAATCCTGTACAAACTAATAAATTCTTTTCTCCTTTTTTCATATTGTATCCTCTACTTTTTATTCATATTTTTATCTTTTTATGAAAGGTCGAGGTTGGTAGTAAGAAATCTGGTGTAAAATAAACTATTCCTCCTTTTGAATTCATATCTAATTCATAGCTGCCTAAAATACTTTGTCCTACATCATTAAACCTATCATCATAAAGACATACAAAAACTTTAGTTCCTAAATTTTCTCTAGTTAAAGCCTTAATTCCTACCACAACTAATCCTAAGTGGGTCATCTTAAGGTGTTCATTTACTGCATATTTATAGCTTTCTCTATCTATTAAATTTAGCTCTATTTTTTCATCCTCATGAGTTACACTAATCATTTGTTCACTATAGTGTTTAAATAGATATTATTTTTTATGAATCTTTCCTAACTTATATACATATTTAGCTGGAATTAATTCTAACTTTTCTTTCTTAAATTTATCTATCTGTTGTTCTACATCTATAAATTCTTCCATTTTAATATCTTCATCTTCATTACGCTTTTTACTGCTACCAAGAGGGACGAAACAAGATACCAGAAAACAAAGTCACCACAATAGCTATCCCACTACAAAAGCATACTCCTCTACACCATCAAATATTTTCTAGTACCAAATAAATAACAAAATTTCCCTGTGAGTAAGGACGAAGATTCCTCATTGAAAATAATTCAAAGACACTATTATTTTCCCGTTTTTGTTTTTTGTCACTCGGTTTGTTTTTATCTTTACTTTACAACCACTCATACCATTATACACGTGACACGTGTAAACCACTATCCCCTAAGGAATCAAAAGTACTCACACCACTCACACCTGGGCTTGGGTGTGACTTCCTTTACACTACAACCATACATGTGTCCAAGATCTTTGTGTGGACGGCCCAGATTCAACAGGGGGCATTGGTAATATTAATACAATGCCTCCCCTACTCACACCTGTATATTGTTAGTACAAATTAGTGTATTATGAGAATGGTTATTTTTCTATTAATGAAAAATAAGTGCCATGGATGGTGAAGTATTGACTCGAAAATTCGAATATTAAAAAAGATGTAACATATTGTAAAATGAAGGGGTATTTGAAATATTCTACGAGTGAGATGCCAAAAGATTCATAGATGAGGGCCCCATCTATTGTTCTGTTATCTAAAAAATATACGAAGGTGAATGTTGATGTTTGGCATTGTGCTCCAACCAAAGCTCTTCCGATTCTATTGCGAACTAAGTCCGTTGGTTTACCGGAGAAGTGAAGAGATTTGTTGTTAGGAGGTTTCAGGGAAAGTGGTTCAATTATTGATGAACGTAGAGGTCTTCTCAGCTTGTCCAAGATCGATGTATGCAGAGGCAGTGATGGTGCTAGTGATGTTAATCCTGGTCCGTCCATTTCGGAGGTTGGTGTTACTAGAAAAGGTGAAATTTATAAGAGATGGTCTGTTGTTATGGACAATCCAGAGTTTTCAGATGTTTTATGAAATGTAATCATGAGTGTATAGAAAAATGACGATGTCAGCTTTGGCGAAGTTTGTTCATGGGTACAAGAAATAGAGGGCAAAAATATCAAAGCTAAGGTGCATGAACAGAAGGGTTAACATAGGTAACATAACCTATAGAAGTGTTAGAATAAAAGAGTTGGAGTGTTTTTTAAAAAAATGAAAGGGATAGTATGCAGCCAGTATCGCACTCCTCTTGCGTACCGGAGGTCAAAAACACCGGCAGTCAGTGGATATAAGCGTAGTTACAGAGGTCGTGCACCTTTTAGTGCGATATATGTTCACAGACGGTATGTACAGAATATTCCCCGATACATTAAAAAGAACAAGAGGGGAGTAAGGAAGTTACAACTGTATGATAAACAATTAAGGGACGTTACATTTGAAAACAGAGGTGTGGCGAGATTGCTGAATGAGATTAAGTTGGGAAATAAAAGATGTGACCGTCAATTAGACAAAATCGTTGTTAAGGGTATAAAATTAATTGGGAATGTTCAATTGGGACAGGATGTAAAAGAGGAAGTTGTGGTTCATTACGTTCTTGTTTTCATCATAAGTGATAATAGTCCATCAGATTCCATCCCCACACCTGACAAGATATTTATTGGTCTTAGTGAGGCTAATCCTGAGACCTGGATTGTTGATCCTGATTAGTTCGATAGGATTTGTATGCTGAAGAAAATGAGATAGAAGCTCGTTGGTGGTAAGGACAAAGAGTATGTTTGACACGGAATAGAGATTGTGGATCGATTCTGCCAAGTGGACGTTTAGACGGACTAAAAAGATACGTTATTGGGAAATGTGGGGAGTATTCAGAAAGGTTTGATATATTTAGTGGATGCTAATGTTAGCGGAAAAGAATGTAAAATTACGTTGATGAGTCAAATGTATTTTAAAAACATTCCCAATTAATGAGTCAAATTATGTTATAAGCAATTTTATTTGTAATGTTCAGGTGGATGGAGGTTGACGATATAAAAACTTGTGTTGTTGGAGGTGTTTCAGCAAGCGATTTCAGTTGTATTTAACTTGCATTGCCTAATTTATTTTCTCAATTGAGGTTGAGATATATTAAGGTTGATAAGATATTGATAAAATATTCCCCTCTTTGCGGGCCCAATGCAAGTGGGTTGGTCATAGTAAATGTGTATGATCGGAGGTTAGATGGTAATGATAGTCTGCATGCGTACTTTATCTTCCTTACAGATTGTCAGTGCGAATTAGTGTATTATGGGAATGGTTATTGTTCCATTAATGAAAAACATGTGTCATGGATGGTGAAGTATCGACTTGAAGATTCGAATATTAAAAAGGGTATAACATATTGTAAAATGAAGGGGTATTTGAAGTATTCTACGAGTGAGATACCAGAAGATTCGTAGATGAAGGCCCCAATTAATAACATTTTCAAGGGATCATTATAGACGAGAGAGAGCCCCATATATACAAGCCCCTTTAGTTCATTTCCTTTTCTTAATGAAGAAGTAAAAAATTCGGCAGAAAATAATATTTTGTTCTTAAATCAAAATTTTGTAAAATACGAGCTATGTCAAAATTGTTGTCTCTCTATTTATAGTGAGGACCACTGGAATAGATTAGGGATACACAAAAATAACATACATGATTTACATACTAACGAAGAACTCTTCTCATCCCCTGATAACATGAACCAAAACAATGGCCCATCCGCACAATCTCCCTCTACCTTAAAGGACCTTCAAGAATAGGAAAAACTGTCGGGGCCAGAAGTCTCGGACGACACAACTACTTCTCCTGCAGAATAAGTTTCAATGACTATGATCAAGACGCCGTCTACAACGTCATAGACGACATCAAATACTTGACAATCCCAACTGAACTAATGAAAAATCTAGTTGGATACCAGAGAGATTTCCACGTATTCGTTAAATTTCAATCAGATCTCACCATTAGAGGAGGAATTCCTTGTATTATATTAACTAATGGGGACAGTAGTTGGTTAGATGTGATGTTCCAAAAAATGAGAGAATGGTTTGATGTAAATGTAACCACTGTATTGATTAATGAAAATTTTTATTAATTTCATTTATGTAACCACTCAAACTATCATTTACTTATTACATTTCCCTTATCATCAACAACAACATCGCCATTCTTCTTTACACTCATGATTACATTTCGTAAAATATCAGAAAATTCTGGACCATCCATAACAACAGACCATCTCTTATCAACTTCGTCTTTTCTAGCAGCAGCAACCTCCGAAATAGACGAACCAGGATCAACATCACTAGCACCATCACCACCTCTGCGTATATCAATCTCGGACAAGCTGAGACGACCTCTACGTTCATCAATAACTGAACCACTTTCACCAAAATCTCTTATCAACAAATCTCTTTGCCTCTCCGGTAAACCAACGGACTTAGTTCGCGATAGACATTTTGGTCCCTACACTTTCAATTGGCTCAATTTTGACCCGTAATTTTAAATTTTGTATCAATTTGGTTCAATTGATCATATCGTTAGTATTTTTAAGAAAAATTATCACTAAATTGGTTGAGGTGAACTCACTAGGTTGAATAAGTTCATAATTTTGCCCTTAAAAATATAACACCTGGCCCTTTTTTGCGTATTTTTCATAAAAAAAAATTGTTAAAAATTGCAATCAATTGAACCAAATTGAAATAAGCTCATAAATTTAGGGTTAAAATTGAGCTAAATGAAATTACAATGACTAAAATGACACAGTGACCAAAGTATTGGGACTACCGTCATAACTTACCCGAATGTATATAATAAAAGTTTGGACAAATTATAATAGTAGTCTCTGAATTTTGTTGCTTGCATCATTTTAGTCCCTACAATTTCAATTGACTCAATTTTGATCCTTAATTTTAGATTTTGCATTAATTTGATCCAATTGATAATGTCGTTAGGATTTTTAATGGAAAATTATTACTGAGTTTGTTGAGTTTAAGTCATTGAATTAATTAAATTTACAATTTTATTGCTAAAATCATGACACATTCCGGCTCATGTGCGTATTTTTCAAAACAAAATGCTAACAATTAGAATCAATTGGAAATTTGAGACAAAATAAAAAATTCATAGTAAAAATTGAGCGGATTAAAATTACAAGAACCAAAATGAGATAAGGGTCAGTATAGGGATTTACAGTATAATTTACCCTAAAAATTTTGAAACAACAAAAATAAAAGTATTATCACATTAGGATCTTGAAGTATGGTCACTTCGCTAGACGAAGCTATTTAAGCCTTATTTGGGAATTCGCTATTTTAGTTGACCTTTTGATTTTTAAGGGGAAAAAATGAGCAAAAAAGTAAAAAAAAAAAAAAAAGTGATGTAACAACTTGTAATGACTTTTTAGCTAGTTTATCCTATTGACAAACAAGAACTTAATGCTATTGGCCTCATTTGGTAGAGCTGTGGAAAAGTGATTATAGATTATAACTTAGCAGATTATGGCTTATAGCTGTGAACATAAGCTCTTAATCCGTTTGGTGCAGCTATGGGATTATGGATTTAAGCAGTAGAGTAGTATTTGGTTAATAAGCTGTAAAATAGCTTTTTATTGTATAATTGTTCTTTCTGCTCTTATATGTTATAAAAATGATTATTTTGTCATTTTTTTCAGTTTTAATTTTTAAAAAATTATTTCATTAATAAAAGTTAATATAATTAGTATTAATTAGTATCAATTAATATAAAAACTGATACATTTGATAAAAATGTAATGGAAGTATTATTGTTACAATTTTTTTCCATTATAAATTAATTAGTATCAATTAATACTAAAATTATTAATTAGTATCAATTAATGGCTTAATTAGTCTCAATTAATAATAAAATTATTAATTAGTATGAATTAATCTTAATAATTAATTTTTATTAGTATCAATTAATATCAATAATCAACAATTGTTATTAATTAGTATCAATTAATAATTAATTCATTACAAAAGTATACAATATTAATTTATTAATAATTAATACCAATTAATATTGATTTTTTTCTTTTTCTTTAGAAATATACAATTTTTAATTTTTTAATTAATATAAAAATATTAAATATGAATTTATTAATAATTAATACCAATTAATATTTATTTTTTAATTAATATTCATTTTTTTCTTTTTCTTCAGAAATATACAATTTTTTATTTTTTAATTAATGTAAAAATATACAATATGAATTTATTAATAATTAATACCAATTAATATTTATTTTTTAATTAATATTGATTTTTTTCTTTTTCTTCAGAAATATACTGTTTGGTTATATTTTCAAAATGTGACTTTACACCGAGTTTTGAAGATGATATTTGGAACATGTTTTGGAAACACGTTTCCAAAACTCTGCAGAGAAGTTTGTATTAGGTGCGAGTTTCAGAATTTTTTTTGGCAAATTTTGCCTAATCGGTCGTCCGGCCGGTTGACCGGAATAATGATTTTTTTTTTTTTTTTTGCAATTGATATGTTAATTTTTATATATTCGAAAAAAATATTTTCTGAATTTTAAAATTTTTTTTATGTGCTTTAAAATAATTTTGAGTTGTATGTTTGGTTATGAGTTGTAAATTTTTGTATCAAATACCAAATGTCACATCAATAATTCCCCACTCAATTCAAAACTCTTTTCAAAACTATTTTCAAAACTCTTTACCGAACAAATTTTTCACACTCAAATCATAATTCCAAACCTCACAAACTCAAAATACAACTCATACTCTCAAATCATAATTACAAAACTCTACCAAATGCAATTTTTTTCTTTTTTAATTAATATTAATATTAAAATTTGGGTATTGACAAGGGCATTTAAGTAATTTTAGCCCCCTCACACCAACTGCGCGCTTAAGTCGAAAATTTAAGCACTCCCTGACCAGCTTTTGAGATAAGCTGAGAAATAGCTTAATTTAAGTTATAAGCTGGTTAACTTAAGTTGCACCAAACACAACATTTTAGCTTAAATTAAGCTGAAAGCTAAAATAAGCAGCTTATAAGCTCTACCAAACCGGCCTAATTAGATGGTATCATAGGAGAGTTGTGATTGGTAGAGGGGTGGGCTAGGGATGGTCAAGGATGGAGTTTGTAGTAATCCGTCCCCGCCCCATATCGTATCGGGGTTAGGGCAAATCAGGATGGCGATGGTAGGAAAGAGTTAATTTTATAAATTGAAGAATGAGAATATTAATATAAATTATAAATAATATAGTATATTAAAGTTAATGATCTATAGTTAATGAGAATTATAAGATATAAGATATAAAAATAAATAAATAAATAAATAAATTAGTAAAAATTAATATCAAGTATAATATTTTAGTGTTTTAATTTTATTATAATGAAAAACTTAAATTATATATATACATATTACATACAAATATATTGAATAAATATAATAGGGGGTGGGGCTCGGGTAAAACGGTGCAAGGGAAGTACCCACAATTTTTTGTTAAGACATGGTGTTTGGTGATTGATGAATAGCATTGTCACATAATGCCCTTAGAGAGCCTAATAATTTTTTGCTTCACTTATGAACATATATTTGCATATGTTGATAATTCTTGAAAAAAAAATAAAAATAAAAATGAACTATAACAACCTTTATTGGGATAAAATCTACTGAGACCCAACCTCCAATAGTTTTGTAAAATACGACTTGTCATTAAAATGTTGGATATTTTTGTCTTATGCTTTAAAACTATTTATAGTAGTGATAGCCCATATCGTGTAAACTCATCCAATATTCCATGATAGTTAATTGACTTGAGTATACCACAAAGACCTAAGCGAAGAAAGTGCCCATGCGTGGACACCCACCAGATGTTTGACAATTTAACCCACTAAAATGGTTGTTGATGTGCCTTATAGGCATATTATTGTGCTGTAAGTTTGTGAGGGTGTGTTTTGAATTTATTTTAATGATTTGAATTGTTTATATTGTAGAGTTTGTTGAATAGATTATTCATAAAAAAATTTAAGTTATTTAGACATCTGTTTTTTTTTTTTTTTTTTTTAATTAGCAAAAAACCAAAGAAACTTTATTGATGTAAAAACTAGTACAAGGTACAAATTAAATTACACCAATAAAGAAAAAAGGAGTGCAGGAGCATCACAATGAGCTAAATGATCCCAATTAGGTTGGCACCAAAAAACTCATCCTATCATTTGCTAGCACCCCAAGTTGGTGAGGAACCAACGTGAGATACATATCAAAACACCAAACCAAAGCCGCTATGCTGCTAGACATCATCTGGTAGATACCAGCAGCAGCCAATCACAGATCAAAATCACATAATAAGATCACATTTATATTTAGGGAAAATAAACAATTAGTATGATTTTGATAATTTCTTAGTGTAATTATTTGGCTTGATGATGGGATTATATTTGTCCGATTAATTTTATTTTTTATATGAAAGATATAATCAACAAACTTATAATATGAACATATCGGATCATTAAAATACAGTCGGAACAAGCCTTCACGATAGGATTTTCGCCGAAGCTGGTGGGGTAGGGGTAGGGTGGAGAGGAGGTGGCTTTGGTGGGGTTCAGGTTGGGGGTGTGTGGTTGCCGGATTAGTATGATTTTGATAATTTCTTGGTTTTATATCGTGGCAAATTTTATTTCTTTTTGTGTGTTCTTTTTTCTTTGGACTGTGGAATCAATATTGTTTTAATAATTTCAATTTTATTTTTTTTAACTATGTTTTTGTTTATGATCTCAAATTATTGATAATAGATAAAAAATAAAAATAAAAAAAGTGGTTGGATTCATTAAACTATTATAATGCCCAAACAGAACACAATATATAAAAATATTATTAAAAAAGGATTAAACATCTCTCAAGTTTAAATTTTTGAATAAATTAGTTTAACTATAGTTAGGCCTATAGGGTTTCTTATGGATCCCATTTAAATGACTTAAATTGTTCATTTGATAGGATCCTCCGTATATATTATCCATGAACAAAAATTAGATCAATTCGCGAATTGTAACATTTTCACATTATTGCATGAAAAAATAGATGCTAAATATATTTTTAAAAATAGACTGTCATCGTTTTCTTTTCTTTTTTTTTTTTTCCAAACATACGCCATAAAAAAAATAAGTAGTCCTAACTTTTTTACATTTATAGTTATGAGAATTTTTATTTTATTTTATTTATTAGAATTTATAATAAATTAAAATTTAGCGATAAAAATTAAAAGAAAAAATCACACTTTTTAAGAACGAAGTATAGTAGTTACTAAAAGTGCCTTTATTGTATTTTTATCTACGGGATTGAACACTTAGTAATGGATATCTTTTTAGTGACATTTTCATAATTTTATTGTTAAAAGTCCTTTTATTTGACATTTCGAGATGGGCTTATAGTGACAAAATGAAATAATCTCCTAATATTTTTTTGTGATGAAATTTTTATTTTTAAAGATGAATGAATTTGATCCTTAAAATTCTTAAATATTATAGTATCCCAACATTTTCCTCAAAAGCACCTAAATATTGCTTCCATATTATTACATCACCAGTGCATGGCTATGAGACTAATTTGAAAGAAGTGTTTTTAAAAAATCAATGGCGACTAGGTGCTTATTCCAATAGGTGGACATATTGCTCAATAAATCCTGTGATAATTATCGGTGTTTTTTTATTTTAAAAAAAAAAAAAAAGCATCAATATTAGTTTTTAGCGACAGTTTAAAAAATTGACATAGAAAAACATTGTTAATTGTAAACTTTTAGCAACATATTTAGAAAAATGTCACGAAAAACGTCACTAATTGCCCATTTTGAGCGACAGATCCAGAAAAACGTCACAAAAGGTATCACTAATTATTAATTTTAAGCGATGATTTTGTTAGAATTAGTTTTTAGCGACGAATTAATATGACAAGTCTAATTATTAGGATTTGCTGTTAATTTACTAAAAAATGAAAAACAAAGCACATGTACCAAACTTATTTTTGTCTTATGCTTTTAGACCTTCTGTGAGACTAGCTGCGTATAAACTCATCCCTTATTGCATGATAGTTAACTGACTTGGACTAAACCACAAAGTCCTAGGAGAAGAAAGTGCCATCTATGGGCACCCACCAGATGTTTAACTATGAAGAACTTTAAAAAACGTGCTGTATGAGTATCCGATATATATCGGATATGGATATCCGCAGAGGCATACGTAACGGATACGTCAAATAATTATTTGATTTAAATTTATTTTTTTAAAAATTTTAGATAAGAGAGGGATACGCGAAAGATACTTGAAGGATACGCAAGGATGCACCAAATAACTATCCAAATTTTTTTTCTAATTTTTTATTCTTTATGTTTTAATATTCTAAACAAGTATATAATTTTTTTTCTTATTTTATATTTATATTTTTTTCAATGATCAATATTTTTTTTGCTCTCATTCTACCCCCCATCTATTAGGCTGCTTTATTTAATTTATTTTATTATTATTTTTTTTTGTGTGTTTCCCTACACTGTTTGATGTATGTATTTCTTACCAAATTTGGGTGGCTTATATTTTGGTCTGAACATATTTTGTTCATGACAAAATGTGAATGTCAAATATGAATGATAACAAAATGTGATTGACAATCAAAGATCATATCACAAACTATGAAGTTTAAAGATCTGTCAAGAAATAAAATTAATAAAAAAAATTAATATCATTCATAAACATCAAACAATAGCGTTCGCAGTTAAACAGACTATTTCACTAAAATTACTCTGGATGCATTTTATGTAATTGAGCCTGGTAGACATTCGATCGATGTCATCGGAAATTGGCTGACGAAGAAGTTTTGGGAAAGGTCTAAATGTTCTAGCTTGGAACAATTGTAGAGAGCAATAGGTAACAGTCCGAGAATAATTTTGTATTGAAGGTTGATGGTGGCAAGGTTTTTCAAATCACAAATTAACGATGGGATTGCTCTGGTGATGGTATTCAGTAGGATTATTTGTTCTAAATTTGTAGCTTGTGGGCGGAGCTATTCATTGTTTAGTTCCACTGGACTTTCAAATTTTGTTCAAATATATATGGAACTTATCCTGAAAGGTGTTGACAAAAGCCTCCTAAGTCACCCCAATGCGTCCACGAGCCAAGGTCACTCTCAAGCCATCATTCTCGATGCCAAGCATCTTGAATGTCTTCACCATCTGCTCTAACCACTCATCTGTTTTCAATGGCTCCTTAGGATCCTCCAAAAACTCATTTGGATTCGACCGAAAGAACTCTCTCTTCAGAAAAGATGGCCTTGTCTCGGCAATATGGGCATGGACTTGATTCTCAGTCCTGAAAATGTCCATAGATTCCCTCGAAGCACCAGCCATTTCCTGGGCCAAAGCGCCCATGGCTTATTGACTTGCTGGTTTGGCCATGTTGGCCTGACCAATTCCTTCCTCTTGTGCCAGAATTTCATCCGATAATGACACCTCCTGCCGTCTAGGCTTACCACGTCTACCACCACCACATCTATGTCCTGACATCCTAATAAAGGTAACACAACAGATTAGCACATTCATAATTGTGCCGAAGCTAATTCACTCATGTCCTAAAGCTGTGGACAACAAATAATTTACTCCACATAAGCACCTAATCACATGGACGCAAATAAACTTTCTTTCTAGATAGTAACCGTCCTGCGACATTGCCTGAGTTCCAATTAGAAATAGGAGTGATCAAGTGCTCTTCTAACAGAAATAGCTGTGACATTGCCCCGAGGCTTGAACAAAAATATTTACATCAAGAAACCAAAAAGGAAGCCTTAAGCTCCGAGTCCTCCCAAGCTATGTCCTTGGTGGAGGCATATCATCAACACCTGAAAGTTGTTTTCTACATAGGATAAGCCAAAGCCCAATAGAGATACTCTAACACAGTATATAAATCTTAGCAAAATAATAAGGTGAATGCACATGCATGCCATTTTGCAAATATTTCTCGTTTTTCATCTCAAAACAATGCAATGCCAAATTATATATCAATTCATAAAAATAATCATTTTATAACAAAAAAACAAGGCAGTACATACAAAATACTAAGAGTCTCCAAATACAAGTCTGCCAGTAAGCTATACAAGCACTACTAAAGCCATTTTACCAGTACTAACCGGAAGGATCGGCACTTAATGGGTTTCTAGACTTTCACCAAGGACACACATGTCAACATCATAACCACAGCCACACCCCCTAACCAGATTCACCATAGTATTTACCCATTTTTGTCAAAAGCCAATACATTTACAATGTTCAATGTGTAATGATGCTCAATGCACAATGGATGAAAAATTAGTTTCAATTCAACCTAATCATCATGCAATGTCTACAACAATCAAGACTATCCTCCACCGATAGTTCAAAACGGGTATTTCTATTCAATAGATAAATTCCAAATCAAAATATACAATTTCATCAATTACCATGGGAGTCATATTACATATTCAACTCCACCATCATCATCAACATAACCATTATTCCAATTTCGCAATATCCAACATCATTTTCCATTTTCCTTTCACAATTTCAAATATCCAAAATTAAGGCAAAACCCCTTTATATACAAAATCAATTTTAAGAAAAGATTTTCCATCATTTCAACACAACTCATCCATAACCATATTCCCACAACCATTTTTAAGAATCAATTTGAAAAACCCTTCTTTTGATTTCAAACCCTAGGTTTTACCAAAAATTCTCAAATAATAACCCTTTTTCAAAGAGCAAATAACTAAGCTGAAAATCATATAAAAGAGTCAAAGAAATCCCTATCTCAAAGTAAAAGACACGAAGAAAACTTGGATAGAACTTGGCGGAGTCAAAAACACAAAATGCTTCGATTAAAAGAAAGCCTTCGATGTGCTCAACGTTTTTCTCCAAAGGACTAGGGTGAGAAAACTCATAGATTGAGAGTATTTAGAGTCAGAAATGAGAACTAGAGAGAGTGGGTATGGATCTAGGGTTTTGGAATGTTTAGAGAGAGAAAAAGATGAAAAAGTGATCCAAAAGGCTTTCCTCTTGAGCTGATATACGCATAAACCGCTCAAGCATAAGAATGGTTACTTGAGTGACAGACACAAAAATAAGACACCGCTCAAGCAACCAAAACCACTATTTGAGCGCACAATGACTCCCTCCAAGTAGTTCAGACCTGTAAAAGTTCGCTCGAGGGAAAGAAAGACCACTCGAGCGAAGATATCAAACTCTAAGTAGTTTTGCAGACTGCAAAAGATCGCTCGAGCGCAGGAATGGTCACTCGAGTGAACAAGCAAAATTCTGGGCAACAACTCTTTGAAAAATCAACTTCCAAACTTGTTTCAAACACAACCAAAGCTCCTAATAGTCAAACCCAACAAACAACAAGATGGAAATGAGCTGAACAACAGTTAAATACATGAGTTCTCGAATCCAAAAGCAATAAAAGCGTCGGGTTTAAACCAAAATCGTTATAATCTTCCCCTTAAGGAATTTCATCCCCAAAATTTAAATTCAACATTCATTAAAAGAAAGTGAAACAATTTCCATACATCCAAATTTGTAACAAGGGAACACCAAATCGTTCAACACCAACTATCAGCTTAGGTTGCCAAGTTAATAGAACTTAGGGGGGGCAGTTGTGGGGACATAATTTTAAGTTGTCCACGTGGCCTAGGTGGTTAGCCGAAGTGCTACGTGGGTGATTCTGATTGGCCGAGGTGTGGTTAAACCATATCTGAATCCGAGATGTTCGAATGAGGGACTAGAGTCTTAGATGATAATAGACTCTCTATTTGGGTAAGGTTGGACTTTCGAGAGAGTTGATCTTAATCCAAACAGGAGGAGACTTGGATAAGTAAAATCCTTGTAAAGGATAGAGTCCTATGAAGTGATACTTCTAGGGGACAAGGGCACTGTTGACTATAAAAGTAAGGAATCATGTAGGTCTAAGGTATGCTTTTACTTGTGCACTGTTACTTGAGTTGATATCTTTGTGAGATAAGTTGACTGACTTGATCATCGGAATGCTCCCGGTGGTACTTCTTACTCTCTTGTGCGCAGGTGTTAGCTTAATCAACTCTGATGCATGCTCTCTAGCTGAGTTTACTAGATCTCTGCAGAGAAGTCTGTTTGGTTGTGAGGTCAAAAATCAATACGCACAGCTAGCACACAGTTGCAAAAATTTTTGCCATTAGGTTTTTGACCGCCATTACACCTTAACAGCATGTTTGTTTGAACGGACTGGATAAGGGGGGATTGACATCCATTGGATTGTAATCCTAGGATTCATAGTCCTGGGATTATTTGGTTGGGTAGGATATGTATCCCATGTTTGTTTAGTCACGGGATTAGATGTCAAAAAATGACTATTTGGTTGAATATGACATGAATCCTATGTTTGTTTGGGATATTATGGAGAAAGATAAATGCTCAAATGACTATTTTATCCTTTTCAATTATTTACTGAGTAATAGCAATATTAAACATATCTTTAATATTTTAATTATTTTTAGCTAGATTAAATAAAAATCTATTTTATTTTATTTTTTACACAATTAAATAATTTTTTTTAAAATTAAATAAATAAAATATCAATAAAAATATATGCTATTTTTTTAATTAAAATTTTAAATAAATTTATATTAAAAAATAATAATAATTAAATAATTAAATTAAATAAAACATCTATTCAAATTTAAATAATGAAATGAAATAAAATATCCACAAAATTTTAAAATAAAACATCAATAAAATATCCATAAAAAATTATTTAAAAAAATTAAATAAATAAAACATCAATAAAAATTAAATAAAATTATTTTATTTTTAAATTGAGACTACTTTATTAAGTACAATTAATACTATGAGGAAAAAGATATTTAATACTAAAGGGTCAATAATGTAATTTGGTAACCTAATCCCCATGGGATGAGTTATCCCATGATTTGTATACCCCCATGAGATACAATAGTCCAACAAATTTGGGATTAATAGTCTAGATGGACTATTAGTCTGTTGTAAAAAGTTTGAAACAAATAACGGACTATTAATCCGGATGGACTATTAGTCCAATCACACCCTTCAATCCCACCAAACAAACATGTAGTAAATGTATTTTTTTTCTTAGCCCAATTGTTTGCATCATCTTCAATGTCAGAAACATGAGTAATTTTTGTATACGGATAAGATATATGTCATGTGATACCTTCTATTATTGTGATTAGTTTTGACAGTAACGTCCACTATATTTATGTTGGATGTTTGCAAAATAATAAGAAGCATGTACATTTGTAATTGATGAAAAATAATGTTATATGATATCCTATTGATATACAAAAATTTTTAAGAAACAATAATTTTTGCGATCAGTATTTTTGTAACGACTCCATTTTGCAGTTGCAAACAATATTTTTCTACGACCATTGATCCCACCAGCAAAAAAAAACGTATTATTTACATCGGAAAAAGAGAAAATGTAGAAATGTTAAAAGTGAAAAGTCCTTCCAGTAGTGTGTGATTGATTCTGTATTATTAGATTCATTGATCAAAAACTAGTGGATGGCTTGCAAAGATGACTCACAATAATGGTTTTAACCTTAGAAAATGGGATTTTTTGTGTTGTCAGAAAAGAACCTTTATGTTGTGTTTGGTTGGGAGATTTGAGGAGGGATTCGGAAAAAGAAATGAAAAAGGAAGGTGAAATGTGAATAAAATATATCTATATTTCATCTAGTTTCACACACATTTTTCCTTTCTTTTTCCAAATCCCTCAACCAAACATACGTAAGGGTAAACTACCAATAGGTCCTATTTTGGAGACTTATTACCCAATAGGTCCTACTTTGGAGACTTAATACCCATTAAGTCCTATTTGATAAATTTATTAAGTGATAAAGATAAATTTATCAGTCTTTTTTTTTATGAAAAAATTTATAGTGATAAATTTATCAGTCTCTTTGTTTTTATGAATAAATTTTTAGTGATAAATTTATCACTCTCTTATTTTTATAGTGTTAAATTTATTAGTTAGGACCTGTAGGTAAATAAGTCTAGTGAATAGGACTAATTGGTAAGTACCCCTAAAGAAAATTGTGTCCATTGCTCATGGAATTCCTCGAGAATTAATTAATGCACTGGAAGTGTTGCAACTATAGGAATCTGAGAAAAGTAAATTTTGTAATTGGACAAATTACACTATGTGGCTTGTATGTTTGGTCATTTTTTTATTTTTATTTTTAAAATTTATTTTTTATTATTTTGATTTTTTATATTTTAATTTTTTTTAAATTTATTTTTAAAATAAATTTTTATTAAAAATAGATAGAAAATGACACATTAACAATTACGTGACATAGAAATATTTTATTATACATAACTCACATATCTGAAATAAACTTAAATTTCAATATAATAATATAATTTTTGATATTATGTGACAGTTAGTATGACATTTTCTATCTAATTTTAAATAAAAATTAATTTTAAAAAGTAATTGAAAAAAACTTGAAATATAAAGGATCAAAATAAAAATAAATAAATTTTAAGAAGCAAAATAAAAAAAAAATATCAAATATAAAAAAGACAAAATGTAATAATTTCATGAAAAGTATTGAAATTGACTCGTCAAACACCTAAAACCACCTGACAGATGACGGGGGTGTTTAAGAACTTGGTTTTTGAGTTTTTTTTTTTTGTTTTTTTTCACTACAAGACAAATGTTTTATAAAATCAAAAAACATAAATCCAAACAAAATATCACATCAAACTCTATAATCTTTTCACTTTTTCTCTCACAAACATCACATCCAATAAAAAAAAAACCCAACTATCTTCCTAAACACAAAAAAAAATTCTCTAATAATATCCTATAACTAAAAAAACTTTAAAAAAAACACACTTCCCAAACACTCACGACAACAATGATGTAATTGACAAAGATGGCAATCTAACAAGAGCAATAAGTCTACTTGCACACAGAAACATATGAAGAAAATGGCACAAAAAAATCAACTGCAATTGGTGCACTTCAATTTTTTTTTTTCGAAATTCAGCTCCTATTAGATCACAGTAGATTGGACGGTTCAATCTAGTTCATGAGGTTTGTTATAAGTCTCTTTTCGATAATTTATTCGGATTATTTTTAAGTCTTGATATATTAATCATTTATATAAAATAAATAAAAAAAATTAGATTGATCTAATAATTATAATTGTGAAAGGTGAAATTTTCTCCACAGGAAAATGAGATGGTGTGTCCTTTTCTTCACTTTGTCAAGAGAAACCAAAACGTCAGTAATCACCCTCCGATTAGGATAGGTCGAGAGGATCCTCCAATAGTCAAGTCAATGAACTGTTTGGCCATAATAATTTGTATTTAAAAGAGAGTTCTTGAGTTACCTCTGATCTGCCCTCTATGCTTCTCTTGCTTGGCTTTTTATAATTACCTAACTTGAATCTCGTTCATTGGATTGCTGTTAGATCCGAGGATTCTACCTTTACCTAACCCTAGTCGGGCAAGTGGCCAGGTTGCTTTTATCCTTAATTGTTGGATTATCATCTTAGAAACGGCTCAAATTATGTCAGATGTTAATAGCCAACTTTCCAAGCATTGTATCTATTGGATCAAGTTGATTGGACGATCTTGTTGTCTATTAGGCTTGACCTATGTCCTTGTATTTTCTGTCAAGTGTTTCTGCCATTAGATGAAGCTTAATTGAACGTCCTTCTTTTATTTTGTAGATTTCTCTTCTAGAAGGATATCTTTATGCTTGATTGCCCTTTATGCTTTCAGGCACACTCCAACATGCTGTCAGTTGTTCCTAATGGGCTCCTAAAATGCTCATTCGAGCCTTTCCTTTCTTCTGAGCCGATGTTTACTTGATTTGGGCTTGAACTATCCATCCATGGTAATCATATACTATTATCATATATCTTCAAAAAAATATAAATAAATAAATAAACGATAAATATGATTTTTGAAATAGATTGTTCTTTATTTTAACAATAAAATATTAAAATGATGTGATACAATTGTTAATATATATATATACAATCTATACACTAGGACATAAATAACAAAGTGAAAAGATTATTCTAAACTCCACTGCACTTGTGACAAACTAGATTCTTTTTTGTGAATTATTGCATTCGCAAATGCACACCCCACTCAAAAGTAGCAATAGCAAATCTTGAATAATGATGTTCTATTTACAAAAAATTAAATAATATCAAATACATGGAAAATTAAAAATGAATTAAAATAAGGATGAAAAGGTAAAAATAACTACAAAAAAAAAAAGTGGTGATTTTTACTCCTTTGCCTCTTAGCCTCTCTCATCTCTTCGTTTTCCTTGCCTTAACTGCCTTTCCTGTTGGCCACCCCTCCTCATCCTCCTCAGTCACAAACCACCCCTTTGTCACTCAACATTGCCACTACCAACTCCACCCTTAACTCCCTCCTCCATGCCAATTGTCCAGTGCAAGGAAGATTTCAACAAGAGAAGAGAAAAAGAAAGAGAGAAGAGGGCATTTTTCTGATTTTATAGGGCATTGCTGTGAAATTGGTTTTGCAGATGTTCACAAACTTTGGATAGAGTTAATCAAGCTAATGCCAAGGTCCAAACTGTAGTCAATGGACCATGAACAGGGCAAGAAATCATCTTCCAACAAACTGCACAATATTCATTACTTTTGGACAGAATTATTTGTCTCACTTGTAAATAAGTACCAATCCAGATAAATCAGGTTGCAATCCCCAATCTGGATAAATAATTACTTCTAATAACATGTTCAGTTGTTGAAAATAGATTTAAACAGAGACCTGAGGATAAGATTTAATATCTTTAGTTCAAGTTTGTCAAAAGATCACTGGAGGTTTGTCTAGCTGTTAACTTTAGGTTCCCAGCTGTCCTGAAATGAGGTAACTTAGGGGCCAATTAGGCTAAACTAGGCAGTTGATACCTTGGATTATCGAAAAAATAAAAAAAAAATAAAATAAATAAATAACAAAAAACAAAGAGTAGATTGAAAAACATAGCCAAACCTGACAACTTTGTTTAGGCTTCCAAAATCATGCAGTATTGTTCAAGTAGTCTTCGGATAAATTGATTACCTCCATCTTTCAAAGCTTCAATGGGCCAATGAGTCGCCCCACTCAAGTGACTTTTGTAGAGGTAAAACAGTGTTGTTAAATTCTTCAGTAGAAACAAGTCACTTGGAATGGTACAGTCAAGTTCTTGTTTGTCAAGTCAGATTCCTGGAGCTCTCTTAAATTCTTGATTTTTTTTGGGATTTCTCAATCTTTGATGAAGAGTTGAAAAGTGGTCTTAGAGTATTTTTTGGACAGTTGGGATTTAATTCTATAAAAGTTAAGTGTGCAATAATTATTTCATCTTCTAACTTATAAACATTAACCCTATCACTTTAAGATCACTTCGAGAAAAATTACTCTAAAAAGGATTCTGACTATTTTTAGGTGGTCCATAGCTAGCAAAGTTGAGGTTTGGAGTAGTGACGGAGGGGAGAAGGTTTTATATTGTGAAAAGTTTTGCCAATGGTAAAAGTAAGAAAAAACTTACGGTGCCAACTACCAACTAACTTTCAAAAACGTATCAAGAAAAACAATATGCAATTAAAATTTATTTTAAGTGTGGATCTGACAATGTAAGAATTGAATTTACATCATGACTTTAGATTTCCTATAGTTCATTCTATGTAATGCACACTATAAAACGACATTGTTGTGCAATTTTTGTATTTTATTTATTTATTTGTTTTTCAGTCTTATGAAACCCACGACGACCATGGCATCCTCTCCAAGCTTCCTTTGCCAACGTCGATCTTTGCAACACCACCTCTCTCCCAAGTGTTAATAACTTTCTCTTCAACAAATCCCCCAATTTATTGTTGTTTCCATGGTTGGCTCTCTTTGATTTATTGTCCTCTATTGAGCCATTGTTCAGGCCCAAAAGTTCCCTTCTGTTCTTCCTGCATCTGATCCTAGATGCATTGCACAGTGACTGCAATAAACAGACACTACCTCGATCACACAAGCAAAATCAAATTTAAACCCAGAACCCCAAAACACTAATCAAAACACAACCATTGAAATAATCAGGAACTCTGTTAGGGATAATAGCCAACCTTCCAAATCTAAAATCAGAGCATATATGGCATAAAAGAAATATGCTTGTGTTCCCAAGTTTTCACCCCCCAATTTGTTTTCTTCTCTCCCTATATACTTCATTCTAGTTGCCCAATTTTGAGATGGGTTTGTGATGTAGAACAAGTAGATGATGAACTCTTTGAACAATTGGATCAACAAAGGGTAAGGAAGAGTCAAATTGAGGTTAATAGTGACACTTTTGTGACGAATTTGGAATTATGTCAAATTTGGTATTCTAATTGGAAATAGCTTTTAAATCAAAGTCATCACCATTTTGGGGATAATGTATGGTGGATTTTTGCCAAATTCCTTCACTTGAGCTCTTAAATTTGTGGTTTTGCTGTTTTGAGAAGTCTATTTTTAGCGTTGTTTATTTTGGTGCATTTCTATTGTTACTTGGTATTCAGATTTGGGCTTAACTCAATTTTATTTTTTTTGGTTTATTTTTGTGTCTAACAAGGAATTAACCTAATTCCTTGTTTTCTTGTCTAGTTAGGGTTTCATTCATTTTATATAAGGATTTATGATTTAGGGCAAATCAACTTCTACTCAATATAATTCAAATTCTCTTTGAGAATTCTCTGTTTCTTGTGGATTCCAGGTGTTTTTCGTCTGCTATAGCGATATCTAACCTTGTGTGATGTATTCTGACGTGTCAGCTTTTGTGTATTGTGTAAATTGTTGCAGAACAATATCTCCAGTGAAATTTTGCTGGATCTCGACTCTCTTCTGAACCTTCAAACCCTGGATCTGTTCAATAATCAGTTCTTTGGTTACGTCGCGCATCGCTGCCAGCAGCAGTTGCCAACTACCCATCCACCCTCCTTTTTCTTTTTTTTTTCTCTAGATCTCATTGGTCTTCACGGTAGAGCAATCGCCAGAGCTGGTGGATTGGGGTTAAGGTGGAGAGAGGAGGTGGCTTTGGTGGGGTTCATGGTGGGGTGGGTGGTTGTCGAAGGAAGCTACTTTGCCTTAAATAATAAACAAAACTGTGTCGTTTTGATAAAGTACAAAATGTACTATACAGTGTGCCCTATAGAGAATCTAAATTCTTAGATCATACAACAATTTTTATTAATAATCTTTTTTTTTTTCTCTAAACTCTTGGTCCCTATCATTATTATAGCGATCCCGGTTTTCCCTTTCTGCATTTATTGTGTTCCGGAGCTCGGTTCCGTGGTGTTGGTAGTTGTATCTATCTTGTTGTTGCCCTTTAATTCATTATGTTTGAGTTTTAGGGTGTGTTGGGCTTGGTTGTTACAGGTTGGTTAAGCTTTGGTCCCCATTCTTGTTGCACAGTTTTTGAGTGGTCCGCTCGAGCGGGTCCTTGGGCGCTCGAGCGGAGATTTCATGCTTCCAGCATTTTTGTGCTCTGCAAAAACTTCTGCAGGTGTGTTATTTACGCTCGAGCGGACTTCTTGCACTCGAGCGGGTCGCGCTCGAGCGGGCTTGTTGGCGCTCGAGCGGGTAGTTCTTGTTCTGTGAAAGTTCTGGGAGGGGAAAATCTACGCTCGAGCGGACTGGTTTTCGCGCTCGAGCGGATGTACTTTATTCTTGTGTCTTGGCGTTCGAGCGGGCCTTCTTGCACTCGAGCGGATCCAGTTTTTTGTTCTTGACGCTCGAGCGTCCTGTTCTCCGCTCGAGCGGACCTGTCGTATATCAGATGGCAGCTGGGCATTTTTGAATCACTTTTTACACTCACACTCTCTCTCTTACTTTCAAAAAACCGATTTTGAGAGCTCCTCTCTCTAGAAAATACCTTCTCTCGAGGGATTGATCTAGTTAGAGTGTTCTCATATCATTCGGCCTTTGTAAAAAGTGTGTTAATCGTCGAGGGCTTCGTTTTGATCCGAAAGGTTTGGAGTTTGGAGCACTTTGGTTTTGGTCTTCTTCTCCATTTGAGCTCTAACTTCGAGGTAGGGATATCCTACTCTATCTTATGAGCTTTGTCTTTAAATTTTGGCATTTTGGTATGTTGGGGGTTGTTGGGTAATTTTGAGAAAGTTTGGGGTCATTGTGTAATTTTCAAAAGAGGGATTTTCAAATTTATAAACCCATATGGATGTAATACCTTGAGAAAAGGAATTAATGTTGGATTATTGATGAAAATGGAACCTTGGGGTTGTTATGTGAATTATGGGAAAAAGCCCTAATTTGTTGATAAATTGATTTGTATAATTAATTTTGGGAAATGAGAAATTGAATAGGAAATATTCAAATTGGAAAGGTATGGGATTAAAGGGTGTAGTTGGATTAACTTATCGCTCACCTAGACATAATGATGATATTTTATCCATTTGGTGCATTTATTTCTTGTTTAGAAATAACTGCTTTGGGCTATCGGTGGAGGATAGTCTTGATTGTTGTAGACAATGCATGATGATTAGGCAAACTAAAACTAATCAATGGAATGTGTCATCGAATATGACGGTTGAAAATACATTAACTTTATGTATTGATTGATTATGTATATGATTTGTGTTTATAAACATTGTGTTGTGTGGGAGGAGATAGGGGATGTACTCTACGGTTTAGGGGAAAATAGGGGATGGACCTCTAAACTGGAAATTGTGTGACATTGATATAGCACTACAATGTGTATCATGGTGAAGTATGGAAGTGTTTGTTTGATTTGATATAGCACTAAAATGTATATCGTTATCAATTGTGAAGTATAGAAGTGTTTCTATGTTATATTGATACAACATCAAAATGTGTATCACTTGTGAAGTAAGGAAGTGGTTTATGTGTTATTGATACAACACCAAAATGTGTATCCATCATGAATTTCGAAAGTGTTTCAGTAACGAGTTATAATCTCATTAAATTATTTGGCCAGGTTCTGAGCCTTGTTTTCAAATTAGAAGTTGAATAAGAAACGGAAAGTGAAATGTGACATGGACATGATTGTCATGAAACTGTAATATGATATAAGTTGGAATATAAGTGTGGACCATCTACAGAATGCTATTATTTTAGTCATTGTTTATAGTTGGTTTAGTATATTCCTACTGGGCTGTGGCTCACCCTATATGGGACATCATTTTCAGGTACAGGTAGCATGTCACCTCCAAGGACGTAGCATGGGAGGCTTGAGACTATTGAACTATCTTGTATTTTTGGTTGTATTACATGTATATCAAGCCAAGGGCTTTCTTTGTATAGAGTTAGTACTCTTTTTTTGTAACCAAGTGTTGACTTGGAAAGTTGTAAGCCTATAGGGCTTTACTTTTGTTGTCAACATGTAATACATTTTTGTAATGGATACTCTGATGAAATGTAATTATGCTTATTTCTCTTATGTCTGAGCATGTCAATACTGTATGAATTATGGGTTTATTTTGAGGGCGTTACAATTATTCAACGTGACAAATTTTATTTCTTTTTGTGTGTTCCTTTTTCTTTGGACTGTGGAATCAATAATGTTGTAATGCTTTCATTTTTATTTTTTTTTTACTATGTTTTTGTTTATGATATCAATTTATTGATAATAGAAAAAAAAAAAAAAAAAGGAAAAAAAAAAGTGATGGGATTTATTAAACTATTATAATGCCCAAACAGAACACAATATATAGAATATTATTAAAAAAGGATTAAACATCTCCCTTAAGTTTAAATTTTTGAATAAATTATTTAGGCCCATGGGTTTATTATGAATCCCGTTTCAATGATTTAAATTATTCATTTTATAGGATCCTCCATATATATTATCTGTGAAAAAATTAGATCAATATGATAATTGTAACATTTTTATTTTATTGCATGAAAAAATAGAAACCAAATGTGTTTTTAAAAATAGACTATCATTATTATTTTATTTTTTTTTGGGAAAACAAACGCATAAAAAAAATAGACCTAATTTTTTTACACTTACAATTATGAGAATTTTTGTTTTATTTTATTATTTAGGATTTATAATAAATTAAAGTTTTAGTGATAAAAACTTAGAGAAAAAATCACATTTTAAGAATGAAGTATCATAGTTACTAAAGTGCCTTTTTATTTTATTTTTATCAATGACATTGAACACTTAGTAATGAATATCTTTTTAGTGACATTTTCATAATTTTATTGTTAAAAGTCCCTTTATTTGACTTTTCAAGATGGGCTTATAGTGACAACATGAAATAATCTCTTAATATTTTTTTGTAATAAAATTTGTATTTTTAGAGAGTTTGATCCCTAAAATTCTTAAATATTGTGGTATCCCAAAATTTTCCTCACAAGCACCTAAATACTGCTTGCATATACATGACTAGGGCATGGCTATGAGACTCGTTTGAAAGTAGTGTTTTTAAAAATTTATGGGGGACTGTGTATATTCCAATAGGTGGATTTATTGTCTAATAAGTTCTGTAATAATTAGCAACATTTTTATAAATAAAAAAAAAAAAGTCTAATTATCAATTTTCATCGATACTTTGAAAATTTTGTCAAAAAAAAAAAAATACTAATTGTTAATTTTTAGAGACATCTTTAGAAAAACATCACAAAAAATTGTCTCTAATTATCAATTTTTAGTGACATTTAGAAAAATGTTGTTAATTGTTGGTTTTTAGCGACATATCAAAAAAAGTCACAAAAAGCGTTATTAATTGTCAATTTTAAGCAATGATTTTGATAGGAAGCGATGAATTGATTGGATTTAATAGGAATTAAGTCCAACTATTAACACCTATTGATAATTTATCCAAAAATGAAAAACAAAGCACATGTACCAAACTTATTTGTCTTATGCTTTTAGACCCACTGTGAGATACTTAACTGACTTGGACTAAATCACAATGACCTGGGAGAAGAAAGTGCCATCTATGGGCACCCACCAGATGTTTGACTATGAAGCACGGATATTTTAAAAAATGTGTGGTATGACTATTAGATATATATCGGATACAGATACGCGAAGGATACTTGAAGGATATGGCAGAATACGTGAGGGATATGCCAAATAAGTATCTAATTTTTTTTTTAATTTTTAATTTTTTATATTTTAATACTCCAAATAAATATATAATTTTGTTTTCAATTTTTTTCTTATTTTATATTTATATTTTTTCAATGGTCAATACTCTCTTTTTTTTTTCTTTTTTTTTCTTTTTCCCTACACTGTTTTAATGTAAGTATTTCTTTACCAAATTTTTTAATTTTAGGAACTTTAATGTTAGTATTTCTTTGGGGGAATTACGTGTAAGTCCTAATATGTGGACTTATTGTCCAATAGGTCCTGTGAGAATTAACGGTGATTTTCATCAAATACTATTAAAAAACGTCACTAATTATTAATTTTCAGCGACAGTTAACAAATCGTCATAAAAAAGTCACTAATTTTCAACTTTCAATGACAATTTGAAAGATTCGTCACAAAAAAATGTAACTAATTGTAAGTTTTAGCCACAATTTATAAAAATTGTGACAAAAAAGTCACTAACTGTCAAATTTTAGCAACATCTGCAAAAAATCGTCACAAAAAATTATTTTTAGCAACGATTTTACTAGAACTTATTTTCAATAGGACTTTATGGAAATTAAGTCCAACTAAACTACCAATAGGTCCTACGTTTAAGACTTATTGCCTATTAAGTCATATTGATAAATTTATCAAGTGATAAATTTATCATTCTCTTTGTTTTTATGAATAAATTTATAGTGATAAATTTATCAGTCTCTTTGTTTTTATGTCTCTTATTTTTATAGTGATAAATTTATCAATTAGGACCTATAGGTAAATAAGTCTAGTTAATAAGACTGATTTGTAAGTATCCCAAATAAAAATTGATGACACTTTCCATAATATATTAATGTTCGCCCTAAAGGTACAAGATCAATTAATGCCCATAAATTTTTTATTTGAAGAATTCCATGGACACATGATATACTTTATTATACAAATAATGTTATATTTAACAACTCTGCTACATCCACACAAATTATTGTCTCCCGAGTAGTCCGACTGATGCGGCTAGAGAAGGATGAAGCTAAAATCCCAGTTGCTCGAAAAGGAGAAATCCCAACCTATAAATATACTTGTTTGAGTTTTTTTTTTCCTTCTTTTTTTTCTTCTTTTTATGTTTTTATGACTGTTTGAGTATTTTCTAAAGCAATGTTTACCTAGGTAGGTGTAAAATCATTGTTTAAAATAGGGTATGTATGAAGCCTTTATTTGTTTAATTTTTAAACATTTGTCTTTCAAACTTTTTGGAACAGAGTTTGAGAAATTGCTTTATTAGCTTTTTTTACATACTATTTTCTAAGCATTTTTGTTGTTGTTTGTGTTTGGAACAAAAGTGAAAAAAAAGCTGCTTGTCTTGTAAAGAAACCGCTGCTTCTTATTTTTGTCGATTTCTTCCTCATTTCCTTCTTTATTTGCTTATGATTAGCTTCTCTATTTTTTCCCCCTATACTCTCTTCTTCTTTGTTTTTTTGAGACATGTTACGGCACAGGTAAAATATACAATATATCTATCTGTGAAAGTGGTGGGAAACTTTCCTTCCACTGTAATTTTTTTTTCAACAATGATTCATACCACTAAAAAAAGCAACCACTAATAGCACTAATGCATTGAGAATACCCCAAAAAAAAAAAAAAAAACAAACAAACAAACAAACAAAACAAGGCATAGGCGCCCACTGCCACATCATTAGTGCTCCCCCTGTGCTCCCATTTTAGTGCTCCCAATCATTTTTATTTATTTTTTTAATGGAGATATATAGGTGAAATGTCCAATTTACCCCTTTACCAGCCTTCAAAATGGTTTCTCCATCAACTATTTAGACATCATCCACCATTTGGACCAAACAACACCAATTTGTGAAAGTTTAGGGATCAAGAAGACACAATCAATATTTAATGACTTATTTCAAAATGGGTTCGGCTTTGGTCTAGTCTGAGATCGGGCTGGACGGTGCTGTTGGGCCCATGGGGGCCCACCACGAGTCCCGTTTTGATAATTCGAACCATTCAATGTGTAGAACTCGTCGAGTACTATATGCTTGTAAAAAATCACGTTGATCGAATATCGATAGCTATGTCATCAAATCAGTTTTGTATAAAAAATAATGGACGGTGAACAAATTAACAGTTGACAAAAACCTATTTTGATCACATAGCTATTGATATCTGATCAATGTGATTTTTTACAGACATATAGTACTCGACGAGTTTTACAAATTGAATGGTTCGGATTATCAAAACGGGACCCGTGGTGGGCCCCCACAGGCCCAACAGCACCGTCTCGTCCAATCTCGGACTAGACCAAAGCCGGACCCTTTCGGAATTGAGGTAGTTGTTGTGCATGGAGCACAACAATCATTATTGTGCATTTAATAGGCCTCACTTTAGATTCAATTTGATGATTTAAACTTCAAAAATCTAGAAATCCCCTAGATATTGATTTGTGATTATGTATCAATTTTAACCAATAAAAGCAATCCCAATCAAACAATCAAAGACAAATCAACACAACGATTTTACGTGGAATAGAAAAACCACAATTGGAGTGCCTCCAATTGTGATAAAAAAAAACAATGGGCAAAAGCCAAAAAACAATCCACTAAGAAAACATAAAGAAATTACACAAGTGTACTCTCTAGCAAATCCACCCCCGAATCGAACCGACCCCTATGTGCCTCTTCCAACCCCGTCTTTATCTCAGAATTGTCTTGTACAATGTTGAATCCACAACGCCGATGTCGAATCACAATAATGAGCCACTCCAGAATCCACCAAAGCTTCTGACCCAAATTCTACGGAATCCACTGAAGAATAACTCTCTATTTTGTGTTAAATGAAACAAACAATCTTTTGATGTATACTTCTCAAACCATGAGTTAAACTCAAACAAACATCAAAGAAACTAACAAAGAAGTTCCAGAAAAAAACCCTAATATCCAAGAAGAAGATCTGGAAGCCATACCTTAAAACCTGACTGAACCGCACCTTTTATAGCAAATAGATCTACCATCTCCGCTCCCAAAACGCATGTTTCAGAACAAGGGTCTACGCTCGAGCACAAGAATGGACGCTTGAGTTGAAAAATAAAACTCCCAGTACTTTTGTAGGTGAGTGAAACTTCTGAAACGTCGCGATCTCTGCTCGAGCGCAGGAATGGCCGCTCAAGCGGAAAAACAACTTCGACTGCAATTTTGCTTCAAGCTTTGGGGGCGCTGCCCCTCTACCTCGCCTGGGCAGTACCCCCTGGACTATTACGAGCTAGAAAACATGATAGGATTAAGATCACAAACTCCTCTACATAGGCACAATTCAGATTGGATTCGCATCTAAAAACTTATAGTCTCACTGAAATAAAAGAACGAATAAATTGCAACTGAAAGAAGTTTTGTCAAACGGGGATTGCCAAGAACAAAAACCTAACAAAACTGTTTACTCTTTAAACTAGATCGAGTAGAACATATCCGTGAGAAAATCGATTGATTGGATATCAATAGCATTTTCATTAAATCACATTTTTATTAAGTTTTATACTAAAAATCACACTTACCATTCATTTTTTTATATACAAAAATGGATAGTTCTTTTTCATATTTGAATAAAATTTTCGAATATGCTACATTTATTGTCACGACCCCAACCCGCCCCTAGTAGGATGGTGCCGTGATGGCCAGTAATCCGTAATTACCGAAGGCCAACTTATCGAAAATTTAAAGACAATCAGAGTATGATGTACGGGGCTTACAAATGCGGAAGCAATAAATCAAATACAAATGGTCCATAAGAGCTTGTGCGTGGATCAAATGAGACAACATATACCATATGATTTACATCCAGTTCAAAAATAACAAAATACAAGTTTACAACTTGATCAAAAGGCTTCTCGGCCGAAAAGAACGAAATACAGCGATTACAAGCCAAGAAGCATGATTTTCAAGAGTTGCCGACGTAAATACAAAAATGCCGACATGAATGCAAAACAGCCGATGCAAGCACAAAACTGCCGACGTAAAAGAGTCAAGCCGACATGTCAAGAGTCCCATAACAAGCTTTGCAAAATAGACTAGGCGTCGCCGCCGTCCTGCTCATCACCTACATATATATAGAGAGGGTGAGTTTGACAACTCAGTGAATGGTACGAATAATAAAGGTTTTTGCATGAATAGCCGAGGTCCTTCAAAGCAAAACAAAACTTTCTAAATCATACGAATATTAGCCGAAGTCCTTCTGAAGCAGAATTCATCAAACTTTACCAAATCGAGGGATGAACCATATTCATCTATCAAGTCTTACCATATATCAAGGGATGCTTACCAACATCGGCGTAACACAATCAAAACTGTCAAATCAAGTGATGAACCGTATTCATCTAACAAATCTTACCATATTTCAAGGGATGCTTACCAACATCGGCGTAACACAATCAAAGCTGTCAAATCAAGTGATGAACCGTATTCATCTAACAAATCTTACCATATTTCAAGGGATGCTTACCAACATCGGCGTAACACAATCAAAGCGGTCAAATCAAGTGATGAACCGTATTCATCTAACAAATCTTACCATATTTCAAGGGATGCTTACCAACATCGGCGTAACACAATCAAAGCTGTCAATTCAAGTGATGAACCGTATTCATCTATCAAATCTTACAAAACTTGCAAACTTGTGTGACTTAGGCCCGTAGCCCTTTTTCACCTGATTGTGTGACTTAGGCCCGTAGCCCCTTTTCACCTTATTGTGTGACTTAGGCCCGTAGCCCCTTTTCACCTTATTGTGTGACTTAGGCCCGTAGCCCCTTTTCACCTTATTGTGTGACTTAGGCCCGTAGCCCTTTTTCACCTTATTGTGTGACTTAGGCCCGTAGCCCTTTTTCACCTTATTGTGTGACTTAGGCCCGTAGCCCCTTTTCACCTTATTGTGTGACTTAGGCCCGTAGCCCTTTTTCACCTTATTGTGTGACTTAGGCCCGTAGCCCTTTTTCACCTTATTGTGTGACTTAGGCCCGTAGCCCTTTTTCAACACGTTGGCTTTTCCAAGAAAGGACCGTATCCTTTTTAACACAAGAACTAATGTCACTTAGGCCCGTAGCCCTTTTTGACAAGGTGGTGCTGCGAAAGTTTATAGTCCTCCAGCCAAGGGACTTTCACAAGTAGTGCTGCGAAAGTTTATAGTCCTCCAGCTAAGGGACTTTTACACTTAATGTCGAAACCAGGCTTATCATTGATACATTCGAAATAGGCTAATCATTCATGCTCATCAAAGACTTTCTTCAAAACAAAGCAAGACAAGATTTATCAAAACATTATAACATAGCTTTATTAAAAGCACCACTCACCTAGATCTTCAGGTGTAGGCTCAAAGCAAAGATCAAAGTCCTGGCAATCACAAGGCAAACCACATTCTCAAAACAAACTTCATATGCACTTAATGATCTCGGCACTCTCACCGAATCCAAGTCAAAAGTAAAGCAAAGCATGACAAGGGTCAAAACGCTGTTTTCCATCTCATGGAAACATACTAGGTACTACTCAGGGCTAGCCGAGGTCCCACACCTCCTTGCCGAGGTGTGAACCTGATGGCCACATACAAAACGAAATCGGGAAAAACCTGGGTTTCCCTTTGAAGAATGCAAAGGACATAACAATCAAGAACATCAAGAACATGCATGCTGGAGTTCATAACTAGTACATTCAAAATCTGAGATCCCATGCAAAGAGCTCAAAACATGGACCTGGGCATTCGTACAGGGAAAACATGCAAGAACAACACAAAAACATGGTTCTTGTTCCAAACCTTCGGATCAAAACGAGGTTTTACTCAAGAACACATGAACATCAACTTTCTCTTTCAAAACCGACTTCAAATCGTCGCATGGCATGCAAAACAAACACAATCATGCAATGCAACTTGATAACCAATAAGAGCAATCAAAGTAGAGCAAGAATCTAACCTCAAAACTCAGATCCAACGGTTGGATCGCCAAAGATCAAGATCGAAAATCAACTTCTCACTCTAAAACTCCTTCTTCTCCCTTGAGAGCTGCTCTCTCTAAAAACAAAGATTTGAGACAAAATGATTTGTCTCCAAGTCTGCCGGCTGTCTATACACACAGCTCGGACACGTGGCTTAACCGGGTTGGCTCAGCTCAAAAGGTGACTGATTGATAAGACGAGTCACTGACAAAGCGTACTCGACAAGCTAGGGCAAAGCGCCTCGGCGATCAAAAACATCGGCTAAAGACAAAACCTCGGCAAAGCGTAACAAAGACATCGGTTAAGGAGGACGACACTTACTAAGTCGTGCCACACCAGCCCTGGAACAAAACACCAAGTGCAAAGGCATCTCGGCCTGGAAGGTACACTTCTCGGCCTTGGTTCTGAACATCTCGGCAATCCTGCCGGAGTGAAGATGGAGGTCAACAGATGGCTCCAAAATAGCTCCAAGTGCAAAGGTTCAAAAGTGGACTACACTGAGCTGACCTCGGCCACACACACCAAGCAAGGAACAAGATCAAGCAAACACACATAACAAAGCAAGCCGAAACAAGATTAATAAGATTGTAACACATCAAGACAAGGTCTTACATGAATGTATGCAAGTATAGCTAAGTCAAGAATGAGGGTTGTTACATTTATCAGATTAACTTTAAAAAATTTAGATTAATCCAATAAACATAAAATGTTAAATTTATCGCGTTTGTCTCCAAAAAAATGAACGACTTACAAGTATGTTTTTTAAAATAGACCATCAAATTTTTAGGTGATAAATGATAAAATGAAAAGGTTATGACTATCAAATCGATCTAATCTTTTCATTAATTATATACATAAACTATCTTACAAAATGAATGATTTAAATCACTAAAATAAAATCATAACGAGCTCTATATACATGAACGACACTATCCAATTTAGATCTAAAATTGGAAAGAAGTGAGAATCAAACTGAAACTATTACAACTTATAGTTATGTATTTACCATTCTAAAAATATCTATTAATTTTTAATAAAACATTTAACCAACCAAACAACCTCTAATGCTGAGTGCTTGGTTGATGATGGGTGTTCCATGCACCATCTTAAAAATAATACAATTATGATAGTCTTATTTTATTTCGTGATAGAAGTGAGATTCTAGATGTAGAAATATAGGAAGGTGAACTTAAGTTGTACAAGTGAATGCATATTTTTTTTGTTTTTTTTTTATTTTAAAAAAAGGTGCTTGGTCGAAAAGTCCAATTTCAAATTTGTTTCTCTAAAAGTTGATGCGCTAAATAATTCAGTCCATAAAGACATACTTTTGCGAAATGACCAAACTACCCATTCTCTATTCTACTCTTTTCAACGGTCATAGTTTCTCTAAGAAATTTTTTTTGTTTTATCTGTCCAAAAACTCTCTCTCTTTTCCTCTCTCTCTATCTATTTGTCTGTCTGTCTCTCTCTCTCTCTCACTCTTGTTCTCTCTCACTCCTCTCTGCTACTTCTCCCTCAACTCTCTCTTTTCTTTTTATCATCTCTTTTCTCTCTCCACACACTCTCTCTCTCTCTCTCTCTCTCACTTTTTATATTTCTCCTTCGCCTTCTCGACTGGGGGTGCACCACCTTGGCAAACAAAGAGAGAGCATCGGAGGAGGAGAAAATGGTGGTGGGATCGAGTACTTCTTCCACAACCTCGACTTGACTCCAATGACCTTGTTCAGATCTTCGAGCTTCTTTGAAAGAGCAAGCTCGAGAATATAGTTCTCATCCAAGGAAACTAGGGTTTTTACACCCTTGGATTTCAAGATCTCGTTCTTGAGTCTAGAGATCTCGCGACTATTCAGGGATTTATGGAGGTGAACGGTTTTGGACATGGTATTGGTGACTTCGCACTTGCACCGATGCAAAGTTGTCCTTTTAACTAGATCTAAGCGAAGATGGAGTTGTCTGGCATAAAAGGTCTCTTCATCTTCATCATTGACATTTTGGAGGCAGCGGTGGACTTCGTCGTCGCCCAAAAGTGCGTAACGGCGACATTAGCGGTTCGTCGAAGGGGTCAAAGACAAGATCTAACTCGTTCAGTAGCCGGAAGTTCATCTCCGAATGGCCTTGTTAGTGGTGAGATCCCTCTAGTGGAAAGTTGATATTGATAAAGATTGGTTGTCTTATTTTAATAGGAATAAAGATCAAAAAAAAGAAGTTGAGAGAGATGGAAAAAGATTTTGAACAAATAGTGGGTTTGTAGAAAGATTTTCAACATATAAGAAAAAATAGATTAAAAAAATTCAACAGATAAAAAATGATTTGAATAGATAGTGAGTTTGGAGAGAGAGAGAGAGAGAGAGAGAGAGAGAGATTTGAATAGATATGCTCAACAGATAAGAAAAAATAGGTTAAAAAATTCAAAAAATAAAAAAAATATTTGAACAGATAGGTTAAAAAAATACAACAGATAAAAAAAGATTTGAACGCATAGGTTAAAAAAATTCAATAAATAAAAAAACAAATTTGAACAAATAGGTTAAAAAATAAAATGGCAAAAGTAGAAACAAAATGTCCTCCAAAATAATAAAATGTACTTCTCACCATAATAATTTGCAAAACATGTACTTCTCATCCAAAGAAATTATCCAACGAATCCAACACCTCAAGCAATCTTCAAATTGAATTTATCTCCAATTTCTTTTTTCTTTTTTAAAAAAAAAATTCATTAATCCAACCAATCTTGCTTGCACCATAGAAAGGGTCACCATCTTGTATTAAAATTGTTTAATATGTCTCATCACACAAAGGACATGATGATTATATTTTATTTTTATATCATGTATTATGCGTCTCTTTACATGTTTGTTAACAATGTTGTATTGACACATAACATAAGTTAGTATGAAAACGAAGTCATCTATGGTAAAAAAAAACAAAAAACAAACAAAAAATAAAAATGAAACAAAACAAAGTCATCATAAAACTATTTTTCTCATTTTCCTTGAATAAATTTACTTAATTATATGATGAGACCTATCTCTAGTGAAATAGTAAAGACATCGACAAATATGCCGATAAAAAATAAAATAAAATAAAAAGACATCAACGAATAAGAATACCAGCGAATGCTACGTATTGACATATATATTTTTAATAATTTTCTATAATTCAATTATGTATAGTTAGACTTACATTATTTTTAGGATAAAAGACAGTTTTAATCCCTAAGATATGTGTTGTTTTTTTTTTATTTTAGTCTCTTAAATTTCAATTTTGTCATTTTGATCCTCAAAGTTGTCAATTTAAGTCAATTTGGTCATAGGTCTAATGTCCATCTACATTGATAACATAAATATAGATAAAAGAAAATTTTGGTCCCTAAAGTATGTGTTTCTTATCATTTTAGTCTCTCAAGTTTTAAATTTTGTTATTTTGGTCCTCAATGTTGTCAATTTGAGTCAATTTGGTCCTAGCTCAAATTAAATTGGCTCAAATTGACAACGTTAAGAACCAAAATGACAAAATTTAGAACGTAAGGGATGAAAATGACAAGAAACGCATACTCTAGGGACCAAAATTGTGTTTTATCCAAAAATAAAATATTTTTTTCATTAACAATGTAAACGAATGTTAGAGATATGGTTAAATTAACTCAAATTGACAACTTTGAGAATCAAAATGATAAAATTAAAATTTAAGAAATTAAAATAACAAAAAACACATACTTTAGGAATTAAAATTGTCTTTTATCCTTATTTTTAATTGGTAAGCCTATGGCAGTAGGCTTTGCCTATATGCAAACGCAAAAATCTTCCAATTGATACTGAAGATAAAGTAGCATGTTTACAAAATTGAAACCTGTTACCGAAGACGAGGGTTGGTGAACCAGCATAGGTTTCCCTTCATATCTTATCTTTTCATACTTGTTCGTACTCTTTTGATGAGATTAGGTATGGAATTGGACTCTATATTTATCAAAATAAATAGTCCAAACATTTGGTTAAAAAAGATAAGTTTAAATTAATAGTTCAGTCGGACTAATACTTCCACATATGTAGAATAATCTAATCACAGGGGATATGTAGGAAACCAACTAGGCCTAGCCTAGTTGGCCATCATGCCTTCCTTAGGGTTTAGTCCCAAAGAGGTCATGGGTTCAATTCTCCTTAAGGGGGTTAAATTAAGGGAGTGTAAACACTTAGGTGCTTTGCCCAAGCTTGGGGAGATTTTCTCCCATAAGTGCTAATCTAACAGCTAACATTTGCCGATCAAAAAAAGAAAAAAAAAAAAAAAAAAAAACATGGGATATGTAGGATAGAAATTGATGAACTCAACTATACTCTTAATTTAGCTAGATAAATGATGAAATTGATCCAAGTATAAGATTTCTTTCTTTTGTTTTTTTAAATATATTTTTTAAACACGTTAGGTTTTTTTTAAACATGAGTAAATTAATCTCATAATATATAATAGTATTTTCTTTATTTTTTTTTTTAGCAATATCATAAATAGAAATACACTTCTAATGTAGTTTTTAAATATAATTAAGAATGGTCATATTAAAATAAAATAAAATATATTTTAAATTTAGCATTACTATTATAAACAATTCAAAATGACAAAATGGTCTTTCAAGAAGTTATCATTTTCATAATTTTCTATATGACAAAACAAATATGAGATACATATAATTTTCATTTAAATAGTCTAAGAACGATTTATCCTTACATTGTAATTCCTGTTGGGTTTTGTGGACCCTAACAAGTACTGTTCACTAGGTCCTGGGTCTAATGGGGGGTTTGGGGGGCCTCTCTTACCAATTTTTTTGGGTTGCTTCGGTAATTTCTTGTTACTTCCGCGTTGCCCTCATTTTATACTTATAAATAGATGAAGGGATCTTTTATGTAAGAGAGTTGTATTGTTTTTGATCCTAGTGAAAATTGTAACGCCCTCAAAATAACAACATAAAACCCAACAATAAAGACATGCATTGATAGATAAAAGATCCACATTCTTCCATTAACAGAGTTTCATTACAAAAGTATTACATGTTAACAACAAAAGCAAATGCCCTAAGGGCTTACAGCTTTCCAAGTTAACACTTGGTTACAAAAAGTAGAGTACTAACTCATTTACACATTAAGCCCTTGGCTTGAATTTACATGTAATACATCAAAAAGAGAGACAACAAAAGGTCTGCCCGCCCTTAGCCTCCCAGGCTATGTCCTTGGAGGTGGCATGCTACCTGTACCTGAAAATGATGTTCCCATATAGGGTGAGCCACAGCCCAGTAGAAATACACTAAACCAGTTATGAATAATGACTAAAAGATTAGCAATTGATAGATGGCCAACACTGATACACTTTCATTTTTCATTTCCTTACAAATTGCCGATTCAAAACCATGGCTCAGAACCTGGCCAAACTACTTATATGAGACAGTAACTCATATTAAACATCTTCTCATTTCAATAAAAGATAAGCATACTAGCTATATCAATACTTCTGTAGACATGCATAAGAGCAATATCACACTTCCAAAGACAAGCATATGAGCTGTGTCAACACATCACTAGATAGGCATATGAGCCGTATCTATGGAGTCCATCCCCTATCTCCTCCCAAACAACATCCAGTTTAGAGGTCCATCCCCTATCATCCCCTAAACCGTGGAGTACATCCCCTATCTCCTCCAACACAACACACAATGCATATAAACAATTATTATACACATCAATCAATACATAAATTTAATGTATTCCTTCAACCGTCACACTCAATGACACATTTCAATGATCAGTTTTAGTTTGCCTAATCATCATGCATTGTTTACAACAATCAAGACTATCCTCCACCGATAGCCCAAAGCAGTTATTTCTAAACAGAAAATAAATGCGCAAATGGATATTAAATCAACATTTCCAATTCAGTGAGTGATAGGTAATTCAACTACACCCCTTATTCCCATATACTCCCAATCTCAACATTTCCACTTCATTTCCTCATTTCTCACAATTAATTATCCCAATTAATTAATCAATGTAATTAGGGCGTTTTCCATAATTAACATTTCAACCCTTGGGTTCCATTTTCATCAATATTCCAACATTTATTCCATTTCTCCATGCCAAACATGCATCTAGAGTTGTTATAAACAAAATCCCAACTTATGTAAAATTACACAAAAGCCCCAAACTTTCACCAAATTACCAAACCAACCCCAACATCTCAAAATACTAAAATTTAAAGACAAAATCCATAGAGAGGAGTAGGATATCCCTACCTCAAAAGATGAGCTCCAACGGAAATGAAGACCAAAATTAAAATGCTCCAAATCCCGAAATTTTCAGATTAAAAGATAGCCTTCGACGATCAACAACTTTTTTATAAAGGCCAAAGGTGAGCAAACCACTCCTACTAGATCAATACCTAGAGAGAAGGTAGAGTTCTAGAGTGAGAAGCTCAACAATGGTGTTTTTGGAAAAGTAGGAGAGAGAAGAGAAAGTGAAAAAGCGATTTAAAATGCCCAGCCACACTCAGTTATACGACAGGTCTGCTCGAGCGTAGAACACACCGCTCGAGCGTATAGACACATAAAACAAGGTCCGCTCGAGCGCAGTAAGTCCCGCTCGAGCGCTAAGACACAAAAATAAAGTTCGCCCGCTCGAGCGTGAAATCCAGTCCGCTCGAGTGTGAATCTCCCCCTCCCAGAACTCTTACCAGAAATGTACTGTCCGCTCGAGCGCTAACAATCCCGCTCGAGCGCTACCCGCTCGAGCGCAGAAAACCCGCTCGAGCGCAGAAATCACACCTGCAGAAGTTTTGCAGGGGCACGAGATACTGGAAGTATGCAATCTCCGCTCGAGCGCTCAAAGGCCCGCTCGAGCGGAAAGACCAAAATACCAAGAAAAAAAGAATTTAAACCAAGGCTCAATCCACCCACTCGAGACAAGTCCAACACATCCTAAAATTCAAACAAATGACATTAAAGGATGACAACAAGGTAGACACAACTACCAACTCTACGGAACCGAGTCCGGAATACAACTGTACAGTGAAGGGAATACCGGGATCGCTATAAAAATTGCAGCAGCCGTGGATGCAGTCGTATTCTAGGATGAACCACGTAAATCTTGTGCGTGTGTGTGATTCCTTTGATTTATTTTATCTTTCTTATTTGTTATTTCGTGTCTCACCGATCCTGGTTAGAAAAAAGTAATTTCAAACAACTGATGTCAGAGCTTTGGTTTGAAAAGAAGTGATGGCAGCAAACAAAGGAAAGGTCAAAATTGATAAATTCAATAGCACAAATTTTAGATTTTGGAAGATGCGGATTGAAGACTATCTGTATCAGGAAAATCTATATTAGCCCCTTTTGGGGTCAAAACCAAAAATGATGAAGGATGACGAGTGGAATCTTCTTGATAAACAAACGTAGGGTGTTATTCGGCTAACGTTGTCTTGTAACGTTATGTTTAACATATCAAAGGAGAAGACTACAGTGGGTCTCATGGAGGCCCTCTAAAACATGTACGAAAAACCCTCTGCCTCAAATAAAGTTTATTTGATGCGCAAAATTGTTTAATCTGAGGATGACAGAAGGTGCTTCGATGGCTGAACATTTGAACGAATTCAATATAGTGGTGACCCATTTGAGTTTAGTACATATTAAGTTTGATGATGAGATTAGGGCTTTGAATAGTACCAAACAAGTGGTGTTTATAAAGGAATAATTTTGACAAATTTTTTAGCAGAAATGAACCACTCAAGAATGTACTAGTCAAGTTATTGTTTGACAAATCTAGTACTAATTCCTAATTGATTTTGGGATTTCTTCGATCAACCTCAATTTTTTTTTTTTAAATAATTTTATCAAGAGTTGTTTAAGTTTCCTCAACTAAGTAAAGCTCCACGGTATAGCTATTGGTGCAAATTCATTGTCTGAAAGCTCTAACATTTCAAGATTTGAGAGGTTGTTGATTTCTAATGGGAAAGAGCCATTGAACTCATTTTGAAAAATTGAAGGGCTTTGAGCTCTACGAGTTGCCTGATGGCTGCTAGGATGTCACCGGTGAAGTTGTTGCCATTGAGGTTGATGATCTGGAGTTAGGTCGAAAGCCGGTTAACATTGTCGGGAATGAGGTGACCAATAAATTTAGGGAGAGATCTATATATTTCAGCTTGGAACAGTTGTAGAGAACTATAGGGAATGGTCCAACGATGTAATTGTCAGGCCAGATTTGAAGGGCAAACCCACAAAGCACCGCTTTGGGCTCCCAAACAAAGGCTAAAAAAAGGGCCTCAAAATTATTTTGGCTCTTGTACCTGTCCATAGGAAAAAAAGCCCACTTGAATTTTTAAAGGTCCACATTTTTTTTTAATAGGCAAATTACTCGAAAGAGGTGTACTGTATTTAATCCCTAGATCCAACGGTCCTGCGCTCCTTCCTTCTTCTCTTTGTCTCTCTTTTCTGATACCCAGCAACCGGCAATCATGCCTTCCTTGTTCTCTTTCTCTTTATGATATATAGTTACCTACGATTGATGACCACCATCGATTGGGGTTCACCGGCAACTACCAATCACCGACTCTTTGCTTCACCCTTACCGACAACGAAGGAAATGAGTTTCCGGCGACAAAGATGAGTAGATCTACATCAGATCTGGCTGGATCTAAACCATAAATAGTTGTCGAAGTACAATTCTCTCTTTATATCTGTCTCTCCTTATTTTTTCTACTTTTTTTCTACTACACACTTCTATTTTCTTATTTTAATGGAGAAAATTTTCAAGTTCTGAACAAGTTATTTTTGAGTTTTAGTTACATGCGGTAAAAATTGTAAAATTTTTCAGTTTCAGTCTTTTTTGGTGCTGAAATGAATCATACTTTAAAGCTGCAAAATTTTATAATTTCATAACATGCTTTAGAACTATAAAATTTTGCATTTTCATAACATGCTTTTACTACAAAATTTTGTAGTTTCGTAATATGTTTTTCAGTTTGATTAAGAAGGATAAATGCTTAATAAAATCATGCTTCATTTCAAATCTTTTCTTTCAGTTTGATCAATATTTGAGATTATTTGCTTAAATCCTACAACATTTGAAAAATAACATATGTTTTTTTTTCTTTTTTCTTTTTTTCATTATTGTTGTTTGTTGTTGTTACATTTTTTTTTCTTTTCTAGTTTATCAATATTTAGTACATTTTGCTATTTATTTTTCTGTTCTAATTTCTCCATTTATTCTTTTTTTTCCTCCCGCAATATTTTGGAAATTTTAGTGAGTCTCCGATGATATTCATGATGTCCAACGAACGTTCTGGACATTCTAGCGACTTCCAGTGATGCTTAGAACACTCCGGCAATACTCCGGCAACTTCTCGGTGACGTTGAACATTCCAGCGAGCCTCCTGTGACCGTCTAATGAAAATCCAGTGGTAATGGGATATAGCAGTGCCTTAATTTTTTTTTTTTATAAAAATGATTTTTTGGTAACAATTAAAAATATATATGATTAATTAGTGCAAGTATTTTGTTTTAGAATTAGATTTTGTGTATGAGACTTACTGGTATGTGCTCATTTTTTAATAAAAGACCCAATCTGAATTAAAGATCTGTAAGAATAGGCCCACTTGAATTTTGAAGGTCCAAAGTTGTTTCTTAGAAAAGGCCCAATCTGAATTAGAAAAACCCAAAAAATTGATAACTTTTGAGGCCCAAGTGTAATAAATAATATAAAACCAAAGTTTTGACTTACCTGGTGGGTTTCCCTCGGTTGTAAGAACTGGGGGAACAATACAGAAAACTTTTGGGCCCTACGAGTAAGAGCGACACCATATTAAAGTCCAAAGACTATAAAATTGTAGGCGTAATCTATCATAGGCATCGAAGGTACTTTATTTTCTTTTTTATTTTATTTATTTATTAATTTTTGTATAACTATACATCTAAACTTTTTCAAACTAATTGCGAACTATTCAGTGTGTTTGGTTTCAGTTTTCTAAAAATTGTGTTTTTTTATTTTTCGTGTTTATTTGTTTTTAATTTTTAAATTTTAAGTAGTTTTTTTACTTTTTTAGATACACTTTACTTAGATGTATCTAAATAGTAAAATGTTTATGTAAAAATATTTTAAAAAATTAATAAATACACAAAAATACGAGAAATGTATTGAATTTTTATTTTATTTTTTTGGTTTTTTTGTTTTTGGTATTTAGTGTATTTTTTAAAGATTTTTTTTAAACAAATATTATACTTTTTAAGTGTATTTATGTTAGGTGTGTCTACAAATTAAAAAAAAATACTTAAACTATTAAAAAAATTCATTGAGAATATTAAAATATGAAAAATAAAATAAATAATTTTTTTTGAAAACTATTTTCTGAAAAGCAAAACCAAACAAGTTGATTATTGTTAGGTCCCTACTTATTGTCAATTCCGCGAACAAGCCTGGGTTAATCGAGTTGCATTTTTCCTTGTGGAGTTTTCACCATCTCAGTAATTTGGCTTGTCTGCAAAAATATTGAGAGGTGTGATTTTATGCTCGAGCGTGGACCCTGGATTGGAGCACGCGTTTTAGTACCACCGCTCAAGCGGCCATTTTGCACTCGAGCGGAGATCGCGTATCCAATTGCTATAAAGCTGCAGTTTGCTCCGAATTTAGGGCATGATTTCCAAATATTCTTTGAGGGTTCTAGGGTTTTCTTTTGGGGCTATTTTGCTAGTTTATTTATTTATTTATTTATTTTATTTTTATGTTTGATTGAGTATTAAACTCATGGTTTGACAAGCATACATCAAAGAGTTGTTTGATTATTCAACTTCAAGGTTGTACTTCTTCGGTGGAATCCGGAGATTCAAGCATAGAGTATTCGAAGGAGTTCAAAGCTGTGTGCAGACGTTGATTCAACATGGATGTTGTGGATTCAACATCAAACTGATCAATTCCGAGACGAAGGTAGCGGTGAAAAAGATACAAATTGTTGAAGACAAATTGATTGCTTTTGGGTAAATTGTCTTGATAATTTTGTATTCTTTCTTTCTTTCTTTCATAGTGGATTGATTAGTGGTGTTTCGCCTGTGATTTTTTAATCACAATTGGAGGTACTCCAATTTTGGTTTTTCTATGTAAAAATCGATTGTGTTGATTTATTGATTTTGAAGCAACAATCTAAATCACTTTCGTATGTGCTAGATGATTTAGAATGTCAGTTTCAATCGTTTGGGAATTGTTGCAATTAATCTTGATCTAATCACGAATCACTTAGGTTTTTCAATTGGTATGAAAGAAGGTCACTCTTTGTTTTTATCAAAACTATAGGAGTGTGATTTTGTGTGATTGGTGATATGGATTCAATTCACGAAGGTAACTCAACCCATAGACCTTCGTTACTGGATAGTACAAACTATTCTTATTGGAAAGCTCGTATGAGAGCGTTTTTAAAATCTATTGATGAGAAAGTTTGGCACTGTGTGATCGATGGGTGGAGTGAACCTATCGTCACTATTGATGGTGTTGATATCCCCAATCCTCTTGATAGATGGGATACATTCGACTATCAAAACTCGAGTTGGAACAGTAAAGCTCTCAATTCCCTCTTTTTCTCTATCACACGTGAAGAGTTTCGTTATATCTGCACGTGTGAGGTAGCAAAAGAAGCTTGGGGCATTCTTGAAACTATTCATGAGGGTACTACTGCTGTTAAAAGATCAGAACTTCAACGTCTCACCTCCTCTTTTGAAACTCTTTTTATGCGTGATGATGAGACGTTTGATGATTTTTATGCTAAATTTAGTGACATCATGAATTCCTGTTTCACACTCGGTGAAAAAATCCTTGAAACTAAGGTGGTTGGAAAAATTTTGAGGTCTTTACGCGAGAGGTTCCAATCAAAAGTGACAACTATTGAGGAGGCTTAGGATGTTGATAACCTCAAGCTTAATCAGTTGGTTGGAAACTTGCAGACTTATGAAACCCACCAGATTTCTATAAAAAAAGAAGAAGATAGTATGGATTTACCAGTGCTCATGAGATTGCTAAGACCCCTGAGATTGAGTTTGATCTAGAGTCCGAAATGACGGTAACGTTTACCAAACAATTCAAAAAAAATTTAAAGAAAAAGAAGCCTAATTTCGAGGACCCTAGTTCAAAAGATAAGGGTAATGAAAAACCCAAAACTTTTCCACCAAAAGTTACTCCAAAAATTGAAAAGAAGACTGTGAAGGGGTAAGGTGTGATAACCCTGCTCCGTATTATGCTAATTAATCTTAATTACGGATGTGACTATGTGTTTAACATGATTTTGAGTGCTATTTGTATGAATATAGGTGGTTTTGAATTCCTATCTGTTCACCGCAGGAAAATCTATTCAACTTACTATTATGAACTGAAAATTGAAGGCCTTATTGGCCACAGAAATCAGAATTGATTATGCTATTGTGATTGTCATAATTTTTAGAGCCTATGGTGAAATTTAATTGAAAATTTTTTCGGATCAAAATAATTAGATTCAGAATGATTAATTAAGCACCATTGCTTAGATCTAATCAAATTTGATTTGGCCATCTTATATAAAGGCCTATATAGCCTTATGTTATTGTTTTGAACTCACTTTCTCTCATTTGGCTGAGATTTCTCTAGAGAGAGAGAGAGAGAGAGAGGGCCGGTTCTAGAGAGAGAAGAGGAGGAATTATGCATTTTGGTTCAAGATTGTGAATTTGGAAAGCTACACTCAAGATTTAATTAGAATTTGTGAAGATTAATGCTCGTAGCTGAGTAAATTCATGAGTTTGAGCTTGTGATTTTGTGAATTCAAGATTAAATGGTAATCAAGAACATGAGTTGTGTTGATTTTGATGAGATTGAAGTCTATATGCACATGCATGCATAGAATTGCTATGAATTGCCATGAATTTGCACAATCTAACATGTAGCATGTCAAATATAAAAGATTGAGAGTTGGACCATACATGCAAGCATGGTTTTGTTGAGTTTCATGAGAATAAACACCATTTGCACCATTTGGAATAGAATTAGAGTCAAGAGTTTCCATGCATGCATGATTAATGTAGATATGGGGTTTGTATGAAGTTTGAATGCATGGGTTTTGATCATACAAGAGAGATATTGGTTAATTTGAGAATCTAATCATGATTTTGAACAATTGGCCTTATATTGGTTACATTCTCATGATATATAATGTGTTTCCCTATTTTGGTACCTTAATTCGAGCTTTAAAGCCTTTGAATATCGAATTTGAGCCTCAAGAACAGTTCTGGGAAACCCAGAATTTGGCATGTCCGCTCGAGCGGGGAAAGAGTTGCTCGAGCGTGAAATGTGAACTCCCAGAATTTTTGTAGACATTGATGTCTGCTCGAGCGGGGACATTTACGCTCGAGCGGGGAGCCATGTAGTGTGACTTTCAGCTCGAGTGTCCGAAGTCACGCTCGAGCGTAAAAATGAGGCGACAAGTATTTTTGCAGACCATCAGGGTCCGCTCGAGCAGCGGAACCCATGCTCGAGCGGGGACTGCTGTTTCAGAAAATTTATAAAGGTGTTCTGTGTTTCATTTTCCGCTCTCTTTCACTTCTAAGTACTCTTAGGCATGCATTGAGCATTATGAATGAATTAAAAGAATAAGAAAGAAGCCTAAGAGGGATGTATGAATTAAGAACGGATTGAATCAATTATGACCCGTATGTGTTATGTAATGTGTAGGGTCGAGCTCCAAGGCAAATCCACCTGCAGAACACAGTGAGTAATATCTTAATAAAGATATCTGAAGTATGTTATTTGTCCAATTGCTTATTTCCATAAAAGTCTTATAAGTTTGTTACATTGAATTGGGGACAAATATTTGTTATGCCATATGATTGGGCCAAAGGCCGTTGGATACAATTGACTGGGCCGAAGGCCGTTTGACACACATGAATGATTGGGCCGAAGGCCGTTTGACATGAATGACTGGGCCGAAGGCCGTTTGACACACACGAATGATTAGGCCGAAGGCCGTTTGACATGAATGATTGGGCCGAAGGCCGTTTGACATGAATGACTGGGCCAAAGGCCGTTTGACACATATGAATGATTGGACCGAAGGCCGTTTGACATGAACTATTGGGCCAAAGGCCGTCGGACATGAACGATTGGGCCAAAGGCCATAGGATATGAACGATTAGGCCAAAGGCCGTCGGATACGAACGATTGGGCCAAAGGCCATTAGACATGAATGGATGGGCCAAAGGCCGTCGGGTATGAGTTAATTGGGCCCGAGGCCGTTTGATATGTCTAGAACTTTAGTTGATTGATACATTAAATAGAAACATGGATTGGGCCCAAGGCCGTCTGATGTATTCATGTGATAAGTATGAATCTGAAAGCATCTAGAATACACTTAAATGTTTTAATGTGAATGATTATGTGTTATATGTTTGTGATTTGCTTGCATTGCAAATTATTTGAATATGTATGCTCTTTAGTATATGCATACCTGTGAATCTTTTGTATAAAGTACAATGCAAATCTAATCCGATGGTGAGAACAAGAGGTGATGAAATAGAGGAGTCCTCTACTGCCATAATGGATAGGATAGAAAGATTGATTCAGGAAATGGCAGAAACATTGAGGCAACAACAACAGTGGCAGCAACCACATCCTCCACCTCCACCTCCACCTCTACCTCCGGCACCTCCTGTGCTAGACTTACAGAATGATGACCGGATAATAGCTCTCACCAAAGAGTTTAAGAAAATGAAACCGCCACAGTTTCATGGGGGATTAGATCCATTAAAAGCTGAGGCGTGGGTTCTCAACATTGAAAAGCTGTTTGAGGTGTTTCCTTGCTCAGAGACACAGAAAGTACTCCTAGCCACCTTTATGCTAGAAGATGAAGCAAGAAGATGGTGGATGTTAATGCGTGAGAATCATAAAGATATTAACCGGGCGAAATTCCTAGAAGTCTTCTACGATAAGTACTTCCCTCAGTGTGTCTGTGACAGGAAGGTATCAGAGTTCATGGAACTAAAACAAGACAACATGACAATGGCTGAGTATGAGGCCAAATTCATTGAATTGGCCAGGTTTGCACCACATGTGATCGATACTGACTATAAGAAAGCGAGGCATTTTGAAGGTGGGCTTCGAAGCGATATTTTAGAAAGGGTGAATGTCTTGAAGCTGGAAACCTATATTGGGGTGCTAGACCGGGCCATAATGTCAGAAACTAACATAGCTAGACAGGCTGAATCAACAACTGACTAGAAAGGTAGTAAAAGACAGGGCTTCTTTTCAAAGAAGAAATTTTCAAATAAGCAAAATACGGGCTCCTTAAGTACTTCTAATTCTTCCCGAGATACATCCTCGATATGCAATATTTGTAGTAAAAGGCATCGTGGGTTTGTTACCGTGTGTCAGGAGCTTGTTTTAAGTGCGGAAAAACAGGACATATGGCTAGAGATTGTAATCAGAATAGCGGGAAATTACTTGCTAGTTCCACTGCATCAATCCCAAAACCAGGAAATACTATGAGATCTACTACCACCGGAGATGCCGTGAGACAAGGGAGAGTTTTTGCGCTTGTTCCGAGCGATACACAGAATGCTAATGCCGTTGTCTCAGGTACTATCTCTATATGTAATCAGGATGCTTTTGTATTAATTGACTCCAAATTAACACACTCTTTCGTAACTTCTGCATTTGCATCTAGACTAAGTAGACCTCTAGAATCATTGTCATACTTGCTATGTGTATCTGCTCCATCTGGGGAATCTGTGTTATTTGAATTTGTATATCGGTTTTGTGACATGCGTATTGGGAATGCCATCCTGTATGTGGATTTGTTGCCCCTGAACTTTAGACATTTTGATATAATTCTAGGCATGGATTGGTTAACTAAATATTGTGCCACTATTGATTGTGTAACAAAACGGGTTGTGTTTAAACCACCAGAATAGGAAGAAATTGTGTTTGTGGGTAATGCGGTAGTGCCTCCAACTTATTTGATATCTGCAATGAAAGCATGTAAATTAATCAAGAAAGGGTGCCAGGGTTATTTGTGTTGTGTGCTATCTGAACAATCTGTGAATGTTGAATTGAACAGTATCCCTGTTGTTAGAGAATTTCCAGATGTGTTTCCAAATGAATTACCAGGGGAATTGGTGGACAGGGAGATAGAGTTTACGATTGAAATTATGCCAGGCACCCAGCCTATTTCTAAAACTCCCTACAGAATGGCTACTGCTGAAATGAAAGAACTGAAAGAACAGTTGCAAGACCTGTTTAACAAAGGGTTTATCCGACCTAGCACTTCACCATGGGGCGCACTAGTGTCGTTTTTGAAAAAGAAAGATGGAACCTTGCGTTTGTGTATCGACTATCGAGAATTGAACAAGGTAACAATAAAGAATAAATATCCCCTACTTCGTATTGATGACCTGTTTGACCAGTTGCAGGGATCACAAGTGTTTTCCAAAATTGATTTGAGGTCCGGGTATCACCAGTTGAAAGTGAAAGCAAAAGATGTTGAGAAAACCGCGTTTCGAAAAAGGTATGGCCATTATGAATTTCTTGTTATGCCATTTGGGGTAACCAATGCTCCGGCAGCATTTATGGACTTAATGAATCGAATTTTTAAAACCTGCCTTGATGAATTTGTTGTGGTTTTTATTGATGACATTTTGATATACTCCAAGAATAGACTTGAACATGAACAACATCTGAGGACTGTGTTACAGATCCTTAGAGAAAAGAAGTTATTTGCTAAACTAAAGAAATGCGAATTTTGGTTGGATGAAGTAATCTTTTTAGGGCATGTGATCAACAAGGAGGGAATATCAGTGGACCCATAGAAAATAGAGGCGATTGTAAATTGGCCTACACCAACAAATGTAACAGAAATCCGCAGTTTCATGGGCTTAGCTGGGTACTACAGAAGATTTGTAAAAGACTTTTCAAAAATAGCTGTGCCTCTTACCCAACTGACACGAAAAGGGCAACCGTTTGAATGGAATGATGAAAGAGAATTTGCCTTTCATGAACTAAAAACAAGACTGACCACTGCACCAGTATTGACGTTGCCCACAGGTACAGAAAACTTTGTAATTTTCAGTGATGCATCTTATAAAGGTTTGGGTTGTGTGTTAAAGCAGAATGGGTGAGTAATTGCTTATGCCACCCGACAATTGGGACCACATGAGAAAAACTACCCAACACATGATTTAGAATTGGTAGCAGTTGTATTCGCTTTGAAAATCTAGCGGCATTATTTGTATGGGGCAAAGTGTGAAGTCTACACAGATCACAAAAGTCTGAAATACTTCTTTACACAGAAAGAGTTAAATATGCGACAGAGAAGATGGCTCGAATTGATAAAAGACTATGACCTTGATATTCAATATCACCCTGGGAAAGCCAATACAGTCGCTGATGCCTTGAGCAAAAAATCAATGGGGAATTTGGCTTGTCTGCTTACTGAACAGAAGGAAATCTTGCAAGATTTTGAGAAGTCCGAGATTGAAGTGGTATTGTGTGAACAGGGCGGACTGATAGCCGTCATTTTAGCCGAACCGGCAATCATTGATGAGATTAAACATAAACAAAAAGAGGATGAATTCCTCAAGAAAGTAATTGATGAATTTGAAACAAGTCCAAAAGCAGAGTTTCACATCGAAAGTGAAGTATTGAGATTCCGAGACCGGATGTGTGTCCCAGGCATTCCGGAACTAAAGAAGAGAATTCTAGATGAAGCTCATAAGTCAGTGTTTGCTATGCATCCGAGTAACAGCAAAATGTATCGGGATTTGAAACAAAGCTATTGGTGGCCCAAAATGAAGAAAGAAATTGCAGAATATGTGTCCAAATGCCTTCAATGTCAGCAAGTTAAAGCTGAACATCAAAAGCCGAGTGGTCTACTTCAACCTCTCCCTATTCCTGAATGGAAGTGGGAGCATGTGACTATGGACTTTATTGTTGGTCTACCCCGAACACCTCGAGGTATGGATTCTATCTGGGTTGTAGTTGATAGACTGACTAAATCTGCACATTTTCTACCTGTCAAAACTACATTTGATGCTTATAGATTGGCTACTATATATGTTGATGAGTTTGTCCGTTTACATGGAGTCCCGGTATCCATTTTCTCGGATAGAGATCCGAAATCTGTGTCTAGATTATGGAAAAGTTTGCAAAAAGCTATGAGAACAGAATTGAGGTTTAGTACCGCATTCCACCCGTAGACTGACGGGCAATCAGAACGGAAAATTCAAACCTGGGAAGATATGCTTTGGATGTGTGCTTTAGATTCCAAGGTAGTTGGGAAATTACTTGCCACTAGCAGAGTTTGCATATAATAACAGCTTCCACTCCAACATTGGTATGGCACCATACGAGGCTTTGTATGGTAGAAGGTGTAGATCACCGATTTGTTGGACAGAAGTTGGGGATAGGGCCTTTCTTGGGCCTGCAATTGTGCAAGACACTTCTGAAAAGATCAAGATTATTCAGCAAAGGCTCAAGACAGCCCAGAGTCGGCAGAAGAATTATGCAGATGTTCGAAGAAGACCTCTTGAGTATGAGGTTGGTGACCATGTGTTTATCCGTGTGACTTCGATGAAGGGCCAAGTAAGATTCGGTAAGAGAGGTAAATTGTCACCCCGTTACATTGGGTCGTTTCAAATTCTGGAAAGGCTTGATCCAGTTGCTTATCGAGCCGCTTTGCCACCGGGATTCGAACAAATCCATAATGTGTTTCATGTATCAATGTTGAGGGGTTATCTTCGAGATCCATTTCATGTGACTGATTATCACTAGGTAGCTCTTGATGAAAATATAGAGTATGCCGAATGGCCCGAACGAATCATTGACCAGTAAGTGAAACAATTGAGAAGCAAGTCCATCCCAATGGTGAAAGTGGAATGAAAAGAACACTATGGGACGGATGCCACATGCGAAAAAGAGGATGAAATGCGACCACGCTATCCACATTTGTTTCCCGACGAAGGTAAAATAAGTTTGGAGGACCAAACTTCTTAAAGGGGGGGAGACTGTGATAACCCTGCTCCGTATTATGCTAATTAATCTTAATTACGGATGTGACTATGTGTTTAACATGATTTTGAGTGCTATTTGTATGAATATAGGTGGTTTTCAATTTCTATCTGTTCACTGTAGGAAAATCTGTTCAACTTACTGTTATGAACTGAAAATTGAAGGCCTTATCGGCCACAGAACCGGAATTGATTATGCCATTGTGATTGTCATAATTTTAAGAGCCTATGGTGAAATTTAATTGAAAATTTTTTCGGATCAAAATAATTAGATTCAAAACGATTAATTAAGCACCATTGCTTAGCTCTAATCAAATTTGATTAGGCCATCTTATATAAAGGCCTATATAGCCTTATGTTATTGTGTTGAACTCACTTTCTCTCATTTGCCTGAGATTTCTCTAGAGAGAGAGAGAGAGAGGGCCGGTTCTAGAGAGAGAAGAGGAGGAATTATGCATTTTGGTTCAAGATTGTGAATTTGGAAAGCTACACTCAAGATTTAACTAGAATTTGTGAAGATTAAAGCTCCTAGGTGAGTAAATTCATGAGTTTGAGCTTGTGATTTTGTGAATTCCAGATTAAATGGTAATCAAGAACATGAGTTGTGTTGATTTTGATGAGACTGAAGTCTATATGCACATGCATGCATAGAATTGCTATGAATTGCCATGAATTTGCATAATCTAACATGTAGCATGTCAAATATAAAAGATTGAGAGTTGGATCATACATGCAAGCATGGTTTTGTTGAGTTTCATGAGAATAAACACCATTTGCACCATTTGGAATAGAATTAGAGTCAAGAGTTTCCATGCATACATGATCAATGTAGATATGGGGTTTGTATGAAGTTTAAATGCATGGGTTTTGATCATACAAGAGAGATGTTGGTTAATTTGAGAATCTAATCATGATTTTGAACAATTGGCCTCATATTGATTACATTCTCATGATATATAATGTGTTTCCCTATTTTTGGTACCTTAATTCGAGCTTTAAAGCCTTTGAATATTGAATTTGAGCCTCAAGAACAGTTCTGGGAAACCCAGAATTTGCCATGTCCGCTCGAGCGGGGAAAGCGCCGCTCGAGCGTGAAATGCGAGCTCCCAGAATTTTTGTAGACATTGATGTCCGCGCAAGCGGGGGCATTCACGCTCGAGCGGGGAGCCATGTAGTGTGACTTTCAGCTCGAGCGTCCAAAGTCACGCTCGAGCGTAAAAATGAGGCAACAAGTATTTTTGCAAACCATCAGGGTCCGCTCGAGCGGCGGAACCCATGCTTGAGCGGGGACCCTTGTTTCAAAAAATTTGTAAAGGTGTTCTGTGTTTCATTTTCCGTTCTCTTTCACTTCTAAGTACTCTTAGGCATGCATTGAGCATTATGAATGAATTAAAAGAATAAGAAAGAAGCCTAAGAGGGATGTATGAATTAAGAACGGATTGAATCAATTATGACCCATATGTGCTATGTAATGTGTAGGGTCGAGCTCCAGGGCAAATCCACCGGCAGAACACTGTGAGTAATATCTTAATAAAGATATCTGAAGTATGTTATTTGTCCAATTGCTTACTTCCATATAAGTCTTATAAGTTTGTTACATTAAATTGGGGACAAATATTTGTTATGCCATATGATTGGGCCAAAGGCCGTTGGATACAATTGACTGGGCCGAAGGCCGTTTGACACACACGAATGATTGGGCCGAAGGCCGTTTGACACACATGAATGATTGGGCCGAAGGCCGTTCGACACACATGAATGACTTGGCCGAAGGCCGTTTGACACACATGAATGATTGGGCCGAAGGCCGTTTGACATGAACTATTGGACCAAAGGCCGTCGGACATGAACGATTGGGGCAAAGGCCATCGGATATGAACGATTGGGCCAAAGGCCGTCGGATACAAATGATTGGGCCAAAGGCCGTTAGACATGAATGGATGGGCCGAAGGCCGTCGGGTATGAGTTAATTGGGCCTGAGGCCGTTTGATACGTCTAGAACTTTAGTCGATTGATACATTAAATAGAAACATGGATTGGGCCTAAGGCCGTCTGATGTAACTATTTCAAAGTTTGTTCATGTATTTTCCTTATTTGATATTATTCACTGGGCTTTTGCTCACGCTCATTCATGTGTATGTAGGTGAGCCAAGGGATGTCCAAACCCAGCCTCGGTGAAATATGTGAGAAATAGTCAAGGTTTTGAAGAGTCAGCCCAAACATCTCACGCACGAGACTTGTCTCACCTCTTTTGTTCTTTTGATATAGTTTTGTTATATTGGCGAAAACATTGGATTACTTTTGTATATAAACTTTGCGTTTGACTAACTTAGACTTGAATGATCCTGTATGTACAGAACTTTGTGTTTTTATCCCTTTGGTGTGAGTTATTAACAGATATATATATATATATATGGACTGCTATGTTGTGCCATGTAAGCACAACTCTATGGACAAAAGTTTTAAATTTGCTTCCGTTTGGCCCCTTCACTCTGATGAGATACGTCTTGTTTGGTTTGAGGCCATAGGTAATCCCTTGATTACTGGCCGGTTATGTCCTTAACCCATAGGGGCGGGTTCGGGTCATGACACAAGGTGTCAAGTGTTACAAATATCAAGGGTTTGGTCATAATGCCCTTGAATGTCCTTCAGAAAAGAACCGAAAGAAAGTCTATACAGTGACTTGGGATGATGAAAGTGGGTCAGAGCAAGAACCCGAAGAAACCGAATCCGGTGAAGATGGAGATAGTACCTACATGGCATTCTGGTCTACCGTCACTTAACCACCTCCAAAGCCAGTTGAGTTTGCTCGTGGTCAAAATCTGCACCATGCTTTTACTTTTGATGGGAGTAATTACTTATTCTGGAAGATCAGAATGAGGATGTTTCTTAGAGCTCATGACCCTGAAGGTTGGCGAGCAATTGAAGAGGATGTTGAAAGTGCTGACAATCTGAGCAATCAAAGAGTTCTGACTACCATCCGTGAAGCAATTTCTGAAGAAGAACAACGACGGATTGCTCACTGCACAAAGGCCAAAGATGCATGGGACATTTTGAGTCAAGTTCATGAAAGAGGAGAGTCATCTTCACAACCATCCATCAACTTTCATGCCTTACTTGCTCGACTGGATGAGATCGAAAATGAAGAGAAGCAAAAAGAGGATGATGAAACCTCGGAAGACAATGATGAGATTGATGTTGCAACCTACAACAAGCTTATGAAAAGCATTTCAATGAATCTTTGAATCTATCCAAGATCAATGAAAAACTTACTCTTAAGCTCAAAGCATGTAAAAGTGAGAATGTCTAGCTAAAGGGAGAGATTACAACAACAAAAAAGGATGTCATCAAGATCTCCAATGACAGGCAAGACCTTTGTGGAAAACTTCTATCTTGTGAGACCGAAAGGAATGAACTTCTGAAAATCTGTGCCATATATGAAGAGAAGATTGAAATCCTTGAGATGTCTTAAGCTGCCATTAGAAGAGAAGGTTGGTCAGAAAGGGAAAGAACTCAAAGTTGCTAGAGCCATGATTGATATGTGAAACAAAGGGTCAAAGAAACTTGAAGACATTATCGGGTCTCAACAGATGAGTTGTGACAAGAGTGTGATAGGCTATGGTGATGCAACATTTCAAAAGGGACATGCCTCTACATCACATGACTTGATGACTCAAGCAAAGGGAAAGTTGAAGGTTCAACAGGGTGATCCCTCTCTTCATCAACCAAAAGGGGATAAGATCAACAAAAGGGAGGTATAACCTATTTTTGTTTGTCATCATTGTGGTAGGTATGGCCACATTCGTCCTTATTGTTATGAATTATTTGATAAGGTGTCTCAAAAAATTAGAAATTCTAATACTTCATGGGTTAAGAGACAACCTTACATGTCTAGGCGGAACACGAAGATTCGTGATGGTGCTCACAATGCTAAGACATTTACCAAGACTGCCAGTCTTGCTTTTGTTAAGACCAAAAAGATATGGGTGAGAAAGAGTGACTTAACTTGTTCACACTGCTTTGAAAGCATGTGACTCACACATGTGGTGTCTTGATAGTGGGTGCTCTCGTCACATGGCTGGTGACAAATCCTGCTTCACATCTCTTGAAAAATATGAAGGAGGAATTGTTACTTTTGGAGATGAATGCATTTCTAGAGTCATTGGTAAGGGCTCTATAAGTGTGGCCGGTCTTCCCAAGCTCGAAAATGTCTTATTTGTTGATGGCCTTAAAGCGAATCTTTTGAGCATCAGTCAAATGTGAGATTCCCACTATGAAGTATTATTTTCAAAAAATAAATGTGAAATTTTAGGATAAGAAGGGAAATACTGTCATGCATGGGATTCGCACTTCTGATAATTGCTATGGGATTGTTACCATAAATGATCTCACTTGCCACTGAGCCATCATAAGTAATCTTAACTTGTGGCATCAAAGATCAGGTCACATGAATTTCAAGGACCTAACCAAGATAGCCAACCAAGAGTTTGTGAGAGGAGTACCCAAAATAGGTAAGAATGTGAACCATGTGTGTGGACCATGTCAACTTGGGAAGCAAACTCGTGCCCCTCATAAAAAGGTGAACTGCTTCACAACCAAACGTCCTCTTGAACTAGTTCATATGGATCTTATGGGACCCATTCGCACTGAAAGCATTGGAGGTAGAAGATATATTTTTTTAACTGTTGATGATTACACTTGTTTTTCACGGGTTAATTTTTTAAGAGAAAAATCTGATACGTTTGATGCTTTCTAGGCCTTAGTCCTTAAAATCCAAAATGAATAGGGTGTTTCTATTGGGCGTATCATGAGAATCCAAACTGATCATGGTCGTGAGTTTGAAAATAGTTCGTTTTTGAATCTTTGTGATATGCATGTCAAGCATGAGTTTTCTGCACCGATTACTCCATAGCAAAATGGAGTTGTTGAGAGGAAGAACATGGTAGTTCAAGAGATGGCTAAGGTCATGCTCCTTAGCAAGAAAGTTCGTCCAAAGTTCTGCGCTGAAGCCTTAAATACCGCGGTTTATGTTGTGAATCGTGTGTATTTAAGGCCTGACACTTTACAAACTCCATATGAATTGTGGAAAGGGTTGAAACCTAATGTAAAATATTTCAAAACTTTTGCGAGTAAATGTTACATTTTCAAAGATAGAGAGCCTTTGGGAAAATTTGACTCACGAAGTGATGAAGGTATTTTTCTAGGGTATTCAACCACTAGTAGAGCTTTTCATGTCTATAACCTGCGTACTTTATCTCTAATGGAATCAGCCAATGTGGTTATAGATGACATAGGTTCTCCTATGCTAGCAATACATAAGGAAGAATATGGTGAGTCTTCAATCTTGGATATTGAACCACAAAGACAAGGAGAAACACAGGGTCAAGCCCAAGAAGGTGAGCTGGCGCCAACTTCAATGGTAAGTCTGAGTTCAAAGAGTGCACATAGAGACACCACCTTTGATGCTCCTGTCACTACCAGTCCAGAGTTAAAGCCATCAGCAAGGGTAAAATTGAATCATCTAGTTCAATAGGTGATTGGTAGTGTCTTAGACCAAATGAAAACTCGAAAACAGATTCGGGAAGAGGTATCTTATATGTGCTATGTGTCGTTAATTGAATCTAAAAATATAAAAGAGGCCTTACTAGATGATAGTTGGGTCAATGCTATACATGAAAAGTTGGGTCAATTTGAACGTGGCAAAGTTTGGACTCTTGTTCCTAGACCTAGAGACATGAATGTGATAGGTACCAAGTGGATATTTAAAAATAAATTTGATGAGAATGGTACTGTGGTTAGAAGTAAAGCTAGGTTGGTTGCTCAAGGCTATACACAAGCAGAGGGTGTTGACTATGATGAGACGTTTACCCCTATTGCACGTCTCCAATCTATTCAGATTTTACTTGGTGTTGCATGCTTTCTAGGGTTCAAATTGTTTAAAATGGATGTGAAAAGTGCCTTCCTGAATGGGTACTTGAAAGAAGAGGTTTATGTTGAGCAACTAAAAGGGTTTGAGGACCTGAAATGTCCACACCATGTCTACAAGTTAGACAAGGCGTTGTATGGGTTGAAGCAAGCCCCTCGAGCTTGGTATGATAGACTAACTACATTTCTTCTTGATAATGACTTTCAAAGGGGTAGTGTGGACAAAACCTTATTTGTGAAACATACTAAGTCTCACATACTTGTTGCCTTGTAGTTCTTGAACATGTACCCACTGAGCATCAAAAAGATGATCTTTTTACAAAACCCCTTGATCTTCTTTGGTTTGAGTTTCTTAGAAAGACCTTGAGTGTAGTGCTCAGTAACTAGGGTGTGACTTGTTACATGAGTAGCTGAGAGTGATTGGCTTTCTGTGTACTTGGATGTTATAATCTCATTGTCATTGATTCTTGCCATCTTTGCATTTAGACTTATCTGAACATCTCTCATGCTGCTTGCAAGATCTCATTCTTCTTTGTTCATAGCTCATTCTGAATGCTCATGCTCATTGACTTCATGATCTCATTCTGTACACATCCTTGAGATAAATTGTTACAGGGGTTTCTGCACAAGTGATCAAAGTTCTCTATGGACCTCTAACAGTGTCTCTTATACATTTTTAGAGGAATTGACCTATACTGGCATATCATGGGTGATGTTGAGTCTTTTAACCATCTACCATCATTTTTTCACTTTCACGGTTCCTCCCTCAGTTCTTTGAAGTTTGAGCATTCGGAAAAGGCTACCTCAGAGGCACCAACCAGGCCTTCCTTATTGTTTTCATGCTTCTTTGGTTTGGTCTCCATACTCTTGTACGTGAAAGCCACCAGTGAGTGCTCACAAGAAAGAAAAGTCAACAATCAAATGAAGAAAAAAAAGGAACTCATTGAGTGAGGGGGAGCCTCCGCTTTTACTCAACAAATACCCCTTGATTGCTAGTGGTTTGACTTTTATCAGTGATGTTTAGTAACTCTTGCTAGAGGTCCCGCCATCTGATCACTACGAGGATTAACTCTAGCTCTGTGGCCTTTCAAGGATTGCACACACACACACACACACACACACACACACACACATTCGTTATGTGAGCTCTCATGTTTGTCTTTGAGTTGTGTATTCCCATATAGCTTATGCTTATTGATCGATGTTTATCTGATTTGCTCATGATATTGTGCTTTATATTGTCAAAATTGCAAGTTTGCGAGCTTCATGGTTTGTGGATTATCCCCTCTTAGTGTCACATTCTTGCTATTGTACTCACCTCTTTTTGTTTCAGGTCTCACTTGATAGTGTGAGTTGTTTTAAATTGCTCAGAAGGGTGCATTTTTTTCGTTGTTGTTTTTGCTACCCTGCTCGAGCGTTCACTCTTGCGCTCGAGCGGAGATTTCACCCATCCAGTACTTTTGCAGAGACATCAAACTTTTGGGAGGTTGTTTTTTGCACTCGAGCGCATGAATCTTTGCTCGAGCGGAGCCTTGCGCGTAAGTAATAACGCTCGAGTGTCAAAACCATCGCTCGAGCGAACTACATTGCTTTAAAAACACAGCCCTTGACCTTTCTGTCACGACCCCAACCCGCCCCTAGTAGGATGGTGCCATGATGGCCAGTAATCCAAGATTACCGAAGGCCAACTTTCAAAGTTCACACACAATCAGAGTATAATATATGGGGCTTACATGTGCGGAAGCAATATATTTAAATCTAACTAGTCCATAAGAGCTGTGCATAAGTCAAATGAAATGGCATACATCTTTACATAGCTTTACAACTTGAATATACAAACAAAATAAAATACATATTACATCTTGAGAAAAGGCTTCACAAGCCGACATATACAAAATATAATGAATACAAGTCAAGGAACATCATCTTCAAAACTGCCAACGTAAACATAGAGCCGAAATAAGATGCCGGCATAACATGCACACACACAAAACACACATCTCGGCGTAGCCGACTTCTTGCTTGAAACCTACATATATACATAGAGAGGGTGAGCTTGGATACTCAGTGAATGGTACAAGTAATAAAGGTTTCAAATGAATGATTCCCGAGGTCCTTGTCAAAACAATACATATATCATAGCTTGTTCAAAACTTTACGTATAACATAGCTTGCATCAAAACATACTTAGCAAAACTTGTATCAAAACATATACTTGGGGTAATGACATTCCGGACAGAACAAACGAAGACAAAAACACCTCAGAATCGAGCACACCCGTCCATGGACCGTCGGTGGCCGATGTCTTAACAAGGGTGCTACTTAGGCTTAACGTCCCCTAGCACGAAAGGACGATGCTACTTAGGCTTAAAGTCCCCTAGCACGGGAGGACTTGTGCCACATATGCTTAAAGTCCCCTGGCACGTACGGACTTGTGCCACCTATGCTTAAAGTCCCCTGGTACGTACGGACTTGTGCCACCTATGCTTAAAGTCCCCTGGCACGTACGGACCTGTACCACCTATGCTTAAAGTCCCCTGGCACGTACGGACTTGTGCCACCTATGCTTAAAGTCCCCTGGCACGTACGGACTTGTGCCACCTATGCTTAAAGTCCCCTGGCACGTACGGACTTGTACCACCTATGCTTAAAGTCCCCTGGCACGTACGGACTTGTGCCACCTATGCTTAAAGTCCCCTGGCACGTACGGACTTCCCGAGAATGTCATCCAAAACAAAACTTATACTTGGTACATCAAAATAAGGGTAATCATTCATGCTTAACAAATACTTTTCAAAAACAAGCAAAACGAAGCTTTAACAAAATGTTGTAACGTAGCTTTATTAAAAATACCACTCACTTAGTTCTCGAGACGCCGGAATCAAAGCAAAAGTCCAAGTCCTACAAACACATGGCAAGGTCCACTGAAAACACATCTCAAAACAAGTCTTACATGCATGCAAATGATCTCGGGAAAACATGCTGGAAGTCAAAACACTGTTTTACATGTCAGGAAGACATGCTGGGTACCAATCAGGTCTTTGCCGAGGTCCCACACCACCTGGCCGAGGTGTGGTTACCTAAGCTTCGGCGTGCGGCTGCATGCCGAGGTTCATGCGAGACAAACTAAAGGTGCAAGTGATCATGCAAGGTAGGCCAAGGTGAGATACGATGCTTGGCCTAAGTGTGAAGTCTAGGTAAGAGTGATCTCGACGACTACGCTTCGGGAAGTGAAGTCTGGAAATCTGGGTTGAAGAACATGAAGAACATGAACATGAACATGAAGAACATGAATGCTAAAAATCATAACTTGTTTATCACGAAATCTGGGATTTCATGCCATGAGTTCGAAAACATGGACTTGGGTACCCATACTTGAAAATCATATGAAAACAAACATGAAAACATGAATCTTGGCATGAGCTTTCGGATCAAAACATGACTTTTCTTGAGGAACACATGAATGCTATTTTCTCTTTCTAAAACCGAACTTCAAAACAATGCATGGCTTACAAATCATATTCAATCATGCAATGCAATAACATAAACATAAAGAACAACATGAGCAAATCAAGAATCTAACCTTAGAACACGAATCCAACGGTTCGATCTCTAGAAATCAAGCTTGAAACTCTACTCCTTTCTCAAGAACTCTCTCTTCCTCTCCTAGAGCTTCTCTCTCTTCCTTAGAGCAAAATATAACAAATGATAGGTTTCTCTCTTTGCCGGCTGATTTAACACTCAGCTCGGACACGTGGCGCTACCGGGTTGGTTCTCTTCAAAAAGGTGATAGATTGACAAGACAGGTGTAAGACAAAGCGTATTCAGCAAGCTTGGTGGCAAGGGCACTCCGGTAAGTGATGACATCGGCTAAGGACAAAACTTCGGCAAGTCAGGGAACAATGATCTCGGCTAGGAAGGACAACACTTGGCCTAGCTGTGCCACACCTCAGCCTAGATGTGCCACACCTCGGTCTAGGTCATACCTGTCCAGGAACAAGATCACTTGGGTTCAGGGATGACATCTCGGCCTAGATAATACACATCTCGGCCTTGGTGATAAACACCTCGGCCTAGATGATGATCATCTCGGCCAATATGCCCAGATGACAATGGAGGTCAATCAAAGTGGTTCCAAGGTAGTTCTAGGCTTACGATGACCTCGGCTTGGAATAACTTAGACTTAACACGACTTAGGCTTGGCATAACTTAGGCTTAAGACAGCAAGGAGGGAACAAACATGAAAACAACACTTAAACAGAACAAGGAAAGACTTGTAATGCAGCTTAACATGGCAAAACATATAAATGCATGCAAGCATGACTAAAACATGAATGCGGGTCGTTACACTTTCAGTCAATTTTTCCCCATTTTTCTCGTCTCATCTCTACTAGGGCTCCCTTGGCGATCCCCTTCTTCCCGTTTTGAGCTTTGACTTGGTGTGTGCATCTCTATCTTACCTTATTCCCTCACTCCAGTCGTCTCTTGTGCCTTAGGTTTGTCTTCTCTCTTCTTGTTTTTTTGGAATTATTTTGGTATGTCTCTCTTAGTATGAATTAGGGTTTGGGTATGGTGACTTTGTCTCTATTTTTGTTCATGTTTTTCACTTGTTCACACACTTCCATAGAGGGTTGAGCATGTTGAGTGTTTATGCTTCGGGTTTGGTTGGTTGTGCCATGGTTTATCTCTGTCTTCGTATTGTTCTGTCCTTTCTTAGTTTGTGCATTTGCTGTTTCTTATTTCTATTTTTGTTTGACATTTGCTTGCTGTGGCTTTGAGTTTCTCGTGGGTTTAGTTATGATATTTTTGTCTACATTAGCTATAATATTTTGTTTGTTTTATTGGATCTTTGGATTTGTGTACTAATGGTTCTGGATCACTGGTTTTGCTCTTAATAATTTTTTTATGCCTAATGGTTTTGGTTTAGAGAGAGGGGGGGGGGGGGGGGGGTTGTGTTTGTCTTTGGTTGTCCTTGGGTTAGCCATGTCTACCTCCAAATGTAGGAAGTCCACTGCCACTTGCCCCAACTATAACACCGACTAGTTTCCATCCGTAGAAAGAACCAAGTCTTTTTGAGAGTTTTACACTTCTAGGACAATTCACTTAGAGCGCAATGTTTAGCCCAACACCTTTGAGTCCATACCCATTCGGCCTTTGTTTGATCCATTGCGGGGTGACTTGGTTCTCTCTTTCTCCGGTTGTCAAAACCTTGACTGGGTACGGGAGTTTCTTTCAAGACCTGGGTTAGGTCTAAGTCCATCACCATTACCCCCGATCTTATCTGTGAGCTCTTAGGCATAGGCCCTGCCTTTCGATGTCACTATCCCTTCCCTGTTCGACCCACTTGTGACTTCAACGATGTGGCCACCGAGTTGTGTGGTACACCCCGGACTTGGATCAAGAGGGCCTTGATCAAACAAAATGAACTCCTACCTCGATTCCGGTTGCTAAACTTAATTGTCTATGCCAATATCATAGTTACCACCCATAGTTCCGAAATCAATCAAGAACAAGGCTATGTTCTCCTTTGCTTAGATCACCAACTCTCTATCAATCTTGCTACCCTCATTATCCAAAATGTCACGCCCTCAAAATAAACCAATTATATATATATCATTGACATGCAATATTTAAAGAAAACGATTCATTAATTCATTCATCAGAGTATTACTAAATAAAAGCATTACATGTAATATCAAATTAAATGCCCTACGGGCTTGCATCTTTCCAAGCCAACACTTGGACACAAAAATATGAGTTCTAACTCAAATACAAGTAAAGCCCTTGGCTTGAATGTTTACATGTACTAACAAATAAAAACAACTAACTAAAGATAGTCTTCAAAATCCAAAAGCCAAATCCTCCCAAGCTAAGTCCTTGGAGGTAGCTTATCACCTGAACCTGAAAATGATGTTCCCATATAGGGTGAGCCACAACCCAGTAGAAAAATACTAAACCAAATATAAGCATTGAATAAAGCTATAGCATTCAATAGATGGTTATCCAAGTTAATCAATTATAACTTTATACAGTCTCATGACACTAATGTGTATGACATGTTTCAATTCCCATTATTATCAATATGGCTCAGAACCTGGCCAAACTTACAACAGTGAACTATATATCATATTCACATTATTTCCAATATCAACAACACAAATGAGACTCAGGCTCATATCAAAACACTTCATACCTCCCGTTTGATACACATTTTAGTGCTGTATCAATAACATGTAAAAACACTTCAATATAATAAGCACACATAATAGTGATGCTAATGGAGTCCATCCCCTATCTCCTCCCAAACAAAATCCGGTTTAGAGGTCCATCCCCTATCTTCCCCTAAACCGTGGAGTACATCCCCTATCTCCTCCCAAACAATATGCATATGCAATGCTCAATCAATACATGTATTTTCTGTATTAATTCAATAGTCAAAATTTATGACTTAAACAAATCGATTAGTTTCAATTTTCCCTAATCCACATGCAATGTCTACAACAAACACGACTATCCTCCACCGATAGCCCAAAACAGTTATCTCTAAACAAGAAATAAACATATCAACAATTATAATGTCAACAATTTAGTAGGCGAGTGATTAAATTATCCAACTACACCATTTAAACTTATAATTTCCCAATTTCATGAATTTAACTAAATTCCCCAATTTTCCTTGAATTAATTATACAAATTAATTTATTAAACAATTAGGGTTTTTCCAAAATTACTAAAATACCCCCAACATATCAAAATACCAAAAACTTAGAACAAAACTTATAAGATGGAGTAGGAAATCCCTACCTCGAAGAAAATAACCCGAATGGAGAAGACGGAGATGAAGACCCAAATTCCAAAGTGCTCCAAACCACCAAACGTTCAGATTAAATGGAAGCCCTCGACTCACTCTATCTTTTTAATAAAGGATCTAGGGTAGAAACACACCCTAAATAGATCAAACCTAAGAGAGAAGGTGTGTAGAGGGAGAGAGAAGACGGACCTAGGGTTTTGGAATAAAAAAGAATGTGAAAAAGTGATTTAAAACCCGCTGCTGCCTATTTACATCTGACAGGCTCGCTCGAGCGAAGACATGGTCGCTCGAGTGACCAGACACAAGAAAGCCTCGCTCGACCGAAGAAAAGCTCGCTCGAGCCAAAAACTCGATGTTTCAGGTCTGCAATCCAGAAGCACGCTCGAGCGACAGAATGCTCGCTCGAGCGAAGAACTCGAAAACATACACCTCGCTTGCTCGAGCGAAGAAAAGCTCACTCGAGCGAAGAAACACTGCTCTCAGGTCTACACTAGACGCAATCGCTCGCTCGAGCGAAGAAAAGCTGGCTCGAGCCACCAGACACAAAATACAACCCTCGCTCGAGCGACCAAGTCCTCACTCGAGCGACCAACCCAAAAACTGGACAGCAACACTTGGTTTCCGAACCCAACCAACCTGAAACAAACCTGCCCAACACATCCTACAACTCCAAGAGAAAATAAAGGATGACAACAACAATTATACAATGACAGAATCTACGGAACCTAAGTCCGGATACAATAATCAAATAGGAAAAGACCGGGGTCGCTATACAAAAAATGGTAGCCACGTTTGAGCGAAAATCTTTAGCTCTCCCTTATGGTTGCCTTCTTAACCGTCTTCTTACCAAACTCGAGGTTCTTACCTTTGAGGATGATGAGTTTGCCTTCCCTGTCAAACCGTTCACCAAAAAGACCGTTTCCAAGAGTCAGTCTCATGTTTGAGGGGGTCCTTCTGGGATGGGTGGTTCTAGCACAAGTGATGATCCTCTGGCTGAGGAAGCGGAGTATGACACTATTGCTGCAAGTGAGGGAGAGCCGCCTCCTCCAGCTCAGTTGTGTCAGTTTGAGCATGCCATGGTTTCCCATTTTGATCGTCTGAAGAGTCGAATGGACATTTTTGATGCTTGGCTCACCGATCTTGAGACCTCCATTGACGCACGGCTCACTGCCTTGGAGGCATCTTTTGGCCGCATTAAGGAGTTTGTTGCTCAGTCTTCCTAGCATCTTGCCCAGATCTTGTCTTACAGATGCAGTCGCCTCCACCATCGGATTAGTGATGCATGTTTCTCTATTCGTGGACAGTGTTACTTGGACAGTGCATTTTTCTTTGCTCAGTTTATTTTTTTTTTATTTTTTTTCCCTCATGTTTTTTGTGGTTTGTCTCCCAGACAAAAAGGGGGAGTAGATATTTTTGGTTTGGTTTATTGGAGATAGAGTTTTTGTTGCTAGAATTAACAATCAGGTTTGTTTTTGCATGGATATGGGATATGGGTTGTTTATGTTAATATTCTTGAATTATTTCCATATGTTTATGTTAATCTCCTACTTCCACAATTTTGGCTTGTGATTTGTTTAAAAAACAGATGGTTTGGTTTGTTCATGGTGTTGCTACCTAATTATGCTTGTTTGGTGTGGTCATGATGGTGTGCATTAGGTTGTGTTAGCTAGTGTGTCTAATGCATGTGTCGCTAGGAAAAATTGATAGAAAGTTTTGTCCGGGAATTGACAAAGGGGGAGATTGTTAGGTCCCTACTTATTGCCAATTCCATGAACAAGCTTGGGTTAATCAAGTTGTATTTTTCCTTGTGGTTTCATGCTTCCCGCTCGAGCAGGAAAAGTTGCGCTTGAGCGGAGTTTTCACCTTCTTAGTAATTTGGCTTGTCTGCAAAAATATTGAGAGGTGTGATTTTACGCTCGAGCAAGAATGAGCGGCCATTCCTGTGCTCGAGCGGAGATCGCGCATCCAACTGCTATAAAGCTGCAGTTTGCTCCGAATCTAGGGCACAACTTCCAGATCTTCTTTGAGGGTTCTAGGGTTTTCTTCTAGGGCTATTTTGCTAGTTTTCTTTGATATTTGATCGAGTATTAAACTGATGGTTTGACAAGCATACATCAAAGAGTTGTTTGATTATTCAACTTCAAGAGTGTTCTTCTTCGGTAGAATCCTAAGATTCAAGCATAGAGTATTTGAAAGAGTTCGAAGCTGTGCACAGCCATTGATTTGAACAGTCGTTGATTCGACATGGATGTTGTGGATTCAACATCAAGCTGATCAATTTCGAGATGAAGGCGGTAGTGAAAGAGATACAAATTGTTGAAGACAATTTGATTGCATTTGGATAATTTGTTTTGGTAATTTTGTATTATTTCTTTCTTTCATAATGGATTGATTAGTGGTGTTTCACCCGTGGTTTTTCAATCACAATTGGATGTACGCCAATTGTGGTTTTTCCATGTAAAAATTGATTGTGTTGATTTATTGATTTTGAAGCAACAATCTAAATCACTTTCGTATATGCTAGATGATTTAGATTGTCAGTTTTAATTGTTTGGGATTTGTTTCAATTAATCTTGATCTAATCATGAATCACTTTGGTTTTTCAGTTATGTTTCTGAACTTTTTTTGTATTATTTTTTTCTTTTGTTTTTTTTATTTACTAAATTATGATGGTAAATCTCATATCATATTTGTAATATAAAATAGGGTTTCAAGTTACAATCTTTGTAATGGGTATGCATTCATATTTTTATTTGATTAAATATTTGTTTGATGATAATTAGATGATTTTTTTTTTCTGTTATGATGACATGATTTTTATTTTATTTTATTTTATTTTATTTCTCATTTCATTGATTATTTGATTTGTTATAGTTGAAGGCCAACTTAGCATTATGATAATGATATTAGTAATTTTTGGTAAATGTATCAAATAGGTCATACTTTCTAAAAATATATTTTGAATACAAAAGAAAAAATTATTCGTATATATAATCTTTTCATCGCATTTTTTTTTCTTTTAATATGTATGAAAAGCTCTATATTTAAGGTTCGCTTTGGGTTCTGAAAAAGTCAGAGCCAGCCTTAGTAATTGTAGTACAGATTGATGGCAATGAGGTTTTTTAGATCACATATGAACGGTGGGATTGGCCCAGTGATGGTTTTGTCAGGGAGAGAGTCTGGTGATGGACCCGTTGATGGAGGTGATCTCTGGCCATTGACAACGGATAGTGCTAACGACGAATCTAGGATTATCACTATTGGGAGGGGGGGGGGGGAGAAAGTCTGTTTGGGTGTGCAAATCTTTCTAATTTTTAATTATTTTAAATTTTTTAGTATAATATGTGATGGGGGGGGGGGAGAAAGTATGTTTGGGTGTGCAAATCTTTCTAATTTTTAATTATTTTAAATTTTTTAGTATAATATGTGATGTTTTCAAAATTTTTGAGGGTGCAGTCGCTCCCACCTACATCTCCCTAGATCCATCATTGGGTAGTGTTTTTGGAGTTCGATGGTGTTTCTAGAGTCCAAGGATCACCAAAATTGATTCTAAAATGAGTCTATGAAGTCCAAAAACACTTTTTCAAGTTGAGATGACCAACTCGAGAGAAATCAAATCTTTTTTTCATCTCATATTTTAATCAAAAAGTCAAAAAATCAAAAAATCAAAAAAAAAAAAAAAAAAACAAAACAAAACAAAAAAAAAAAAAAAACAAAAACAAAAACAAAAACAAAAAGGAAATAATCAAATCAAATCATCGAATAGCTCGGCTATATTGTCAAGTTGATATAGTGAAGTTTGATTTCCCCTATTTGAAAAAATTCATTGGCAGTGGAGTTGGGCTTGAATGTTCGTAAGAATCCATGCCAAAATTTCACAATTCCTGGTGATTTGGAGGTTGTGATGTTAGTTCTAACGGAAATTCTAGTATATACACTTTCTATCATATATATTTTTAAGTTATATCAATTTTTTTTAGTTATGATAATTTTTTTTTTTAATTATGACTTTATTTTAATTAGGACTCATGAGATATTTGGTTATGCCGCATGTGTTGTTTTTTGGTGTAATTTTTACTTATAACTTGTTAAGCATCAATAATTTAATTAAATGGAAAATTTTGATTTTTAAAAGCTGAGTGAAACATTTTTAACTTCTGAATTAGCAACTTTTAATTCATAATGAGTTCAAGCACCTTAGGCCTCATTTGGAAACATTCTATTTTAGTAACTTTTTAATTTTTTGGCTAAAATATGAGATAGAAAAAACTAGTATGTTTGGAATGATTTTTTGATTTTTACCAAAAGATATGTAAAAGTAGAGAGAAAAATGAATCTTTGACTTTTTGGTATAGGTTATAAGCTTTTTGATTAGTAACTTTTTGGCTTTTAGACTAAAACACTCACATGTCAAACAAAGCCCTAGTCGGATAGGTAGAGAAAGAAAAATAGTTGAACCTAAAGAAAGACAAAATGATAAGAGAAAGAGGAGAGGAGAGAGACAATGAAGTCGAGCCACTGTGGGCAACTTTGTCCACATAGTAAATAAGAGTAGTGTTATTTTAATAATTTTTAACTTTTTTTTATTATAATAATAGTCTCAAATAAAATTACTAAAAAGGACATCATTACTTTTGGGACACCCCATTTCACAATTAAACCTACACGCTTACTACATCATGAATTAGGGTTTATGAGAGCACCCACCTCCATCACCATCCATCCCTCTTCCCCAAATCCCACCTTCAAAATCTACCCACCCTCAAAATCTTGAAAACCCTTTGGCAGCAATATTCCGGCGGTGACAGTGACAACCATTTGACTACCTACACTTCTCCAGCAATGGCAATATTCTGATGGTAACAGTGGCAACCCTTTGGCAGAATACAGACCCAAACATTATTTTATTTGTTCAGGATGGCGTTCCCCGAACAAATAAGTAATGTTCGGGAATGCAGGTTCGAACATGAAAATTTATTAACACATTAAACGGTCAAAATTGTGAATGCTTGCAGAAGTTTTCATTTTTTCAAGTTCGGGAATGCATGTTCGAACATGGAAATTTCTTGATACATTGAATGGTCAAAATTGTTAACGCTTGTAGAAGTTTTCATTTTTTCAACTTCGGGAATACAGGCCCAAACATTACTTATTTAGTCGGGAAGGCATTCCCAAAAAAATAAGTATTGTTTGGGAATGCAGGTCTGAACATGGAAATTTCTTAACACATTGAATGATCAAAATTTTTAACACTTGCAGAAGTTATCGGAAGTAGCCCAAATCCATTATCAGGTTCAAAAGTTATTCCTTCATTGCATAGCTTTGATAATATTGCTGCATAGTTCTCTGCTGAACTCACAATTTTATTATATCTACAGAGAGAGAGAGAGAGAGAGAGAGAGAGAGCGGGAGAGTATACCAACTATGACAATGGTGGATGAGGCAGCAGAGACAGTAATCACATTGACTCTTCTTCTTCTTAGTGGATTTTGTTTGGGTTTTTTGGAAGAGAGATTTTTTTGGAGTGTGGGGGTGTGCATTCAATGGGTAGAATATTTTCACAAGAATAATTTTTGTATTATTTGGGGGGGGGGGGGCGGTGGAAGAAATTTCGAGGGTTTCAAAATTTATAAGTGGGGACTCAAAGAAATGGATAGTCCAAAATAATTTATGGGATGCTAATAGCACCACTATATTTTAATAAAAAAAAATTAGACATACTTTTCAAATTTAATTATATGATAATCTATTAGAATATTGAGTGAAGTACCAACAAATATCAAAATGTGATTTTGTGAACTGTTTAGTCCTTTATTTTTTTTACGAACTCAAAAGTTCCATTAAAGTGAAAATTACATAAAAGATAATCACTTACATGTTTGGGTTTAATTTTTTAAAGATAAAAATGAGTTTCTCTAAATGTAAAATTACACATTTGGGCAATCACACTATAGAGGTTTTGGATTTTTCCTTCCTCTAGAGCAAATCCCACATTAGGAACAAAAAACGTAACACTTCAATGTAACATTTCAATAATGTTACACTCCAATGTAACACATTAAAAAACTTCTTGATATACTTTTCTCAAACGTAACAACGCAACACTCCAAAAACAAACTCCTTATTATACTTTTTCCAAATGTAATACTGCAATGTAACCAAAATAAATAAATAAATAAAATTCCTTAGTATATTTTTCCTAAATGTAATGCTCCAATCAATGTAATTCCAAACGTAATACTTTAATGTAACACACACAAAAACATTAAAAACTCCTTAATGTACTTTTTTCAAACATTACAGTTTGAAATTATACATTTTCTTAAAGCTTCCTAAGGAATTTTTGTATTCCTTTTGGAATGGTTTGAAGAATTTCACATCCTTTTGGAATGGTTTAAAGAATCCCACAACTTTTTTTTTTTTGAGTATTACATTGGAGTATTACGTTTGAGAAAAGTATACTAGGAAGTTTTTTTTTATGTGTTACATTGTAGTACTACACTAAGGAGTTTTTTTTTTTTTTTTTTTTTTTTTTAGAGTTGGAATATTACGTTTGGGAAAAATACATTAAGAATTTTTTTTTTGGAGTGCTACGCTTGAGTGTTACAGTTTGAAATTACACATTTACTCAAAACTTACTAAGGAGTTTTTCTAGTCTTTTTAAAATATTTAAAGAACCCCACACCCTTTTGAGAATTTTGAAGAATCTCATATTTCAAGTTATTTTTGCACTCATTTTAAGATTTTTTTTCCAAATAAAAAAGATTCCCATATAAAAATTCATCTCATAATTCCCATAAATTCTATACCTTACAAAATAAAAAAAAAAGAGAATGAAGCATAATAGAAATAAGAATATAACCATAAATTCAATTTCTAAATAATATATTAAATTTACATTTTAAAAATCAATGGGAATAATTACTCTATAAGAAAATTCTTGAGACTAAATGGATCATCATTCCTCAAGATGAGATTTATAGGTAAATTTTCCTAGAAAATTTAAGATAATTATCTCTTTTAATATATATTTTTTTAATTATCAATCAATTATCTTCACACTTCACTCCATGTTAAAATAAGTTTAGAAATTGAATTTCTATATTATTTTCCTCAAACTAATAGAATTGAATTGATAAGTTATGATATACAAAACATGTCACCATAACATTATTATTATGAAAATGGAACACCCATCACCAGTGGCAGAGCCACATGGGGACTAGGGGTCACGTGCCCCCCTTGGATTTTTCTCTCCCTTTTTTTTTCCTTTTTTTTTTTTTTTAACATATGTATATAAATAAAATTTTAAACAAAAATAATATTTAGAATAAAATGTTAAGGGCATTTTTAAATTTATGAAAACAATAGTGATTGTTTCATTGAAAATGAAGTGACTACAACAAATTATATTTTTATATATGAAAATTTTGTGAAAAAGTCTCAATATAAAAGTAATATCCATCATTATTAATATGCAAATATAATTAATTTCACTATATATATGTAAAAATTACTAGAGTGTTAGCTATATTTGCATGTGAAGTTCACCCTTCATATGTTGCTTTACTATTGATTGCTGATATCATATGTCAATAATGATGTGATATCACTATTATATGAAATGTTTACTCAAATTTTGTAAAAAATTGATTTATTTTACCATTATATAATTTGTTTTATGACTTAAATATGTGACTTTTTTACATTGTCCATGATACACTAGTTATATGCAATACTTTCTTTTCAATTTTACTTGAAATTAATTGTAAAATTTTATGTGAAATACTTTTGTAACAATTTATTTAATTTTTCATACTTAATATTAATTCAAAAATTATTATTATCTTCTTATTGTTGGTTATGAAAAAAAAAAAAAAATTTGAAGTTGTAATTAATAAGTGTCCCTTTTGATTTAGTTTCCTGGCTTCGCTACTGTCCATCACCGACTACATTGTAATCATTTTTATTCAAAAGTTATAATGGAAGATTTTTATTACATTATGTAAGGGTTTGTAATTTTTTTTTTTTAAAATTATAGAATGAGAAATATGTAAGTTGTAATTAGCTTCTGTTTACTGTTCTTTTATGTTTTTGTAACAACTAATTTTTAAAAAAAATTATTTAAGTTAAAAACAAAAATTATCTACGAAACAATTTTTTGTCTTATGTTTTTAGAATTATTGATAGTATGGACTAGCACAGCTTAAAGTCATTCCGACTTGACTTTGACTTTGATTTTGACTTTGACGTGACCACAAAGACCTAGAAAAGAAAGTAGTGCCTTTGATAATTAACCCACTAAAGAGAAGGCTAAGAATTAGCGAAGTAGAAGCTCCAGCATTATGAGAGCCACCGACACTAATAATAGATAGGGAAATAACGGGACAGTGATAATAGTAAAAAAAAAATTATGCATCAGTGATAAAGTTTCTATATTTTAGGATAAATTATACAAATAGTCTCTTTAGTTTATACAATATATCAATTTATTTTTTGTTATTTTAATTTGCTTGATTTTACTCTTTAATTTAACAGATTGTGTCATTTTAGTCCAACAAATCACGGTTGTTAAGTTTGGTGGACGGAAAGTCAAACAATGTGCCAATTTGGTTCATGTAGTTTACACAATGTGTAAATTTGGTTTCTATCAAAATCGAGTAAATTAAAACAATAGGGACCAAATTGACACATTGTGTAAACTACATGGACCAAATTGATATATTGTATAGACTTTTTGTCCACCAAACTTAACAACCGTTATTTATTAGATTAAAATGACATGATCTGTTAAATTAAGGGGTAAAATTGAGCAAATTAAAACAACAGGGACCAAATTAGCACATTATGTAAATTAGAGAGACCATTTGCATAATTTACGCTACATTTTAATAATTAAAATGTTATTGGTTCAATGCCCATTCTCAATATAATTTAGATACAATAATCTATTTTCTAAATGGAATAAGATTTGTGGGTAGTTAAATATGGATTTGGTTTTTACTCCCATATTAGTTTGGATTTATGACAGACCTATTTGACTTTGTGTGGACTTATTAAAATTTTGAATTTAGTGTTTCTCTGTTAGTTTTGGATTGGATTCAAAGGAAATATATATATTGCTTTAGAAGGATTCTTTAACTATAAATAGGTGAAAACTCTCATTCATTCAGTTGAACCAAAGGCCTGAAGGATTCTTTAACGTTGAAATCGATCAAATATGAAATTTGGTCATTTATTTCACAAAAAAATGAACATATTAGTTATGGTATCTATTGAAAAGAATGTGGTAAGTAAGCAAGATTATGCAAGTTTAATTTTGTAATTTTGCATTTACAAACGCGAGAAGAGTAATATTTAATTGATACTTGTTACAGTCGATTTATTTTTTATTTAGTATTATAACTTTAGGTTTTGTTTAATATTTTGCTTGATTTTGCTAACTCATAAAGCTAAATATTTGAGTTTTGGTAATATTTTTTCATGCATTGATCTGTGTAAGTAAATTTAGTATATAGTTTTAGTAATTATGGTTGCGTTTGGAAAAACAGGTTAGGGGCTAAAATAACCTCAAACAAGAAAAATGCTGAAAAGCCCAAAAATGAAGAAAGGGAACATCACTTGGTTCGCAGACTGCCACCACAAGTGGTTAAATGACAATTTTGCCTCCTAGAACATGCCACGTCAGCAAGGAATTTGTTATTTGGGACAACGTTATTTTATTAGGATAGGGGCAATTTGGTCATTCTCATTCAAACATCATTTCAAACATATTTTTCAATACAATAATCAACTAAAAAAAATCCAACTCATATTTCCAAACACAAACTAAAATAACATACTAAAATAGCGAAATAGTAAAAAATCTCAAAAAGTAGCCCATTCCTAAACGCAACCTGAAAAACCTGAGTGATTCATGATTCAAACTAGATTAATTGCAACAATACCCAAACAATTAAAACAGACAATCTAAATCATCTAGCATAAAATCAATAAATCAACACAATAGATTTTTATGTGGAAAAAGCACAATTGGAGCACCTCCAATTGTGATTAAAAACCACAGATTAAACGCCACTAATCAATCCACTATGAAAGAAAGAAAGAATACAAATTAGCCAAACAAAGTACCCAAACTCTGCCAATTTGTCTTCAACAATCTGTATCTCTTTCACCGCAACCTTCGTCTCTAAATTGATCAGATTGATGTTGAATCCACAACATCCATGTCGAATCAACGACTGCGCACAGCTTCGAACTCCTTTGAATACTCCATGCTTGAATCTCCAGATTCACCAAAGAATAACACTCTTGAAGTAGAACACTCAAACAATCAAACTCTTTGATGTATGCTTGTCAAACCATGTGAGTTTAATACTCAATCAAGCATCAAAGAAAACTAGCAAAATAGCCCCAGAAGAAAACCCTAGAACCCTCAAAGAAGATCTGGGAGTCGTGCCCTAGATTTGGAGCAAACAACAGCTTTATAGCACCTGAAAACGTGATGTCCGCTCGAGTGCAGGAATGGACGCTCGAGCGAGGATGCTAAAACACGCATTTCAAACCAAGGTTCACACTTGAGTGCAGGAACTTACGCTCGAGCGTAAAATCACACCTGACAGTATATTTGCATGTGGGCCAAAGTACTGATAAGATAGAAATGCCACTCGAGCGGGAAGACCAAAAATAGAGGAAAAATTACAACTCGATTAACTCAAGCTTGTTAGCGGAATTGGCAATAAGTAGGGTCCTAACAATCTCCCCCTTTGTCAATTCATGGACAAAACTTTCTAAGAATTTTTCCTAACAAACACACGCACTAGACACACTAACTAACACAATCAAAAGCCCCAACCAAACAAAAACAAATACTGCAACACCACACAAGCTGATTTGATTAACACTTAGAAACCTTTTGAACAAAACACCTGTGGAAAGCCATACAAACCAAAATTTTGGAACCAAATAAGACAAATAGATCGAAATAAGCACAATAGCCAAATATATATCCAAAGTGATCTATTTCAATTCCAAAATAGCCCAATATCCATGCCCAGGTGTTAGCAAAACCAAAACCAAAAGTCCAAATGTAGTGTGACATATCCCATGTAACATATCCCAATAACCATGCAAACATCAACTCATGCGCTCGAGCTCAAAAAACAAGCCTACAGAATCTCGCACTGTCTGAAAAAATGTTGGATGAGTGAATTATCCGCTCGAGTGCTGGATATCTCGCTCGAGCTGGTAAGAAAAACAGCAAAGACAATATGCACCCGTCTGAGCAGATAAAAATAACTCACACTATAAAAGTGAGACCTGAAACAAAGAAAAAAAAAAGTTAAGAACAATAGCCAGAATATGAGACTAAGATGAGATAATCCATAAAACATGAAGCCCGCAAACTCGTAATTTGGACAATATGAACTACAATATCATGAGCAAATCAGGGAAACATCGATCAATGAGCATAAGCTACATGAGAATACACAACTCAGAGACAGACATGAGAGCTCACAAAATGAATATGTGTGTGTGTAATCCTTGAGAGGCCATAGAGCTAGAGTTAATCCTCGTAGTGATCGAATGGCTGGACCTCCGGCAAGAGTAACTAAACATCATAGAAAAAAGTCAAACCACTGGAATCAAGGGGTATTTGTTGAGTAAAGGCGGAGGCTCCTCCACAGTCAACGAGTCCTTTTTTTTTTTCATTTGATTTTTGACTTTTCTTTCTTGTAGGCACTCACTGGTGGCTGTCACGCTCAAGAGTATGGAGACCAAACTAGAGAAACATGAAAACTGTAACGCCTCGAAAATATTTCAACATGAACTACCTTAAATAACATTCACTAGTCCATAACAATAGACCTTTCATCATAATGCAATAAATAAGAGAGTTTTAAACAAAGGTTCACATGCGGGTATACATTCAATGATAAATGAATTACATGAATCTATAGCATGTGAAGTATATAGTTCCCAAAAAAAATAAATAAGATGCCCTTATGGGCTACAACTTCCTAGGCTTAAGCCTGGTTACACAAAAGTGGTCTCTCGGACCCATACCAAAAATAGCCCTTGGCTTTACAGACAATCATAACAAAATGAAGAGCTCACTACTCTTCTCAAATATTTCCACATCCTCAATTCGGCGGGATCACCACATCTTTACCTGCACCAAAACCCATAGGGGTGAGCATATAACCCAGTAGAGAAATCCTTAACAAAGTATGTTCATTTATGCAAGATTCACAATATTTTATGTAAATGCACATGTTATGCCATGCCATTTGAAGGAAAACTCATATTATGCTTTTCTTGAAAATCACCACGCTTTCAGTCAACATTTATGCAACCTCATTAATTCCCACACTTCCAATTTTAAATCATAAATGGGCAGTAAATACATCACTGGTAATCCCTAGGCTGGTGTCTGCAAGTAGACTCTACGAGTACTACCAAACTGTCATTTTTACCGGTATTAACTGGAAGGCTCGACACCTATCCGCGCGGTTTTCTGGTCTTTTACCAAGGACACTCAGGCCATCTTATTAAATAGAACTACACCCCTTATCCGGACTTACCACGTATTTACCCCTTTAACATTCTCATAATTTTCATTAGAATGTAACCTTTCTCAATGTAAATATTTTTCCAAAACTCATGCCATGATGTATAGAAATGACAAAATTTACATGAAGATATGATGCAATGATGACATTCCATAGCATTTCTACCTTTACCTTCCTCCAATACCATCACACAATTAATCACATGTTCCACCGGTGTCAATTATCACGTAGCATTAGCTCATTATAATACATATTTCATAACATTCTAGTCATTCCATGATTATGTGAGACTTTCAATATCAACCTCCAAGTTTTCAATTCTCAAAGTCAATGGTGTTCAATAACTATCTTCTCACAATAAATTATTTTTCCATGCCACTAGCAACAATCTTAAAAGTAAATTCCTTATTTTCATATATCAAGGAAATTATCATTTTTCTTACCAAAATGTAGACTCGACACTCACACACCCATTTAAACACAAGAAAAGATGTTTACTCCATGGATTTCCATGTTTTCACAAAAAGCCCCCAATTTCTAGGTTTTCACAAAATCTAAACATTTTTCATCTTCTTTATGAACTCTCTCCATACATATCAATTTCAATCTACAAGGTTCCACACTTCTCAAATATTCTTTAAAAGAAGATAAGATGAGTTTTTCTTTAAGCAAAATCAACAATTTCTTGAGCCCCAGACTCCATTTTCGAAATACATAGAGGGGTTCACAAAAATCAACTAAAACTTGCATAAACACACATATAACTCAAAGAAACCCTACCTTAAAGGTTGATGATGAAATAGAGATGAAACCCTAGCTTCAAGAGGGAGGATTCCTTCACTTTCTCCTACACCAAGGAAGCCCTAGCTTTGATCTTCAAGATTAGAGGGTAAGGATGGTGATCTAAACCCAAGGGATTACAAGAATCAAGGAGTTTCTAATGTTTTGGAGATGATTTCTAGAGAGAAGGAGGAGATAAATTAGGTTTTTGAGTGAGAAAAATAAGCCCCAAACGAGATACACTTCGGCCAAAAAGGGTATTTAAAAACAGGGGTCTGGATTGCCCAACTGCCGCTCATGCAGCCTTCCCCACCGCTCGAGTGGCCCACCTTGACCGCTCGTGCGGCCCATTTTCTCCGCTCGTGCGCTCTAGACAATAGCAAAATTTCTGAGTGCCAAGCCTTTCCGCTCGAGCGGCCCCTCCAACTGCTCGAGCGGCCCACTTCCGTACGTGTAACCTAGGGCCCCACACGTGCGGCCCTAGCCCAGCAGCTCACAACTCCTACTTCGCTTCCAGCACCCTAGGTTCACCCGCACACTTTCCGGAACGACTGAAATTCAACACCAAGAAAAAGTGGATAAGAAACAATCTCCAGACATTTCAATTCGACGAGAAATAAAAGAGAACGAAGCGTAGAAGGAAAGAAGAAAGGGGAAAAGAAGGTCGGTCATCACAAAAACTATAAGGAATGACTGGTTAGTGCCTCTGAGGTAGCCTTTTCCTAATGTTCGGACTTTAAGGAACTGAGGAAGGAACCGTGAAAGTGAAAAAAAAAATGATGGTATATAGTTTAGAGACTCAACATCATCCATGATATGCCAGTATAGGTCGATTCCTCAAAAAATGTATAAGAAACACTGTTGAGGTTCATAGAGAACTTTGATCACTTGTGCGGAAACCCCTGCAACAGTTTATCTTAAGGATGTGTACAGAATGAGATCTTGAAGTCAATGAGTATGAGCATTCATAATGAGCTATGAACATAGAAGAATGTATTCTTGCAAGCAGCATGAGAGGTGTTCATATGAGTCTTAAATACAGAGATGACAAGAATCAATGACAATGAGATTATAGTATCCAAGTACACATAAAGCAAATCACTCTCACCCACTTAAGTAACAGGTCACATCCTAGTTACTGAGCATTACACCCAAGGTCTTTCTAAGGAATTCAAACCTAAGAAGATCAAGGGGTTTTGTAAAAATATCAGCTTTTTGATGCTCAGTGGAAACATGTTCAAAAACTACAAGGCCCTCTTCAACTAACTCTCGAATGAAATGATGACGAATGTCAATGTGTTTGGTGCGAGAGTGTTGGACTGGATTCTTAGAAATGTTGATGGCACTTGTATTATCACAGAAAAGAGTGAGGGTGTCCTGGTCTATACCATAATCACGAAACATTTGCTTCATCCACAACATTTGTGCACAATAACTCCCTGCAGTAATGTACTCAGCCTCAGCAGTCGAAAGAGAGATGGCATTTTGTTTTTTGCTATGCCACGCAACCAATTATTTCCAAGGTAAAGACACCCTCCGGATGTGCTCTTCCAATCATCAGCACACTTGGCCCAGTCAGCATCAGAAAAACCAGTGATTTCAGTTGTAGTGTTGGTCGAGAACCAAATCCCATACCCTGATGTCTTATTAACATACTTAATGATGCGCTTGACTGCTAGAAGATGAGACTCTTTAGGACAGGCTTGGTAACAGGCACAAACATCTACACTAAATGCAATGTTAGGACAACTAGCTGTGAGGTACAAGAGACTCCCTGTCATACTCTTATAAAGGGTAGGACAACATCAGTACCAGAGGAATCTTTGGAAAGGTGAAGACTGATGCTCATGGGAGTACGAGCATGTTTGGCCGACTCTAGACCAAACTTAGACACAAGGTTTTTTGGCATACTTGGTCTGAGAAACAAACATACCTGAAGGAGACTGTTTTATTTGAAGACCCAAGAAGTAAGACAACTCCCCCATCATGCTCATCTCAAACTCATATGTCATGCAATCCAAGAAATATTTCACAAGAAAATCAGCAGTGGATCCAAACACAATATCATCGACATAAATCTGAGCAACAAGTATATGAGACTTAGTATGTTTCACAAATAAGGTCTTGTCCACACTAGCCCTTTGAAAATCATTATCAAGAAGAAAGGTGGTAAGTCTATCATACCGAGCCCGAGGGGCTTGTTTCAACCCATACAATGCCTTGTCTAAGTTGTAGACATGATGTGGACATTTTGGGTCCTTAAACCCTTTTAGTTGCTAAACATAAGCCTTTTCTTTCAAGTACCCATTCAGAAAGGCACTTTTCACATCCATTTGGAACAATTTGAACCCTAGAAAACATGCAGCACCAACAGACCAATAGATTCGATATGTGTAACAGGGGCAAATGTCTCATCATAGTCAACAGCCTCTACTTGTGTATAGCCTTGAGCAACCAACCTAGCTTTATTTCTAACCACAGTCCATTCTCATTAGATTTATTTTTAAAGATCCACTTGGTACCTATCACATTCATGTCTCTAGGTTTGGGAACAAGAGTCCAAACTTTATTACGTTCAAATTGACTTAATTCTTCATGCATTGCATTTACCCAACTATCATCTAGTAAGGCCTCTTTTATATTTTTAGGTTTGATTAACGAAACATAGCACATGTGAGTTACCTCTTCCCGAACTTGTTTTCAGGTTTTCATTCTGTCTGAAACACTTCCAATTACCTGTTGAACTGGATGATTAAGTTTTACCCTTGCTGATGGTTTTAACTCTGGACTGGTAGTGACGGGAGCATTAAAGGTGGTGTCTCTTTGTGCATTTTTTTTACTTGGACTTACCATTGAAGTTGGTGCCGGCTCACCTTCTTGGGCTTGACCCTATGCTTCTCCTTGTCTTTGTGGTTCAGTATCCAAGATTGGAGACTCACCATATTCTTCCTCGTGTATTGCTGTCATAGGAGAACCTGTCTCCTCTATAACCACATTGATTGATTCCATTGGAGATAAAGTGCGCAGGTTATAGACACGAAAAGCTTTACTACTGGTTAAATACCCTAGAAAAATACCTTCATCACTTCGGGAGTCAAATTCGCCCAACGGCTATCTATCTTTGAAAATGTAACATTTACTCCCAAAAGTTTTGAAATATTTTACATTAGGTTTCAACCCTTTGCACAGTTCATATGGAGTTTGTAAAGTGTCGGGCCTTAAATACACACGATTCACAACATAAACAGCGGTATTTAAGGCTTCAACCCAGAACTTAGGAGACACTTTCTTGCTAAGGAGCATGACCCTAGCCATCTCTTGAACAACCCTATTATTCCTCTCAACAACTCCATTTTGCTATGGAGTAATCGGTGCAAAAAAACTCATGCTTAATACCATGCATATCACAAAATTCTGAAAACAAACTATTTTCAAACTCACGAACATGATCAGTTTGGATTCTTACGATACGCGCAGTAGAAACACCTTGTTCATTTTGTATTTTAAGGACTAAGGCCTGGAAAGCATCAAACGTATCAGATTTTTCTCTTAAAAAATTAACCCATGAAAAACGAGTGTAATCATCAGCAGTTAAAAAAATGTATCTTTTACCTTTAATGCTTTCAGTGCTAGTGGGTCCTATAAGATCTATATGAACCAGTTCAGGAGGACGTTTGGTTATGAAGCTATTCACCTTTTTATGAGGGGCATGAGTTTGCTTCCCAAGTTGACATGGTCCACACACATGTTTCACATTCTTACCCATTTTGGGTACTCCTCTCACAAGCTCTTTATTGGAAATCTTAGTTAGGTCTTTGAAATTCATGTGACCTGATCTTCGATGCCACAAGTCAAGATTACTTATGATGGCTCAGTGGCAAGTGAGATCATTTATGGTAACAATCCCATAGCAATTATCAGATGTGCGAATCCCATGCATGACAGTATTTCCCTTCTTATCTTAGAATTTCACATTTATTTTTTGAAAATAATACTTCATGATGGGAATCACACATTTGGCTAATGCTCGAAAGATTTGCTTTAAGGCCATCAACAAGAAAGACATTTTTAAGCTTAGGAAGACCAGCCACATTTATAGAGCCCTTACCAATGACTTTAGAAGTGCCACTATCTCTAAAGGTAACAATTCCTCCTTCATATTTGTCAAGAGAAGTGAAGTAGGATTTGTCACCAAACATGTGACAAGAGCACCCACTATCGAGATACCACATGTGTGAGGCACGTGCTTTCAGTGCAGTGTGAACAACAAAACAAATCAAGTCACTCTTTCTCACCCATATCTGTTTGGTCTTAACAGAAGCAGGATTGGCAGTCTTAGTAAATGTCTTAGCATTGCTAACACCCTCATGAATCTTGGTGTTCCGCCTAGACATGTAAGGTTGTCTCCTAACCCAAAAAGTATTAGAATTTCTACCCTTTTGAGACACCTTACCAAACAACTCAAAACAATAACGACGAATGTGGCCATACCTACCATAATGATGACAAACAAAGACAAGTTTTACCTCTATTTTGTTGATCTTACCCCCTTTAGGTTGATGAAGAGAGAGATCTCCCTTGAGCTTTCCCTTTGCTTGAGTCTTTAGGTAATGTGATGTACAGGCCTGTCCCTTTTGAAGTGCTGTATCACCGTAGCCTATCCCACTTTTGTCACAACTCATCTGTTGAGACCTGATGATGTCTTCAAGTGTCTTTGACCCTTTGTTCTACATATCATTCGTGGCTCTAGCAACTTTTAGTTCTTCCTCTTTTTGACCCATCAGTTCTTCCAAAGTGGCTTGAGACATCCCAAGAATTCCAATCTTCTCTTCATAGGTGGCATAGATTCTCAAAAGTTCATTCCTTTCGACTTCACAAGGTAGAAGTTTACCACAAAGGTCTTGCCTGTCATTGGAGATCTTGATGACATCCTATTTTGCTGCTGCAACCTCTCCCTTTAGCTTGACATTCTCGCTTTCACATGCTTTGAGCTTGCACGTCAGTTTGTCATTGATCTTGGACAAGCTCAGAGATTCATTGTAAAGCTTTTCATAAGGTTGCTGTAGGTCATCACCATCAATCCCATCATTGTCTTCCGAAGTTTCATCATCTTCTTTTTGCTCCTCTGTCTTTTCGATCTCATCCAGTCGAGCAACTAAAGCATGAAAGTTGATGGATGGTTGTGAAGATGACTCACCTCTTTCATGGACTTGACTAAGAATGTCCTATGCATCTTTGGCCTTCGTCCAGTGAGCAATCCGTTGTTGTTCTTCTTCATAAATTGCTTCACAGATTGTGTTCAGAACTCCTTGATTGCTTGGATTGTCAGCACTTTCAGCACGCTCTTCAATTACTTGCCAACCTTCAAGGTCATGAGCTCTAAGATACATCCTTATTCGTATCTTCCAGAATAAGTTATCACTCCCATCAAAGGTAGGAGCATGGTGCAGACTCTGACCATGAGCAAACTCAACTGGCTGTGGAGATGGTTGAGTGATAGTAGACCAGAATGCCATGTAGGTACTATCTCTGTCTTCTCCGGATTCAATTTATTCGGGTTCTTGCTCTAACTCGCTTTCATCATCCCAAGTCACAGTATATACTTTCTTGCGGTTCTTTTTTGATGGACATTCAAGTGCAATATGTCTAAACCCTTGACATTCATAGCACTTGACACCTTGCCCTTTCAAAGTCTTTTTTCTCAATATTTGAAGCACCTTTCGGAGGAAAAGTTTTGAATTTTTCATTACCCTTATCTTTTGAACTAGAGTCCTTGAAATTTGGCTTCTTTTTCTTTGACACTTTTTAAAACTGTTTGTTAAACATCGCTATCATTTTAGACTCTAGATCAAACTCAACCTCAGGGGTCTTAGTAGTCTCATGAGAACTGGTAAAAGCCACACTATCTTTTTTGTTTTTTCTTAGAAATCTGGTGGGCTTCATAAGTTTGCAAGTTTCCAACCAACTGATCAAGCTTGAGGTTCTCAATATCCTGAGTCTCCTCAATAGCTGTCACTTTTGATTGGAACCTCTTGGGTAAAGACCTCAAAATTTTTCAAACAACCTTTGATTCAGGGATTTTTTCACCGAGCATGAAACATGAATTCACAATGTCACTAAGTTTAGCATAAAAATCATCAAACATCTCATCATCATGCATAAAAAGAGTTTCAAAAGAGGAGGTGAGACGTTGAAGTTTTGATCTTTTAACAACAGTAGTGCCCTCATGAATAGTTTGAAGAATGTCCCAAGCCACTTTTGGTACCGCACACGTGCAAATACGACGAAACTCTTCTAGTGTGACTGAGCAAAAGATGGAATTGAGAGCTTTACTATTCCAACTTGAGTTTTGATAATCGATTGTGTCCCATCTATTGAGTGGTTTGGGAATATCAGCACCATCAATGGTGACAACAGGTTCACTCCACCTATAGAGCACACAGTGTCAAACTTTCTCATCAATATATTTTAAAAATGCCCTCATATGAGCTTTCTAATAAGAATAGTTTGTACCATCGAGTAACGGAGGTCTATGGGTCGAGTTTCCTTCGTGAATTGAATCTATATCACAAATTACACAAAATCACACTCCTATAGTTTTGAGAAAAACAAAGTGTGACCTACTCTGATAACAATTGAAAAACCTAAGTGATTCGTGATTCAGACCAGATTAATTACAACAATATCCAAACAATTAAAACAGACAATCTAAATCATCTAGCACATACGACAGTAATTTAGATTGTTTCTTCAAAATCAATAAATCAACGCAATAGATTTTTACGTGGAAAAACCATAATTGGAGCCCTCCAATTGTGATTAAAAACCATGGGCTAAACGCCACTAATCAATCCACTATGAAAGAAAGAAAGAATAGAAATTAACCAAACAAATTACCCAAACTCTACCAATTTGTCTTCAACAATCTGTATCTCTTTCATCGCAACCTTCACCTCGGAATTGATCAAATTGATGTCGAATCCACAACATCTGTGTCGAATCAATGACTGTGCACAGCTTCGAACTCCTTCAAATACTCCGCTCTTAAATCTCTGGATTCCACCGAAGAAGAACACTCTTGAAGTAGAACACTCAAACAATCAGACTCTTTATTGTATGCTTGTCAAACCATGTGAGTTTAATACTCAATCAAGCATTAAAGAAAACTAGAAAAATAGCCCCAGAAGAAAACCCTAGAACCCTCACAGAAGATCTGGAAGTCGTGCCCAAGATGTGGAGCAAACAGCAGCGTTATAGCACCTGGAAATGCGATGTCCGCTCGAGTACAGGAATGGACGCTCGAGTGGGGACGCCAAAACACACGTTCCAAACCAAGGTTCACGCTCGAGCGCAGGTGTCATGGCCCGAACCCGCCCCTATGGGTTAAGGCCACAACCGGCCAGTAATCAAGGGATTACCTACCGCCTCAAACTACGTAAGACATAACTCATCAGAGTAAAGGGGCCAAACAGAAGAAAATTTAAAACTTTGTCAATGGAGCTGTGCTTATATGCACATCATAACATTTCACATAAGTATTCGTTAATAACTCACATCAAAAGGGAAGTTAACATATAAACTGTACATACAGGATCATTCAAGTCTAAGTCAGTCAAACCCAAAGTTTATATACAAAAGTAGTTCAATGTTTTCGCCAACGTAACAAAACTATAACAAACGAACAAAAGAGGCGAAGACAAGTCTCGTGCGTGAGACGTTTGGGCTGACTCTCTAAAAACCTTGACTGTTTCTCACGTATTTCACCGAGGCTGGGTTTGGACGTCCCTTGGCTCACCTACGTAGACATGAATGAGCGTGGGCAAAAGCCCAGTGAATAATATCAAATAAAAAAAATACATGAACAGTCTTTGAAATAGTTACATTAGACGGCCTTGGGCCCAATTCATGTTTCTATTTAATATATCAATCGACTAAAGTTCTAGACGTACCAAATGGCCTCGGGCCCAATTAATTGATACCCGACGGCCTTTGGCCCATCCATTCATTTCTAACGGCCTTTTGGCCCAATCGTTCATATCCGACGGGCTTTGGCCCAATCGTCTAGATCTGACGGCCTTCAGCCCGATTGTTCATATCAAACTATCGTTCATGTCAGATGGCCTTTGGCCCAATCATTCGTATCATACAGCCTCTAGCCCATTCATTTATGTCATACGGCCTCTGGCCCATTCACTCATGTCATACGGCCTCTGGCCCATTCATTCGTATGTCCGACTATCATTCGTGTCAGACTATTATTCGTGTCAGATAGCCTTTGGCCCAATCATTTATGTCAAATGGCCTTCGGCCCAGCCAATTGTATCCAACGGCCTTTGGCCCAATCACATGGCGTAACAAATATTTGTGCCCAATTCAATGCAACAAACTTACAAGACTTATATGAAAGTAAGCAATTGGACAAATAACATACTTCAGATATCTTTAAGATATTACTCACAGTGTTTTGCCGGTGGATTCACCCTTGAGCTCGACCCTACACATTATATAACACATATGGGTCACAAACAATTCAATCCGTTCTTAATTCATACATCTCTCTTAGGCTTCTTTCTTATTCTTTTAGTTCATTCATAAGGCCCAATGCATGCCTAAGAGTACTTAAAAGTGAAAGAGAACGGAGAATGAAACACAGAACTCCTTTACATATTTTCTGAAACAGGGGTCCCCGCTCGAGCGTGGACTTTCCCGGTCGAGCGGACACATTAGGTCTGCAAAAGTACTGGTTCCCTCATTTCTACGCTCGAGCGTGAAGCCGGACGATCGAGCTGAAAGTCACTCTACATAGCTCCCTGCTCGAGCGGACATCAACGTCTGCAAAATATTCTGGGAGCTCGTATTTTATGCTCGAGCGGCGGTTCCCCCGCTCGAGCGGACTTCATGAATTCTGGGTTTTCCAAGATTGTTCTTGAGCTCAAATTCGACATTCAAAGGTGCCAAAGCTCATGATTTTGGTTCAAAACATGCAAATACATCACACTACATGAGAATGAAAGAGTATGACACCAGATTGTTCAAAATCATCATCTTATTCACAAATAATCCTCATTTCTTTTGTATGATCAAAATCCATGCATTCAAATTTCATACCAAATTCATATCTCTATAAATTCAACATGCATGCTACTCTTTGACCCCAATTCCATTTCAAATGGCACTAATGATGCTCATAACCATGAAACTCAACAAAACCATGCTTGCATGTATGCTCCAATGCTCAATCTTCCATAATTCACATATTACGTACTAGATTATGTAATTTCATAGGAATTCTCTACATGCATGCACACATGGACTCCAATCCCAACTTAATCAACTCAACTCGTGATCTAACTCACCATTTAATCTTCAATTCACAAAGTCACAACTCAAACTCATAAGTTAAGGGTTGATTACTCACCTAGGAGCTTTAATCTTCCAAACTTATGCTTAATCCTTGAGTTGGTCTTCAAATTATTCAAGCTTCAAGATCAAAACTTCAATTTCCTTCACCCTCTCTCTCTCTAGCCGACCCTCTCTCACTCTAAGGTGTAGAATCTGATTTTTGAGCTCCAAACAACAAAATGAGAGTGCAATTGGCCCTTATATATAAGCTCCTCTAATCACATTGTTTTAATATTAAATAATTGAGCACCATTTCATTAATTTAATTTATTTAATTTGATCCGAATGAATTTTCAATTAAATTTCTCCGTAGGCTCTAAAAATTACGCCAATCACAATGGCGTAGTCAATTTCGATTTCTGTGGCCGATAGGGCCTTCAATTTAAATTCTAAAGCATATAATCAAACAGATTTTCCTACAGCGAACAGATAGAAATTCAAAACCACATATATACACATAAATGGAACTCAAAATCATATCAAACACAAAATCACATTCGTAATAAGGACCAATTAGCATAATACGGGGCAAGGTTATCACAGTCTTCCCCCCTTTAGGAAGTTTGGTCCTCCAAACTTATTTTACCTTCGTCGAGAAACAAATGTGGATAGCATAGTCGCATTCCATCCTCTTTTTCCCATATGGCATCCGTCACATAGTGTTCTTTCCATTCCACTTTCACCATTGGGATGGACTTGCTTCTCAATTGTTTCACTTGCTGGTCAATGATTCGTTCTGGCCATTCGGCGTACTCCATATTTTCATCAATAGCTACCCAGTGATAATCAATCACATGGAACGGGTCTCGAAGATAACCCCTCAACATTGATACATGAAACACATTATGGATTTGTTCGAATTTGGGTGGCAAAGCGACTCGATAAGCAACTGGGCCAAGCCTTTCCAGAATTTGAAATGGTCCAATGTAGCGGGGCGACAACTTACCCTTCTTTCCAAACCTGACTTGGCCTTTCATCGGAGTCACACGGATAAACACATGGTCACCAACCTCATACTCGAGAGGTCTTCTTCGAACATCTGCATAATTCTTTTGTCGGTCCGGAGCTGTTTTGAGCCTTTGGTGAATGGTTTTGATCTTCTCAGAAGTGTCTTGCACAATTTCAGGCCCAAGAAGAGCTTTATCTTCGACTTTTGTCCAACAAATCGGTGATCTACACCTTCTACCATACAAAGCCTCGTATGGTGCCATACCAATGCTGGAGTGGAAGCTGTTATTGTATGCGAACTCTGCTAGTGGCAAATGGTCTTCCCAACTTCCTTGGAAATCTAAAGCACACATCCGAAGCATATCTTCCAAAGTCTGTATTGTCCGTTCTGATTGTCCGTCTGTCTGTGGGTGGAATGCGGTACTAAATCTCAATTCTGTCCCCATAGCCCTTTGCAAACTTTTCCACAATCTAGACACAAATTTTGGATCTCTATCCGACACAATAGACACCGGAACTCCATGTAAATGGACAACCTCATCAACATATATTGTAGCCAGTCTATAAGAATCAAATATAGTTCTAACAGGTAGAAAATGTGCAGATTTAGTCAGTCTATCAACTACAACCCAAATAGAATCCATACCTTGAGAAGTCCGAGGTAGACCAACTACGAAATCCATAGTCACATGCTCCCACTTCCATTCAGGAATAGGGAGAGGTTGAAGTAGACCGCTCGGTTTCTGATGTTTAGCTTTAACTTCCTGACATTGAAGACATTTGGACACATATTCTGTAATTTCTTTCTTCATTTTAGGCCACCAGTAGCTTTGTTTCAAATCCCGATACATTTTATTGTTACCCGGATACATATCAAACACTGATTTATGGGCTTCATCTAAAACCCTTTTCTTTAGTTTCGGAATATCTGGGACACACATTCGGTTTCGAAATCTCAACACTTCGCCTTCAATGCTGAACTCTGCTTTCGGACTTGTCTCAATTTCATCAATCACTTTCATGAGAAATTCATCTTCTTTTTGTTTCTGTTTAATCTCATTAATGATTGCCGGCTCGGCTGAAATAATGGCTATCAATCCGCCCTGTTCACACAATACCACATCAATCTCAGACTTCTCAAAATCCTGCAAGATTTCTTTCTGTTCAGTAAGCAAACAAGCCATACTTCTCATCTATTTTCTGCTTAAGGCATCAGCAACTGTATTGGCTTTCCCGGGGTGATACTGAATTTCAAGGTCATAGTCTTTTATCAATTCAAGCCATCTCCTCTGTCGCATATTCAACTCTTTCTGCGTAAAGAAGTATTTCAAACTCTTGTGATCCGTGTAGACTTCACATTTTGCCCCATACAAATAATGCCGCCATATTTTCAAAGCAAAAACAACTGCGGCCAATTCCAAATCATGTGTTGGGTAGTTTTTTTCATGTGGTCTCAACTGTCGGGAGACATAAGCAATTACTCGCCCATTCTGCATTAAGACACAACCCAAACCTTTATAAGATGCATAACTGAAAATCACAAAATTTTCCGTACCTGATGGTAGGGTCAAAACTGGTGCAGTGGTCAATCTTGTTTTCAATTCATGAAAGACAGTTTCCCTTTTGTCATCCTATTCAAACGGTTGCCCCTTGCGTGTCAGTTGGGTAAGTGGCACAACTATTTTCGAAAAGTCGTTCACAAACCTCCTGTAATACCCAACTAAGCCCATGAAGCTGCGGACTTCTGTCACATTTGTCGGTGTAGGCCAATTCACAATTGCTTCTATTTTCTGTGGGTCCACTAAAATCCCCTCTTTGTTGATAACATGCCCTAAAAAGATAACTTCATCCAACCAAAATTCACATTTCTTTAGTTTAGCAAATAACTTCTTTTCTCTAAGTATTTGTAACACAGTCCTTAGATGTTGTTCATGTTCAAGTCTATTCTTCGAGTATATGAAAATGTCATCAATAAAAACCACAACAAATTCATCAAGGTAGGTTTTAAAAATTCGGTTCATTAAGTCCATAAATGCTGCCGGAGCATTAGTCACTCCAAATGGCATAACAAGAAATTCAAAATGACCATACCTTGTCCTGAATGCGGTTTTCTCAACATCTTCTGCCTTTACTTTCAACTGGTGGTACCCGGATCTCAAATCAATTTTGGAAAACACTTGTGATCCCTGCAACTGGTCAAACAGGTCATCAATACGAGGTAGGGGATATTTATTCTTCATTGTTACCTTGTTCAATTCTCGATAGTCGATATACAAATGCAGGGTTCCATCTTTCTTTTTCACAAACAACACTGGTGCACCCCATGGTGAAGTGCTAGGTCAGATAAATCCTTTGTCAAGTAGGTCTTGCAATTGTTCTTTCGGTTCTTTCATTTCAGCAGTAGCCATTCTGTAGGGAGTTTTAGAAATAGGCTGAGTGCCTGGCACAACTTCAATAGCAAACTCTATTTCCCTATCCACCAATTCCCCTGGCAATTCATCTGGGAACACATCTGGAAATCCGTTAACAATAGGGATACTACTCAATTCAACATTCACAGATTGTTCAGACAACACATAGCACAAATAACCCCGGCCCCCTTTCCTGATTAATTTACATGCCTTCATTGCAGATATTAAATAAGGTGAAGGTACTGCCCTGTTACCCACAAACACAATTTATTCCTGTTCTGGTGGTCTAAACACAACCCGTTTTGTCACACAATCAATGGTGGCACAATATTTAGTTAACCAATCTATGCCCAAAATTACATCGAAATGTCTAAAGTTCAAGGGCAATAAATCTACATATAGGATGACATTCCGAATACGCATGTCACAAAAATGATATACAGATTTACACAATACAAATTCCCCGGATGGAGCAGATACACATAGCAGATATGGCAATAATTCTAGAGGGCTACTCAGTCTAGATGCAAATGCACATGTCACGAAAGAGTGTGTTGATCCGGAGTCAATTAACACAAAAGCATCTTGATTACATATAGAAATAGTACCTGAGACAACTGCGTTAGCATTTCATGTATCACCCGGAACAAGCGCGAAAACTCTCCCTTGCCTCACGGTATCCCCGGTGGTAGTAGATCTCATAGTATTTCCCGGCTTTAGGATTGATGCAGTTGAGCTAGCAGCTAGCTTTCCACTGTTTTGATTACAATCTCTAGCCATATGCCCCTGTTTACCACACTTAAAACAGGCTCTTGACACACGGTAACAAACCCCACGATGCCTTTTACTACAAATATTGCACATTGGGGATGTATCTCGGGAAGAATTAGAAGTACTGGAGGAGCCCGTATTCTGCTTCTTCAAAAATTTCTTCTTCGAAAAGAAGCCTTGTCTCTTACTACCTTTCCAATCTGTCATTGGTTTAATCTATCTAGCTATGTTAGCTTCTGACATTATGGCCTGATCCAGCACCCCAATATAGGTTTCCAGCTTTAGGACATTTACCCTTTCTAGAATGTCACTTCAAAGCCCACCTTCAAAATGTCTCGCTTTCTTGTAGTCGGTATCGATCACATGTGGTGCAAACTTGGCCAATTCAGTGAATTTGGCCTCATACTCAGCCACTGTCATGCTGTCTTGTTTAAGTTCCATGAACTCGGATACTTTCCTATCATGGACACACTGAGGGAAGTACTTATCATAGAAGACTTCCAGGAATTTTTCCCAGTTAACATCTTTACGATTTTCACGCATTAATATCCACCATTTTCTTGCTTCGTCTTCTAGCATAAAAATGGCTAGAAGCACTTTCTGTGTCTCCGAACAAGGCAACACTTCAAATAGCTTTTCGATGCCGAGAACCCATGCTTCGGCTTTCAACGGTTCTAATCCACCATGGAATTATGGCGGTTTCATCTTCTTAAACTCTTTGGTGAGAGCTATTATTCAGTCATCATTCTGTAAGTCTGGCACGAGTGGTGCCAGAGGTGGAGGTTGTGGTTGCTGCCACTGTTGTTGTTGCCTCAATGTCTCTGCCATTTCCTGAATCAATCTTTCCATTCTATCCATTCTGGCAGTAGAGGACTCCTCTATTTCATCACCTTTTGTTCTCACCATCTGATTAGACTTGCATTATACTTTATACAAAAGATTCACAGGTATGCATATACTAAAGAGCATACATACTCAAATAATTTGCAATGCAAGCAAATCACAACTTATAATACATAATCGTTCACATTAAAACATTTAAGCGTATTCTCGGTGCTTTCAGATTCATACTTATCACATGAATGCATCCTATCTCTTTTCTAGACGCTTATTGCTCATTTGGACAAGTGTGTGAGTTATTAACTCGTGCTCTGATACCACTCTGTCATGGCCTGAACCCACCCCTATGGGTTAAGGCCATAACCGGCTAGTAATCAAGGGATTACCTACCGCCTTAAACCATGTAAGACATAACTCATCAGAGTAAAGGGACCAAACGAAAGCAAATTTAAAACTTTGTCCATGGAGCTGTGCTTATATGCACATCATAACATTTCACATAAGTATTCGTTAATAACTCACATCAAAAGGGAAGTTAACATATAAACTGTACATACAGGATCATTCAAGTCTAAGTCAGTCAAACCCAAAGTTTATATACAAAAGTAGTTCAATGTTTTCGCCAACGTAACAAAACTATAACAAACGAACAAAAGAGGCGAAGACAAGTCTCGTGCGTGAGACGTTTGGGCTGACTCTCCAAAAACTTTGACTGTTTCTCACGTATTTCACCGAGGCTGGGTTTGGACGTCCCTTGGCTCACCTACATAGACATGAATGACCGTGAGCAAAAGCCCAGTGAATAATATCAAATCAAGAAAATACATGAACAGTCTTTGAAACAGTTACATTAGACGGCCTTGGGCCCAATTCATGTTTCTATTTAATATATCAATCGACTAAAGTTCTAGACGTATCAAACGGCCTCGGGCCCAATTAATTCATACCCGACGGCCTTTTGGCCCAATCCTTCGTATCCGACGGGCTTTGGCCCAATCGTTCAAATCTGACGGCCTTCGGCCCGATTGTTCATATCAAACTATCATTCATGTCAGACGGCCTTTGGCCCAATCATTCGTATCATACAGCCTCTAGCCCATTCATTCATGTCATACGGCCTCTGGCCCATTCACTCATGTCATACGGCCTCTGGCCCATTCATTCGTATGTCCGAGTATCATTCGTGTCAGACTATTATTCGTGTCAAATGGCCTTTGGCCCAATCATTCATGTCAAATGGCCTTCGGCCCAGTCAATTGTATCCAACGGCCTTTGGCCCAATCATATGGCGTAACAAATATTTGTCCCCAATTCAATGCAACAAACTTATAAGAATTATATGAAAGTAAGCAATTGGACAAATAACATACTTCAGATATCTTTAAGATATTACTCACAGTGTTTTGCCGGTGGATTCACCCTTGAGCTCGACCCTACACATTACATAACACATATGGGTCACAAACAATTCAATCCGTTCTTAATTCATACATCCCTCTTAGGCTTCTTTCTTATTCTTTTAGTTCATCCATAATGCCCAATGCATGCCTAAGAGTACTTAAAAGTGAAAGAGAACAGAGAATGAAACACAGAACTCCTTTACAAATTTTCTGAAACAGGGGTCCCCGCTCAAGGGTCGACTTTCCCGCTCGAGCGGACCCATTAGGTCTGCAAAAGTACTGGTTGCCTCATTTTTACGCTCGAGCTGAAAGTCACTCTACATAGCTCCCCGCTCGAGCGTGAACCTCCCTGCTCGAGCGGACATCAATGTCTACAAAATATTCTAGGAGCTCGTATTTTACGCTCGAGCGGCGATTCCCCCGCTCCAGCGGACTTCATGAATTCTGGGTTTTTCAGGACTGTTCTTGAGCTCAAATTCGACATTCAAAGGTGCCAAAGCTCATGATTTTGGTTCAAAACATGCAAATACATCACACTACATGAGAATGAAAGAGTATGACACCAGATTGTTCAAAATCATCATCTCATTCACAAATAATCCTCATTTCTTTTGTATGATCAAAATCCATGCATTCAAACTTCATACCAAATTCATATCTCTATCAATTCAACATGCATGTTAGTCTTTGACCCCAATTCCATTTCAAATGGCACTAATGATGCTCATAACCATGAAACTCAACAAAACCATGCTTGCATGTATGCTCCAATGCTCAATCTTCCATAATTCACATATTACATACTAGATTATGTAATTTCATAGGAATTCTCTACATGCATGCACACATGGACTCCAATCCCAACTTAATCAACTCAACTCATGATCTAACTCACCATTTAATCTTCAATTCACAAAGTCACAACTCAAACTCATGAGTTAAAGGTTGATTACTCAGCTAGGAGCTTTAATCTTCCAAACTTATGCTTAATCCTTGAGTTGGTCTTCAAATTATTCAAGCTTCAAGATCAAAACTTCAATTTCCTTCACCCTCTCTCTCTCTAGCCGACCCTCTCTCACTCTAAGGTGTAGAATTTGATTTTTGAGCTCCAAACAACAAAATGAGAGTGCAATTGGCCCTATATATAAGCTCTTCTAATCACATTGTTTTAATATTAAATAATTGAGCACCATTTCATTAATTTAATCTATTTAATTTGATTCAAATCAATTTTCACTTAAATTTTACTGTAGGCTCTAAAAATTATACCAATCGCAATGGCGTAGTCAATTTCGATTTTTGTGGCCGATAGGGCCTTCAATTTAAATTCTAAAGCATAATCAAACAGATTTTCCTACGGTGAACAGATAGAAATTAAAAACCACATATATACACATAAATGGCACTCAAAATCATATCAAACACACAATCACATTCGTAATAAGGATCAATTAGCATAACACGGGGCAGGGTTATCACAGCAGGAACTTATGCTCGAGCATAAAATCACACCTCATAGTATTTTGCAGAGGGCCAAAGTACTGAGAATGTGGAAATGCCGCTCGAGTGCAGCTTTTCCCACTCAAACGGGAAGACCAAAAATAGAGGAAAAATTACAACTCGATTAACTCAAGTTTCTTCGCAAAATTGGCAATAAGTAGGGTCCTAGCACAACCTTTTTTTTGGATAAATTAGTAATTTTATAACCAAAAAAGAAAGATCTATAATGAAGTTCAACACACATCTTTGTAGGAAGCACAAAAATAAACAGAACAAAACTACCCCCCACCAAAGGACACAAAACTAAGCCTACGAAAGGCATAAAACAACTATCACAACAATGAGGATTCAAAATTTTCCTCTCACACTTTTTAGGGTATGAAGTTTCTCTTTGAGTTTTCTTCTATTTTCCTCCTTAGAAGTCTCCTCCTCACTAGGGTCCCTTGGAGATGGATTCCTTCTATGATTTAGAATATTCATTTGACACAATAACTCTTGACTTTATTCACCATTCCCAAACTCTCTCATTTCACAAGATTTAATACCTTCAAAAGCATTAGATATAGAGGGGCCTGAAGACCGTGTCCCTCTCTCTTCATTTATCTGTGTTGGTGAAGCTTGCACACCATCTCTTCCCTTTTTCTTCTTCACCACTTCCCAATTAGTTGGAATTTGTGTTTTAGTCTCCTTGACTCTCCACTCTTGTTTGAAAGAGGGAGGATTCAATGTCTTTGGCTTTTGCGGGCACATATTAGTGGTATGACCAAATGTCTTACAAACATCACACCTTTGAGGCTTCCATGGAATCTCAACTCTAATATCATATGGGTCACCATAACCAAGATTTATTTTGAAAGACTCGAGGATCTCTTTATCTACTTCAATAAATATTCTCGCAAACGTAAGTCTGCTTCATTTAAAAGTAGGCTCATCCAAATAAAGAGGAGTTCCAATAATGCTAGCAATGTAACCCAAACCCTCTTTAGTCCAAAGCTCCAAAGGAACATTATACAACTTCATCCATAAAGGCACGCTCGAAAATTCACATTTTGATAGTTTTAGCCCAGGTTGCCATTTTTTTAACAACAATCAATCTAGCCCCAACATAATAGGGGCCATCTTCCAAAATTTTGTCCATAGCCTCTTCACTTTTTATTTTAAAAAAAGAAGAAACCATTATCAATAGAGACAACATCTTCAAGAAAATTTCCCCAAGTTTTTTTGCCTAAGTTTTCACATAATGGAAATAATTTTTTTTTTATCAATGAAGTATCTAACCAAGGCATTTTCCCAGAAGAAAAAACCTTTTTTAGAGATCTCAACAGGGACATTGTACATGCCATCTACTAGGTTCTCAATCTTATGGGCACCTATTTTTTACTTTAATTTTGACACCTTGTTAATCTCTTCTTTAACTAAAGAACCCCAAGATATTGGAGACTTACCTAACATAGCCAGTGTATCACCATTAGGACGATCACCCTTACTAGATTGTGTGCTTTCCATATCTAGTTCAACCGAAGCTCCATTTCTACCAGCTCCCACATTTTCATCACCCTTTCATTGCTTGGTGCCCATCACATCTCTCCTTTGATTATCAGCACTTAGTGAATCAGGTTTAATTGACATCACTATTTCGTTTGACTCCAAAGGGGACACAATGGCCAAATTTGGCCATTGTTCAAGCTCAATGAGCACTCTATTTGGTGTATTCCATGCATTAGATGTTTGACCTCCAATGTCTAGCTTTTTTGATGGTTGCTCAATTGAGGTTTGCATATCACAACTTTCCTCAATAAACCATAGCTGTGATGTACCAAGATCTCCACACAAACAGAGACCTACACAATCACACTCCAATGCATCCTATTTATGCAACTGGACTTGTGTGGGTATTAACAAATAAAAATGTAGCAGTTACTTACGATTTTACTCATAAACTCCTTTTGTTGTGATTGCGTATAAAGAATTTCAATTTAAGAGTTTGTGGATTCCAAATAATTCAATGTTGGCCATAATCATTTCAAGAGTTTGGTCAATAGTCGGGAAAACTCATGATCGAACCTAACCACAAACTATCACAAATAATGTCTTTTTTTGCAACTAAATTTTTGTTTCGGTTTTTCTGTTGTCACATAAAGATTTTTTTTCTCATCCTTTTTTTTTTTTTTTTTTTTTTTTGTGGTGCATTACCTAGTATATCTTCGCAAATAATATTTTTTGCGTCGGTTCCTATATACCCTTAACATATAACGCGTGATTGGTTTTGTATTCCAAGACATGTTAAGAAACTATTGGATGGCTCATAGAACTAATTCCCAATGAAAACGTTTGGTTGTGACAATTACATATAATATTCTTTCAGAATGCATTAATGTTGTGATTGAATCATAAATTTATATAGGGATTTAGAAAAATAAAAAAAAGGACAGAAACAGAGAAACAAATAATAATTTATATTGTATTAACATTGTCTTCACATTTTTCCTTTTCCTTTTTAAATTTTTACCCAAATATATGAGCAAACACAACCTAAAAGTGTTGCTAGTTTAGGGCATGTTTGTTTGAAAGATTATAATTAGATTGGGTAGGACTATAAGTACAATAAGATTGAGTGATGAGATTACTAATGTGGTGATATTAGGTTGGAGATATAAAAATAGTGTGTGTTTGTTTGCCTACTAGTATGGTGACTTTTGTAGGACAATCTTCACTGTATTCGAAGAATTAAAGAAATGACAGAAACTGTTTGATTACAAAAATCAAAACAGTATATAACTTTAAAAAAAAAAACAGATTCTTATTTTGTTACAAAAACAAAATCAGAATCTGATAAAAATAAATAAAATAGAAAGTAAATTAATTACTTACCTTATTAATTTGTCAAACAAATTTTTGATTAAGTCCAGTGTTTAACACTGTGTCCTTAAGACAGATTCATCCTCTCCACGGTGCTTTCAGATTGTGGACGTCTATCTCCTAGGATAAAATGATTAGTAGTGAATAGTAGCAGAACTACAAACTATTCACACACTTTGTGTTTACACTCTTTCTCACAGGAAAATAATGTAGCCAAGTGCAGAGAGAACAATAGTAGAATTTAGGACGAAAATTCAAGTGATAAATGAAAATGAGGGATTGCCTATTTATAGATCGAATGGTGGCTATTCAGTTTGAATCCAACAAGCAGCAGATCTGTTTGAACAGGTACAAGACCTGTTCGGTTTGAATGAACAGATATGGCACTGTTTGGGTTTTGAATTTAAATAGATTTGAATATGTGCGGATAGAATTTAAACAGATATATATCTATTTGGGTTTGAACTTGAACAAATTCGAATCTGTTTGGAAAAATATAGAACCTATACTGAAATTTTGAAGAGGTGCAAACAAATTTGAATTTTCCAACCAAAATTTGAAATTAAAATTGGACAGATTTTATTTTACCAAAAAAAAAAAAAAAAATTCAAATGTTTTTAGCCCAAAAAGATAAGTATTGGGCCGAACAAGCCCAACCCAACCTCACACCACGCATCCGCGTCCAAGCTCAGGACCAGCCAGGACTGACGGCGGCAGCGGCGCGCGCGTGTTTATTTTGGGTCTAATGGGTCTAGCTCACTTTGTCCATAACCTCCCCCTTTACAACTTAAGTGCCCCTTGGGGCCTACCCCAAGTTCCAAACCCAAGCTTTATAAACCCGCACAAAGTTTGCCAACCAAACCAAAGTGGGACAAGCCTTAACTTAAACCTTTATGGAAATTTCACCAAAATACCATTTCTATGGAGCTCACTTTGGTTCAATTTCCCATTCACCCGATAATGGTTTTGAGCAACCAAATATACTACGTGAATTAGAATGCGACATAGAACGCATTACTACTTAGACCCGCCAACTTTGGCTCATGGGTCCCACCTAAAAATTAGACCAAAGTTTGGGAAAAATTTATTTTTCCAAAAACATTTCTAACAATCCCCCATATGAATGGAATTTGATGACAACGGAAATGCAACAATATGCAGAATTTGTTGAAAGAGTATAAATCAAAAATATCTTGCATCAGGATAGGTAGCTTTCTACCATGAACTTTCCCTATTGATAACCTATCGGGCTTACTAGCTAACCAATGGACGCGATTTCTTGAATTGTTTAGCCGTTTGTTTAAGCCAAGACAATAGATTTCACACAAAATATCTTCTGACACATCGTGGTTCTCACAGTTGTGTTCATTTTGGCCTTGAACGCTCTTAGTTGTTCATGAGTGCTTCTAGAGAATTTAGCCTCTTCATTCTCATAGAACCGGCGTCATTTTGACACTCATATAGGTGATTCTTATCATGAGTATCTCTAATACTCATCTTGATTTTTATGCCTAAATCAAGATATAAGTAATCATTAAAAGCAAAGCTTAACCTTAAACTCCTACATATAATACATGTTGCAGATATCACTCTCACCATAGGAATGGTTAGGGAATTTTAATCCCTTGGTGATTTCTAGCGAGCCACACATAACTTAGTTGTCCCTTTGAACTTAGTTCTTGGGATCTCTAGTCATTTAAGTAGGGTTACCATTATAATCACTCTTTCGTAATAAGCTTTAATCCCATCCCCTTCGATGAACTATACACTTGCTCTTTTGCCAAACCTTTTGTTGACGGATCCGCAATATTCTCCTTAGATTTTATATAATCTATTGAGATTATTCGATTTGAGAGCAATTGCCTTACAGTATTATGACGACGACGAATGTGTCGTGACTTACCATCATACATATGACTTTGTATCCTGTCTACTGCCGATTGACCATCACAATGAATGCAAATAGCTGACACAGGTTTTGGCCACATTGGAATGTTTTCTAAGAAGCGGCGAAACCATTCTACTTCTTCTCCTGCTTTGTCTAAAGCGATGAACTCATATTCTATTGTGGATCATGCGATGAATGCTTGTTTCGTGGATTTCCAAGAAACAACAATGCCTCCCAGGGTAAAGACATATCCACTATTGGATTTTGAATCTTTAGTATCCGGTATCATATTAGCATCACAATAACCTTCGAGTACTGCTGGATATCGAGTAAAGTTCAAACCATGATCACGGGAAAACCTTAGATATCTAAGAACCCGAATGATCGCTTTCCAATGGTCTTCTCTGGGTTACTAGTGTACCTACTCAATTTACCAACAGCATAAGCTATATCAGGATGAGTACAATTCATTAAGTACATTAGGCTTCCAATGATTTGGGAATATTTTAGCTGAGACATCGCATCATCTTTATTTTTCGATCAATAACGACTGATGTCTACAGGTGTTGCTATATTCATATCATCCTTGATATATTTACCAAGAATTTTCTCAATATAATGAGATTGAGATAATGCATACCCACCAGATGTTTTAGTAATTTTCATTCCAATGTTACATCTGCAACCCTCATATCTTTCATATCAAATCTTTTGTTCAATATTTGTTTAGTTGATTTGATCATGTTTTGACTGCTTCCAATGATAAGCATGTCATCCACATAAAGACAAACGATGACATAACCTTTGCCGGTGTTTTTAACATAGACGCACTTGTCACATTTGTTTATCTTAAACCCATTAGTAAGCGTAGCATGATCAAATTTTTCATGCCATTGCTTAGGAGCTTGTTTTAATCCATAAAAAGATTTTACAAGCCGACAAACTTTCTTTTCTTGCCCTGACACTACAACCCCTTTGGGTTGCTCCATATAGATCTCTTCATTTAGACCACCATTTAAGAAGTTGTCTTAACATCCATTTGATGTATTTCTATAGCAATAAGCATGCGGATGGATGTTATTCTTGTCACAGGGGAATATTTTTCAAAATAGTCTAGACCTTCCTTTTGTCTGTAACCTTTTACTACAAGTCTTGCTTTATACTTGTCTATTGAACCATTTGCTTTCATTTTTCTCTTGAATATCCATTTATATCCAAGAGGTTTAGAACCAGGTGAAAGATCCACCAATTCCCAAGTATGATTTTGCATAATGGATTCAATTTCATTATTAACAGCCTCTTTCCACAAAGGTGCTTCAGGATCTATCATTGCTTCCTTAAAGCTTTAAGGTTCATTTTCTAACAAATATGTCAAAAAATTTGAACCAAAGGATTTTGATGTTCTCGTTCTCTTACTTCGTCTTAGTTCATCATCAGTTAAATCCTGTTGGTCGAGACCATTACTAGTATCTTGTGTTTGATTGTCATTAGTCTCCTGACTTTGTGTACAATCATAAGTTCTTTTCTGTGAACTTAATTCCTTTCCTTTCTTGTAAGGAAAAACATATTAAAAAAACACAACATTCCTTGACTCTATAATAGTGTTCATATTTATATCTAGTATTTCTGATTTGTAAGTCAAAAACCGATATGCACTATTATTCTGAGCATAACTAATAAACACACAATTCATTGTTTTTGGTCCTATCTTTGTCTTTTTCAGAACAAGAACTTCCACCTTTGCCAAACACCCTCACACTTTTAAGTATTTGTAGGAAGGTGGTCAACCTATCCACAATTCATAAGGAATGCTACTCATTTTGTTGTGGGGTATTCTGTTAAAAACATAATTAGTAGACAATATTGCTTCCCCCCACAAGTTCTGCGGTAAGCTTGAACTTAGTAACATGGCATTCATCATTTCTTTAAGGGTTTTATTCTTCCTTTCAACAATTCCATTTTGCTATGGAGAATAGAGTGATGTAGTTTGGTGAATAATGCCATGTTGTGCACAAAATTCATTTAAAGGTGCATCATATTTACCACCTGTATCACTTCTGACCATTTTAATGGTTTTACCAAGTTGATTTTCAACTTCAGTTTTGTAGAGTTTAAATATTTCCAAGGCTTCATCTTTACTTCTAAGTAAATATAAATAACAATATCTTGTGCAATCATCAATAAATGTTATAAAATACTTTTTGCCTCCTCTATTTTGAACAAATTTAAGATCACATACCTCAGTATGAATTAATTCTAGAGGTTCGGTTTTTCTTTCAGCTGATTTAAATGAAGCCTTAGTTAGTTTCGCTTCTACACAAATCTCACATTTGTGATTAGGATCAATTTCAAACTTTGGTATATAATCCAAATCAATTAGTCTATGCAAAGAATAAAAATTTACATGTCCTAATCTACCATGCCATAAATTTGACTCAAGAATATAAGCAAAAGATGTGTTATTCTTATTAATAGAAAGTTTTGGTACAATAGTCATTACATTCAACTTGAAGAGACCATCACTCATGTATCCCTTACCAATAAACATACCACTTTTTGTTAATACAAATTTATCAGATTCAAATAGAAGCCTAAAATCATTTTTACTTAACAAAGAACTAGAAACTAAATTCTTCAGGATGTCTGGTACATGTAGCACGTTGTTGAGGATCAGTTCCCTCCCCGAAGTCATCTTCAAGATTACTTTCCCTTGTCCATCAACAGCAGAAGTAGACGAATTTCCCATGAATAGTTGTTCACCATTTGCAGCCTCATTATAAGTAGTGAACATCTTTCTGTCCGTGCAAATGTGTTGAGTTGCTCTTGTGTCAACCCACCATTCCTTGGGATTTCCAACCAAATTAGCCTCACAGATCACAATAGAGAGATTGATGTCATTTACCTCGTATGAGATGTAATCAACTTCTGTGACATTGGCTTGATTGGTAGTCTTCTTGCTTGTACTTTCGCGATCCTTTTTAGAGCGTCGGCAATCAGAGGCACGATGTCCAGTCTTGCCATAGTTATAGCATTTACCTTCGAACTTTTTATTGCCATTGTTGTCGCTTTATTTAGGACCATCTCCAACAAACTTCCTCTTTTGTTATGTGGTTTGGGCACTTGTTCAACCACATTAGCCTTGGATTCAATGGGATTTTTACCATTCCTCTTTTCAGCCTTCCGGTTGTCTTCCTTAATTCTCAGTCTTACAATCAGTTCATCCATGGTCATCTCTTTGTGTTTATGTTTTAAATAATTTTTGAATCTTTCCAAGTCGGTGGTAATTTTTCCACTAACGCAGCAACTTGGAAAGACTCGCTAAGAGACATACCTTCAGTATGAATATCATGCAAAATTAATTGAAAACTTTGAACTTGAGAAATTACTGCTTGGGAGTCTACCATAACAAAGTCCAGAAATTTACCGATAACAAATTTCTTTGTGTCGACATCCTCTGTCTTGTATTTTTTTCTCCAAACAATCCCACAATTCTTTTGCTATTTTCAGAGGACTGTAAACATTGTATAACATGTTGTCAAGCCCATTGAGGATGTAGTTTCTGCACAGAAAATCAGAATATTTCCAAGCGTCTACAACGGCAACAACTTGCCGATCACTTTCATCGTCTGTAAGTATTGGAGCCTCTTCATAGAGAAACTGGGCTAGATTTAGAGTTGTAAGATAGAACAACATTTTCTGCTCCCATCTCTTAAACTCGGTGCTATTAAATTTTTCTCATTTTTCTCCATGATTATTGGATTGAACATGGTTCTGGATAGGGACCGGAGTTGTTGTAACAATTGGAGTACTACTTTCAGTTGCAGTAGCCATAATATCTAATTACAAAAATAAGAAAAAACCGAAACACAAATTAATTTTCTAGTTACTAAAAGCATAAAATAAATTATAACATAATATAATTTTACTTTTCTAGTTACTAAAACTAGAAAAATAAAATACTACACAAATTAATATTTTGAAATTGTTAATGACAAACAGTATATTACTACTATTTGTCAAAGAAAATAAACAGTATATTACTACTATTATCAAACAGTATATAACTGCTATTTGTATTTTCCAACCATAATATCACTTTGTAAAACCATAGAAAATAAATACAATGAAGATACCAAAAAATAATATGCCTTAAGATTGTAGGACAATCTTCACTGTATTCGAAGAATTAAAGAAAGGAGAGAAACTGTTTGATTACAAAAATCAAAACAATATATAAATTAAAACAAAACAATAGATTCTTATTTTGTTACAAAAACAAAATCAGAATCTAATAAAAATAAATAAAACAGAAAGTAAATTAATTACTTACCTTATTAATTTGTCGAACAAATTTTTGATCAAGTCCAGTGTTTAACATTGTGTCCTTAAGACAGATTCGTTCTCTCTACGGTGCTTTCAGATTGTGGACGTCTATCTCCTAGGATAAAATGACCAGCAGTGAATATTAGCAGAACTACAAACTATTCACACAGCGAACACACTTTGTGTTTACACTTTTTTTCACAGGAAAATAATGTAGCAAAATGCAGAGAGAACAATAACAGAATTTAGGACGAAAATTCAAGTGAAAAATCCAAATAAGGGACCGTCTATTTATAGATCGAATGGTGGCTGTTTGGTTTGAATCCAATAGGTAACAGATCTGTTTGAACAGGTACAAGACCTATTCGATTTGAATAAACAGATATGGCACTGTTTGGGTTTTGAATTTAAACAGTTTGGAGCTATGCAGACAGAATTTAATAGATATAAATCTATTTAGGTTTGAATTTGAACAAATTCAGATCTGTGCGGACAAATATGGAACCTGTATCGAAATTCTGAAGAGGTGCAAACGAATTTGAAGTTTTCCAACCAAAATTTGAAATTAAAACTAGATAGATTTCATTTTGCCAAAAAATAAAATTAAATTTAAATGTTTTTGGCCCAAAAAGATAAGCATTGGGTCAGACAAGCCCAACTCAACCTCACACCATGCATCTGTGTCCAAGCCCAGCCTGGCCTAGACGAACTGCGGTGGTGGCCCGCGCGTCTATTTATTTTGGGTCCAATGGGTCTAGCCCACTTTGCCTTTAACATCCCCCTCTACAAAACTTGAGTGCAACTTAGGGTCTACCCCAAGTTCCAAACCCAAGCTTTATAAACCCACAGAAAGTTTGCCCACCAAACCAATGTGAGACAAGCCTTAACTCAAACCTTTATGAAAGTTTCACCAAAACACCATTTCCATGGATGTCACTTTGGCTTCAATTTCCCATTCACTTGATAATGGTTTTGAGCAACCAAATATACTACGTGAATCACAATGCGACATAGAATGCGTTACCACTTAGACCCACCAACTTTTGTGCATGGGTCGCACCTAAAAATTAGACCAAAGTTTAGGAAAAATATGTTTTATCTAAAAACTTTTATCACATACAATATAACTTTGTTGATTTTGTAAGGTGGAGGGAAAAATGGCCTTTTAATCATCAATCCATGCAAGGAAATTAACAATCTCAACCCTCCCATAGGAATGGTAATCCTATTGGAGGGATTCATACTCCACTAGGATTGCCAATCTTATACATTTTATTTCAAACAAACATGAATTAGGTGGATCTCACAAATTGCTAATTCAATTCCCTCTCCAAACTCTCAATCAAACATGGCCTTAGGAAGAAGAGAAAAGTAAATTTTGCAATTTCATGCCAAGTATTCAAATTGGCCGGTTATACAATTCAAACATTCTAAGGTCATCTAATGATAGCAACAATCGTGTAATTTACAAAGATGGCTATCTAACACATAAAGCAATAATTCTACATTCACACAAAAACATATGAAGAAAATTGCACACAAAAATCATTGCAATTGGTGCTGTACAAAAAACAGTGTTTACACAAAAATAACAGATTTAGATTTATTTAATTCGAATTATAAAATAGAAGATAAAAGAACTACAAAAGCTGGAATTTACTACTTGCATGAAGAACAAAAACTAACATAAAGCAAATAAAATTTTGAAGAGAAATACAGAAAAAAAAAATTAGTAAGAAAAGCAAGCCCAAGATCCCTGGGCATGGCCCGGTTAGGTCTGAGCGGGTGGCGCGCACGTGTGGCATTTTTTACATAATCAACTTAGACCATAATCTTGATTCAATCCCATCCTTGAAGCATCAATAACTCCCATTTCTTCGAAAAATTTGGATGCGCCAAATGGTTCGTATCCTTAGGTAAAACTAGGGATTTATATTCACACAAAAAAAAAACGAGGGATTTAAATATCCATTAACGTTTCCCTCTATAATTAATGTGTGATAGATAGTTACACACCTTCCATATACCTCATTTACAAGGCCAACTCTATAAGATAGGTTCTCATTCAATTCTTAATAATTTTTTATAATTTTTTTTGTGATATAAAGATCTCATTGTAAAGAATCTAGACCCAATTGGACCCACCTTAACCGTTGGTTGGGACCTACTCTAATTTCGCATTAATGTCACCAAAAACCATTATTTTCCAACAATCCCCCACATGAATAAAAATTGACCCCTCCCCCCCCCCCCCTCAAAAAAAAAAAAAAAGGATAACGTTTGACAACAAAGGCTCGGAGAGAGAGCACACAAAATAACCCTTCGTCAAAGAAGGTAGCTTTTGGCCTTAAACCTTTCCTAGTGAAAGTCCATCAGATTTATTGGTTGATCAGTGAACATGATGTTTTGAATTGTTATACCATTTGTGTAAACTAAGACAACAAACCTCACACAAGTGTTACTCCAACCATCGTTCTATTCTGACTGCTGTGTTCATTTTGGCCCTGAACACTAGCCTAGTTCATGAGTGGTTTTAAACAATTCAACCTTGTCAATTCTTAAAGAAATGGTCCCATTTTGCACTCAGATAGGTGACCTTAAGGTATTTCGCTATACCATGCTTGACTATTCAATGTATACAGTCCGTTAAAAACATCAACTTCACCTTCTACCCTACAAGTTATCACTATATACAGGAAGGAGTAGGAGTATTTCGGCCAATGTGGAATATCTTCACTGAAATAGTGGAGCCATTTAGCTTTTTTTGTTGTTTTGTCTAAAGCAAAAAACTCATATTCCATTGTTGATCTTGATTTACACATCTACATACAAGATTTCCAAGAAATAGTTGCCCCTCCTAGAGCGAACACATTTATATCAGATATCCAATTCGCGTCATTATAGTATTGTTGGATATCTAGTGTAATGCACTCCATAATCCTAGATGTAACGTAAATACCTTAACGCCTGCACAATTTCCAATGAGTAGCATTAAGATTGCTTTTGTATCTACTAAGCCTGCTAACCGAGTAGGCTATATTTGGCCATGTACAACTCATCAGATATATTAAATTCCCAATGATTCGAGAACATTCAAGTTGTGTGACACACTCACCATTATTCTTGGCCAAATGTAGACTAAAGTCTACAGGTATCATTGACACATTCGTATCTGATCTACTAAACTTCTCAACTATCTTATCTACATAATGAGACTGAGACAATATAATACCACCCGATGTTCTAGTGATCTTATTACTCAGAATAATATCTTCAAGGTCCATATCCTTCATATCAAACTTAGAGTTTAACAACTTCTTGGTAGTTCTAATCATTTCATCATTACTACCAACAATCAGCATGTCATCAACATATAGACACAGAATGACATAACCTTTGTCAGTGTCTTTGACATATACACATTTGTCACACTTGTTGATTCAAAACCCACTTGACGACATAGCATTATCAAACTTCCCATGCCATTGCTTAAGGGCTTGCTTCAAACTATACAATGATTTGACAAGCTTATAAACTTTCTCACCTTGCCCTGGAGCTGAAACCCCTCGGGTTGCTCTATGTAGATTTCTTTATTCAAATCTATATTTAAGAAAGTTGTCTTTACATCCATTTAATGCATCTCTAAACTACACAATGCTACTATCGGAATCACCATACGAATTGATGTTATTCTCGTCACAGGTGAATACATATCAAAATAATCCAGGTCTTCTCACTGCCTATACCTTTTGATAACTAGCCCAGTTTTATACTTATCAATCGATCCTTCAGTTTTCATTTTTCTTCTAAAGATCTACTTAAAAGGTTTATTACCTGGGGGTAAATTAACGAACTCTGAACTGTGGTTCTATAAGAGGAAGTCAATTTCACTTTTGATAGCTTCTTTCCACAAAGGACTTTCTGATGAAGTCACAATTTTGTGGAAAGTCAGAGGCTCTTTCTCCAACATATAAGTCAAGAAGTATGGACCAAAGGACTTTGAAGTCCTAGACTTTTTACCCCTCCTTGGCTCATCTAATTCCTCATGTAATCATTATCACTAGCAACTTCCTCTGTTTGCTTCACAGTACTCGGATCCCCTACTCGGGTTTGGTAAAGAAATACATCTTCCAAGAAAGACACAATCCTTGACTCCATGATGATATTCTTGTGCATATATGAAATTTCATGTTAGTGCACAAGAAACCTATATGCACTACTATTTTGTCCATAACCAATGAATATATAATCCACAGATTCTGGGCCTATCCTTGTTGGAAAATAATGATTTTTCAGTAACTTTAATTCGAAATTAAAGTGGGATCCAACCGCCAGTTGAGGTGGGTTTGAGTGCGGTTGCATTCTCTTAAGTGAGAAGATTGCAATATAAAAATAATTAGCCAAAAGTTGTGAATGAGAATTGTCTCATAAAGTGGGCATCAATAAAAGTTGGGCTTAGATTTGGACTTAGTTTTGGTTTGGACTAGGCCTAGGCTTATACTTGTGCATGTGCTGGGTTTGGTCTTAGACTTGGACATGGACTTAATCTTGAGCTTGAGCTTGGGCTAAACTGTGCTATGTTGGGCTTAACTTGTGTATGTGTTTAAGATTGGGCTTGGATCGGGTTGTGACCCAACACCCGTATCCATTTTGTGACCCATCTGGTCTAATTATGAAAACGTATGCATTATATATACATTATGATTTCTATAATGTTTTTGGAGTTTTAAACCTATGTAACTCTAGCCCTAATGGCTAGAATTTATGGCCTTGGTTAATGGCAATTTGATGACCCTATTGATGTTAGCCTTCTAAAGAAGGATCTCCTCTACAAGTATAATGGAGGCATTTCCCCTTCAACTTAATAGGTTGTTTTTAGAGAGGTTTTTTAGTGATGGAAAATGAGATGGTGTTTTGAGATAATAAAGTTGGAGATGATATTTATACCAAAAAAAATTTTCCTATCTTCTTTTTGCTCGCCTTTCTTTGGTTCTTGTTAGAGAAAGTGCGTGTTGCCTTTGTTAAGTTCGCTGAAGCTATTCAACAGGTGCTTCTGAATGAGCTGGTTTCGATCGTCGTATCTTGGGAGATAGATGCTTGCGTACCTCCAGCACCCATTGGGAGGCAGTGAATTTGTTTTAAGGAAACCGTGGCATCATATAGGGTTCGGTTTGCATTTCTTATCTTTTGTTCTTCAAACTTTTAGATTTAAATTCTTTCTTGTATATTATTTTGTATGTCTATGTGAGTCCTTGTTGTGATATGTTCCATGCTGTAATCTAGTTTGTTCCTTTATTTTTTAGTTTTGTAGTTTATTCTGTATTTCATTCTTTAATTAAAAATAAAAAATTTGTTTTGTCATTTCTATTTAATTTATTTTTTTATATTTTTCTAGTATTATTATGGAAAAATACCAACAATCCTAACCCACTTGAGTGTAGGTTTCCCCACTTTAGCAAGACACCCCCACATTCATAAGAAAATATATGGACGCCTGTGGCCTTTCCATAATTCATATGAGGTCTTGTCCACCTTTTTCTGAGGAACCTTATTCAGAACATAATTCGCGGAGAGAATTGTTCCCCCCACATGTTCTGTGGCAATCCAGAACTAATCAATATTGCATTCATTATTTCCTTTAATGTTTTATTCTTTTGCTCAGCAATGCCATTAGACTGAGGGGAGTAAGGAACTATGGTTTGGTGGATAATCTCATTTTGAGCACAAGTCTCAATAAACGGTGATTCATACTCATCACCACAATCACTTCTCAGTGCCTTTATCTTTCAGCTTAATTGATTCTCAACTTCATTCTTATAAAAAAAAATTAAATTTATCAATAGCATCATCGTTACTTTTAAGCAAATACACATAACAATATTTAGTGCAATCACTGAAAAAAGTAATAAAATACATATTGCCACCTCGGATTTGTATGAACTTCAAGTTACACACATCATTATGCACTAAATCTAAAGGCTCGAAACATTTTTTTAGTAGGATGAAACGAAATCCTAGTCAACTCAGCTTATACACAAGTTTTACACTTGTGATTTTGATTAATCTTGAAAGATGGTATGTGATCTAACTTGATTAATCTAAATAAAGAGTCAAAATTCACATGACTTAATTTACCATTCCACAAACTAAATGGCTCAAGCATATAAGCAGAAGATAAAGCTTTCGCATTAATCTTTGAGATAATTGTCATCACATTTAACTTAAACATACCACCCTACAAATATACCTTACCCACATAAACTCTACTCTTCATCAATACGACCTTATCGAATTCAAAAACCATGCGGAAACCATGCTTACTTAGGAGGGACCCCGAGACTAGGTTCTTGTGAATGTTCGGCATAAACATGACATCATTAAGAGTTTGCTCCTTTCCTGAAGTCTTTTTCAGGACCACCTTGCCCTTTCCCTTAATGGTCAAGGTTGCAGAATTTCCTATGAACAACTTCTCGCTGTTTGTAATTGGCTCGAAGCTTCTAAACACCCTATTCTCTGCACAAATGTAGCGAGTGGCACCAGTGTCCACCTACCATTCCCTTATATTGGATCCCACTAACTTCACTTTAGTGACAGCAGTGGAAATATGCATATCATCTACATCTTAAGAAAGACCCTCCATTTCTACTATGTGAGCACAATCCTTGTTCTTGAATTCCTTCTTTGGCTTGCGGTAGTCAGCAGCCTTATCTCCATTGCTTCCACAATTGAAGCACTTACCAAAAAAACTTATAACTAGGTTCTTCCTGCTTATAGACTAGCCTCTTTGAGACTCCATCTTTAGGCTCCAACTTTGAGCCTTTGTTCACAAGTTGCTTCTTCTTAACCCCTGAAGACTTGTCATGCTCAACCACATTGGCCTCAACAGTGAGGGTACTCCCCCATTTCTTCCTGTTATCCTCTTCAATTCGGAGTCGGACAACGAGCTCTTCGACTGTCATCTCCTTTTGCTTGTGCTTCAAGTAGTTCTTGAAGTTTTTCCAAATTAGGTAGCTTCTCTATCAAAGTAGTTGCCTGAAAAGATTCACTCAGGAACATTCCCTCTGCATGAATATCATGTAGAATCACTTGAAAATCTTGGACCTCGCTAATGACGATTTTTGAGTCCACTATTTTGAAATCCAAAAACTGGTCAACCACAAATTTCTTTGCCCTGATATTCTCAATTTTGTATTTATTGTCCAAGGAATCCCCTAACTCCTTTGTTGACTTCTTAGCACAATACATGTTGAAAAGCGTATCTGCCAAGCTGTTGAGAACATAGTTTCGACAAAGGAACTCTGATTGTTTCCAAGCGTCTAGAGCCATCAGCTTTTGTTTATCTTACCCATTCTCCTCCACGACTAGTGGATCCTCACTCAAGAACCTCGTAAAGTTAAGAGTAGTTAAGTAAAATAGCATCTTCTGCTGCCACATCTTGAAATTCACGCCGGTACATTTCTTCGGGCACTCATAATGATTAAGCGGTCCCCTTGGAATAGAAACATGAGTCACCACAGGGTTCATATCATGGTTCATCATAGGGGTTAGCATTCTAGTTGATACGGGATTTAGATTTCCACCATCATTCACAACTCCGATACTAGTTGCAAAAAAACCTCGATAACAGTTACCATTTTTTAAGAACACAATAGAATTTTAACTATTCAGTTTTTTCAGAAAACAAATTAACACTAGGAAATCTCAAAACACTGAAACTGAATTCAAAATTAATCTCACCACTGATTTCAAAAATCAAATAAAGTCACCTATCTGTTTACCTATTTTTTCAATGTATCTATTACCTCATCGCTACTAGATGTCATGGCCGGCCAACAGTGTCGGCCATCACTGACCGCTAGTGACTTTGTAGGATGCTTTTTGGGGTTACTGAGTGCGCCCAACAGTTCAAACTCCCGATCTCCTAATCTAGTCTCACAAGTGCAATGTGAAACATAAATGAGAGTCCAGATCCAACAATTTGTATGGAAAATCTATTTTATTGCAAAAATCTTTGCTAGAAATGGACTACATCACCAGATTTCAGAGTCGCCACCTAATCTTTTGGGAAAACTAGGAAACCCATGACTTGTACCAAAGGTCACTATCCGTCATAACCAAAATGTCTTAGTTCGGAAACATACGTATGAAGGGGGAAGGTCATGATTTCAGCATCCCTGGTCACTCGATCAAAAAATTGGCCTCTATTAAGTAATGATATGAGTTTTATAGTCTCCATATGTTCATATTCCGATTTTAACAATGCTAACATTACTATTTGAGGCAGAAAAGTATAGATTGTGTCACTTGTTTTGGTTATGTTTTGATTTTGTGTATATTGGAAAATCTTTTTGCACAACTCACAAAAAAACAAGGAGTTCAGAAGCATAAGAATCAACCACATTCCAACACAAGCAACATTGCCTCCATCCATTGGCACTCATATCGATATTCCACTTAAGCATATAGCCACATGGTATAATGCAGGATATAGTAAGTAACATGTACATGTAAGATGCTAAAATTAAAAATGCTCACCTAGTACTAACACATTACATGTGTATCATCTCAAGGCATGAAGTAGTGCATATAATCATTTCAGAAATGATAAATTCCACAAATGCAAGTCATGAATATGATAATAAAACATGATGCTGCGTATATAAAAAGCGTATAAAGGGATAGAAAGACGTAGGGTTGGAAGTTGTTACAACAATTGAATGAATAGAAGACGTGGGAGTGGAAGTTTATTACAACAAATGAATTGATTCAGCCATATTAAGTTGAATCTAACAAATCATGAGATAAAAGCAAATGAACTATAAACAGCAGCCTCAAGAACCCAGGAGATCACTCTCCAAAAGCTGTAATGTTTTTCTTTATTCTGTCTGTGGAAAAGATAACTGATCGGATGGGAGTTCCGTTGGCTGGATGATTCTCGGCGGGTCGGATGAAAGATCTGAGGGAAATTCTGCTTTGCATAGCAAAACCAAAAAAAAACTACAACACCTTCCAAAAGGGTGCTCATCCTTTCTACCTATTCCCCTCACAGGAACACTCAAGGGAGAGGTAGAGGAGCCTCAACCCACAATTAGCAACACAAGAATCCACTAATAATATAATATTTACAACAGTTTTCCAAATGAAGTAGAAATTGAGATTGGGGAAAATTCAAGCCTAAGAAATGAATGAGCACCTACAATCATCTCTTTGTGAACAATGACAGGATAATGCCTAGATTCATGATATTAACTGGAGAAAGTAGATTAATGCTCACTATTTCTTGGTAGAAGTTTTGGCTTTAAAGTAAGAGATTCATCAAAGGCTATTGAAGACTTCTCTCCTATTCATGGAACAATGATGTTTCCGTCCTTTCCCATGTTTACAAAAGATTGAGAAGAGAGTTTTCAATATCTTTGGCCGAGAACCTCTTACTCTACTTCCAAGAAGAAGAAAAAAAAGAAAAGAAAAAAGAACTAACAACCTTCTCAACATCCAATCTCATGGATCATCTAAATAGCTCCACGTGACAACTACATCCATGGATTGAAGCACATGAGCCAACATGCTTGAATGGTTATATAAGTAATGAGAAAGTGCAAGAATATGAAAGAAACTATTCTTTTTAATCAAATTTGTGGATATGTGGCTACTTGATAACTCTCAACCACATCCACAAGGTTCCAATTAACACATCTGTATACAACAACAATAATTTATACTCCTAGAAAGCAAGAAAAAAGTGCAACAATATAGAAAAGGAAAGAAAACAATCAACTCAATGGATGAGTGGCTACTACTTCCCTCCAAATCCATGAGGACTTATCACATGATTACAATAGGCCAACAATAAAATTCAAAGCTTAAAGATGAAGAAAGAGAGAGAAAAAGTAAGAAAAGTTCAAAAGCTTCACCTCTTACAAGAGGGTGAGTTTCTTGGTTGTTAAACTTCTTCTAGCCACCCTCAAGGTCCTTAGATATGTCTTAGAGTTTTTAGAATCCTCAGCAAGAAGTTTGGAGTTAAGCTTTAACGGTGTTTGGTTAGTTGGTGTGTGTGAAATGGAGGTTAAAGGAGAGGTAAGGTGATAAGCTATAAAAAATAAGTCTCTTAGCCTTTGAAAATTTTGTAACCCCCAAAAACGAAGCTGAGCCGTGTATTTATAGACTTTAGGGGTCAAAATATTTAACATATTTGTGAAAAATTCATAGAAAAAGCCAAAATTTCCGAAAATGCTCTGTACCTAGACATTTCAACTTGGCATACCACGATTCATTTATCTGACTACGTTTTTCATCTAGCTATGAGTTGTTGTATGGCCCGATGAAAAATATACTGTTAGATCAATAGGCTAAAGCTAACATGATCTCCATGAGAATAGACTTTTCACAAATTAACCATCTTTTATAGAATGACATAAAATAACAAATGCTTATGAAATATGGATCCCATAAGACTGGGGACAACTTGAATTTTTTTTTGTGAATGTTTCTGTATTTTTTTTTCTACACGTATTATTTGGCAAATCTTGAATAGTTGATGTTCCATTTAGAAAAAGTAAAATAAATAAATAAATAAATAAATAAATAAATAAATAAAAGGAAGCAGAAGAAATAATTGCAAATAAATGGAGAGTAAAACATAAATTACAAAATAGGTTAAAATAGTCAATAACACAAAATGTCACATCAAAATCATAATCACTTCATTTTTTTCTCTTACAACCATCAAATCAACTACAAAATAATAATAATAATAATAAACTTTCTAAATACACCTTTTTTTAGTGAGGTTAAAATAGTCAAAAAGCTAAAAAGTCAACAAAATAGCCAACTTCACAAATGAGCCTGATGTGAACATTCATTTTGGTTTTATTTACAGAAGGCTAAATGTAAACACAGTGGGCCATAATGTTGAACATTTAGAATGACAACAATCACATATGATCACAATGCTTAAAACCATAACGTGAACATTCACATAAGCCATAATGTGAACAAAATGACAAAATGAACACAATGATAACTTCCAAAACACAAAATTATAATGTGAACATTCACAATAGCCAAATTGTGAACACAATGAAAAAAAATTATAAACATATCACATAAAATCATGATTGCCTTGAGCATAACCATGGTGTGAATATTCACATGAGCCATGTTGAGAACAAAATGAAATAATGCGAACATATCACATGAAAACATTATTGCTAATTTCACAAGTTCACATAAATGTAAATATGGAATAAATTGTCAATAATGGGGCAAGCAGAGTGTGAACATTCACATAATGCAAACACTCACAAAACATCATCCCAAATCATCAAATACATGGTGTGAACATTTACACAACACAAGCAGTCACAAAATATCATCAAACAGTCATAAAACATCATCGCAATCAATCAAGTATATGGTCTGAATATTCATATGACATAAACAATTACAAAACATCATCACAAACAACCAAATATATGGTGTGAACATTCACATCACAAAAAATGTCAACATTCACACATTGTTTTGTAGTACAAAATTTGACAATATGTCACACAATCAAACGAGGGCACAAACAAAGTAACTCATTCTGTCTACAATGCAATCGATGTGTATTTCACATTGCATCAATATTGTCTATACTATTTGATACTAAAACGAAAGGGTGGTTTCTAAAATAATAACAATATGAATATGAATAATATAAAATTTCAAATCATATTGCAATAAGATCGTTAATCTATACTGCACCAGTTCAGTGTGAATGTTCAACGACAAGAACCTATAGAGGAAGACAACACAACGGAGTTGGTTATGAATGATTATATGGACACGATGGAGTGATTTTTGGTTTCTGCAAAATTTAGGAAAAAAATCAAGAAACGTTTCCTATATTGTTGTAAGACTTTTTGAAACCCATAACAGATTCATTGGTAGGGTTTTTTTTAGTAATTTTGCCAATCATGGAACTTATTGGAATATAAGAAAATGATATGAACTAATTGGAACACAAGTATTAGAAGAGGAATTTATCAAAAGATGCCATGTATGTAAATAAGTGTTAAGATGTTTTGTGGTTTAGTGATTTACAATAGTTTTGTGGTTTTAATGGTTTTGTGAGTTGACTCACTGAGTTAAAAATAAATTCAATTTTTGAAAACAAATTTTTAATAAGAGGATAAAATGGCAATTTTATATTTTTATTAATGGAGTCAGGTGTTGCATTTTAGTTCAAAATCATGAAGAATGTATGTGGCCATTTTTGAAAAATGAGGAGGTAAAGTGCTACCAAATTATACCACACAGATATAAAATAGATTAAACCTTATTTTTATTATTTATACAAATTTATATATATATATTCATTTATAAGACTTGTTTTGAGAGGAGTGTTCTTGAAAAATTGAAAACAAAAATATGTACCAAACATATTTTTGTCTGGTGTTTTTAGAATTATTTATGGTAGTGATAGCGCATAGACCCACTCTGAAACTAGCCCAAGTAAAGTCATCCCATATTCTATGAGAGCTAATTGACTTTGACTAGACAACAAAGACCCTTTAAATTAATATAATGCTAACTGATGAAATATCAATAAAATGTGAGATAAATATGATCATTATCGCATTATTACTATTCAAATCATTACTGAAAGAGTAAATTACAGACAAGTAAGTTTAAAAATATAGAATCAATCATAAAATTAATAATAAAAGTCATACGCATCAAATAATTGAGTTTTCCACTAAACAGACTGTTCCACTCAAATTACTCTACATGTTTTTTTTTTTTAATTGATTTTTTATTTCTAAATTTATTGATTATTCATTGATCAGGCACTAGGGTTGACTCCCAATGAAGACATTCCATTGTGACTATCACAAAGAATGGTTGCAACCGTGAGACATGTGTTTGGTTTAAAAAACAATAATGTATTTGCAACTACCAAGATTTATACATAGTTGGCCTATTATATAGGCCATATAACAATACCAAACAATAATACAATAAATAAAACAAAAAAAGAAAAATTAGAGAAACTTATAAATAAAAACAATTTTAAAATTTGAGTTTTGTAATAAAATAAAGGACATTCGATTCATAAATCCAAATTTTAATTTTTTTTGGCCAAAGGTTCAAGCGTTGAAATACTTTAAGCAAAATGTCAGAAACGCCCTTATATATCATATACATGGTTTTATTCCATCACAGATAGTTACACTCTCTCTCACTCTTTCTCTCCAAACCCTAACCCTCTTTCTCTTTTCAAACTCTCTCTCTCTCTCTCTCTCTCTCTCTACTCATCCACCGCTACTCCTCCGGTGTTATTCCTCTACCGTCCTCTATCGATGCTCCTCGTTGTTGAACCAAAGCTCCGTAACTCTGCCATCATTGAATCAGAGCTTCACCACCTATAACGGTTCTGGTTTAGACCCGACCTATTCCATACTCTTATATCTGGGATCCTGTACCTTTAATTGTTCTTCGTGCCCTTTATCATCTTGTTGGTAGTCGAGTTGGGCTGTTGGTTGTGTTTGAAACAAGTTGGGAGTTAGTTTTTCAAAAGTGTTGCTGTCTAGTTTTCTTCTTGTTTACTCGAGCGATGTTTTGATCAAGCAGTCTTTGAGATCTCTCAGTATTTTTGCAGATCTACAAAACTTCTGGGAGTAAGGTATCTTCGCTTGAGTGGTCTTTTCTGCGCCATAGTGGTCTTCTGCTGTATGCAAAACTTCTGGGAGGGGGTCATTGTACGCTCAAGCGGTGTTTTGGTCGCTTGAGCTATGTCACTTATTGTGTCTGACACTCGAGCGGTGTTTTGATTGCTCGAGTAGTTTCTGTGTATATCAGATTAAGGAAAGGGAAATTTTAATCACTTTTTCATTTCGCTCTCTCTCTAAAACATTCCCAACCCTAATTTCTTCTCCTTCTCTCTCTAGTTCTTGCTTGAAACCTCAAGTACTGCATAACCCATTGATTTCTCTACCATATATCCTCGGAGAAAAAGGTAGAGCTCATTGTAAGCTTCATTTTAATCGGAAAAGATCTTGTTTTTGGCATTGTCAAATTTCCACCCTTGCTTTCTTTCTCTTTTACTTTTAAGGTAGGGATTTCTTTAACCTTTGGTATGATTCTTAGCTTAGTTATTTCCTCCTTGAAAATGGTTAGTGATTTGGGGATTTTGAGTTAAACCTAGGGTTTGATTTTGAAATGTAAAAAAGGGGTTTTCAAATGGATTCTTGAGAAAAGTTGTAGAGATGGAAATTATTGTTGAGATATGTTGGAATATTGGACATCTCTTCCCAAAATGTGTTTTATTTTATTTTTTATTTTTTTTTAAAAAAAAAAGAAGAAGTAAAAGATGAGTGATTTGAAATTCTTTGATGTTTGATTTTTGAAAGATAAAAGGAATGATATTGGATTTTGAAAAGATAAAAAGAATATATCTATTGATATTAAGGATGAAGTTGGATATGTATTATCACTCACATTATGAGATTTTTAGATTTATACTTGCTGTTGAAAATTATTTGTTGAGTAGAGATATTTGTTTTGGGCTATCGATGGAGGATAGCCTTGATTGTTGTAGAAATTTCATGAGGATTAGGTTAATTAAAAGTAATTACTCATACTTTTTGCAATGAGCATTGTTTCATATTTAAACATTGAAAAATGTATTGTTTTGAGAAAAATGGGTTTATACTTTCGTGAATCTGGTTAGGGGTGTGTAGAAATCATTTTTGACCACCCAAAAGACTTGGGCACTTTATTCCAAACACTCGATGATGAAATACTATGTTGTGCATACGTTCAATTTTCTCAGCAATAAGCCTCAATTTTTGAGTTTCAGAGCCTAGAACCTTGCACTACCTTGGACCAAAACCTTTTTTTTCCAAGCCAGACCACCCAGAGGCTTGTTAGCCAACAGGTGGCCGGCTGGCCAAAAATTAGTGGCCGACCATCCCCTACTTGGCCGGCTGGCCAGGTTTCCCGACAGAATAGATATTTACTACCAGCTGTCCCCCCATGTGCATGCATTACACCAGATGGCTCAATATAGGTATTTCTGAGATAGCAACCTATTTTTCTATATATAGGGGACTTTCCCACTTGGTCTTAAGTTAGAAAAGATTGCCAAGTGCCCAAACCTTTCAATATACTCTTCCTTTCTATCTTGTAATATACATACACTCTACATACACTTCCTAAACCAAAAATTTGAGGCTCTTTGCTGAGGTTCTTAAGTTAAAATCTTAGCCTTTGAGAGTAGATATCTTTTGGTTTGTGAACAAATTAGTAACTTCTCTTCAAGAGGTATAACTTTGGCTATTTTTACACTACTTCTTCCTTCTCTTTTCTTACTGTTTTTATACTATTTTGGACTGTCTTTGTGGGCTGAAACTTGTGATTTAAAGCTACCAAAGGTGGAGGGGTTAATCACCTTTCCTTGAACCTTGTTCTACAAGCTTTTATCCTTGTGTTTCCCACATATTTCCCTACTTTTGGCTACTATTTTTCAGAGTTGTTCAAAGGCTAAATATGTGGTTTTGAGGTCCAAGAAGTGGAGGGGTTAGCCCCCCTCCTTAGGCTTGGTTACTAGCTTTAATTCTCTTTCATTTTTGCTTACCTTTTTAGCTTTTGTTAAAGTAATTTCAGCACTATTTTTGCTGTTTTAGGACTGTTTTAGTGTGTTTATTTAGTTTGTGCTTTCAATATTAGGCTTGTGTTGTTGTAAGTCCTAATAGGTTTGGTGGTTTAGGCCTTAGACACCAACCTATTTGAGTCGATAGCTTTTATTTCATAGTTTTCATACTTGTAATAATCATCTCTGCAACCTTCCTCCTTTCTTGGTTTTCTTTCTTTTCGTTTAAGCATTGTTTCAAACAATCTATTGTTGTTTAAGGCATGCGAAAGAGACCTTCTATGCTTAATGGTTTAATGTCTTCGGAGGTTCATTACCAAGGCATTACATCTCTCTCATGCTAAGAACAACTTCTTGTTTGACACTTTGCTTCGTTAGTGGACATAACTCTCACTTTTGGACAAAATGATAAAGGCTAATAAAATTGAACTAAAAGAGGCACAAGATAATAAAATTGAGTTGGGTTCAATCGGACGTCAATTGAACCCACTGAGTCTTGAATTATTTCATACTCTTTAGTAATGATAATGGTTCAAGAATCAAGGTCTACCACTTCCCTTGAGGTCACTCCATGATAGGGAGAAGGTTTTTGTTTGTCTTTTATTTTCATTCGTTGAGCTTTTGTCCTGTCAATTCATAGATCATCACACAATGAGTTTACGACAATTGACGGTTTGCGAATCGAGTTTGCCCCTCCCTTGATTAGCCTCAAGATGGGGGAGGCAGAATGGACAAACACCTCCTAGAAACACTCTGTTTTTTATTTGTTTCTTTTCTGTTGCAGCAAGGCAGTGTCAAAAAACAGTGGCCGGCTGGCCACCCAACCATCCGGCCGACTGTAGACACCCCATTTTTGATCGCCCTTAAGACTTGTGCGCCACTAATTTGATCACCCAATGATGAAGGTACACGCTTGTCAAATAATCGATGTCCTTAGCAGGGAACCTCAGTTTTGAACCTACAAACCTTGTGCCTTGTTATTGGACCAAAACAACAGGTTTTCCAGCCTAATCATCCAGAGACTTGCAAACCCACTAGTGGCCTACCGTCCACCTGTGTAAAAACTCAGATCTTTTTGCCAGCTATGCCAACTGCCTCTACAGATGAATGCACTACACCAGCTGTGTCTGTATGGATATTTCCGAGATAGTCTCATGTAGTTCTATATATGGATGACTACCTCTCATAATTTAGGGTTAGAAAAGTTTGTGGAGTAAACAATCTTGGAAAATATTTCTCTCTCAATATTTCTCTCCTCCTTGCAACTTCTATACCTTTTGCCTAGACACTCTAAACCAAATCTTCAGGGTTCTTTGCTGAGGTGTTTAAGCTTACATTTTAGCACTTGAGGGTGTCAAATTGGTGGTTTGTAATTCAAAGGGTCATTCCTCTTCAAGAGGTATACATCCTAGCTCTTTTGTACCATCTCTCTCTCCCTTTTTATTGCTGTTTTTGTGCTATTTTTCACCTGTATTTGTGGGCTAAAACTTGTGGTTGAAAGCCCTTAAAGGTAGAGGGGTAACCCACCCTTCTTTAAACCTTGTCTTCTAGGCCTTCATCTTTGTGTTTTCCATCTTTTCATCATCTTTTTTTGAGCTTTTAAACATTGATTTTCAGAGGTTTTTCAAAGGCTAAAATGTGGTTTTGAAGACCCAAAAAAAGAGGGGCTAGCCTCCCCTCCTTTGGCTTGTTTACTAGCTTAATTACCTCATTATTTTTAGCTTACTCTTTTAACTTTTTGACTTCAATTCCAGCACTGTTTTGGCCTATTTTAGGACTATTTTTATGTGTTAGTTCCATTCATGCTTTGTATTGCATGCTTGCAGTGCAATAGTCCTCATAGGTTTGGTGGCTTAGGCCTTAACCACCAACCTATTTGAGTTGATGGCATTTATTTCGAGCTTTCCATACTTGTGTTCATCATTAATCATCTCTGCACCCCTCTCATTTCTTGGCTTTTTCCTTGCCTTGAGAATCGTTTCAAACTAATGGTTTGTTTAAGCTTGAGATTGAGATCGTTGTGCTTAATAGTTTAATCTCTTCAGAGGTTCATTACCAATGACATGACATCTCTCTCATACCTTAAACCAACCCTTGGTTTGACACTTCCCACCTTTAGTGGACTTAATGCTCATTATTGGACTCAATCAATTAATGAATGGAAAGGTAATTAAAATAGAGTAATAAAATTGGGAATAAATTGGTGCAAGATAATGAAATGGTTTAGGTTCAATCGGATATTAATTGAACCCATTGAGTCTTGAGTTGTTTCATACTTGTTAGTGATGAAACAGTTCAAGAGTCGATGTCAACTGCTTCCCTTGATTAGTATGATGATAGGGAGGAGGTTCTTGAGTCTTTAATTGTTCACTTATTGAAACTGTATCCCTTGGTTCATAGGCCATCATGCAATGAATTTGCATCGATTGATGGTTTGCGAATCGAGCCTACCCCTCCTTTGAGCTGTTTGATTATAAGAAGAGGTAGGGTGGACAAACATCCCCTGAGAATGCTCTATTTGTGCTCCATTTGTTTTCTGTTACAATAGGAGAAACCCAACATTAGTGACCGGCAGGCCACCTTTTCTGTACGGTTGGCCACCATTAGTGGGCGGTCGGCCACCACTTATGTCCTATCGGCCACCTTTTTCAATCTAGTAGAACCACTTTCTTTATAGAACAGAGCAGAGGCTGAGGTACAAAAAACAGTGTAGAGGCACTCTCAAGGGAAGAAATTCATGTGCATGTATAAGTCACTTCCTTGCTCCTCGGGGCCCATTAGACTTGTTTTTGTTAATAGCAGTATGTTGTTTGTGAACTTGTAGTTAATTAGTTAATTAATTAATTCCGTAATGTAATTAATTAGTTAGTTCAATCAGTTAATTTGTATTAATTAGTTAGAGTAGCTAGTTGATATTTTTGTGTTGTAGTTGTTTAATTAGCTATAATAGTTAGTTAAATTCAGTGTTGTAATAATTAGTTAGCTAGTTTAGCTAATTCATTCATTCGGACCCTCCCGTGTGAGGGATAATATGTAATATTTGTGTATGTCTTCCAACCCCACGTCTCTCACCCTTTTATTTACTTGCTTATGATGGATAGTGTAGAATATTATGTTTCTTTTAGCATTTCCCATGTACCAAGCATCCATTAGTCTTGCATGCATGAAGTTCGGTTCATTATTCTAACAAGCATTGTCGTTTAAATACTTATTTGAAAACGTGTTTAAAATCGCATGCTATCAAATTGAATTGTATGCCATGCTAGTAGCCAGACTTCTAATTGAATATTGCATGTGTTGCATTAGGCATATTTCATTAGTTAGGATCATGCATTTTTCTAACTATTTTCTCTCTTTTGGCTCGGCTCGGGAATTAGGGTAAGTTTTTATTGTTTTAGCATATCGCATGTGTGTAATTGTTGCCATGTCAAACTTGAATACCATACGGCTAAGTGCTTAAGTGATGAACTGTTTGAATGTCTATGGATGAAGGCTAATTGCTTAAACTGGAATAGTTTGATCATAGTACATATGAGTTCACTTTTTCAAGTGGTATATATTCAAAAAAAAATTCGAACAAACATAAAATCAAAGTGTTCCAATTTTTGCAAATTAGTCTATACTTGTGTGCGCGTCACATAGTAAGTTAGCCTAATAATCAGAACAAAAGCATGTAATGTAAATAAGAATCACATCATGATTAGTAGGCTGATCTTTGATTGGGCGAGCGGGGGTGCTCAACTCATGACCTTCACCTCTCGTACCTAAGTTCCCAAGCCGAGACACTTTGGCGATGACAGATAAGTGGCCTTTGGCACGAGTCTTGGGTTTCCTAAATTTCTGAAAAATATTTAGGTGGTGACTTTGTATTTGGCAAAGCAATCCATTTTTGACATTTTGATTCAAAATTGATTTTCCAAAAGATTTGTCGGATTTGGACTCATTTGTGTTTATCTATTTCACATTTCACTTGTGGAATCATATTCAGAATCAGGGGAGTCCAAACTGTAGGGCTATCTTATCTGAAAGGAGCACAAAAAGTCAAGCTACAGTTTCTGGCAACTCTGCTGGGGATTTAGAGAACTTGACTCGAACTTCATGATGTGAAATTATATCTACACTTATATGTTCTTTGCATTACATTTTCATTGGTGTGCTTAAGTCACTGTGTTTGCCATCTGCTATTCCTGGACAGTTTGTCGGAGGCTTGCCCAAAGAGCTTGCCAAAAGGTTGACCGGTCATGGGCTTTCCTATGTTAGGAACACAACCCTTGGATCTGGACTACCGATGTACCGTTTGATCCTCTTTTCACTTCTCGGTGTTAGGTGTGATAGGTATATTAAGTAGTCTTGCTGAGGTACCCCCTATTGACCATTTTGCCTAGCTACAAATAGTAAAGCCATAGTGATTGCTCCAAACTAGGACAAGATGCTCAGCTGTATGCAAGATTGTGTGAAACTAACTCTAGTTCCTAACAAAACTAGGACAGGGTAACCCTTGTCCCTTATAGGGGTGTTCTGGCTCTCTCTTTACTAGTATGTGCTTTACAGTGAAACTGTACAGGAATGTGCATGTTAGTTGCAAGGTTGGTATCTGTTTAGGGTAGAATTCAGTGTAGAGTACAGTCCTACAGCTTTGTTCACGTCTGTGTTAATAACATCTTAGCTGACGTGCTGTGTAATTTCTGATCACTTCTCTTTTACTTTATTTTTTTTTAGCCAGGTAGTTCAAGTCATAGCTCCAGAAAGTTTGGATATCCCCCAAGTACTCTAGACCCGAATCGGAAGACTTTGCAAAGTCGGGGATCTTGTTCGGGGACAACCCGTGTCTACCTCACTCTCATCGATTACAAGACGGAGGAGGGTTAGGCAGAATTCACTAGTCTAGTTCTTATAATAATCAACGCTTAGCTCACCTGTGTTTAGTGCAGTTCGAGAACAGTTGTATCCTTCCAGTCCAGCTCAAGACTGGTCACTCGTTCAAATGACACAGTATCCCTCGGCTAATATGGAAGAATTGATACTCCAGCTACAACAAATAGTGAAAGCATTACAGCTTGACGAGGCTTGCCAGGCCGAAGTTATGGCCTATCAGGCTGAGGTCATAACTAGGTTACAACAACAACAACCGCAGCCGGCTGCGGCCTCTGCATCCCATGCACCCACCGTAGCTATCCCTGTGCTCAGTGCCACTGCAAATACTACCGCTGCTCAAGATCCACAAACCCAAGGTAATCCAACTTTCCCAGTCCCAATAGAACCAATCCTTGCACAAGCTTCCAAAGCCCTAGTTTATCAAACTGAGGCCCCGTTCGAGTTAAAGGTTGATCCAACTCCGCTCAAGGTGAACAAACTGGAGAAATTGTTCAAGAGAGCACAAGGGGTCAACTCCATCCCAGACATAGAGGATGGATACACTGAGTCGGCGGTGACATTACCCGAGTAGTTTAAGACACCACGCATTGATCGTTTTGATGGCTCCGGGGTCCCGATGGTTCACCTACAGTTGTTTTCGGCCATCTTACGGCCAATGGGTTTGACTAGGTTGCAGAAGCTATCCCTCTTTGGTCGGACTATGTCCGGTATAACGGCCATCTAGTACACCAAGTTGGAAGACTCTCTAAAACAGAATTGAGATGAATTAGCCGAGTCCTTCATGGCTCAGTACTCTTACAACACTTAAATTGACGTCACAACCCCTAATCTTGAGGCGAGACGCCAAGAGCCAAAAGAAGGTTTCTCTGAGTTTGTGACGAGATAAAGGGCCAAAGCCTCAATGATGACCACGCAACCTTCAAAAAAAGATCAGACAAGAATGGTTGTCCAGAATTTGCATGGCAGGTTGCTGCAGAAGATGATTGTTCTGCCTCTATTTACATTCACAGAGCTCCATGAAATGTGGGTTCAAATTGAGGATGCCATGAAGTAGGGGCTTGTTACTGATGAGAAGGAGCCAACCAAGAGGCCATTTGTTCGTAGTTCTAATGCTACTGGTGGTAGCATAGCTGCGAGACCATCGAATGTAAGTGTTGTCACCGCAACAAAAACTGTCAACCCTTTCACCAACACAGGTCCACAAACATCATCCAACCCTACCCGACCCCAGAGTAAGACTTTCAACCAACTATATATAACCCTATCCAAAGCCATGCGGGTGCTAGTCAAGAAAGGGCGCTTAAAATCTTTAGAACTTGACCCACTTCCTGACCCTCTTCCACCCAAGCATAACACCACAAAATACTGTGATAAGCAGTTACGACACTGACCAGTGCTTTTGCTTGCTTCATGAGATTCAGGATCTCATTGACAATAAGGTCATCGCACCACCTCAGAAACCAAATGTAACTACCAACCCACTCCTAGTCCATAATCAAGTCCCCCCAACCTCAAAATCTTAACCTGATCCATGCACTGGCCACCTCCTATGACCCCAGCGTATATATGACCCCCTCCCACCTACCAAAACCAACGTTGTTCATTCCTAAAAGCACGGATCTGTGCATGATGGACATGTCTAAACCTTAACCCAAGCCTGTGATGATGACATTTGCAATGGAAAGGAGGTCAACCTCGGAGGAAGGTATTAGTCTGTTATCGAAGTGTCCTGAGGACTTATCGAATAGGATGTATGATCCAAGTTGTGATATTGTGCCAACTAGTCAAACCAAGCCTAAACGGGTGCTACCAATTTCGGTAGGCATCAATGTGGTCAGAGATGATGGCCCGAGCCAAGGGTTGGATGATTTGGTAGACCTCGAAGTGGATTTGGACAATCTGTAGTTCTTTGATAAGCATGATCAGGGAGATATACAGATTGGATGGTTTAACCTAAACAGATCAACCGATAATATCGGATGGCTGAGTGATGAACTAGATAAGGAAGAAGAAACTAGGATGAAATCAGGGAGAAAGGAAATAGAGGTAGCTGTAGTGGCCGAGAAGGCTAATGAGAAAGGAAAACTGCCAGAGGGCAGAGGTGTAGAAAGCCCAAGTCAAGAAGTGGGAGTTGTAAACACCACAGACACTGAATAGGAAACTGCACTAAGGCCGTTTGAAAGAGAAAGAAATGAAGATAGTCAGAAAACTGTAATTAAGTGGCACCCTGTGGGGAACACTTACGATGTGAAAATGATTCAAGTGGAGCCTAACAATTGCTTATCGGCCGCTGAAAGAGAGTGGTGGGACGATAATGATTTGCACTTGGCCCATACTGATGAAGACTGGGGGGACTGTATCCCGAATAACACATGGTACGCCAAGGAGATAGACCATCTTACCTACAGTGGACGACACTTTAAGCCACCACACTCGGATCACGTAGAACCATTTGGAAAGGACCTAGAGGTTGAGAAACAGAAAGAGAAACAACTAGAAGAGGAATTGGTGTTGAAACAGCTCAAGAAAATCCAAGCCGATATCTCTATTTGGGGACTCCTTATGGCCTTACAGGTGTACTGGCAAGCAGTATTGTCGGCAATGGACAAGGCTAAATTGTAACAACCCCGACCCATGATTAATGTTGATCCATGATTTAATGTGCCTAATAAGTTATTGAGATCAAATTCTGAATTAATTGCATGTGTGTTGCATTAATTATACTTTTATCTGTCTCTCGTAGAAATATCTGTTTCTGTTTCCATTTCGGTTTGCAAATTGAAGGCCTTATCGGTATCTGATCACGAAATTGGCTTGGTATATGTGTTATTTGGAATTTTTAGAACACTGGTGGGTTCAATTGAAATTCGATCCGGAACGATTAAATTAGATAAATAATGTCAATTGAGTAGCTATAAATGAAGTCTTCCTAGTGGAGCCTATATAAGGCCACTTTGATTTCCTTAATACATTTTGCACTCTCATTCCATACTCCTCATAGCTCAACGTGAGAGAGGGAGAGAAAAGAGGAGACTTGAGCTCAAGTAGGGCGATTGCTAGAGAATTGGGAGGAATTGACTTGAACTTGGCTAGAATTTGAGTCATTAGGAAGAATCACTCAAGAACTCAACGAATTGAGACTTGTAGGTGAGGAATTCAACCCTTGAGTTATGTAATTAACTCATTTAAGTTGTGAGTTCAAAGGAAAATGAAAGATTAGTGCATGAAATGAACTAAGGAAATGGGAAGGAAGAAGAGTAGAGCTTGCATGTGCATTTCATGCTAATTTTTAAAGTTGATTTCAAGTAAATTCTCCATGCATGTCATGTTCTCAACTTAATTATGAAACTTCATCTTGTTTTCCATCAATTTGCCTCAATTGATCATGTTTTGGAAGCTTTGAAGTCAAGAAAGTGCTTGCATGTAAGTCTATGTGTTGTTTTATAAGTTTCAAGTTTGATTTTACTCAATTGACTTACTCTTGGGCCTTGATTTTGCGAAATGATCTTTAATTCTTACTGTTTTCAAAGTTTAAACTTGTTTTCTCAAGTTTTGGGGCCAAGAGTTGTGTTTTAATTGGTTAGATTCAAGTTTTGAGCTTAGGAGTGCAATCTGGAAATTCCAAATTTTGCACTTCCGCTCGAGCGAAGGAATCTATGCTCGAGTGACCACTCTGAGTGTGAGCATTTCCACTCGAGCGACTAGAAGTACGCTCGAGAGTGTGAAATGCATGCTCCCAGAAGTTCTTTTGTTTTGTAGACCACTTGAGCGACAAAAGTTGCGCTCGAGCGAGGGCATGTCTCTCACGCTCGAGCAAGCGTCGAGCGAAAAAATCAAGCAACCAGCACTTTTGCAAGGGTTTACAAACCGCTCGAGCGACAGATCTTGCGCTCTAGCGACCACTCACATTTTGCATGTCTGGTCAAGCGTAGGAAGTTGCGCTCGAGCAAGGACCCTGTTTTCAGTAAATTTTGTTAAGCGTTTTCAAGTGCATTTTTTGTATCCTCATTACATCCTAGGCATTCTTAGGCTCAAATTAAGACACCATAATAAGGACAAGAAGTAGAAACACACAAGGGCTAATGAATTGAGTTACATACAATTCGAGTGTGCATTTCAGTGTATGTATCTATTGTGATTGGTGTAGGTCACGCGTTGTGAGCGATTGATCCATTGGTTTGTTGCCAAGCTATCTGTACAACTATTTGTGAGTAATAACTTAGTAAAGCTATATTTGATATGAAATACTTTCTGAACTTTATGATATGATATGAACCATTTTCGAAGAATACAAAAGGCCATTATGTGATTACATGAATGATGAAACACTTCTTTGAAATGTTTACGTGGTATCCTTAGCAGAGGCCCCCGCCCAGGGGACATAATACTATGGCTTATGGTCATGAGGCCCTTGCCCGGGGGAAACAATACCGTGGCCCAGGCCCTCGCCCGGAGAAGACAATATCATGGCTCATGTATGAGATATGTTACCCGGTACCGGAGGTTGCAATGTGGAACTTAATAAGCTTGACCAAAGAGATATGTTTAGTGCTAATGGATACACCACTCAAGATAGGAATATGACTATGATTCTATTTCTGAAATGAGTATGATTATCTTTCTGTTCATTAAGTGATTTGAAGTTATATCTGTGCTGGACATCATTCATTTAAACCCCTTTACTCCATTATTATTCACTGGGCTTCCGCTTACTATTTATATTATGTATGTAGGTGACCCAGCGCGTGACTAGGCTCAAAGTTGATGGCCTGAAATTCTGCTTTGTCAACCACCCTTTGCGCCTCCCGAGGAGGTTCCAGATTAAGTCAAGTTTAGTAGCTGTTTTGCGAATGTAATAGGCATTGTCTCTTTTGATTTTCGGACAAGATTTTTGTTAATATGTGCATGGAGTGACATGTAAATACTGTATCTTTTGACGTCACTCATAAGTTTATAAAAGTTTAAGATTATCTGTCTCGCGTATGTCTTCACAGCTCAATGGACTATGTATACTTTATATATTTGCTTTCGCAGCCCCCAATTATATGTTATTTTGTATAGAGGCCTTTGGTAATCCAAGGATTATTGGCCGGTTATGACGCTAAACCCATAGAGGCAGGTTTGGGTCATGACATAAATTGTCCATTGATACTACACCCGAGCAACTTGTGGGCTTGTTCTTTTCGGGTGATGCAAACCCAATGCTCACTTTTGCTAACAAAGAACTGTCGCTAGAAGGCTCGGCTCATAACAAACCGTTATATATATGTGTGGAATGTAGTGAGAAGTGGGTACTGGTGGTGTTAGTAGATACCGGTTCTGCTATTAATGTTTGTTTGTCCCGTACTGCCTATGTAATTGGCGTCAAATCAGCGGACTTTGTTCCTACAGCCCAAGTGACACGTGCATATGATAACACAAGCAAAGAGGTCATGGGCACGATGAAAGTACAAGTGCAAGTTGGCCCATCAGAGCAAGAGATCGAGTTTCACGTCCTCAATGTACCGGCTACCTTTAACTTGTTGTTAGGAAGGCCTTGGTTACATCACGTGAAGGTTGTCTCCTCCACCCTCCATCAGTTGCTGAAGTGTCTTCATGGGAGAGGAGTAGCAACTGTTTTTAGGAACTCATCCATCCACCCATCACCAGAGGTGACAACGCCAATGCTAGAGATCAATCATGGTGGAGATGATGTATTCCTTTCAGGATTCATTCTGGCTGAAGCTCAAGTAGTGCAGACCATTCTGGCCACAGAAGAAGGCATGTACATCAGTGCCTAGTCCATCTACTTCATGAACAAATTGCGGCACATTCCAGGAATGAGGCTTGGACCAAGCAGCCGGAAAGGTGTCATGACACTAGCAGAGGTACCATACAACCCACATGCCTATAGACTGGGCTATGTACCCATCAAAGAGGACTTGGTAAGAAAGGGGGAAAAGATGAAGGGCAGAGCCAAGGCCAAAAGAGCTGGGAAGCAGTATGAGCTCATCTACAGGCCAATCCAGGGGACACTGAATGGCCGTTTTGTTCAAAAGGAAGAGGATTTCTGTGATACCCCTGTTCCATAATATGCTAAACTAGTCCTTAATTTGTATATGGTTGTGTGTTTAACATGATTTTGTGTGCCATTGTGTGTTGATATGCGATTTTGAATTCATATCTGTTCACCGTAGGAATATCTGTTTGAATAATCTGCTTTGGAAATTAAATTGAAGGACTTATCGGCCACAGAACCCAAAATTGATTACGCCATTGTAACTGGCATAATTTTTAGAGCCTACGGTGAAATTTAATTAGGAATTGATTCTGGTCGGATTAAACTGATTAAATTGATGATCTGAATGCCCTATTATTTTATATTAGAATAAAATGTTAGTGGGGCTTGTTGGATGTTAGCATATACTCTCCCTTAACTCTATTCAACTCAAACATCTGAGTTATTCACTTGAGAGAGAGAGAGGGATCCGGCCTTAGAGAGAGAAAAGGGAGAAGAATTATGCAAGTTTGGCTTAAAGCTTGGGAGTTTGAAGAGTAAGCTCAAGATTTGGCTAGAACTTGGGTGTTTAAGGCTTCTAGGTGAGTAATTACCCCTTGAATCATGGATTCTTGTTTGCTAATTGTAAATTCAGAGCTGAACAAGGAGAAAGAGCATGAGTTGAATTAATTTTGTTGAATTAAGCTTAATATGTGCATGCATGTAAGAAATTATCATGAAATTGCATGTTTGAGCACAAATATGTATAATCCATGTGTAATGTTAAGGGAAACTCATGTTTTGACCCCCTCTTCACCATATGAGTTGAGAATAGTGAGCATCTCCCACATGCATGTACAAATTATAGGAGTGTAAGTCTTGAACATTTGAATTTGAGTATGTTGGTGATGACTTTGTCATATTTTGGGGGCATGCATGTGAATTAATTGTGAATTGAGCTTCATAATGTTATAATCTTGCAATGGTACCATGTTAGTATGATTATATTCGAGATTTGAGCCATTGCATGCAAGTTATGTAGCTGGGAAATCGATTTGAAGCTCAAGAATGCAATTCTGGGTTTTCCAGAAATTTGAGGCCTGCTCGAGCGGGAAACACTCCGCTCGAGCGTGAAAATCGTGCTCCCAGCACTTTTTGCAGAGTTGGACCTTCACTCGAGCGGGATGTTTGACGCTCGAGCGGGGAGCTACGTAGACAGGCAGTCCGCTCGAGCGGCAGGGTTCACGCTCGAGCAGTTATTTGGGGTAACCAGTACTTTTGCAGGCTTAAGGGTCCGCTCGAGCGGGGAATCCAACGCTCGAGCGGGGACCCTATTTTCTGAAATTTTGTTTTTGCATTATGAGTTCTGTTTTCCGTTCTCTTTCACTTGTAAGCCCTCTTAGGCATATGTTAAGCATGGTAAATGAGTTAATGAGATAAGAATAAGGCCTAAAGAGGATTATGTGAATTGGGGAACGGATGGAATTATTAATGGCCCTTTTGTGTTCATGAAATGTGTAGGGTCAAGCTCCAGGGCAAATCCACAAGCCGATCACTGTGAGTAATATCGATAGCTGAATGCTTGTGAATGTCCAATTGTTTATTCCCTTATAAGCTTTATGAACTGCTAATTGGGATTGTGGACAAAAGTCTGACATGAATGAATGAATGGACCGAAGGTTGTTTTGATAGAAATGAATGGACCTAAGGTCGTTTTGACATGAATGAGTGGGCCAAAGGCCGTTTTGATACGAATGTATGGGCCGAAGGCCGTTTTGACATAAACGATTGGGCCGAAGGCCATTTTGACATAAATGATTGGGCCAAAGGCCATTTTGACATAAACGATTGGGCTGAAGGCCGTTTTGACATAATCGAATGGGCCGAAGGCCGTTTTGACAAGGATGGAAATCTGAATGGGCCAAAGGCCAGAATGTTTGGAATTTCAGTCACTTGATTTGTATTTCGTTTAATCATATATATGTTAAATAGAAATATGAATTGGGCCCAAGGCCGTTTGGAATATGTTGTTCTACAATGTTATGTAAATTCTGTATTTGATATTATTCACTGGGCTATCGCTCACGCTCATTCATGTAATTGTAGGTGAGCCAAGAGATGCACAAACCCAACCCCAGTGAAGGTTGTCAGGAACAACATGAGTTTTGGAGAGTCAGCCTTGTGTCTCACGCACGAAACCCATCCTTGCCATATTTGCTATGTGTTTATATTCTGTCTTATAGGCAAGGACTTTGTTTGTGTCTGTATATAGTCTGTTTTTGGCTGACTCGTTTTGGATGATCCTGTCTGTAAAGAATTTTATGGAACGGTATCTTTGAGGTGGGTTATTAACGTAAATGTGTATGGTTTGCTTGGAGTGCATGTAAGCACGGCTCTATGGACAAAGTTTTTTTTTTAATTGCTTTCGTTTGGCCCCCACTAACTCTGTTAAAATACGGTTGGTTTGGTTTGAGGCCGTAGGTAATCTCATGATTACTGGCCGATTACATCCTTAACCCATGGGGGCGGGTTCGGGTCGTGACAGAGTGGTATCAGAGCACGAGTTAATAACTCACACACTTTTCCAAAAAGAGCAATAAGCGTCTAGATAAGATCTAGGATGCATTCTTGTGATAAATATGAAGTTGGAAGCATTGATTATGTGCTTAAATGTTTTGATACGAACTGTTATATATTGTAAGTTGAGAACTACTTGCATAGCAAACTATCTGAATATATGTGCTTCTTAGTATATGCATGCTTGTGCACCTTTGTATGAAATGTAATGCAAGTTTAATCAGATGGTGAGAACCAGAGGTGATGAGATAGAGGAATCCTCTACTGCCAGTCTGGAAAGAATGGTTCAGGAAATGGCAGAGGCTTTGAGACAACAATAGGAGTGGCAACAACAGTGGCAGCAACCACACCCGCCACCTCCACCTCCGGCACCACCCGCGCCAGATAATCAAAATGATGACCGGATTATAGCTCTCACCAAGGAATTTAAGAAAATGAAACCACCACAGTTCCACGGGGGATTAGATCCATTGAAAGCCGAAGCGTGGGTCCTCGGCATTAAGAAACTATTTGAAGTGTTCCCCTGTTCAGAGACTCAGAAAGTGCTTCTAGCCACGTTTATGCTAGAAGACGAAGCAAGAAGATGGTGGATGTTGATGCGAGAAAATCATAAGGATGTTGACTGGGTGAAATTCTTAGAAATATTCTATGACAAGTACTTCCCGCAGTGTGTTCGGGATAGGAAAGTGGCCGAGTTCATGGAACTCAAGCAAGATAGCATGATAGTGGCCGAGTATGAGGCCAAGTTCACTGAATTGGCCAGGTTTGCACCACATGTAATTGACACGGATTATAAGAAAGCAAGACATTTTGAAGGTGGACTCCGCAATGACATCCTAGAGGGTGAACGTCCTAAAGCTGGAGACTTACATTGGGGTGCTTGACAGAGCCATTATATCAGAGACCAACATAACTAGACAAGCCAAGCCAACAACAGAGTGGAAAGGTAACAAAAGGCAAGACTTCTTCTCAAAGAAGAAATTTTCGAAAAAGAAAAACACGGGCTCCTCAAATACTTCAAATCCTTCCCGAGACACAGCTCCCATGTGCAACATCTATAGTAGAAGGCACCGTGGAGTCTGTTACCGTGCATCAAGAGCCTGTTTCAAGTGTGGGAAACAAGGACATATAGCCCAAGAGTGTAATCAGAACAGTGGGAAACTAGCAGCTGGTTCAACTGCATCAGTTCCAAAGCCGGGAAATAACTTGAGATCTGCTACTACTGGGGAGACAGTGAGACAGGGGAGAGTTTTTGCACTTGTTCCAGGCGATACGCGGAATGCTAATGCCGTTGTCTTAGGTACTATTTCAATATGTAATCAGGATGCCTTTGTATTAATTGATTCTGGATCAACACACTCATTTGTGACATACACATTTGCATCTAGACTGAAAAGACCCCTAGAGTTGTTGCCATATTTGTTGTGTGTGTCTGCTCCATCGGGGGAATCTATGCTATGTGACTATATATATCGGTTTTGTGACATGCATATTGAGGATGCTGCCTTATATGTAGATTTGTTGCCCTTGAACTTTAGTCATTTCGATGTAATTTTGGGCATGGATTGGTTGATCAAGTATTGTGCCACCATAGATTGTGTGACAAAAAGGGTTGTATTTAAACCACCAGAACAAAAAGAAATTGTGTTTGTGGGTAATGGGGTAGTGCCTCCACCTTATTTGATATCTGCAATGAAAGCATGTAAACTGATCAGGAAAGGGTGCCAGGGTTATCTGTGCTATGTATTGACTGAACAACCTGCGAATGTTGAATTGAATGATATACCTATTGTTAGAGAATTTCCAAATGTGTTCCCAAATGAATTACTAGGGGAATTGGTAGACAGGGAGATAGAGTTTACTATTGAGACTGTGCTAGGCACCCAGCCTATTTCTAAAACTCCCTACAGAATGGCTACTGCCGAGATGAAAGAATTGAAAGAACAATTGCAAGACCTGCTTGACAAGGGGTTTATCCGACCTAGCACTTCGCCTTGGGGTGCACCGGTGCTATTTGTGAAAAGAAGGATGGTACTTTGCGTCTGTGCATCGATTATCGGGAATTGAACAAGGTAACGATCAAGAACAAATATCCCTTACCCCGTATTGATGACTTATTTGACCAGTTGCAGGGATTACAGGTGTTTCTAAGATTGATTTGAGATCCGGGTATCATCAACTGAAAGTTAAGGCAGAGGATGTTGAGAAAACCGCATTCAGAACGAGGTATGGTCATTTTGAGTTTCTTGTTATGCCATTTGGAGTGACTAATGCTCCGGTAGCATTTATGGACTTAATGAATAGAATTTTTAAAACCTACCTTGATGAGTTTGTTGTAGTCTTCATTGATGACATTTTGATATACTCTAAAGACAGACTTGAACATGAACATCATTTGAGGACTGTTTTACAAATACTTCGGGAAAGGAAATTATTTGCTAAACTAAAGAAATGTGAGTTTTGGTTGGATGAAGTTGTTTTCCTAGGGCATGTGATCAACAAGGAAGGAATGTCAGTGGACCCGTAGAAAATAGAGGCAATTGTGAATTGGCCTACACCGACCAACGTGACAGAAGTTCGCAGTTTCATGGGCTTGGCCGGGTACTATAGGAGGTTAGTGAAGGAATTTTTGAAATTAGCTGTGCCACTTACCCAATTGACACGTAAAGGGCAACCATTTGAGTGGAACAATGAAAGAGAATCAGCCTTTCATGAATTGAAAACGAGATTGACTACTGCACCAATTTTGACATTACCGTTAGGTACGAAAAATTTTGTAATTTTCAGTGATGCGTCTTATAAGGGTTTGGGTTGTATGTTAATGCAGAACGGAAAGGTCATTGCTTATGCCTCCCGACAGTTGAGACCACATGAGAAGAATTATGCAACACATGACCTAGAATTGGCCGTAGTTGTTTTTGCTTTGAAAATCTGGCGGCACTATTTGTATGGGGCAAAGTGTGAAGTCTACACGGATCATAAGAGCCTGAAATACTTCTTCACGCAGAAAGAGTTGAATATGCGACAGAGGAGATGGCTGGAACTAATAAAAGATTACGACCTAGAAATTCAGTATCATCCCGGAAAAGCTAATACAGTGGCTGATGCCTTGAGCAGAAAATCAACAGGGAGTATGGCTTGTTTGCTCACTGAACAAAGGGAAATTTTGCAAGACTTTGAGAAGTCTGAAATTGAAGTGGTAGTATGTGAACAGGGCGGATTGATAGCCGCTATTACAGCCGAGCCGGCAATTGTTGACGAAATCAAGCAGAAGCAGAAAGAAGATGAGTTCCTCGGAAAGGTAATTAATGAGTTTGAGACAAGCCCAAAAGCAGAGTTTAGCATTGAGAATGAAATGTTGAAATTCTGGAATCGAATATGTGTCCCTAATATTCCGGAACTAAAAAAGAGGGTTTTAGATGAAGCCCACAGATTCGTATTTGCTATGCATCTGGGTAACAATAAAATATATCGGGATTTGAAACAAACCTATTGGTGGCCTAAAATAAAGAAAGAGAATGCGGAATGTGTGTCCAAGTGCCTTCAGTGTCAACAAGTTAAAGCTAAACATCAGAAACCAGGCGGTCTACTTCAACCTCTCCCTAGTCCTGAATGGAAGTGGGAACATGTGACTATGGATTTCGTTGTCGACCTACCTCGGACTTCACGAGGTATGGATTCTGTTTGGGTTGTAGTTGATAGACTGACTAAATCCGTACATTTTCTTCCTGTCAAAACTACATTTACTGCTTATAGATTGGCTACCATTTACGTTGATGAGATTGTCCGTTTACACGGAGTTCCAGTGTCTATTGTATCGGATAGAGATCCGAAATTTGTCTCTAGATTGTGGAAGAGTTTGCAGGAAGCCATGGGAACAGAGCTAAGGTTCAGTACTGCATTCCACCCACAGACAGACGGGCAGTCAGAACGAACAATACAAACTTTGGAAGATATGCTTCGCATGTGTGCTTTGGATTTTCAGGGGCGTTGGGAAGATTATTTGCCACTTGTAGAATTTGCTTATAATAACAGCTTCCACTCCAGCATCGATATGGCACCATACGAGGCTTTGTATGGTAGGAGGTGTAGATCACCTAGTTGTTGGATAGAGGTCGGGGATAGAGCTTTGCTTGGGCCTGAAATTGTGCAAGACACTTCTGAAAAGATCAAGACCATTCGGCAAAGGCTCAAAACAGCTCAAGACCAACAGAAGAATTATGCAGACGTTCGGAGAAGACCTCTTGAGTATGAGGTTGGTGACCATGTGTTCATCCGTGTTTCTCCGATGAAGGGCCAAGTCAGATTTGGGAAAAAGGGCAAGTTGTCGCCCCGTTACATCGGGTCGTTTCAGATTCTGGAGAGACTTGGTGCAGTTGCTTAGAGAGTTGCCTTGCCACCGGGATTCGAGCAAATCCATAATGTGTTTCATGTGTCGATGTTGAGGGGTTACCTCCGAGACCCGTTTCATGTGATTGATTATCACCGGGTAGCTTTGGATGAGAATATGGAATACGCGGAATGGCCGGAACGGATTATTGACAGGCAAGTGAAACAGTTAAGAAGCAAGTCCATCCCAATGGTGAAAGTGGAATGGAAAGAACACTATGGGACAGATGCTACATGGGAAAAAGAGGAGGAAATGCGACTATGCTATCCACATTTGTTTCCCGACGAAGGTAAACTAAGTTTGGAGAACCAAACTTCCTAAAGGAGGGAAGACTGTGATACCCCTGTTCCATAGTATGCTAAACTAGTCCTTAATTTGTATATGGTTGTGTGTTTAACATGATTTTGTGTGCCATTGTGTGTTGATATGCGATTTTGAATTCATATCTGTTCACCGTAGGAATATCTGTTTGAATAATCTGCTTTGGAAATTAAATTGAAGGCCTTATCGGCCACAGAACCCAAAATTGATTACGCCATTGTAACTGGCATAATTTTTAGAGCCTATGGTGAAATTTAATTAGGAATTGATTCTGGTCAGATTAAACTGATTAAATTGATGATCTGAATGCCCTATTATTTTATATTAGAATAAAATGTTAGTGGGGCTTGTTGGATATTAGCATATACTCTCCCTTAACTCTATTCAACTCAAACATCTGAGTTATTCACTTGAGAGAGAGAGGGATCCGGCCTTAGAGAGAGAAAAGGGAGAAGAATTATGCAAGTTTGGCTTAAAGCTTGGGAGTTTGAAGAGTAAGCTCAAGATTTGGCCAGAACTTGGATGTTTAAGGCTTCTAGGTGAGTAATTACCCCTTGAATCATGGATTCTTGTTTGCTAATTGTAAATTCGGAGCTGAACAAGGAGAAAGAGCATGAGTTGAATTAATTTTGTTGAATTAAGCTTAATATGTGCATGCATGTAAGAAATTATCTTGAAATTGCATGTTTGAGCACAAATATGTATAATCCATGTGTAATGTTAAGGGAAACTCATGTTTTGACCCCCTCTTCACCATATGAGTTGAGAATAGTGAGCATCTCCCACATGCATGTACAAATTATGGGAGTGTAAGTCCTGAACATTTGAATTGGAGTATGTTGGTGATGAGTTTGTCATATTTTGGGGGCATGCATGTGAATTAATTATGAATTGAGCTTCATAATGTTATAATCTTGCAATGGTACCATGTTAGTATGATTATATTTGAGATTTGAGCCATTGCATGCAAGTTATGTAGCTGGGAAATCGATTTGAAGCTCAAGAATGCAATTCTGGGTTTTCCAGAAATTTGAGGCCCGCTCGAGCGTGAAAATCGTGCTCCCAGCACTTTTTGCAGAGTTGGACCTTCGCTCGAGCGGGATGTTTCACGCTCGAGCGGGGAGCTACGTAGATAGGCAGTCCGCTCGAGCGGCAGGGTTCACGCTCGAGCGGTTATTTGGGGTAACCATTACTTTGCAGGCTTAAGGGTCAGCTCGAGCGGGGAATCCAACGCTCGAGCGGGGACCCTGTTTTCTGAAATTTTGTTTTTGCATTCTGAGTTCTGTTTTCCATTCTCTTTCACTTGTAAGCCCTCTTAGGCATATGTTAAGCATGGTAAATGAGTTAATGAGATAAGAATAAGGCCTAAAGAGGATTATGTGAATTGGGGAACGGATGGAATTATTAATGGCCCTTTTGTGTTCATGAAATGTGTAGGGTCAAGCTCCAGGGCAAATCCAAAAGCCGATCACTGTGAGTCTTATCGATAGCTGAATGCTTGTGAATGTCCAATTTTTTATTCCCTTATAAGCTTTATGAACTGCTAATTGGGATTGTGGACAAAAGTCTGACATGAATGAATGAATGGACCGAAGGTCGTTTTGATATAAATGAATGGACCTAAGGTCGTTTTGACATGAATGAGTGGGCCAAAGGCCGTTTTGATACGAATGTATGGGCCGAAGGCCGTTTTGACATAAATGATTGGGCCGAAGGCCGTTTTGACATAAACGATTGGGCCGAAGGCCGTTTTGACATAAATGATTGGGCCGAAGGCCGTTTTGACGTAAACGATTGGGCCGAAGGCCATTTTGACATAATCGAATGGGCCGAAGGCTGTTTTGACAAGGATGGAAATCTGAATGGGCCAAAGGCCAGAATGTTTGGAATTACAGTCACTTGATTTGTATTTCATATAATCATATATATGTTAAATAGAAATATGAATTGGGCCCAAGGCCGTTTGGAATATGTTGTTCTACAATGTTATGTAAATTCTGTATTTGATATTATTCACTGGGCTACGCTCATGCTCATTCATGTAATTGTAGGTGAGCCATGAGATGCACAAACCCAACCCCAGTGAAGGTTGTCAGGAACAACATGAGTTTTGGAGAGTCAGCTTTGTGTCTCACGCACGAAACCCATCTTTGCCATATTTGCTATGTGTTTATATTCTGTCTTATAGGCAAGGACTCTGTTTTTGTCTGTATATAGTCTGTTGTGGGCTGACTCGTTTTGTATGATCCTGTCTGTAAAGAATTTTATGGAACTGTATCTTTGAGGTGGGTTATTAACGTAAATGTGTATGGTTTTCTTGGAGTGCATGTAAGCACGGCTCTATGGACAAAGTTTTTTTTTTAATTGCTTTCATTTGGCCCCCACTAACTCTGTTAAAATATGGTTGGTTTGGTTTGAGGCCGTAGGTAATCTCATGATTACTGCCGGTTACGTCCTTAACCCATGGGGGCGGGTTCGGGTCGTGACAATTTCCCTTTTTGCGGCTTTCCTGAGCCTTAGGTAAATTCCTTAAAAAAGCGCATCCCCGAGTTTAAGATCTTCTTTGATCTTTAATTGCCAGATAGTGATGAGGAAAGGGCTAAACCAGGGACCAAATCTAGCCAAAGCACAGAAGATGACTCAGTTAATAGTGAGGCTGAAGTAGGGGCAACACTGGCCAATCTCCTTACAGATCCCGCAACTGACCTAGAGAACTTGGGGGATAACTTTACTGTCTCCATGATCAGAGATAAACTGGGATGTGGACCCAACCACTAGAATTTTGGATGCATCGAAGGCACCATCTCTTGCCTGGCAGCTGGAGCAAGGCTATCTTTCCAGTTCTAAATCGGGTGATGAGCCAGAATCTGATTCCACTGAGTCTATAGAGTCAAAATCAAATTCAAGTCAGTTTGGGGAGTCTGAGTCTGGCATTTCTGGGGGTGGTAACTCGGATGCCAAAGTCTTGTCAAGGTCCTTCCTTTCTATTTCTTTTGAGTCGGTTGTAACCGAGGAGCCGAAACTTTTGAATGAAAATGCTACAGATTCTGAGTACTTCTTTGTGGTGCTGATTTATTGTATTGACCAATATTTTCAAACTCTTAATGAAAACAAATAGGAAGCAATTCCTTTGGCTTTGAAAAACTTGATTAATCGAGAGGATGAGAGGTTTTTAAGCCCTGTGTTGATGAAATCATTGCCGTTAATGTGGGTACTGAGAAGGATCCGCGCTTGGTCTAGATTGGGTCCACGTTGTCTTCGGAGGAACGCGAGCGTTTAATCACTTTATTAAAAGATTTCAGAGATGTTTTTGCGTGGTCATACAAAGACATGCCTGGAATCGATCTTGAGATTGTACAGCACCGGATCCCTCTCAACCCCGAGGCCTAACCAATTAAGTAGAAGCTGCGCAGAATTCGTCCAGATTGGGCATTGAAAATCAAGGAAGAGGTCACTAAGCAAATTGAGGCAGGATTCTTGTTGGTATCCGAGTATCCGACCTGGGTGGCCAATATCGTCCCAGTACCGAAGAAGGATGACAGAATTCAGGTTTGCATCGATTTTCGAGATTTGAATAGAGCCAGTCCGAAGGATAATTTTCCACTGCCGCATATTGATGAGTTCGTAGACTTCACCGTGGGCCATGTATTGCTTTCCTTTATGGATGGGTTTTCCAAGTATAACCAGATTCTGATGGCACTTGAGGACAGAGAGAAGACCACTTTCACCACACCATAGGGCACCTACTACTACCGAGTTATGCCGTTTGGGTTGAAAAATGTCGAGGCTACCTATTAAGGGCTGCGACCACATGATCCACAAAGAAGTTGAGGTGTATGTGGACGACATGATTGTCATGTCCAAAGAACGAGAAGGCCATTACACCGCACTGGAAAAGTTCTTTTAACGAATCAGGAAATACATGTCGAGGTTAAACCTACAGAAGTGCACCTTCGGAGTGACCGCAGGGAAAATGTTGGGATTTTTTATCACATAGAGGGGAATTAAAGTAGATCCTTCCAAAATCAAGGCCATCTTAGAAATGCCACGACCGAGGACTAAAAAGGAGGTGCGCGGGTTTTTGGGAAAAGTGTAATTCATAAGACAGTTTATTTCAAAATTAACCTTGCCTTGTGAACCACTATTTGGTCTCCTAAAGAAAGGGAAGAAGTTCCGATGGGATGATCGTTGTCAGTTCGCCTTTGAACAGGTCAAGCAGTACCTCCAAAATCCACATGTGTTTTCACCGCCGGAGCCGGGAAAGCCTCTAATCTTGTACTTATCGGTAACAAATACAACCATGGGGTGCATGCTCGGTCAGGAATCTGAAGATAGGGTGGAGAAGGCCATTTACTACATGAGCAAGAAGATGCTAGACTACGAGACTTGATACACTCCCTTGGAGAAAGCTTGCTTAGCCTTGGTATGGGCTACCAGGAAGTTGAGGCATCACTTGTTAGCTCACTCTGTAATCTTGGTTTCGAGATTAGATCCCATCAAATATCTTTTTGAGAAACCGGCACTTACAGGTAGGCTAGCTCGCTGCTTGCTTCTTCTCTCCGAATTTGATCTCAAATATGTTAACCGCAAGTCAGTTAAAGGGAGAGCTGTGGCAGAATTCTTGGCGGATTACCCAATAGAATGGGATGAGGCAGTGGAATACTTGTTCCAAGATGAAAACATTCTACAGGTGGAAGAGGAAACGTGGACGATATACTTTGACGGAGCATCTAATCAGTACGATTATGGGATTGGTGTATTACTGATAGCACCCGATGATTCCCATATCCCCCTAGCCTTCAAACTCTGACTCAAAGTGTCCAACAACGAAGCAGAATATGAAGCATGTATTGTTGGCTTGGAAGCTACCCTAGAACTAGGGGCAATAAGGTTGGATGTCATTGGAGACTCAAACTTGGTTGTTTCTCAAGCAAACGGAGATTGGCAAGTCAAAAAAGAGAAGATGAAGGTTTACCATCGGACCCTGGATATGTTCATTCCGAGGTTTGAAAAACTAACGTTTACACATCTGCTGAAAGAGAACAACCGGTTTGCTAACACGTTGGCAACCCTATCTTCCATGGTAGACATCCTGCTTGGAGTCAATATGCATCTGATTATTATCAAATAGAAATACACGCCGGCTTATGAGACGCTCACTGCGATAGATGAGGCTCAGGATAGAAACCCCTGGTATTATGATATTTGGAATTTTCTGGAAAAATGGACGTATCCACCAGGGGCAAATGCCAAGGACAAATGAGGAATACGGCGTCTGGCCGTCCAATATATCATCTGTGGTGGTAAGCTCTACAAAAGAGGCCACCTAGGAATGCACAAGCTGTGTGTTGAAGAGGAAGAATCGAAGCGCCTCATTGAAGCGATCCACGGAGGGGAGTGTAGAGCACACATGAACGGTGTGATGCTAGCTCGGAAGATCCTCAAACAAGGTTATTACTAGTCGACCATTGAGGAGGATTGCATTGGTTTTGTATAGCAGTGCCACAAATGCCAGATCCATGCCAATCGCATGAATATCCCGTCGTCTAAGCTTTACAATATGACTTCACCATGGCCTTTCTCAGTTTGGGGAATTAACGTTATCGGTGCAGTCACGCCAAAAGGTTCCAATGGACATGAGTTCATTCTGGTGGCAATTGACTATTTTATGAAGTGGGTGGAAGCTCAGTCCTATGCCATGATAAAAGCATCGCACGTGGCTAAATTTATCAAAAACAACATCATCTGCCGATATGGGGTTTCGAATGAAATCATCTTAGATAACGGCTTGCACTTCAAGAAGGAGGTGGTGGATTTGCTCGAGAAATATAACGTGGCTTTTCACAAGTCATTGACATAAAGACCACAAACTAATGGAGCGATTGAGGCTGCCAATAAGAATATCAAGAACATCTTGCGGAAGATGGTGGAAACATACAAGGACTGGCCAGATAAACTGCCATTCGCGCTTTGGGGATACAAGAGCAACCCCATATTTTCTCATCTATGGGATGGAAGCTATTCTGCCAATTGAAATTGAAGTTTCGTCGCTGTGAGTTATGGCTGAGTGTCAGATAGCGGAGGCGAACTAGCAATAGAGTAGATTTGAGGAGTTAATGTTGTTTGATGAAAGAAGACTAAGGGCGTTGTATCACGTCCAGGGTTATCAGCACAGAATTGCTAGGGCTTTGCACAAAAAGGTTAAGTCTAGGAATCTCAAGGAATGAGATATGGTATTGAAAGACAACCGAGTTCCCATCCATGACCCTAGAGGCAAGTTCAGACCTAATTGGACTGGCCTTTACATCATCAAGGCTATCTGGTCAGGAAGGGCGATTATTCTCATGGACTTGGATGGCCTGGAGTTTTCACAGCCGATCAACATGGACAAGTTGAAGAAATATTACCCTTGAGCGGCTCACTAGGCCGAAAACCCAAAAGGACACCTAGGCAAAAGTTAGAGCATGGAAATTAGAAATAAAGAAAAAATGAGCTCGCAAGGACAAAAACTCGGAAGGGCGACTTTGGCAAAAGTTAGAGCACAAAAGGAGAGAGCTAATACTCAAGTGAACCTAAACCGAACTACGTAAGGCCTGATTCCCATCTTTGGGATACGTACACAACTTCATTGCAAAGTTTTGCCGTAACTATCGCCCAACTCAACTATCCTATTCGTTCATGTTGGTCAAGTTATCTGTCTCCATTATTTGTTTGCTTGGTTGCATGATCTTCAGTTTAGCAGAAGGGTCGGTTGTGATACAGTACAGTACTAGTGAATGCAGTTATAGACAGTTGTGATCTGTTGATTTGGGGCTGTGCATCTTGAGGGCTGATTCTGTGTGTGTTAGGTGGTGATCATTTTCGAAAATGGTTTTGAAAAGTTTTAATAAAAGTTTATTTTGTTCAAAATTTGCTTTTTTTACAACTTAGACTATTTTGAGACCAAAAGGAAAATTTTACTTTAATTCAATTGATTTCAATACAAGTACATTCTCCAACTCTCTGATTTGAATCAAAGTCGCTTTTACATCATAAAACTTGAAAAGAAAAGTCAAAGCAATAAACTGGGGGCATAGATGAGTCAGGTACTTCTGCATCCTCTGCTCGTGCTTCTGGAAGCCTATGTAGCCAAAGTTGGCCTAACCTTTGCCTCACCCTTGAGCCAAGCCAATCTAAGCTAAGCACTCACTGGAAAGGGCATAACTGAAACTAGGGGCAGGGGCCAGAAGATTCCTCATCCTCCAAGCAGCGAGGTACCGAGTCAGGTTTGACGAGCAAATTGGGAATGGGGCCAGGTATTCTACCCCCTCATCTGGACAGGTCTGATCATGCACAAGCTGGCGTCTAAATTGAAAGGGGAAGTAGAACACGCAGTACGTGAAGCCTATCAATTGTATTCCTAGTTACCGGGTCATGTTGTAGCTTATCTCAGCTAAGTTAAGCCAGGGGCAACGCCAAGCTATGTCAGCTGCAGATCTACTGCACATCCAGTTGCACCACCATCCCTCATTAGGAAAGTCTACTAGTCTATGATGGAAGAAGTAAGCTCGAGCTAAATATTCGGGGCAAGGGTCCACTACTTTCAGCTTATCCATGAGCCATACCTGGGAAGGGATGAAAAATAAGAGAGATTAAAGAATAGAGGGATGTATGCTGAGAGAAAAGTAAAGAAAAGAGCTTTAAGAGAAAAATAGAGTGTGAGTGCCGAGTGCTAGAAGGCTCATAAATAAAAAAATGGGGGGAAACAACACCTGGAGAAGCAATGGACTCCCCGTGAACCTGGCGGTCTCTCGCCGATAAAAAACATCTAAACCCATAAGGGTTTTGGCCAGTACCAAACCAATGCAACACTTGCCCTCTTTCAGGCATTGGGCTACTTTGAGCAGCCTAATGTTGGCTCCGCCACAACTAGGGGCAAGAAGGAACTGCGCGAGCATACATAAATAGAGGGCATGTTGCCAAAAGCCTCGCCAAAGAGGGCCGCCTCTATCTCCGATCTCAGAAAATCGATAAATTAAGCTGGGTATGTCTAGCTCCCCGTCATGAGCCAGGAATCGAGCCTCATGCAAAGTAAGTCCACACATTTGTCCTAGAGCCAAGGAATGGCCAAAACGGGGCTGAGGCATGATTTCCTCATCGCGCCGAGATTCCATCAATGCTTAAAACTCTTCCAAAGTTGGCATATTTCTTGTGCTCTGAAGCGAAATACATGTGTAATTGGGTCCCAACATCAGACCGCGGCATGGAGGAACGGAAAACAAATTGGAGTGCGGATTAACGGAAAAAGCGCATTTATGTCGAAACCTCAAAAATTTACCTTTTCCGTGCCGTCTAAAGTGGCTATCCAATCCCTGAGTTTTTTGGGCAAAGAATGTCTCCATTTTCAAATAAAGCAGTAGCTAAAATGATGTTCTGGAGAAAAAATCACGAAGGAAGACCTTTTGTAGAAGATAAGGCTGTGAGTGGAGGCCAACTGTCAGCTAGCTGGTGGATCACCACAAGTGGCCAACGGCCCACTTTTACTGGCCAGCCGCCTACTTTTTATGGCCTAGCAATTTGGCATTTTGATTTTGTCCTGGTCTTTTTGTTTTGGGAGTTTTGTTTTGAGTCTTTTGTATTTAGCAAGTGCAAATACCTGTGTTTAGGTTATTTTATTTTTTCATTTATCGAGTTGTATTTTGTATTTCGGTCGTTGGATGGCTCATTATCCGATTAAGAACACCATTTCAATGCAGGCATTCTTGGCTTCAAATACCATTCCATTTCCATTTTATGCGAATGTGGTGCTTATGATGCAAGAACAAAAAACTCTTTTTATAAAAATTATGAGGTTTTACTTCGATCATGGTTGGTTTTTTTTTTTTTTTTTTTTTTTTTACAAAAGAGAGTAAAAACAAAAAGTAAAAAAACCTATCTAAAGCTACACATGTGCTAAACTACGAAATAAAAGAAACAAAAAGTAAAAAGTACAAAAATCAATTCCATTCATCTTAAGCTCGAGAGGCCCTCTTCGTCCTCTTCCTTAGAGGGGACTCAGGGGCACTGTCTCCATCAGCACTACTGCCATCAGAATCAGACTCTGAACCAGAGCCAGTATCATCATCTCCGTTCCCTGCCTCAGAGCCAGCCTCGTCGACGTCTCCGCTCCCTGACCTGGAGCCAACGTCATTGTCCCTACTCTCGGACTCAAAGTGTCAGCTCATTGCCTCATCGGAGTCACTAGTCTCAGTATCATCCCCACTCAAAATGGGCTCGGACTCCCTGCTTTGACCCTGAGCACCCCTGCCTCTGCCTCGACGTTAATGCTCATCTTCGCCGCATGCTAGGGTGTGTCTTTCTTTCGTCCCTATTGCTGGGAGAGGTGTTGCCGGTGCTGCCGCTGCCGCTGCCGCTGCCACTGCCGCTGGTGCCCTCAGTACAGGTGGGATCTGAAAATCAAGCATCAACATATTAGATACAGTGTAGGTGTTGTTGCAGAAGGCAGTATGCGGAATGAGTATTGTATGCAGAGTATGTACACAGAATGAGTGTCATGCAGAAGCCATATTCAACCTGGGTACAGTGTGTCAGTGTAGTTTGAGGTAGTGTCAGAGAGCATTTCAGTGTATGAGTGGTGATATGATAGTGTGGTGCACAACAGTGTGAGTTAGCAGTGAAATGCATGCGAAAATGGGGGAAAATACCTAAATACCATGGAGACCAAACAGTGTCTCTCTCCTCTGTACTATGCCAACCAGGGAAGCAACCAACTGGAGGAGGCCCTCTGTGTACTTTGTGGGTGCCTTCAAGTGCATTTGAATGATCAGTGTTCAGAATCATTAGTATCTGAAAAAGGGAAAGTGTGGGTTTCAAGCTGTAAAGTGTGGTCCATACATGAGGTGCCCTCAGAGCTCTGATATACCTGTGCCCAGCCTCGGGTGGCTCTATCGGAATCTGATAGGCTGTCCCGATCGGCCGCTAGCATATAAGCACAGTAGGAATCTCCATACAACCGGCAGCCTGCATAGTAGGAGGGGTCTCTCCAAAACTAGCCTCGGCCTCCTAAGCATCCTCTCCAGCCAAAAAAGTACCTGTTGCGTCGCCCGCGCAAACTCCAGCAGGGGCAACATAAGATGAGTCCGGATGAAGGTCGTATAACCGCCCTCCCCTCTAAAGTAGTCGGCGTCTAGCCCCACCATATATTGAATAATGGCCTTAACTAAGAGGCTATCAGCTATCTTCATGGTTACCAGGGGTGGCATCCGAACAACTGGAGCGGGTAAGCCCAGTGTCTGGCGTACAAACTGCTCCCCCATGAACCAGGCCCGACAGAATGGGCCCTCCTACAAAATTTGGTATCGAGACATAGCCCAGGCCCCGGCATACTGGTCTCTAACTCTGGCTGGCATCGTCGCCCAGGGATGCCAGGTGATCTACGAATAGAGACGGCACAAGTTGTCAGTTGCTGTCAGTTGTTAGAATATGGCTCAGAACTGTAGCAATCGAAATAAAGCAGAAGTGATTGCAAGTTTTGGGGTACTTTACGGGCTACCACTATATAGAAGTATCGGCGGTAGAAGGCAAATGTCATGTCGTTGTGGTGCCTGTGGCGGCACCTGCCATTGTACCATCGTGGGTAGGGCACGATTGGAGCAATCTCATCCATTAGCTCTGGGGCAAGGGCCGGGAAATAGGCATAAACCCACAGCTGTAAGAAAGTGCGAAGTAGAAGGCACAGTGTGTGAACAAATATAAAACATACAGTACGAAGCAGAAAGCACAATGTATGAACAGATATAAGGCAGAAAATGCAAAGCAGAAAGCATAAGAAGAAGTAAACTGAACCGAAGGTGCAGTGCATACCTCCCCGGCTCTCCAGTAACCTCCGATCCACTCTTCCTTTATATGGGAAATGGATCTCATGTAGCCGTAGAGTGTGGCAAGGCCAGCTCCACCCCCGTCGTAAAACCAGGCTTGGGGCAGGATCACAAGGGTGCTCAGCAAGTACAAACCCACGGTGTTCCACCTATTCGCAAACAAGGTGGTACCGAGAACGAACATTAAGAAGCCCGGGGGTACTGCTCTACCTCCTCCTATGTCTCGGGCTGACTCCTGTGGAAAGCTCAGGGAACCGGCTGTATAGAACCATAGCTGGCCTATATAGAGGTGGGCTCACTCCAAGCAGGTAGATCCAGGCCGCCTCCCACTCACCCATATCCATGTCGAAAGGGATCGGATCACCCCCTACTCCTAAGCTTGTGATCATCGAGAAGTCGTACGGTGTCATCGTCATCTCCCAAGAGGAAGAGAAGTGGAAGGAGTTGGTGGCATCCCACCACCTCTCCACTAATGCTCCGAGTAGGGCCTAGCTAGCCATATAGTGTGTGAGCCCGGTGTAGAGTAAGCCAAAGCCGGCCTTATCGATAAGGTTGTGGACTCCGAGGGGGAGCTTGTGATACCAATCCCTGGCCGTCACTGCTCTGCAACCCCTACAGGAACGAGAGTCCTCCTATGACAAAAAAGAGTGAATCAAACGAGAGATAGAGATGAAAGAAGAATCAGATGAAAGGCAATGCAAGAAATACAGTGAAATGAAAGGCAAGAAAGCATGAAAATAAAGTTTGCACCTTAGTAGTGCCGTGGGAAAAATGGGAGTCCGGCTCTCTCAGCAAGATATCCTTCGGCACGCCCTCAGCAAAATCATCAAAGCGCCTAATGCCTCCAAGCGTCATTGTGAGCATGCGGGGGTGGTAAGCGGCCGAATCAAAGGGCGTCACCTGTAATGGTAGTAGCTCAGGCTCGAGCTCTAGAGCGAACTCTACCTCAAAATCGACGGCAATGTCCTTCGCCATCCCGTCAACATCAGCAATCGTCGGCTCCTCGGTCTCGGCAGAGGGTGAAAGTGCAGGTGAAACCTTGGGAGGGGCGTCATCATGAGAAATGTTGTTTGCCATCTGAAAAGTGGGTGAAAAGTGGAGAAAATGAAGAAAATCGGGAAAACTTGGAAAAGTCAACCCTAGGAGAGAAAAAATGGGAGGAAAAGTCAAAACCCGAGAAAGCTCACAAAACCCAAGAGAAACCGGAGAAAAACAAGCTCAAAGTGTTGAAAACCCAAGAAAATCAATGAAAACAAAATCTGATCAGTTCAAAGTGTATAGGATCAAAGAGGGTTTGTGAATAAAGTTTGCATGAGGCGTTGGAAAACGCGTGTACAGCACAAATCTAGAGAGAGAAAGCACCTTGAGAGAGAGTGAGGATGATTTCGACCTTGGGTGTGGGAGGAAATGAGGTTTGGTGATGTGTTTAAGTAGACTCGAGCCGAAAAGACAGAAGTGCCCCCAATTTTGTATTAGTGGCCAGCAGGCCCCTTTTGTGGCCCGGTGCTGGTTTTGTTCCCCTTTTGCCCTAACAGTGTATGGGAGGTCCTATTTTGGGTCTAGACAGAAGGATTGAGGTATTTGAATTGGATTTGATTTCTGAGGAGCTTGAAATTGTGTTCCAGTTGCGCCATTCCAACGCCCGCTATACTTCGACGCGTGAATGTGCCCCAATTTCAAATACGCATAAGTTGTATCCTTTTGAGTATTCTACAAAGTCTCCAAGAGGTAAGTTGGAGGTTGTTGGCGAACATCGTTTTTGTCCACTTTGTCGATTTACATATCTAATATCTTCTTTTGCATAGAACATACACTCTTAGATACCCCTATGTTGCATGTGCACGTTGCATCGTTCGTAACTCATATGCTTATCCAGTTTGCATAGTGCATAGAACATGCTTTCAATTTTCTCGCATAGAACACGCTTTCAATTTTCTAGCACATAACATGCTTTCAATTAGCATCACATGTCGGTTGTCTATAGTCTTGCATAGAACATGCGTTGTCATACAATTTCGTTCACTTTGTGCATCTATCGCACTCATTCACTCGGTGGATCTATCGCACTCATTCACTCTGTGCATCTATCGCACCCGTTCACTCTGTGCATCTATCGCACTTGTTCACCTTGTATATCTATCGCACTGCTTCACTTTGTGCATCTATCGCACTCGTTCACTTTGTGCATCTATCGCACACGTTCACTTTCTATATCTATCACACTCGTTCACTATGTGCATCTATCGCACTTGTTCACTATGTGCATCTATCGCACCCGTTCTCTTTCTGCATCTATCGCACTCGTTCATTATGTGCATCTATTGCACCCGTTCACTTTGTGCATCTATCGCACCCGGACACTTTGTGCATCTATCGTACTCGTTCACTTTATGCATCTATTGCACTCTTTCACTATGTGCATCTATCGTACTCGTTCACTTTATGCATCTATTGCACTCTTTCACTATGTGCATCTATTGCACTTCTTCACTTTGTGCATCTATCGCACTTGTTCACTTTGTGCATCTATCGCACTCGTTCACTTTGTGCATCTATCGCACTCGTTCACTATGTGCATGTACCCATTTGTTCACTATGTGTATCTATGGCACCCGTTCACTTTGTGTATCTATGGCACTTGTTCACTTTGTGCATCTATCGCACTTGTTCACTTTGTGCATCTATCGCACCCGTTCACTTTATGCATCTATCGCACGTGTTCACTATGTGCATCTATGGCACCCGTTCACTTTGTGCATCTATCGCCCCTGTTCACTATGTACGTCAATCGCACTTGTTCACTTTGTGCACCTATTGCACCTGTTGACTTTGTGCATCTATCGCACTTGTTCATTTTGTGCATCTATCCCACCTGTTCATTATGTGCATCTATTGCACCTGTTCACTTTGTGCATCTATCGCACTTGTTCACTTTGTGCATCTATCGCACTTATTCACTTTGTGCGTCTATCGCACTCGTTCACTTTGTGCATCTATCGCACACGTTCGTTACACCATGCATCTATCACATACTATTACTGCATTGTGCATAGATTGTGTTTTATTTCTTTCCATGTGAAACATGGTTGGACTTAGTTGTGATCTTGTTATTGCTTATTGCATCATCTTCCATGATCATGGATTTGTAAAATAGCCAGCTTCGTGAAGCGTGTGAGTCCAGCTTTCAAATTTGTGCATATCATTTGCATCCTACCCCTGAACCACGCTAGTTTGATTGCTTGCAAAGGGATACGACGACAATGTCCTTCGTCGCCCTGTCGGCCTCAGGAATCGCCGGCTCCTTCGTCTTGGCAGGGGGTGAAAGTGTAGGTGGAACCTCGGGAGGGGCATCATCATGAGGAATGTCGTTTGCCACCTGAAAAGTGGATGAGAAGTGGAGAAAATGGGAAAAACTTGTAAAAGTCAACCCTAGGAGAGAGAAAATAGGAGAAAAAGTCAAAACCTGAGAAAGTTCACAAAACCCAAGAGAAACCTGAGGGAAACAAGCCCAAAGTGTTGAAAACCTAAGAAAATCAACGAAAACATAATCTGATCGTTTCAAAGTGTAGAGGATCAAAGACGGTTTGTGAATAAAGTTTGCGTGGGGCGTTGGAAAACGCGTGTAAAGCACGAATCTAGAGAGAGAAAGCACCTAGAGAAAGAGGGAGGATCATTTCAGCCTTGGGTGTGGAAGGAAATGAGGTTTGGTGATATGTTTAAGTGGACCCGAGCTGAAAAGACCGAAGTGCCCTAGATTTTGCATTAGTGGCTGGCAGGCCACTATAGTGGGCGGCCGTACACTATTAGTGGCCAACAGGCCATTTTGTGGCCGGGTGCTGCTTCTGTTCCCCTTTTGCCCTAACAGTGTATGGAAGGTCCTATTTTGGGTCTGTACAGAATGATTGAGGTATTTGAATTGGATTTGATTTCCGAGGAGCTCGAAATTGCGTTCCGGTTGTGCCATTCCAATGCCTGCTATACTTTGGCGTGTGAACGTGCCCTAATTTCAAATATGCACAGGTTGTATCCTTTTGAGTATTCTGCAAAGTCTCCAAGGGGTAAGTCAGAGGTTGTTGGCAAACATCGTTTGTGTTTGCTTTGTTCATTTACATATCTAATATCTTCTTTTCCATAGAATATGCACTCTCAGATACCTTTATGTTACATGTGCGCGTTGCATCGCTCGTAACTCATATGTTTATCATGTTTGCATAGCGTATAGAACATGCTTTCAATTTTCTTGCATAGAACATGCTTTCAATTTTCTAGCACAGAACATGCTTTCAATTAACATCATATGTTGGTTGTCTATAGTCTTGCATAGAACATGCGTTGTCAAACAATTTCATTCACTTTGTGCATCTATCGCACTTGTTCACTTTGTGCATCTATCGCACCCATTCACTTTGTGCATTTATCGCACCTGTTCACTTTGTGCATCTATCGCACTTCTTCACTTTTTGCATTTATCGCACCCGTTCACTTTCGACATCTATTGCACTCGTTCACTTTGTACGTCTATCAGACTCGTTCACTATGTTCATCTATCCCACTTGTTCCCTTTGTGCATCTATCGCACCCATTCACTTTGTACATCTATCACACCTGTTTACTTTGTCCATCTATCTCACTCATTCACTTTGTGCATCTATCGCACTCGTTCACTTTGCGCATCTATCGCACTCGTTCACTTTGCGCACCTATTGCACGCGTTCACTATGCGCATCTATCGCACTTGTTCACTTTGTGCATCTATCACACTCGTTCACTTTGTGCATCTATCGCACCCATTCATTTGGTGCATCTATCGCACTCGTTCACTATGTGCATCTATCACACTTCTTCACTTTGTGCATCTATTCGCACCTATTCACTTTGTGCATCTATCGCACTCGTTCACTTTGTCCATCTATCGCACTCGTTCACTATGTGCATCTATCCACATGTTCACTTTGTGCATCTATCACACTTGTTCACTTTGTGCATCTATCGCACCCATTTAATTTGTGCATCTATCGCGCTCGTTCACTTTGTGCATCTATCACCCTTGTTCACTTTGTGCATCTATCACACTCATTCACTATGTGCATCTATCGCACTTGTTCACTATGTGCATCTATCGCACCCGTTCACTTTGTGCATCTATCGCACCCGTTCACTTTGTGCATCTATCGCATCCGTTTACTTTATGCATTGTGCATCTATCGCTTCCACTCACTTTGTGCTTCAATCACACTTGTTCACTTTGTGCGTCTATCGCACTCGTTCAGTTTGTGCATCTATCGCACACGTTCATTACGCCATGCATCTATCACATACTGTTACTACATTGTGCATAGAATGTGTTTTATTTATTTCCATGTGAAACGTGGTTGGACTTAGTTGTGATCTTGTTATTGTTTATTGTATCATCCTCCATGATCATGGATTTGCAAAATAGCCGCCTTCTCGAAGCCTATGAGTCCACCTTTTAAATTTGTGCATATCATTTACATCTTGTCCCTTGTAGCTTGACTTTTTGCACTCCTTTCGGAAAATGAGAAGCCTTATAGTTCGAACTCTACCTGTGGTTCTGAATCTGATTTCACAAGTGCAATGTGAAACAATGGAAACACAAAAAGAGTCCAAATCCAACAATTCTTTATGGAAAATTAATGTTTTGAATAAGATACCAAAAATGGACTGCTTTGCCAGATTTCAGAGTCGCTACCTAAATATTTTTAGAAAATTTAGGAAACCCAAGACTCGTGCCAAAGGCCATTAGTCCGTCATCCCCAAAATTGTCTCGGCTCAAGAACTTAGGTACGAGAGGGAAAAGTCATGAATTAAACACCCTCTCTCCCAATCAAAGATCGGCCTCTACTATTCATGATGTGATTCTTATTTACATTATATGTTCTTATTCAGATTATTAACTATATTACTATGTGACGGGCACACAAGTATAGACTAATTTGCAAGAATTAGAACATCTGATCTCATGTTTGTTTTTTGAAAAGAGTTTATGTGCCACTTGAAAAAGTCGGCTTAGCAACTAGCCTTCATCCACAGGCATTTAAACAGTTATACCATTTAAGCACTTAGCCTCATGGTGAACATGCTTTACATGGAAACATTAACACTCATGCGATATGCTAAAGCGAGTAAAGGCTCACCTAGTACTCCAAGCCAAAATAAACAAAAGAGTTAGAAAAAATGCATGATCCTAATTAATGCAATATGGCTAAATGCAACGCATGCAATGTGCAATTACTAGGCTCGACTACTAACATGGCATATGAATCAATTTGATAGCATGTGGTCTAAGCATGTATTCAAAGAGGCGTTTAACCAACGATGCAAGTTAGAATGATGCGCCGACCCTCAATTCATGCAGGACAAGTGAATACAAACATGAGAGATGCTAAATGAAACATGATTCTCTAATCTAACCATCATAAGAAGGTAAATAAAAGGGAGAAAGATGTGGGGTTGGAAGACATACACGTTATTACAACATTTGAGCCCTCACGCATGAGGATCTGAATAAACTAACTAGCTAAGCTAATTACTATGAATTACAAACCGAATGAAATAATCAACTAAACTAGCTAATTAATTATTATAACAAATTAACTAACTAATTGAACTAACTAATTAATTAATTATAAATCAAAACAAACTAATTAATTACATGAATACAACATGAAAGAAGTGCTAAGCTAGCTATTCGAATTACTCCATCTCGGGAAATGAGGGGTGCTCATGCATGCATGGATTTCCATTCAAAAAAGGCCATTGTCCTGCTGCCAGATGCCTCTGTTGCATAGTAGAACATTTTCAATGCTTTCCATCTCAGAATCAACTCTGCTTTGCTAGAAAAGTACACTACTTGGTTTTGCAAAGGTGGCCGGCAGGCCAAAAGTGGTGGCCAGCTGGCCACAAAAGTAGCCTGCTATCCACAAAAAGATGGTCCGCTAGCCAGAAATAATGACCGACTGGCCACTGGAGTCTGGCCCTTCCTGCTGCAACAGAGGACAAACAGAGCAAAAAACAGGTTATTCTCAAGGGATGTTTGTACACTTTACCCCTCCTTATCATTAGAAAGCTCAAAGGAGTAGTAAACTTGATTCACAAGCCATCAATTCAAGCAATTTCATTGCATGATGGCCTATGAACCAAAGGGTACACTTTCAATAAATGCACAAATAAAGACTCTCAAACCTCCTCCCTGCCATGAATGATCAAGAGAAATGGTTGTCAATGACTCTTGAACCGTTTTCATCACTAATGAGTTTGAAACGACTCAAGACTCAAGGGTTCAATTAATGTCCGATTGAACCCAAACCAAGTCATTATCATGCATCATTTTAGTCCAAGTTTTATTCTTCCATTGTAATTACCTTTCCATTCTTTAATTCATTGAGTCCGAAGGTGAAGATTAAGTCCTCTAAAGAAGGGAAGTGTCAAACCAAAGGTTAGTTTAAGGCATGAGAGAGATGTCATGCCGTTGATGATGAACCCCTAAAAGGGATTAAATCGTTAAGCACGACAACCTCTATCTCAAACTTACAAGAACAATCGGATTGAAACAACTCTCAAAGAAAATAAAAAGCCAAGAAATGAGGGAGGTTGAATAGATGATTAGAGGTGATAACAAGTAAGAAAGCAAGAAATAAATGCTATCAACTCAAATAGGTTGGTGGCTAAGGCCTAAAACACCAAACTTATGAGGACAACTAAACTACAAGCATGCAAAACAAAGCATAAATGCAATGAACACCTAAAATAGTCGTAAAACAGTCCTAAAACATGCAAAAGAAGTGTTGGAATTAAGACAAAAATAGCTAAAATAGTAAGCTACAACATAGGGCTATGTAAGCTAGTGAACAAGACACAAGGAGGGGAGGCTAAGTCCTCCAATTTTGGATTTCATGACATGTTTTTAGCCACTGAAATAACTCTAAAATTTAGTATTAAAAAGCTCAAAAAAAGATATTGTAAAGGTGGGAAACACAAGGGTAAAGGCTAGAGAAGCAAGGTGGAAAGAGAGGTGAACCACCTCTCCACCCTTTTAGGCCTTACACCACAAGTTTCATTCCAAAAATACAAAGTTTATACAGCCCAAAAACAATAGAAAAATAGTAGGAAAAGAAGCAACCAAAGCAATGAAACAAGCTAAGCCTTATACCTCTTGAAGAGAATAATAGTTTTAAGCAACAAGTCAACACATACATACCCTCAAGAGCTCAAAGTAGGCTCAAAAGCACCTTAACTCATAGATGGCAAGGTTTGGTTAAGAGTGTATAGGTTTCAAGAGCGAGAGAGAAAGAGAGAATTGTAGAGAGAGAAAATTAATTTTTCTCTAATTTTTCTAACCCTCAAAAATGGAAGGGCAAGTCCTCTATTTATAGAAAAACATCACACTCCCTCAGAAACATCCATCCATACACGTGCAGGTAGATGCAAATATATGTGCAAACTGCTGGCACAGCTGGCAGAAAATATTTGCCAAACACACTTGTGGCTGGCAGGCCACACACTTCGCTGGCAAGGCACAAGGGTGGCCGGCAGCCCACAAAAATGGGCCTGCAGGTCCCAAGTTTTTCAGGTTTGAAAGGCTGGGGTTTTGGTGCAAAAACAAGGCACAAGGTTTGCAGGGTTTTGAGGTTCAGAGCTATGGCATTCCGCTGAGGACTTTTGAGCACTTGACAAACGTATACATTCATCATTGGGTGTGCAAGTGATGGTGCCCAAGTTGTAAGAGCAGTCAAAAATAGGGTGTCTACACCCCTAAACTATGTTTGTTTGATTCCTTGCAAATGGATACGTAGGCAGCTTTCGAGCTCAGCCAATTCATTTTATGTCTTGATTGTTTGCCCAAGTCTTATAACCTTGTCAAAATGGGTCATCTCTGGGCTTTGACATTCACTCGCGTCATTTTTATGACTTCAAGTTTTGTCAAAGAGGGGCACCTGTAGACACCCCATTTTTTACTGCCTTTAAGACTTGTGTGCCATTGATTTGATCACCCAATGTTGAAGGTACACGATTGTCAAATGCTCGATGTCCTCAGCAAGGAACTTCAGTTTCGAACCTACAAACCTTGTGTCTTGTTTTTGGACCAAAACAACAGGTTTTCAAGCCTGATCATCCAGGGACTTGCAAACCCACTAGTGGCCTGCCACCCCCTTTTAGTGGCCTGCCGGCCACTTATGTAAAAACTCAGATCTTTTTGCCAACTATGCCAGCTGTCTCTATAGATGCATGCACTACACCAGCTGTGTCTGCATGGATATTTCTGAGATAGTCTCATATCGTTCTATATATAGATGACTCCCTCTAATAATTTAGGGTCAGAAAAATTTGTGGAGTAAAAAATCTTGGAAAAATATTTCCCTCTCTACATTTCTCTCTCTCCCTTGCAACTTCTACACCTCTTGCCTAAACACTCTAAACCAAACCTTGAGGGTTCTTTGCTGAGGTGTTTAAGCTTGCATTTTAGCACTTGAGGGTGTCAAATTGGTGGTTTGTAATTCAAAAGATCATTCCTCTTCAAGAGGTATACATCATAGCTCTTTTGTACCATCTCTTCTCTCCCTTTTTATTGTTGTTTTTGTGTTATTTCTCACCTGTATTTGTGGGCTGAAACTTGTGGTTTAAAGCCATTAAAGGTAGAGAGGTAACCCACCTTTCTTTGAACCTTGTTTTCTAGACCTTCACCCTTATGTTTCCCATCTTTTCATCATCTTTTTTTTTTTTTTTTTTTTCAGCTTTTAAACACTAATTTTCAGAGGTTTTTCAGAGGCTAAAATGAGATTTTGAAGACCCAAAAATAGAGGGGCTAGCCTCCCCTCCTTTGGCTTGTATACTAGCTTAATTACCTCATTATTTTTAGCTTACTCTTTAGCATTTTGACTTCAATTCCAGCACTATTTCAGCCTATTTTAGGGCTGTTTTTATGTGTTAGTTCCATTCATGCTTTGTATTGCATGCTTGTAGTGTAATAGTCCACATAGGTTTGGTGGCTTAGGCCTTAACCACCAACCTATTTGAGTTGATAGCATTTATTTCGAGCTTTTCATACTTGTGTTCACCTGTAATCATCTCTGCACCCCTCTCATTTCTTTCCTTCTTCCTTGCCTTGAGAGTCGTTTCAAACTGATGGTTTGTTTAAGCTTGAGATTGAGATCGTTGTGCTTAATGGTTTAATCTCTTCGGAGGTTCATTACCAATAGCATGACATCTCTCTCATGCCTTAAACCAACCCTTGGTTTAACACTTTACTTAATGCTCATTATCGGGCTCAATCAATTAATGAATAGAAAGGTAATTAAAATAGAGTAATAAAATTGGGAATAAAATGGAGCAAGATAATGAAATGGTTTAGGTTCAATCGGACGTTAATTGAACCCATTGAGACTCTTGAGTCGTTTCATACTTGTTAGTGATGAAAACGGTTCAAGAGTCGATGTCAACCGCTTCCCTTGATTAGTATCATGATAGGGAGGAGGTTCTTAAGTCTTTAATTGTTCATTTATTGAAATTGTATCCCTTGGTTTGTAGGCCATCATGCAATGAATTTGCATCGATTGATGGTTTGTGAATCGGGGCCTATCCCTCCTTTGAGCTATTTGATGACAAGGAGAGGCAGGGTGGACAAATATCCCCTGACAATGCTCTGTTTGTGCTGTTTTCTGTTGCAGGATGAACATTAGTGGCCGGCAAGCCACCTTTTCTGTACGGCAGGCCACTATTAGTGGGTGGCCGGCCACCACTTCTGGCCTATCGACCACCTTTTTCAGTCAGGTAGAACCACTTTCTTTACAAAGTAGAGCAGAGGCTGAGGTGCAAAAAACAGTGCAGAGGCACTCTCGAGGGAAGAAATTCATGTGCATGCATAAGTCGCTTCCTTGCTCCTTAGGGCCCGTTAGACTTGTTTTTGTTAATAGTAGTATGTTGTTCGTGAACTTGTAATTAATTATTTAATTAATTAATTTCGTGATGTAATTAATTAGTTAGTTTAATCAGTTAATTTGTATTAATTAGTTAAAGTAGCTAGTTGATCTTTTTGTGTTGTAGTTGTTTAATTAGCTAGAATAGTTAGTTAAATTCGGTGTTGTAATAATTAGTTAGCTAGTTTAGCTAATTCATTCATTCAGACCCTTCCAGTGTGAGGGCCAATATGTAATATTTGTGTATGTCTTCTAACCCCACGTCTTTCTCCCTTTTATTTACTTGCTTATGATGGATAATGGAGAACATCATGTTTCTTTTAGCATTTCCCATGTACCAAGTATCCATTAGTCTTACATGCATGAAGTTCAGTTCATCATTCTAACAAGTATTGTCATTTAAATACTTCTTTGAAAACGTGCTTAAAACTGCATGCTATCAAATTGAATTGTATGCCATGCTAGTAGCCGGACTTCTAATTGCATATTGCATGTGTTGCATTACGCAGATTTCATTAGTTAGGATCTTGCATTTTTCTAACTAGTTTCTCTCTTTTGGCTTGGCTCGGGAATTGGGGTAAGCTTTTACTGTTTGAGCATATCGAATGCATGTGATTGTTGCCATGTCAAGCATAAATACCACGAGGCTAAGTGCTTAAGTGATGAATTGTTTGAATGCATGTGGATGAAGACTAATTGCTTAAACTGGAATTGTTTGATGAAAGTACATATGAGTTTACTTTTTCAAGTGGTACATATTCAAAACATTTTCGAACAAACACAAATCAAAGTGTTCCAATTTTTGCAAATTAGTCTATACTTGTGTGCACGTCACATAATAAGTTAACCTAATAATCGGAACAAGAGCAAATAATGTAAATAAGAATCACATCATGATTAGTAGAGGCCGATCTTTGATCGGGCGAGCGAGGGTGCTCAACTCATGACCTTCCCTTCTCGTACCTATGTTCCTGAGCCGAGACACTTTGGTGATGATGCATAAGTGGCCTTTGGCACGAGTCTCGGGTTTCCTAAATTTTTCAAAAATATTTAGGTGCTGACTTTGTATCTGGCAAAGCAGTCCACTTTTGGCATTTTGATTCAAAATAAATTTTTCAAAAGATTGCCGGATTTGGACTCATTTGTGTTTACCTATTTCACATTGCACTTATGGAATCATATTCAGAATCACGGGAGTCCAAACTGTAGGGCTATCCTATCCTAAAGGGGCACGAAAAATCAGGCTACACGAACCACTTTTTGAGGCCGGCCGGCCACTCCACTTTAGACAAACAATTTATCTATTTCGCATTGCACTTGTGGAATCATATTCAGAATCACGAGAGCCCAAACTGTAAGGCTATCGTATCCTAAAGGAGCACGAAAAATCAAGCTACACGGACCACTTTTTGAGGCCGGCCGGCCACTCCATTTTAGACAAACAATGCCATTTTCATGGCAGAACAGAGCAGAGGCTGGGGTGAAAACAATTTACTTGTTTGATTGCAAAACAGAACAGTTCTGGCAACAAAACAGGGCATTTCCGAGAGGATGCTTTCGTTTGTGCGTGTGGTTCTTCGACTCCCGTTGTAATTAATTTGCTTACATAGCTGTTAGATTAATTAGTATGTTGCAATTAATTAGTTAAATTCCTTTGAGGTTATAATAGCTAGTTAATTTAGTTAATTAATTTGGTATTGTAATAATTAGTTAATTAGGACATTTATTCGGACCCTCTTGTGCGAGGGCCAATTTGTAACACTTGTAAATATTGTGTATGTCTTCCAACCCCCATTCTCTCCCTTTTATGTACTTGCTTATAATGGTAGCATCATGTTTTAAATTTTCCATGTCATTACCATGCTTAATTATCCATTTTTCATACATTTGGTTTCGGTGCATCATTCTAACTTTATGGCCATTCCTTATTTATTTGAATACGTGTCTCACTGCATGCTATCAAATTGATTCATATGCCATGTTAAAAACCTAACCTTATAGTTGCATTTTGTATGTGTTGCATTTAGTCACTTGCATATTTAGAGCATGCATTTTTCTAACTATTTTCTTCTATATTGGCTTGCCTCGGTTAAGTACTAGGTAAGTGTTTTTGCTTTAGCATATTGCATGTATGTTTGTGTTGCCATATCAAGCATGTTTACTATAGGGCTAAGTGCTTAGTTGATATATCTCTTGAATGCCAGTGGATGAAGGCTTTTTCGTTTAAATTGAGACAATTTGATTCATGTACGTATGAGCTCACTTTTCAAGTGACATATATTGTATATATTCAAAACACTTTTTAAAAAAACATGAAACCAAAGCATTCCAAAGTGGATGAATTAGTCTACACTTGTATGCCTCACATAGTAATGTTAGCAGAATAATCAGAATAAGAGCTTTTAATGTATATAAAAATCACATCATGATTAATAAAGGCCGATCTTTGATCAGGTGAGTGGGGTGCTCAATTCATGACCTTCCCCTCTCATACCTAAGTTCCCGAACCAAGACAACTTTGGTGATGACAGACAAGTGGCCTTTGGCATGAGTCATGGGTTTTCTAAATTTCCCAAAAATATTTTGGTGGCGACTCTAAAATTTGGCAGTGCAATCCATATTTGGCATTTCTTGCGAATAATGGATCTTTCTAAGATTTGCCAAAATTGGACTCTCATTTTCGAGATTCAGAACCATGGGAGTCCGAACTATACAGAGATTGCATCCGAGAAGCAAGCTACAAGGTGTGGTTATGGTTTATATTGTTAACCTGTGTGTCCTTGGTGAAAGTCCAAAAACCCACGCGATTAGGTGCCAATCTTTCCGGTTAGTACCAGTAAAATGGCTTTGGTTGTGCTTGTATAACCTACTGGCATACACGTATCTAAAGATTCCCAGTATTTGTATCCACAGCCCTGTTTTCTAACTTGAAAGTATTGTTTATTAAATTGAATCACATATAATTGAGACATGGCATAGTTTTGAAAGAGAAAGCATAATGTCTTAGAAAATGGCATTGCATTGCATTCACCATATGACTCTGTTAAGCTTCATACGTTGTGTTTGAGTATTTCCACTGGGCTTTAGCTCCTCCTAGGTGGAAAACAACTTTCAGGTATTGATGATATGCCTCCACCAAGGACTTAGCTTAGGAGGACAGTGGAGCTGGAAGCTCATTTTTGTTTCTTTTATTATAATTATCTTTTGTATAAGCCTCGGGCTTTTTAATTGTTTTTGGACTTTGATCCACCTTGTTGTAACCGAGCAATGACTTGGAAAGATGTAGTCATTAGTGTACAAACTTATTTGTATTCCCTTTTATTTTCAGTTCACTCTTACATGGTATATGTTATAGATTTAGGATGTAGGATTTATAAATGTATACATACATATGTCATCTTTTGTACATTAAAAGAACATAAATGAAACGTTGATATTTCGCATATTTATGTTTTTCTATTGAACATTATGAGAAGGGTTGTTGTAATTATTTCGGGGAATTACACCACCCCACGCCGCCAGTCCCAGCGACCATCTCTGATTGCCGCCGTCTCTCGCAGTGCACAACTTCAAATCTGAGGGAATCTCTCTCTCTCTCTCTCTCTCTCTCTCTCTCTCTCTCTCTCTCTCTCAGCTCAGATCGTGGTTGTACATCTCTTCCACCTTATGGCATCAACAATCACGAACAACTTTAATCCACACCGGCGAGACTCGACCTTCTCTGACTCCTAGATCTATGTAGTTTCTTCAAAAACCGCCAGATCTATGTTGCTTCTTAACCAAATCGATATTTCAACTTCGCAACTTGAACTTCATCAAGATCTCACTTCATTCTTTCAGATCTGTGTGGCTTCTCAATGCTTTCCACAAATTCAAGAATCAATGGCCATTCTCTCTCTCTCTCTCTCTCTCTCTCTCTCTCTCTCTCCCTCTCTCTTTCGAAGTCCACCACCATATGGCTGGTAGGTCTGTTGATGCTCTGTTACTCACCTTCAATTGTTCAATTCAATCAAATCTTTTTTCTCTTTTTGATCAAATCCATTCATTTCTGATATATCTAAGGTGATTTATGTTCATTTCTCTCTGTCCTTTGGATATCCTGGATTTGATTTGATTTGATTTTTTTTTTTTTTTTCATATAATTGTTGGAACTCTTAATCCCCTTGCTGTATCTTTATCTTTGATAATTTTGTACAATTCTTTTAGATGTTAAATTGCTTATATATATGTATGAAATCGTTTTGCAAAAATTCATCTACTTGGAAGCACATGATTTGGATTAGGATCTGTACATGTATATTCTTTGTATGTGTGTGTGTGGGGGGGGGGGGGGGGGGAGGTGGGGGGTTGTTTGGTGTAGATTATAGGGGGTGATTATAGCTTATTTTAATTTGGAAATTTGTGCCAGACTGTTTGGTATAGCTTCTGCTTATAGCTTTTTAGGCAGAACTAGCTTAAATAAGCTGATTATTTAAAAGCTGGGGAATGGATACTTTTGATTTTTGCTTTCTGATTATTAGCTTTTAGCTTACAATAAGCTGCACCAAATAGTACCTTTATCAGTAGCTTATGCCTCAATTTAGCAGTTGATTATGCCCCTGCTCTATTTGGTGCCTGCTTATAATTTATTTATTTAGGAAATTTGTATAGTATTTGTTGTAAATTTTTTTGTTTGTTATAGTTTTTGAGAGAAAAATAACTTAAATAAGTTCAAAAAAACGAATAATTTGGTAGCTATATGTCTTTAACTTCTGAGTTTTTATTATTAATTTTTAGTTTTAAAAAAGCCTTCACAAAAGTGGGCCAGTGTCTAATAATTTATGCATCAGACATCAGTTGCTAGTCACTATGTTGACACAATTAATAGTTTTGTATTTATATATATATATATAGGCATATACCTCAGAACCTCACTGGTTAATTTTTTAGTGCTTAAAGTTTTATATTTAAATGGTATTTTCTAGTGGTTTGGTTTTTCTATTTCAAGTTTTCACTTTTGTTTACTATTGATTCCTATCACATAACAAATCTGGTCCAGTATTCTTTTTGTTCTTTATTATTTTTTTGCTCGAAGATCCAACATCGACTCAATCACTCAAAGACCAAGCTTCAAAAATCAACTTCAAATCGCATTACCATAATCAATTATATTCTCAATTCTCGCTATATACACAAAATAGCTTGAAATATGGTTTTAATGCTTGTTTTAACCATAGAAATCAAGCTTTTAGGGCATGTTTGATTGGGTGAATTAGAGCATGGGATTGGGATTATTAATCCGTAGGCCCAATTATCCTACGTTTGTTTTAACATTTTGGTTTAAGATTATTAATCCAATGGATAATTAATCCAACAAATTTGTAGGATTATTAGTAATGGGATAGGGGTGGGATTATTAATCCAATGCATATTAATCCAATTGGATAGTGAATACCACACTAATTTAATAGGATTATTAATACTTCACTATTAGTCTTGTGAATCAAACATGACCTTAGAGTATAAACCATCAATAATCGCTGCATCAGCGCTTCTCTGTGCTTCTCAAGAGTTGTTTCCTATGCAATTTCCATGTTTCAGTGCTACGATTGCTTCTTGTGAATATGTAAATAAAGTAAGAAGCATATACACAAATACAAATATGTTTGTTTTTATATATCTTTGATGTGATTACAAATTGAGTATTGATTTTGTAGAAGCTGTGGAATTGCTTGATTGTAATGGAAGAGATGATAACTGATGGTTGATTTGGGGGTGGGGATGGGGGTAGGGGTGGGGTGGGGATTACTAAGCTATTGTTGATTAGTTATTTAGAGTACCTTTGCTCTGTTTCGTTTAGTTTCATCTGTTTTTCAATTTTTTTAACCCTTGAAGATGGTGTTGAAGTTGACAGATAGCACCGCTCTCTCGCTCTCTCTCTCTCTCTCTCTCTCTCTCTATATATATATATATCTATGTTATATTTGAGTATTGGTGGTAGAAAATTTCAAAAGATAGCAAAAACAAGTTTGTGAATTTCAACAGTATCTGTTACATTTCTCCAAGTATGCATTTCATGTTGTTTGGTTCCTGGGAAAGAAAATTATAGAGATGTGTGTTTAGTTTTGCTATTTTGAATAGATAGTGGCTTTGCTGTATTTCAATGACAAAGATTTGAATAGATAAATAGAATGCCATGAAAAAATTGAACATATAAGAATATTTGGACAGATAGATTTGAACAAATAAGCAGAAAAAATTGAACAGATAGAAAAAAAAAATTTGAACAGATAGTCAACGAAAGTCAACTGATAAATTAAAGGGTAAAATTGGAAACAAAATATCCTCAAAAACTATCAAAAGGAATTCTCACCAAATTATTTCACAAAGGATGAACCTTTCACAAAAAAATAAAAATACATAAATAAATAAATAAAATAAATAAAAAATCCACTGAACCCAATGTCTTATACCCTCCTTACATTGGACTTTTCAACAATTTCTGAATGTAGGCTGAAATATTGAATGAACCACTCCACCACTTGAGTTGACAAATGACCGCTCGAGTGGTCAAATAACGTTGGTAATTATAGTTAGCGAAGTGGCAAACAAGGAATACTGAATGTCAACACAAACTCTTCTACACGGGCAGAACTCGGGTTGGATTGGTATCTAAGCACTCACAGCCTTACTGAAACAAAAGAGCGAATAAAATTACAGCTGAAAGAAGTTTTGTCAAATGGAATTGCCAATTACAAAAACCTAACAATCTCTAAAATAAATCTTAAATTTTTTATTTTGTCAATTTAAATTCTAATCTTCTGATTTGTTTTCAATTTAAATCATTTGCATACTTTCATTAAATAAAAGTGACAGAAAAATAATATTTTAGTCATTATATTCAGTATGGTATATGGAAAATGTCTTGAATACTGTTTTTCATTGAGTTTAATAACTAAAAATGTCATTTTTAATCGCTTTTACTTAACAAAAATATGCAAATTATTTAGATGGAAAAAAATTACTATATTAAGGTTTAAATTGACAAAATAAAAAATTCTGGATTTATTTTGTTGTAAGGCTCCAATTCTAAAATTCTTTTATAATTTCTTCAAAAATTTGTAGGTATTAATAGAAGTCGTATGTGTACTCTTGGGAGATGAGAGTTTTGATTTTTTTGTGGAGATGCTATCGACTTACTAGTTTCAAGCATCATTATATATAATTAAAAAAAAAAAAATCATAACTCTCATCTCTCATTTGACGTGTGTGTATGCCTTCCTTTCGCAAGAAAAATATGCAAGTGCAGTTTTATTTATATATTTATTTATTTTGATAATCTGTTGTCTGGATTAATTTAAGTGTACCTCGACTAATTCGGGCTTCAAGTTCTGTTAATGACGCAAAAGATACCACCCAAGTTACAGTTCATGATGATTAGCCACATAGCTTGTTATATGCTTTATGAGAAATGTAACTTATTACTATTTCTCATCAATTACCATGTTAAATAGTTGCTTATGTAAGGTGTAAATAAGTCGAACAATAGATTATTTAAGTTTAATTACAAACTTAAAAAATATTATATTTGTTCAAGCCAATCTCAAATGAGTTTTGATTGAACTAATAATCAATCAAGCTTTAAAAGTTTGATTTTTATAAACATATAAGCTTAGAGTCAGTAGTAGATTGATCAATCTTCAGATAAAAACTTAACAACACTTTAAAATGAGTTCGATTTAGCTTATTTACATAGTGAGTTGATATTGAAATAGTTTTTCACAAGCCTAGCATGAGCAACTTGATTTGTTTTACAAGGGCAGTCCTGCCACATTGCCGCTCTACTCAAGGAAGGAATAAACTGGTGAAGGGCACCAAGCAAGTTAAGTTTACAAAAGGAATCACTATGGTCGACTGGAGTCTACAGATGAACGAAGAGATAGGGGGCGGCTTTCTTGTGGTAGTAATTACGAATGCTTATGCAATAGTCAAGAATGAAAAGAGTAGCTAAACAATGGAAAACAAACTACCATCCTCACCTTCAAAAATGCTCCCCTGCCTAAAATCATCAGAGAAGTCAGAACTGCAGTCATTCTCACTCCCAACATTACCCCCTCCAAATCCCGATTGACGGCTGCAATTGAGCAAGATTTGTAAAACCTGCCTCATGCTAGGCCTATTCGAGGGAAGTGGGCCAGTGCAAATGATCCCAAGCTTGAAAACACAAGTCATTTCATACACGTAATGAGGTTCTTTAATCTTCCCATCCAGGGCATCAACTAAGTGGTTTCCTTCTTCATTGTAATATTGAAATGCCCAATCGGCAAGGCACATATCTTCATTTTCATCGTTGGCTTTCTTACCAGTAACTAGTTCAAGAAGGACAACACCAAAGCTATAGACATCAATCTTCTCATTCACTCTGCTTGTCCTAGCACACTCTGAAAATCATATATAATTTAAAATATGAATGTCAAAAAATTTAATGTAAAATAAATTTTAGGATCCTTTTAGTTACAGCTTATAAGTTGACTTATTTTTTGTTTTATATTTTTTATTTTTAGCGAACTTTTTACGACTTTGAGGTAATTTTTTTTAATACACTTTACATCAATCTAGACTAGACAAATCTAAAAAAAAAAAACTAAATTTAAAAAAAAAATTCTCATTAAAGACAAAATTAAACTTTTTAGGAGTTTTTCAACATAATTTAACTTATTTTCGTCTATAGTAGATTGTTTCAAAATTTTTGCACATTTCCTTAATTTTTAACTCAGCTCCTAGCTAGCTCTTACAGTGATTTGGAACCAAGATTTTAAATTTTTGGGGGGGAAAAAAAAATCGGAGTTTGAATTTTGTAACAAAATAAACTGAGTTTTTAATTTTGTTAATTTAAATCATAATCTTTTAATTGTTTCAATCTAAATTATTTACCTATTGTTGTTAAGAAAAATTGATGAAGAAAAAATAAGTATTTTAGTCATTAAACTCAATAAAAAAATATATTTTATATATTTTATACACACGTACATTGAATTTAATGACTAAAATACAAATTACCATAGGTCTTGCTTAACGGAAATAGGTTGATAGTTTACGTTGACAATAAATCAAAAGATTATGTTTAAATTGACAAAATTAAAAATTCAGGACATTTTTTGTTAGAAAGATCAAACTGTGGAGTTTTTATTTTTTCTAAATTTTCTTAGAAAAATTTCCGTCCATCTTGAGTCGACAATCTTTAAAAATTTGAAAATTTTCCAAACATCTATTTAAAGAAAAAAGCAAACCTTTTCAGATTTTTTTGGGACAAGATTTAACATATTTTCGTCTTTAGTAAACCGATTTCAAAACAACTTTTACATTTTAAAATTTTTGAACTTAGCCGCTGCCAGCGCCGACCGCAATTTGCAACCAAGAGGTTTGTTTTTTTATTTATTTGAAAAAAGTTATTAATGACAAAAAAAAAAAAATCATTTTAAAAATAAATTTAAGAAAACGTAAAAAAAAAAAAGTCTAAACTTTAATTTTTTTAAAAATAATTCATTAAAGACGAAAATAAGTTAAAAATAAATCAATTTATATGCTAATTACCAGGAGCAATGTACCCAAAAGAGCCAACCACAGTTGACATCGTATTTGGCTCTCCATGCTTTACCAATATCTTGGCTAGGCCGAAATCTGCAACTTTTGCATTGAACTGAGAATCCAACAGAATATTGCTCGATTTCACATCTCGGTGAATTACTGAAGGTTTGCAATCATGGTGCATGTAGCATAGCCCTCGCGCAGCTCCCACGGCAATTTTCAACCGCTTAGGCCAATCCAAGACAAAACTGTGGTCTGAATCCGACATGCTTTGCCTCTTTTTTCCATGAAGCCAACTATCCAAGCTATGGTTTCCCAAATACTCATAAACAATAAGTTTTGTAGTCTCACTAGAAATGCAACTCAACAATTTCACTATGTTGGAATGGCGAATCGTGCCCAATATCTCAACTTCTGCTAGGAATTGCTTCTCGACATTTTGATCCAACTTCTTGATATTCTGAATCCTCTTAACTGCTACAATTTCACTTGAACAGTTCAACTCAACACGATATACTTTTCCCGACCCACCACTTCCGATCACATTATTTTCAGTCAAATTTGACAAAATGTCTGACTCTTTGAAACTCGAATTCAACTTATGATAGTAAGTGAGCTCAAACTTGGAATCCGATTCGTGTTCCTTTTTCCAGCAAGTTTTAATTAGGAAGAATGTGAGTAGTGTAGCTGATGCGAGTAAGACTGTTGCTATAACTATGATTATAGCGAGAAGCCTGGAGGATATTTTGCTCGAGTTTTCAAATCTACAAGAGCAGATCTCAAGGCCGAGTGATGGATTGCCCGCACAAAGACTGGTGTTGTTCCAGAAGCTGCCATTGAAAAAATTATTTTCAAACTCAGTTGGGATTCTTCCAGTGAGACAGTTGGAAGAGAAATTGAGGGAAGTTAGCTTTAAATGGCCAATCTGAGTTGGAATTTGACCTGAGAACTCATTCCTTGACAAGTCCAAAACAGTGAGGCTTGGTAAAGAACCAAGTTTGGCAGAAATTGAACCCGAGAGCTGGTTTCGACTGAGATTCAGAGTGGTCAGCGACTTCCACGAGACAATATCTGATGGAAGATGACCGGAAAATAGATTCCCATCAAGCTGCAGAGTTGTCAATTGAGAAAGTGTTGTCAATTCTTGGGGAATTGTACCAACAAAGAGGTTGTTACTTGCACTGAACACTGTTAAATGCTTGCAAGAAGACAGCCCAGTTGAGATTTCACCGGAAAACTTGTTATTACTGATCTCGAGTCGTAATAAACTTGGTGCAAGTGTTCTTGGAAGCTGACCGGTGAAGGAGTTATCGCTAAGCATCAACAATGTCAGATTGGTTGATGTCCAGAGACCAGCTGAAATACTGCCAGAAAGGTGATTACCATTAACCCGAACAATCAACAAACTCGAACAATTGCCAAGTGAGTTAGGCAATTCACCACTCAAATTGTTATCATATGCCGAAAATTCCTATTAGTCCACCATTAGCGCACAAGTACTCCGGCACCTTACTGGTGAAATGGTTCTGGGCGACTTCAAAACCCTGAAGAATGGAATATTGCCCGAAGTCCGGTGACAATGTTCCAGAGAGATTGTTGCTGGACAATGTTAAATATCTCAGTGACGGAAGGCGACTAATGCTTTCCGGTATCTCCCCCGAGAGTTGATTGGAAAATAGAGACAAAACTGACAACTCTGTTAGTGTACCAAAATCATCCGGAATTGTTCCTGTCAAGTTGTTTTCGGATAAATCGAATTCCTCCATCTTCAAAGCTTCAATGGGCTGAGGAATTGGCCCGGACAAGTGATTTTTGTAGAGATATACTATTGTTAAATTCTTCAGCAGAAACAAACCACTCGGAATTGTACCAGTCAAGTTATTGTTTGACAAGTCCAATTCCTCGAGCTCTGCTAAATTCCCAATTGTTTCCGGGATTTCACCGATCAAACTTGAATCTTTGATCAATAGTTGTTTAAGTTTCCTCAACTGGGTAAAGGTGGATGGTATCGCCATTGACGCAAATCCATTGTCCGACAGCTCCAGCCATTCGAGCCGTGACAGGTTGCCAATTTCTGGCGGGAAAGAGCCGTTAAACAAATTTAGAAAAAGCCGAAGGGTTGTGAGCTCAGGGAACCGCCCGATGGTTGCTGGGATATCGCAGGTGAAGTTGTTGCCGCTGAGGTTGAAGGTCCGGAGATGAGTGGACAACCGGTCGACATCGCCTGGAATGCAGCCCACGAACAAGTTTTGGGAGAGGTCTAAATGTTCAAGCTTGGTACAGTTGTAGAGAGCCGTAGGGAACGGTCCGGGGATGTCATTGTACTGGAGATCAATGGCGGTGAGGTTTTTGAGGTCACAAATGAACGGTGGGATTAGCCCGGTGATGGTTTTGTCGATGAGGGAAAGTCCGGTGACGGAGCCATTGGAGCAGGTGATCTCAGGCCAATTACAGTGGGTGGAGGAGTTGGAGTTTGGTGGTGATGGTGTCCAGTGGTTGATGGAGGGTGGATTGGACCAGTGTCGTTTGAGTCTGAGTAAGATTGTTTGTTCTGAATCAGTAGTAGACTGGGAGTTTCCTTGCAAGGGCACAATGAGGAGTGGTACGGAGAATATGGAGAGAAGGATTTGAAAAGTTGTTGTTGGGGTTATTTTGGACATTTTATAGGTGGGTTTGGCGGGTATTTTTTGGGTGGAACGTTGCTTGGGAAGTGCTGGTGGTAGGCGTTTCATAACTTGAGGCTGCTAGTTGGTTTTATAATGTGATCGGGTCAACCAGAGTCAAGCCAATGGCTAAAGAGACAAAACTTGTGGTGTTTCACAAGTTGATTTGTGGTTAAAATAGTCACAAAAGACAAAATATGCTATTTTAGTCACAACAAACAAAATATCACATCCAACCCATAATCATTACACTTCTCTCTCACAAAAAAAGCCAAAAAAGTTAAAAGCCCTTCCCAAACTAAGCTTTTTAGCTCAGGCTAAAATAGTCAAAAAAATCAAAAAGCCAAAAAGTCAACACACTTCCCAAACGGAGGCTAAAAAGAATGTGGTGAATAAGTTATAATATGCAAGTATAATTTGTAATTTTTCATTTAAAAATACGAGAAGAGTAATATTTATGTGATATTTTACTGCAATATGTTTATTTTTTATTTGGTATTATAAATTTAAATTTTGTTTGATATATATATTGATTTTCTAAATTATAAAGCAACAAGAACAAATTTTTAGTAACTTTTTCAATCATTGTAATGAAAAAAAACTACAGGTACTTACGATTTTGCCCATAAACTCTTTTTGTTATCGTTATGTATAAAGAATCTTATTTTGAGAGTTCGCCTAGGACTCCCAAAGAACTCAAGATTGCACTTGGACACAACACAACTGCAAATAATGTTTTTTTTTTTTCTTTTTTACTAATTTTTTGCCAATTTTTATGTTTTTTTTTTTTTTTTGTCAATAGATAGGAGAATAATTATAATCATTGACAAATATTTCAATAATTGAACAGACGGCTAGCCTATAATAATTAAAAAGTTTAAAAACCAATAATTGAAAACCCACCAGGCCCAACACAACTAACTCACCAAGATGAAACCCAACAACTACATACAATCAACCCCCATTATGGGGATAAAAAAACCATAACACCATCAAACTTTTCTCTATAAGAGTTGAATCCAATATTGCACACAACAAACGGGTGCTACATAACCACTAGATTAAATATTTGAATTTGTATCAACTTTTATGTTGCCAGATAGAGTTTTTGTTTTCTTATTGGCTAGCGTGGAGACAAAATTTTGACTAATCCACATGGCTTAGGTGGCTAGCCGAAGTACCACGTGAGTGATTCTGATTTACCGAGGTATGATTAAATCACATCTGAATCCATGATATTTAAATGAGGGATTAGAGTCCTAGATGATGACAGACTCTCTATTTGGATAAGGTTGGACTCTTGAGAGAATTGATCTTAATCCAAATAGGATGAGTCTTCGATAAGTGATATCCTTGTAAAGGATAGTCCTATAAAGTGATACTTTTAGGAGACGAGGGTACTGTTGAATATAAAAGTAAGACCCCCGTGGGTCTAAGGTATGCTTTTACTTGTGCACTATTATTTGAGTTGATATTTTTGTGAGATAAGTTGGCTGACTTGATCGTCAGAGTGCCCTCGGCTGGACGAGTTACCATGGTATTTCTTACTCTCTTATATTCAGGTGTTGGCTTAATCTATTATACCGCATGCTCTCTGGCTAAGTTCTTTAGATGAAGTCTATTTGGTTGGGAGGTCAGAAATCAACACCCACAATTTGGCATCGTCTGTAAGAACTTAGTAGGAATAGATAGCCAACATCTGACAAGGAGGATAAGAAGGATAATCTTGATTCTTGATTCTTGGTTCTTTGTTTTTGACGAGTGGACGTTTGAGTCCATGTTTCATGAAGCTGACGAGTCATGATCTCGGTCGGAGGACTATCTCTAGCATGTTGTTTAGCCGACATATGGAAAGATTTGACGATACAGGTTCTATCATCTTAGGTTGCCGAAGTAATAGAACCTAAGGGGTAATTGTGGAGACATAATTTTGAGTTGTCCACGTGGCCTAGGTGGTTAGCCGAAATGTCACGTAGTTGATTCTGATTGGCTGAGGTGTGGTTAAACCAAATCTGCATCTGAGATGTTCGAATGATGGACTACAGTCCTAGATGATGCCCAGACTCTCTGTTGAAGTAAGGTTGAACTTTTGAGAGAGCCGATCATAATCTAAATAGGAGGAGTCTTAGTTAAGTGATATCTTTGTAAATGATAGAGTCCTATGAAGTGATACTTCTAGGAGACGAGGCACTGTTGACTATAAGAGTAAGGCATCCCCGTGAGTCTAAAGTATGCTTTTACCTGTGCACTGTTACTTGGGTTGATATCTTTGTGAGATAAGTTGACTAACTTAATCATCAGAATGCTCCCGGTGGTATTTCTTACTCTCTTGTGCGTAGGTATTGGCTTAATCTATTTTACTGCGTGCTCTTTAGCTAAATTCCCTAAATCTCTGCAAAAACATCTGTTTGGTTATTGTAGACACCCCATTTTTGACCGAGCTTAAGACTCAGAAGTCATTGATTGAGCGCTCGGTGATTGCGCATGTTGTGCTCATTCTAAGGTTACGGAGTCTCGGCTGAGAGCCTTGCTTCCGGACTTCGGGACTCTTTTGTGCTTTGCCTCGGTTTGTGAACCAGGTTTTGTTTTCTCTTCCCAAATGGAGGAGAGGTCTCGTAGACCATCTCTCAGTGGCCGTAGGCTACTTTTCGTGGTCATAGACCACTATTCCCGTTTGGTGACCAGTTTTCGATTTTCGGAGCCGTCGGCCGTGCGCCTCGGTTCGGGACCGTTTAACTTTCTCCGTTTGCTCCGATTTTTGGTACACACCTTGTTTCCTCTCTCTAGAGGGACACTATGGCCCGAGAGACCACCTTCGTGGTCGCACGCCACTTTCGATGCTTAACAGCCTGTTTTCGGGGCACCCGGCAGCGCGTTTTGACCCCCGAACCCTCGTTTTGCATCCGTCTTGGTTCTTTTTTGGCATGGACCTTATTTTCATTGTTTGGAAGGTGGTACAAGGGTGGGAGACCACCTTTTCTCTTGGAGACCACCTTTTCTCCCGCCGGCCGATTTTCTTGTCAGGAAGCTGATCTCCTTGGTCTTTGAGCCACTTTTGACTGGTCTCCACCATACCACTAGCTTGCTTTCAGCTTGGAGACCACCCTAGGAGGCTGCCGACCACCTTGCCCCTTTTGAACTGGTCTGCCGAACAGGGCAAGTGGCCGGCCGACCACTTGAACTGGTTGGCCTACCTCCCCTAGTCTTGTCTCAGTGAGTTGATTCCAATTGTGCCAGCTGGGAAGCACAGACTGGATCCTCCATACACGTGTATGGAGGATCTTCCACCTTGGTTTGAAGCTTCTTGGAGAAGCTTTAGCCTCCCTTGTCTATAAAGGAAGGCCTTCCCTTCCTTGTAGAGGGTTCAGATTTTTGGTTAAGGCATGTACATACACCTCTCTCTCTATCTCTATTTCAAGCTCAAAAAATGCCTTGTTCTTGCACCTTTGCACACCACCTCCTAGCCTAACACCTCCACCATTTCTTTGAGGTCCTTGGAGGTCATTTTTAGAGGTTGAAGGTTTGGGTTTTTGGTCTCAAACTTGCTGTCTTGCTGAGCTTCAAGGATAACACACTTATTCCCTTTTTTCAGCATTATTTTGCTCCATCTTTTAGCCATACTTGAAAGCATATTTGAGCTTTGGTGTAAACTAAAAAAAGTATTATTTTGAGGTCCTTAACATGTCTGTTTAAGCTTATTTTTCTGTTGGGGGTCATCTACCCCCTTGCATGCTTCATTCCACCTTGTTTTGAGCCATGCACTAAGGCCTTTGCTTTGAGCTTTGTTTGACCTTTTGACCACTGAAATCCAGCGAATTTTTAGTGGTTATTATGTGTTTTTGAGAGCTAAAATCGGAGAGGGGTGACTCTCTCTCTCCTTGTTTTGATTTCTAGTATATTTGGCCTAACAAAGGAGCCTTCATTTTCACACCTCCAAGCCTTTTTTCAGGCCCTTTTCAGTGACTTTTAGGGCCTGCCTAGGCTCTGTCCAGAGTTGGTTTTGTCACTTTGAGTGTCCATCTTGCATGTGTAGAACAACCCTCTTTATAGCCTATCAAAGGAGCCTATCATTCTTGCATGCATAGACCATGTTTCAGTGGGTTTTTAGACTTTATTTGGCATGTCATACCTCTGACTTTTTTTGGTTTAGTGGCCTCTTGATTTTCTCACATGCTTGTAGTGCAAATCCTCTTTACTAGCTTACATTGCATGCTATTTTGGCCTTTGATTCTAGCACTTTTTGGCCGTACCTTAAACTGATTTTGTGCATGTTTTGGACTGCCTTAGCTCTATTTTTGGGCCTCATGGTCGAATGATGCTTGCCATGCATACTTGTTGTGTAATAGCTTCGACTAGCTTTGAGTTTTGAGCACTCTTGCATGCCTAACTTCAAGTATTTGCATGTGTTGGCATCATTGGGAATGTTATTTCAGAGCTTATACTTATGCCATACTCCCATATTTTCCGTGCTTTAAGTGCCCTTGAGAGTTGCATCATTACGCCTCGTTTGTGAGCCATCGCATGACCTTCATTTAAATGCATTCCGAGCCACCATCCCAACACATTTTGCCACTGTTTTAGGTCTATATAGGGACTATTTGGGATTGATTTGGTCATTTGAGCATCGCTTTGTATGCCTATAGTGTAATGTGCTTCACTAGTCTTTGGTGCTTGAGCCTATCAACATGCATTGCATGAGTTGTTGCATGTTTTGGAGTCATTTCATGTGCCATTTCGAGCTAGAACATGTGTCATTGTATGCCATATTTCATCCTTGCCATGCTTTTGGAGAGTTGCATCTTGTGCCTTAGGCTTGGAGCCCTTGCATTGTGCATGTATGCATGAGTTTTGGGCCTTGTTTTCATCATCTATGGCCACTGATTTGAGTGTGGCTGAGGCCCATTCATTTTAGTTTAAGTCCATCTTGCATTGTGTATGCCATGTCCATGTTGTCGCATACTTGATCGTCGCATTGTGTATGCCTTGATTATGTCTTTGTGTATGTCCATCGTCATATGTGCGTCGTGTATGCCATATAGCGTCATGTGCATTGTGTATGCCATTCGTAGTTCATAGCATTGCGTATGCTAGTTGCACCTTTGCATGTCATTCCTTGCATGTTTGCATGTCTTAGTTGCATTTCGTTTAGGATTGCATGTTAGAGTTGCATTCACGCATGCCACGTGTATTGCATTGTGTTTGGAATAGGAGTTAGTCCAAACACGGGAAATGAGAAACGTTTTGTACTCAAAGTGACGAAACGTACCTCAATTCCCGGTCGCCGACCCTCTTGACTAATACATGATGGAGTTTAGGCATTTATGTGTTCATATGTGCATTCATTCCATATCAAGTCGTGCAATTCGACTCCTCGGCCATCATGCATCGAGATGCGTGATTGGTGGCCTGAGGGTCGAGAACTACACTCCCTTGAGCTTGTGCAATGATGGGAGAGTGGTCGTGCACACATTTGTTGAAAATACCTTGCTATGCCTCTCTCTTGCTTTGTGTTGCAGAAAACCAGGAACAGGAGGCAGAAACTGGTGGGCCGACCAGCTTTTCTGCCAGGTCGACCACCTCTTTTGGTCTCCACCACAAAAGGTGGTCGGCAGGTGGTCTCCAAGGCCAAGGGCTGGTCGGCAGCCTTCCCACAGCTTCCCAGGGTGGAGTTTCAGCCTTCTGAAGCCTTGTGCAAGTTTCTGACATCAATTGCAAACAAAGGCGAGTCGAGGCGTCGCAAGGGATTTCCCGACAAGGCGGTTCAAGCATGCATGAATCCTTTTTCAATCAAAACAGAGCCGAGGCAACCTACTTCATTTAGTTTACATGCTTACTTAGTTAATTTGTTGATTAATTAGAGTTGTGTAATAATTAGTTGTAGCTTGTTGGTTCTGTATTATTTATTCGGACCCTCCGAGGAGGGAAATGTTGTAATAAGTGTGCGTGTGTGTGTGATGCATGTCTTCCAACCCCACGTCTTTCTCCCTTTTATTTACCAGCTTATGATGGTTAGTTTAGGGCACGTTTCAATTAGCATACTTATGCTCGCATGTTTGCATCCATTCATCTGTCTTGCATGCACCGGGCTCGACGCATCATACTAACTGCATTGTATTTCAATTCCGAGTTGAATACATGTATCAGTTGTTGCATTTCATATGCCATTTTAGAATAGCCGAGCCTATCTTAGTTGCATTTTTGCATGTGTTGCATCAGGCATTTCAGCATAGTTAGGATTCATGCATGATTTCTAATTAGCTTTTTTATTTGGCTTGGAGTACTCGGTAAGTATTTATGCTTTAGCATCCTTGCATGCGTGTGAGTGACTGCCATGATAGCATGCTTACCATGAGGCTATTTGCTTATGTGATATAACTGCTTGAATGCCTGTGGGTGAAGGTTGAGTTATTTGAATTGGAACAATTCACCAATTGAGAGTTTTAAGCCCACTTGAGAGTGGCAAAATTATGTTTTCTTTAAGCCCACTTGAGGGTGGCAAATCCACGTCTTAGCCTACTTGCGAGTAGCACCATCAAACCATTTTCAAATAAACAAACATAAAATGTTTTGTTCCAACTCAGGCGATCTAATCTATACTTGTATGCTGTACGCATCACATAGTAATCCTAGGCTAATAAAACCGGAATAAGAATGCATGTGTTTTCAAAAACTTGAAATCATGTTTAGTAGTGGCCGATCTTTGATCGGGCGAGCGGGGGTGCTCATTGCATGACCTTCCCCAATTGTACCCAAGTTCCCGAGCCGCGGCAACTTTGGTGATGACGGACACGTGGCCTTAGGCACGAGTCAGGGTTTCCTAAATTCCCCCAAAATAAAATATTTAGGTGGCGACTCTGTATCTGGCAAAGTAGTCCATGTTTGGCACTTCTTTCTAAAAATCTGTTTTTCAAAACGATTTGCCGGATTTGGACTCTTTGGTGATTTATCAGTCTCGCATTGCACTTTGCGGGATTAGATTCAGAACCGTGACATTTGAGTCCAAACTGTAGTAAGCCCAATGAACAAAACGGGATTTTCTCCCGGGACGTTCGGGGACGTCTACAATTATGATGTCAGAAATTAACAACCACAGCTAGCATATGGTCACAAAAAATTTTGCGATTAGTTTTTTGACCACCATTACACCTTAAATGTATTTTTTTTAGCCCAATTGTTTGCATGAGCATCTTCAATGTCAAAAATATTATTAATTTTTGTACGTGGATAGATAGGATATATGTTATGTGATACCTTCTATTATTGTGATTAGTTTTGACAGTAACGTCTTCTACATTTATATTCGGTGCTTGCAGAACAACAAGGAACATATATATTTGTAATTGATAGAAAATAATATTATATGATATTCTATTGACATACAAAATTTTTTACAAAAACAATAATTTTTGCGTTCAGTATTCAATATTTTTCTATGACCATTGATGCCACCAGGAAAAAAAACGTATTATTTACATCGGAAAAAGAGAATATGTTGAAATGTTGAAAGTAAGAAGTTCTTTCTTCTAGTAGTGATTGATTCTTATTCTTAGATTTATTGATCAAAAACTAGTGGATGGCTTGCAAAGATGACTCCCAATGACCACGTTTGGTTGGTTCACAATAATGGTTCTATCCTTAGAACATGGGTTTGTTTGTGTTGTCCGAAAGGAACCTTTAAGAAAATTGTGTCCATTGCTCATGCAATTCCTCGAGAATTGATCAATGCACTGAAAGTGTTGCTACTTTAGGAATCTCAGAAAAAGTAAATTTTGTAATTGGAAAAATTACACTATATGGCTTTTATGGTTGGTCATTTTTTTATTGTAATTTTTAAAATTTATTTTTTATTATTTTGATCTTTTATATTTTAAATTTTTCTTAGTTTATTTCTAAAACAAATTTTTTATTAAAAATAGACAGAAAATAATAGATTAACAATTAGGTGACATATAAATATTTTATTATATATAACTCATATCTCTAAACTAAACTTAAATTTCAATATAATAATATAATTTTTTATATTATATGATAAGTATTACGATATTTTATGTCTAATTTTAAATAGAAATTAAATTTAAAAGTAAATTAAAAAAATTAAAATACAAAGGGTCAAAGAAAAATAAATAAATTTTAAGAAGTAAAATAATAAATAATAATAATAATTTACCTTTCGCAATTTCATGAAAGGTATTCAAATTAACTCGTCAAACACTTAAAACATCTGACGTCATCTAATGATGACAACAATGATGTAATTGACAAAGATGGCAATCTAACACGAGCAATAAGTCTACATGCAAACAGAAATATATGAAGAAAATTGCACTTAAAAATCAATTGCAATTGGTTCACTTCATTTTTTTTTTTTTTTTTGGAATCCAGCTCCTCTCAGTTCACAGTAGATTAGACGATTCAGTCTAGTTTGTTATAAGTCTCATTTCAATAATTTATTCTGATTATTTTTAAGTCTTGATATATTAATCATTTATAAATAAAAAAAAATTAAATTGATCTAAAATGTAATTATGGAATGTAACATTTTCTCAACAAGAAAAACGAAATAGCGTGTCCATTTCTTCACTCTATCAAGATAGACCAAAACGTCAGTAATCATCCCCCGAACCCCATCAAGATAGGTCGGAAGGACCATTCAATGGTCAAGTTAGTTAACTGTTTGGCCATAATAATCTATATTTAAAAGAGAGTTCTTAAGTTACCTCTAGTCTGTCCTCTATGCTTCTCCTGCTTGGCCTTTTATAATTACCTAACTTGAATCTCGTTCGTTGGATCACTGTCCGATCTGAGGATTCTACTTTTACTCAACCTTATTCGGGCAAGTGGCCAGGTTGTTTTTATCTTTAATCGTTGGATTATCATCTTAGAGATGGCTCAGATTATGTCAGATGCTAGTAGCCAACTTGTCAAGTGTTGTATTCGTCAGATCAAGTTGATTGGATAATCTTGTTGTTTATTAGGCCTGAAATATATCCCTGTATTTTCTGTTAGGTGTTTCTGCCGTTAGATGAAGCTTAATCCAGCGTCCTTTTTTCATTTTGTAGATTTCTCTTCTAGAAGGATATCTTTATGCTTGATTGCTCTTCATGCTTTTAGGCACACGCCAGCTTGCTGCCAATTGTTCCTAATGCACTCCTAAAAGGCTCATCTGAGCCTTTCCTTTCTTGTAGGTTGATGTTTAATTGATTTGGGCTTCAGCTATTATTTTATCCATCCATGGTATTCATATACTTTAATCATATATCTTCAAAAAAATAAAAATAAATAAATAAACGATAAATATGATTTTTAAAATAGATTGTTCTTTAGTTAGAAATAAAATATTAAAATGATATGATACAATTGTTAATATTTTATTCTTATTTTTTTAATTTTATGTAATCTATACACTAGGACATAAAATACAAAGTGAAAAGATTATTCTGAACTCCACAGCACTTGAGACAAGCTAGATTCTTTTTTTGTGAATTATTGCTTTCGCAAATGCACACCCCACTCAAAAGTAGCAATAGCAAATCTTGAATAATGATGTTCTATTTACGAAAAATTAAATAATATCAAATACATGGAGAATTAAAAATGAATTAAAATAAGGATGAAAAGGTCAAAATAATTGCCAAAAAAAAGAAAAAAAGAAAAAAAAAAGTGGTGATTTTTACGATTTTGCCTCTTAGCCTCTCTCATCTCCTTGTTTTCCTTGCCTTAACTGCCTTTCCTGTTGGCCACCCCTCCTCATCCTCCTCAGTCACAAACCACCCCTTTGTCACTCAACATTGCCACTACCAACTCCACCCTTAACTCCCTCCTCCATGCCAATTTTCCAGTGCAAGGAAGATTGCGACAAGAGGAAAGAGAAAAAGAAAGAGAGAAGAGGGCATTTTTCTGATTTTATAGGGCATTGCTATTAAATTGGTTTTCCAGATGTTCACAAACTTTGGATAGAGTTAATCAAGCTAATGCCGGGGTCCAAACTGTAGTCAATGTACCATGAACACACATAACCCATGTAACATTTTTTAGTTGAAAAGGGCAAGAAATCATCTTCCAATAAACTGCACAAAATTCAATACTTTTGGACAGAATTATTTGTCTCACTTGTAAATTAGTACCAATCCGGGTAAAGAATTCAGGTTGTAATCCGCAATCTGGATAAATAATTACTTCTAATAACAAGTTCAGTTGTTGAAAATAGATTTAAACAGAGACCGGAGGATAAGATTCAATATCTTAAGTTCAAGTTTCTCAAAAGATCACTGGAGGTTTGTCTAGGTGTTAACTTTAGGTTCCCGGCTGTCCTGATATTATGAGGTAACTCGGGGCCCATTAGGCTAAACTAGGCAGTTGATACCTTGGATTATCAAAATAATAAAAAATAAAATATAGACAAATAACAAAAAACAAAGAGTAGATTGAAAAACATAGCCAAACCCGACAACTTTGTTTAGACTTCCAAAGTCGTGCAGTATTGTTCAAGTTGTTTTCGGATAAATTGATTACCTCCATCTTTCAAAGCTTCAATGGGCCGATGAGTTGCCCCACTCAAGTGACTTTTGTAGAGGTAAAACAGTTTTGTTAAATTCATCAGTAGAAACAAGTCACTTGGAATGATACAGTCAAGTTCTTGTTTGTGAAGTCAGATTCCTGGAGCTCTCTTAAATTCTTGATTGTTTTTGGGATTTCTCAATCTTTGATGAAGAGTTGAAGAGTGGTCTTAGAGTATTTTTTGGACAGTTGAGATTTAATTCTATAAAAGTTAAGGGTGGAATAATTATTTCACCTTCTAACTTATAAACCTTAACCCTATCACTTTAAGATCACTTCAAGAAAAATTACTCTAAAAAAGATTCTGACTATTTTTAGGTGGTCCATAGCTAGCAAAGTTGAGGTTTGGAGTAGTGATGGAGGAGAGAAGGTTGTATTGGTATGGCAAAGGCAGATGTTTCAAAACTTCTGATAGTTGGGTTTTATATTGTGAAAAGTTTTGTCAATGGTAAAAGTGAGAAAAAACTTACGGTGCCAACCACCAACTTTCAAAAACATATCAAGAAAAATAATATGTAATTAAAATTTAATTTAAGTGTGGATTTGACAATGTAACAATTGAATTTGCATCATGAGCTTGGATTTCCTATGGTTTATTCTCTGTAATGCACACTATAAAATGACATTGTAGTGTATTTTTTATTTGTTTATTTATTTATTTATTTTTCCAGTTTATGAAACCCACGACGACTATGGCGTCCTCTCCTAGCTTCCTCCACTAACGTCGATCTTTGCAACACCACCTCTCTCCCAAGCGTCGTTAACTTTCTCTTCAACAAATCCCCCAATTACTGTTGTTGTTTCCATGGTTGGTTCTCTTTGATTTATTGTCCTCTGTTGAGCCATTGTTCAGGCCCAAAAGTTCCCTTTTGTTCTGCCTGCATCTGATCCCAAATGCATTGCACAATGACTGCAATAAACGGACACAACCTAGATCACACAAGCAAAATCAAATTTAAACCCAGAACCCCAAAACACTTGTTAATATAATATGTAATGTATTAATGTATGTATACAGCTAGCTCAGATAGATAGGATTCTTTAGATAGGATTCATTTTCTTTTTCTTTTTCTTTTCTTTTTCCTGCTTTCGATCGCCCATCTTCTTTCGGCCTCTTTTTCATTATTATATTACATTGTATCATAATGTTGTTTGTAACACAGCTCCTATATAATGGAGCCTCTATTTGGTTTCTGATATATATTGAATCGCAGAGTTTGTTCTCTCTCAATATCCCTCTCTCAACTTGTTTTACATGGTATCAAAGCCTCACATATATAGCTCACATATATCAAAGCCTCACATATATAGCTCATTAACCAGAAAAAATCACATTTTCTGGTAGTTATCTTTGCTTTATCATTGATCAGATCTTTTTTTTTTTCCAAAAAATTTCGCACTGCCTACTCACGTGCTCAGAATCTTCTCACGTGCTCAGAATCTTCTCACGCTTCCAACGCCACCAACGGCATCCTCAGATCCTCTCTAACGCGCCCTCACGCGCCATCTTTGTCGCCGGTGCGTCACCCGCATCTGGGATTTTTTACAAGAACGCTATCAGACTACTAGCTTTGCTCACCAACATCACCTTCTGAGTCATCTTCACCGTATGCGCCACGATACAACTCAGACCATTAATGATTTCCTCTCCCAAATGTATTATGTTTGGGATCAGCTCGCTCTTTCTGAACCTCCATGGCCTCATACTGAGGATGCTGCCTTGTTTACTACTTACCGTGACCAATAGCGCTTGGTTCAGTTTCTCATGGCTCTCACTCCCTGTTTTGAGCCAGTACGTGCATCTCTCCTTCATCACACTCCTTTACCCACTCTTGAGCAAGCAATTTCTGAACTACTGTCAGAGGAAACCAGGTTTGGTACTCTCCATCCGCACCCTATGGACTCTGTTCTTGCTACTCCCCAGATTCAGAGTTCTCCTTCACCACCTTCACCACAGAGGTCAACTGCCTGCAGCTACTGTCATAACCACAGTCTTCCGTCGACTCATCTTTTGGTTAATTGTCCAGTTCGTCTTTGTCGGTTTTGCAATAAGACTGGCCCTGGTCATCTCCAGCAAGATTGCTTCCGCAATCCTGCCCGTGCCTCTCGCAATGGTCCTTCTACCGGGAATTTTTTCTGCAGCAACTCTCACCGTCCTGGGACTCCATTTAAACCAATGCCTGCTCAACGCACTGCTGCTACTGCCTCGGAGGATTTACCTTCCTCTGTCCCTATAGACCCTTCCACTCCAGCCTTCTCTCAAACAGATGTCGAAGCCATGTTTCAACATTTTTGGCAGAATTCCGGTACTCCTCTATCTACTGCTTTGTCCGTCACCACAGGTAACACTTCCTGATACTTTGACTCCGTTTGTTGTAATCACATAACCTTTGACCCTACTATTTTTACTCCTCTCTCTTCTACTCCTCATGTTCCTTCTATCCATACTGCTGATGGGTCTCTTCTGTCTGTAAGTCATGTTGGTTCTGTTTCCACCTCTCACTTATCTTTATCCGATGTATATCTTATACCTGCTCTTACTTTAAATCTTATCTCCATTAGTCAATTATGTGAGCATGGTCTAACTGTTACCTTTTCCCATACTAGTTGTTTGGTGCAGGACCCTCAGACGGGGCAAACTCTTGGGATAGGCCGTAAGCATGGACGTCTCTACAAACTCATCCATCTTCATGTTCCAGATTCCTCTCAGATCACAGCTCTTACCACTGCTACCACTGCTCCTCCCTTTTTATCTCCTTTTTCAGCTTTGGCACTGTTGTTTAGGCCATCTTTCTGTTCATCGTTTAAAATCTTTAATTTCTAGTGGTCATTTAGGTCCTGTAAGTTCTGATGCTTTAGATTGTGTGTCCTGTCAACTTGCCAAACAACCTGCTTTGTCGTTTAAGAAAAGTGACTCTGTTTCTCTTGCACCATTTGATCTCATCCATTCTGATATTTAGGGACCCTCTCCTACTCCTACTATGGGAGACGCACGCTATTTTGTTGTTTTTATAGATGATTTTCCCATTTTACATGGTTGTTTCTTATGAAAAATCGCTCTGAGCTCAAACAGCTTTATTACAATTTTGCTACAATGGTTTAAAACACAATTTTCTAAAACTATTAAGCTTTTTCGCTCCAACCCCAATGCCATGGAATATAAAGATTTTGACTTTCTTTCCTTCCTTCAGAGTCATGGTACTCAACCTCATCGTTCATGTCCCGGTATGTCTCAACAAAATGGATGAGCTGAATGAAACATCGGCATATTCTCGACACTACTCGCGCTCTCCTTCTGTCTTCCTCTTGTCCGGAACATTTTTGGGGAGAGACAGCTCTCACTGCTGCTTACACTATCAATTGTATTCCTACACCTATCATTCATAATCACACTCCTTATGAGCGTCTGCATGGCACCCGTTCCCCTTACACCAACCTTAGGGTTTTTGGATCTGCCTGTTTTGTTCTTCCCCAACCTCATGAACGTACCAAACTTGAACCACGTTCTCGCCTTTGTTGCTTCTTGGGGTATGGTATTGAACATAAGGGGTATCATTGTTGGGATCCTCTCTCCCATCGACTCCGTATCTCTCGTCATGTGGTCTTTTGGGAACATAAAATGTTTCTCTCTCTCTCTCTCTCTCTCTCTCTCTCTCTCTCTCTCTCTCTCTCTTCCGTTTGTCCGTTCCCTCACCCTCTCTGTTTTTTACTGACCATTCCATAGATCTGTTTTCTGATGAGCTTACTCCACCGCCCCTGCCAGCCTCTCTTGAGTTTTCTGATGAGCTTACTCCACTGCCCTTGCCAGCCTCTCTCGAGACTGCCTTGCCTACTAGTCTGTCCCATGCACCTGCTCGCTCTGATGGTCCTTCTCTTGCTCCCTCGGGATCCTCCCTTCCTGGCGAGTCTCTTCCTCTAGCTCCTCCTCCCTCTGCTCGACCACACCAGGTAACCCAACCTTCTACTCATCTTCGTGACTTTATTGTTGGTTCTACTGCTTTTTCTACTTATGAACCAACCTCCTATCGTGATGCTCGCTCTAATCCTCTTTGGCAGCATGCTATGACTGATGAATTGCAGGCTTTAGACAAAACTCATACTTGGGACATTATTGATCTTCCTCTTGGCAAGACTGCCATTGGCTGCAAATGGGTATACAAAATCAAGATTTTGTTGTGATGGATCTATTGAGCGCTACAAAGCCCGCCTTGTTGCCAAAGGCTTCAACCAAGAATATGGTATTGACTATGAGGAGACCTTTGCTCCTGTTGCTCATCTCACCTCTGTTTATAGCTTGATTGCTGTTGCTACCACCCAACAATGGGATCTTTATCAACTGGACGTAAAAAATGCTTTCCTTAATGGTGTTCTTCTCGAAGAGGTCTATATGCAACCTCCCCCTGGGTCTACTTATCCACCTCATAAAGTTTGCAAACTTCAGGGTGCTTTATATGGTCTAAAACAAGCTCCACGCGCTTGGTTTGCCAAGTTCAGCTCTACTATTCATGAATGTGGTTTCACCTCTAGTTCTTATGATACTGCTCTTTTTATTCGAAAAACAGCTCAAGGGACCACCCTGCTTCTGCTTTATGTGGATGACATGATTATCACCGATGATGATATCGATGGTATTCTTCGCCTGAAACAGTTTCTTAGCCATCATTTTGAGATGAAAAACCTTGGTCCTCTCAGCTATTTCTTGGGTCTTGAAATCTTCCATGATTCCACGGGTTCTTTTCTTTCTCAAGCTAAGTATACCTCTGATCTTCTCACACGTGTTGGTCTTACGGATTGCAAGACTGCCTCCACTCCCCTGGAGCCTCAGAGTCGTCTTACACCTCTCGATGGCACTCTTCTCTCTGATGCTACCCTATATTGTCAGCTGGTTGGCAGTCTTGTCTATCTCACTGTTACTCGTCCTGATATTGCCTATGCCGTTCATATTGTCAGCCAGTTTATGTCGGCTCCTCGTACCCCTCATTATGCTGCATTAGTTCATATCCTTTGGTATCTCAAAGGCACCCTGTTTCATGGTCTTCATTATTCTGCCCGCTCTTCTCTCCAGCTTCGTGCTTTTTTCGATGCCGATTGAGCTGGGGATCCTACTAACAGTCGCTCTACTACTGGGTTATATTTTTTCTTGGATGATTTTCTTATTTCTTGGCGCAGCAAGAAACAATCTCTTACTGCTCGTTCCAGTACCGAGGCTGAATACCGTGCTCTTGCTGATGCTACTCAAGAGCTTCTCTGGCTTCATTGGCTTCTTGCTGACATGGGTGTTTCCCCCTCTGGCGCTACTGCCCTCTTTTGTGACAATCAAAGTGCTCTTCAAATTGCTCACAATGATGTTTTTCATGATCGCACCAAGCACATTGAGATTGACTGCCATTTTATTCGTCAACACGTCACTCGTGGTACTGTCCATTTCCATCCAATCTCTTCTGCTGATCAACCTACTGATATCTTCACCAAAGCTCATTCTCCTGGCCGTTTCGTTGACCTTGTGTCCAAACTCCAATTGGTTGATGTTTGTCCTCCTTGAGTTTGAGGGGGGCTGTTAATATAGTATGTTAATATAATATGTAATGTATTAATGTATGTATACAGCTAGCTCAGATAGATATGATTCTTTAGATAGGATTTCTTTTCTTTTTCTTTTCTTTTTCCTGCTTTCGATCGCCCGTCTTCTTTTGGCCTCCTTTTCATTATTATATTACATTGTGTCATAATGCTGTTTGTAACACAGCTCCTATATAATGGAGCCTCTATTTGGTTTCTGATATATATTGAATCACAGAGTTTGTTCTCTCTCAATATCCCTCTCTCAACTTGTTTTGCAACACTAATCAAAACACAACCATTGAAATAATCAGAACTCTGTTAGGGATAATAGCCAACCTTCCAAATCTAAAATCAGAGCATATATGGCATAAAAGATAAACACTTGTGTTCCCAAGTTTTCACACCCCAATTTGTTTTCTTCTCTCCCTATATACTTAATTCTAGTTGTCCAATTTTTGAGATGGGTTTGTGATGTAGAACAAGTAGATCATGAACTCTTTGAACAATTGGATCAACAAAGGGTAAGGAAGAGTGAAATTGAGGATAATAGTGATACTTTTGTGACGAATTTGGAATTATCTCGAGTTTGGGTTTCTAATTGGAAATAGCTTTTAAATCAAAGTCATCACCATTTTGGGGATAATGTGTGGTGGATTTTAGCCAAATTCCTGCACTTAAGCTCTCAAATTAGTGATTTTGCTGTTTCAGGAAAGCTTCATTTTAGTAATAACTTTATTTTGAGAAGTCCATTTTTAGCGTCGTCTATTTTGGTGCGTTTCTATTGTTTCTTGGTATTTAGATTTGGGTTTAACTCATTTTTTTTTGTGTGTGGTAATTTTCTATTTATTTTTGTGTCTAACAAGGAATTAACCTAATTCCTTGTTTTCTTGTCTAGTTAGGGTTTCATTCATTTTATATAAGGATATATGATTTAGGGAAAATCAACTTCTATTCAATATAATTCAAATTCTCTTTGAGAACACTTTTTTTTTTTTTTTTTTTTTTGTGGATTCAAGGTGTTCTTCGTCTGCTATAACGATATCTAACCTTGTGTGACATATTTTGATGTGTCAGTTTGTGTGTATTGTGCTGATTGTTGCAGAACAATATCTCTGGTGAAATTTTCCTGGATCTCGGCTCTCTTCTGAATCTTTAGACCCTAGATCTGTTCAATAATCGGTTCTTTGGTTATATCGCGCATCACCGCTAGCAGCAGTTGCCACCTACCCATCCATCCCCCTTTCCCTTTTCTCTCTTGATCTCGTCAGTCTTCACGGTAGAGCGATCGCCAGAGCTGGTGGGTTGAGGGTAGGGTGGAGAGAGGAGGCGGCTTTGGCAGGGTTCAGGGTGGGGTGGGTGGTTGTTGGAGAAAGCTACTTTGTCTTAAATAATAAACAAAATGATGTCATTTTGATGTAGTACAAAATATACTATACAATGTGTCCTATAGAGAATCTAAATTCTTAGATCATACAATGATTTTTATTAATAATCTTTTTTTTATCTAAATTCTTGGTCCCTATCATTATTCAACGTGGCAAATTTTATTTCTTTTTGTGTGTTCCTGTTTCTTTGGACTGTGGAATCAATAATGTTGTAATGCTTTCATTTTTTTTTTTTTTTTAACTATGTTTTTGTTTATGATCTCAATTTATTGATAATAGAAAAGAAAAAAAAAAAGAAAAAAGAAAAAAAAAAAGTGGTGGGATTCATTAAACTATTATAATGCCCAAACAGAACACAATATACAGAATATTATTAAAAAACGATTAAACATCCCTTAAGTTCAAATTTTTGAATAAAATATTTAGGCCTATGGGCTTATTGTGAATCCCATTCAATGATTTAAATTATTCATCTTATAGGATCCTTCGTATATATTATCCATGAAAAAGATTAGATCAATCTGATAATTGTAACATTTTTATTTTATTGCATGAAAAAATAGATGCTAAATATGCTTTTAAAAATAAACCATCATCTTCTTTTTTTTGGCAAACAAATGCATAAAAAAAATAGACCTAATTTTTTTACATTTACAGCTATGAGAAATTTTGTTTTATTTTATTATTTAGGATTTATAATAAATTAAAGTTTTAGTGATAAAAACTTAGAGAAAAAAATCACATTTTAAGAACAAAGTATCGTAATTACTAAAAATGCCTTTTTACTGTATTTTTATCAATGACATTGAACACTTAGGAACGAATATCCTTTTAGTGACATTTTCATAATTTTATTGTTAAAAGTCCCTTTATTTGACTTTTCGAGATGGGTTTATAGTGACAACATGAAATAACCTCTTAATATTTTTTTGTAATAAAATTTACACTTTTAGAGAGTTTGATCCCTAAAATTCTTAAATATTGTAGAATCCCAACATTTTCCTCACAAGCACCTAAATACTGCTTGCATATACATCACTAGGGCATGGCTATGAGACTTGTTTGAAAGTAGTGTTTTTAAAAAGTTAAGGGCACTGTGTATATTCTAATAGGCAGATTTATTGTCTAATAAGTCCTGTAATAATTAGCGACGTTTTTATGAAAAAAAAGAGTCTAATTATCAATTTTTATCAATAATTTGAAAAATTCATCATAAAAAAAGTTGTTAATTGTTAATTTTTAGCGACATCTTTAGAAAAACATCACAAAAAATGACTCTAATTATCAGTTTTTAGTGACATTTAGAAAAATGTTGTTAATTGTTGGTTTTTAGCGACGTATCGAAAAAAGTCACAAAAAAGCACCATTAATTGTCAATTTTAAGCAATGATTTTAATAGGATTAACTTTCTGCGATGAATTGATTAGATTTAATAGGAATTAAGTCTAACTATTAACACTTAGTGACAATTTATCCAAAAATGAAAAACAAAGCACATGTACCACACTTATTTTTGTCCTATGCTTTCAGACCCACTGTGAGACTAGCTAGGTAAAAACTCACCCCTGATTGCATGATACTTAACTAACTTGGACTATATCACAAAGACCTGGGAGAAGAAAGTGCCATCTATGGGCACCCACCACACCACATGTTTGACTATGAAGTACGGATATTCTAAAAAATATATGGTATGAGTGTTAGATATATATCGGATATATACTCATTTGATATGACAAGATATGTATTGAATATGGAAAATAAGTATTCACCTTTTTTTTTGTTGTAAATTTCGAATATGGAAGGGATACTCGAAAGATACTTGAAAGATACGGCAGGATACGTGAGGGATATGCCAAATAAGTATTCAATTTTTTTTTTCATTTTTCATTTTTTATATTTTAATATACCAAATAAGTATATAATTTTTTTTTTTCAATTTTTTTCTTATTTCATATTTATATTTTTTCAATGGTCAATACTCTTTACTCTTGTTCTCCCCCCCCCCCCCCACCCCACTTTTATCTATTAGGCCTGTTTATTTATTCATTTTTCCACTTTTTTGTTTTTTTCTACTCTATTTTAATGTGAGTATTTCTTTACCAAATTTTTAATTTTGGGAACTTTAATGTTAGTATTTCTTTGGAGGAATTACGTGTAAGTCCTAATATGTAGACTTATTGTCCAATAGGTTCTGTCAGAATTAATAGTGATTTTCATCAAATACTATTAAAAAGCATCACTAATTATTAATTTTCAGCTACAGTTAAAAAAAGCCTCACAAAAAAGTCACTAATTTCAACTTTCAGTGATAGTTTGAAAGATTTGTCATATAAAAACATCACAAATTGTAAGTTTTAGTGACAATTTATAAAAATTGTGACAAAAAAAGTCATTAATTGTCGAATTTTAGCAACATATGCAAAAAATCATCACAAAAAATTATTGTTAGTGACGATTTTACTAGAACTTATTTTCAATAAGACTTGATGAAAATTAAGTCCAACTATTAGAACCTATTGATAGTTTACCATATTTCTTTATTTAATTGGAATCCCTCTTTTTATTTATTAATTTGCTTTAGGTTTTATTTTCATACATATTACATTATTAAAATTATAAAAAATAATTTTTTTTTACAAATGTACGCCTGTCTTATCCGTATCTTACTTCTTCAGATTTTAACATATTGTCATATCCATATCACCGTATCTCATATCCGTATCCCTGCTTCTTAGATGTTTGATAATTTAACCCACTAAACAAAAGGTTTTGAGTATTATTGAAGGCCAGCATGAGAGTCACCCAATCTATTCAGACAAGTGGTTTGTGAAACGATCTTTGATCTGAACACATTTGGGTTTATATTTTGGTCTGAACATATTTTGTTAATAACAAAATGTGAATGTCAAATATGAATGATAACAAAATGTGATTGACAAATATGATCAAAGATCATATCACAAACTATGAAGTTTAAAGATTTGTCAAGAAACAAAATTAATCAGAAAAATAAATATCATTCATAAACATCAAACAATAGCGTTCGCTGTTAAACAGACTGTTTCACTCAAATTACTCTAAATGCATTTTTTGTAATTGAGCCTGGTCGACATCCGATCGATGTCGCCGAAAATGTGGCTGACGAAGAAGTTTTGGGAAAGGTTTAAATGTTCCAGCTTGGAACAATTGTAGAGAGCAGTAGGTAACGGTCCAGGAATAATATTGTACTGAAGGTTGATGGCAGCGAGGTTTTTCAAATCACAAATGAACGGTGGGATTACTCTGGTGATGGTTTTTAGTAGGATTATGTGTTCTAAATCAGTAGCTTGTAGGCGGAGCTATTAATTGTTTAGTTCCACTGGACTTTCAAATTTTGTTCAAATATATATGGAATTATGTCCGACACTTTTGAGTTTTAGCAAAATGACCCCAGTGAATCTAGAAACAAAATATTAAATTTTGGAATATAACAAATTGCCTCAAGAAGTTAAAAATATATATATACAAAATTTTAATATTTTAGAAAGAAAATGTCATACAATTTTTTAACTTTATTTTTTTACTAACGAATGCATCATGGAATTACACTGCTAGAAATTAAAACATAACTCACTTCAATGATATAATAGGTGTCATATCAGGGAGTAAAATTTTGGTACTTTGTATAACATTATTCCTTTATGAAACAAGCTCACTGTTTGACAGAAAAAGGCTCCCTAGCAGCAGCCAACAAGTCAAGCAACATTAGTTGGACAAAATTTGATTTGGCTAAGACACTCCACCAGTTCGTGTACTGAATAAGGCACTTTCGGTAGATTAGACTTTGCACAAATTGCCACCCTTACCTTCACAATATCAGCTAACTCCACAGAATTACGTTCACAGGCTTTAAATATACATTCGTTTCTTAATTTCCATACTGACCAGAGCATAGCCATAGGTACAAGCTTCCAGATTTTCAGCAATAGCTTTTTAAACTTAGCACCCAACCGCCACTGAAGTAGTCCCTCCACAGTTGCAGGTGTCACCCATTGGACCTCCTACCACTGCAATAGACTTGACTAGACTTTCTGGATCACAGGGCATAGCAGAAAAAACATGGTTCACATTTTCTGGTTCATTCCTACAAAAGGGACACATTCTCCACACTGCTACTCAATACCCTAATGTTCTGAAGATAGCTGTAGCGATCCCAGTTTTGCCACTTCGCTGAGTATGTCGGGGATCGAGTTGCCCGGTCAGCTCGAGGGGTTCCAAGGGGCAGCGCCCCTTGGCAGGTCCTATGACAGCGCCCTGGCAAGGTTGAGGGGCAGCACCCCCGAAGCAAAAATGCAAAATGCATTAGAAGTTGCTTGTCTGCTCGAGCAGCCGTTTATGCGCTTGAGCGGAGAATGTTTCGTTCTAAAAGTTTGACATGTCTGCAAAAGTATTGGGAAAGTGTATTTGATGCTTGAGCGGAGCTCTCCACGCTCGAGCGGTCCATGTTATATCAGTTCGTGAATCTGGTATTTCAGATCACTTTTATATATCTCTCTAAAAACCCTTTCCTCTCCCTTCTCTCTACATTTCCCTACGCCAAATTGGATCAAAACCTTGATTTCTCAAGATCCGTTAGAGTTCTGCCATAAGTTCTTCATTAAAGTTGGTTAACTTCTCGAGGGTTTCGCTGTGTGCAGTGAATATCGAGTTTCGACACCGTTGATTTTAGGGGTTTCATCTCATTTCTTCTTCAAAACTTGTGGTAGGGACTTTCTTAGAGTTATATATATATTTTTGCAAGATCTATATGATTTTTGAAATCATCTTTCGATAGCTTTGAAAATTGATTGTTAATTCAAGAAGTTGAGGGATTTTGAAAGTGGGTTTGTCTCTTGTTCTTTTAAAATGATCTTATGGGTTTTGATCTTCGTTGATTGAAGAAAAGATGATTTTGGAAAGTTTTCTTTCAAAGGATTTCAGTTGTATAGTTTTGGTGAGAAAACCTAGAATTTGGGGATTTTTTTAAAAAAGACTGAAAATCCATGAATGATATTGTTGTATTTATTTTGTGTGTCAAAATAAATGGTTGTTTGGAAAGTTTTTTTATTTATATTTATATAAATAATGAATTTCAAGGAATATGAGAATTGTTGTTTATTTTGGAAATTATTGTTCAAAACGTTGAAATAGTCTTAAAATAACTAATTGTTGAGGATATTTGAGAAAATGGAATTGTGTTATTCCTTAGATAATGAATTGGAATAAAAGTATTCATATTCATCTTGTGAAATTGGCATATCAATTCATTTGATTACATTAAACTTTGAAAGTTGATTTGAAAACTTGCATTGAGAAAAGAATGTTGAGAAACAAGTTTTCATGAAATGGTTTTTGGGTAAATACGTTGGTAAGTCTTGATAGGTGGTGTAGATGATACTGAATCAGTTGGCCTGAGAGTCCGGGGTGAAAGACCGAAAACCCGGCACGGATAGGTGTCGAGCCTTCCGGTTAATACCGATAAAATTGACAATTTGGTAATACTTGTATGGTCTACTTGTAGACATCGACCTAGGGATTACCGGAGTCATATTTATAGCCCTTGAAATAAATTGTTAAGTTTTGAACAATTGAAATTGCATGACATCATTGAGCATGATGGTTTTCAAAAGATGAAAATGTGATTTATCTTCAAAAAGGGGCATAGCATGGCATGTGCATTTCATCTCTTGAGATTTGTATAAAATGTATATGCTTTGTTAAGGATTTCCTACTGGGTTTTACGCTCACCCTACGGGATTTTTGTGCAGGAAAAGATGTGGTGATGCCGCCTAACTAAAGGCGAGGAAATGTGTGTTGAGAATATGAGATTTTCATTTTGCTGTGACTCTGTGTGTAAGCCAAGGGTTGTATGTGTGTGGGTTTAAATAACCGTTTTGTATAACCAGGCTCAAGTCTTGGAAACTTGTAAACCCTTAGGGGTATTTATTTGTTTATTTACTTGTTGTTGGATTAATGTATTGTTGCATGAAGAGCTATTGTATCATGTAATGTAAGTTTGGAGATTTATATTCGGTTTTCCTTGAAAGAGCCATGATTGTTGTATTATCATTTAGGCTAGAAATTTGGGGCCTTACAACTTAGTATTAGAGCTACCGGGTTTGAATACTTAGAGCTCGTGGGAAATGGTTGTTTAACCACAATGGGTTCATTTAGCATATTTAGGAAGCGTTATGCATTTTGTGACTATGTGATAACATGCTTATGTGACTAAATGGATATGGGATTGGACTTTTGGGATGTTGTTTGTGCCTTTTAAATTCCTTGAGGACTCATTAGAAGGGTACTTGATCAATACTCGTTCTACTAAGAATTCTTGGATTTTCGTGGGACGGATTTCATCATAAAAGAATAGTTCGTATGTGTTTACATGACTAAGTGCTTATGTGGAGTGAAATTGAATTGTGTATATGGTAGAGAAATATATGGAATTGTTGTAGTCGAACGTGTGAGTCAAGTTACGAGCACATATGAGTTATTGTGCTAAATTATTTCTCTTGTGTCCTTTATTAGGATGTCAGGAAGGGGTCAAGTCCGTGGTGGTAGAGATGGGAGGTGTGGAAGGGCTCGCCAAGGTGTGCATGAGGTACCGGTCCATAGGGTTTCGATGCAAGAAGAAGGGTTTAGCTAAGCTAATATGGCCGAGCAAGCAGGCCAAGCTAATGTGGCCGACCAGGTGGGAGGAGCGAGTCAAACCGCAATGGAGGGCCCTAGCTCGAGAAATGGCAGGAGCTTTAAGAGAGTCTATGAACTTGTTGAGAGTGGAGAATCAAGCCTGAGAGAACACCGCGGAGTCAAGGGTGAGTTTCCTTACTAGAGAGTTCTTGCGGGCCAAACCGGATGAGTTCCATGGTGGCCCCAAGCCCAAGAAAGCGGATGAGTGGCTCTAACAAACTGTGAAGACATTTGAGATGCTTCACCTCGAAGATAGTGAACTAAGAGTGACTCTAGCGAGTTACTACCTTAAAGGAGACGCGGGTCAATGATGGAAATATGCCAAGGGTAGAGTGGAGCCGACATGGGAAGCCTTTGCGGTTGCTTTCCAAGATAAGTACATACCTCCCATTGCTAGGAAGAGATTGGGCAAGAGTTTAAAGACCTCAAATAACTCGACATGCCCGTCGCTGAGTTTGAGGCAGTCTTCTCTAGTTTGTCAAGATTTGCACCAGAGTTGGTGGCAATGGAAGAGCGCCGTTGCATTGAATTTGAAAAGGAACTGAAAACAAAAATTATGTTCAAGCTTATCAGAAATATGATTCAAGAATATGACCGTCTCGTGGAGACAGTGACACACATAGAAATTTCCATACAAGCCGAGGAGGAGAGGCTTCGAAGTTTGAGGTCTAGGGGCCAAGAGTCTCAAGGAGACTATAGGTAGAACAAGAAGAGCGGGAACACCTATCCATTCCAGTCCCAACCACAGCAGTTTAGATCCACTTTTCCTTTGCCTAGTGCGGGTCTAGGAAAAAGTGCATCAAGTAGATTCTCGTGTTTTAAGTGTAGCCAACCAGGTCACAAAGTCTTCTCATGCCCACAGAAGGGAGGAGGGCAATTAATAGTACCACCACCTAACCGATCTCAAAGTCAGTCTCAGTCTCAAAATAAAGGTTAAGGGTTTGATTGTTATCAGTGTGGTCAGCCGAGGCATATGAAGAGAACTTGCCCACAGTTGGGAGGCGCATCTGGCGCATCAAGGTCGAGGTAGACTCAGAGCCACCAGCAGGCTCAATTAGTTCAATCTTTCCGAGTTAATCAGGGAGCCCCTTCGGCTCAATCAGTATAACAAGCCTATGCTCCAAGAGGGGAGAAAGTCAATCAGGGGACACAGGGACGTGTGTGTGTTGTTACCGTGCCAGAGTAGTTGCCAGAATCTTCAGTTGTGAGAGGTATTTTTGTTGTGTGTAATTCTTTGGCTAATGTATTGATAGACACGGGTGCGTCTCATTAATTTATATCTACTGCATTTGCTTTTGCATTAGGGTTAGAGGTAGCACAATTAGTTCCTCCACTCAGAGTATAGTCACATGTTGGGGGTACAGCTGATTTAGACCGGGGTTGTCGTGATTGTGAAATAGAAGCTGTCGGGTGTCGACTTCCATTTGCTTTTGTGTTACTAGATATGTCAAGTTTTGATGTCATTTTAGGCATGGACTGGTTGTGTTCTTATCAAGCTGTGATTGATTGTTACTATCAGAGAGTTATAGTGTGCACTTCGGGTGGTGATCGTTTCTATTTTCTAGGTAACTGAGTTGATAAAGCCTTGTCGCCAGTTTTTGACCCTCGTAGTAGGAGCAAGCTTAGTGGCCTTCTTGCAACTCTCTTGGATGGTGAGAGTGACGGGGCTCGTGTTGAGTTACCAAAGGTAGTTTGTGAATACCCGGATGTCTTTCCAAAAGATCTTACTAGTGTACCACCTCACCGGGAGATCGAGTTCTCTATTGAATTAGTGTCTGGCACGACACCGATTTTCATATCACCGTATAGATTTGCACCCGCCGAATTACATGAGTTAAAGATTCAACTCCAAGAACTTTTAGACAAGGGCTTCATTTGCCCTAGTATATCGCCTTGGGGAGTGCCGACTCTCTTTGCGAAGAAGAAGGATGGGTCATTGTGGTTGTGTATTGATTACAGCAAGTTGAATAGAGTTATAGGTAAGAACACGTACCCTTTACCTAGAATAGATGATTTGTTTGACCAACTTAGAGGGTCTCGTTGCTTCTCAAAAATAGATTTGAGGTCGGGGTACTATCAGTTGAGAGTCCGGGAGGAGGACATTCAGAAGACGGCATTTCGTACTCGTTATGGCCACTATGAATTCTTTGTAATGCCTTTTGGGTTGACCAATGCACCGGCTTCCTTTATGGATTTGATGAACAGAATTTTTCGGGAATACTTGGACCGTTTTGTGGTCGTCTTTGTGGACGACATCTTAATTATTCAACCTCTGAAGAGGAACACGAGACTCACTTGCGGGTAGTGCTGGGTTTACTTAGTGAGCACCAATTGTATGCCAAATTTGAAAAATGCGAGTTTTGGTTAACAGAGGTGAAGTTTTTGGAGCATGTAGTGTCTAGAGAGGGAGTGACTGTGGACACCTCAAAGATAGATGCCATATAGGATTGGGAACAACCCAAGAATGTTTTTGAAATCTGGAGTTTCTTGGGATTAGCGGGGTATTATCGACATTTTGTAAGGGACTTCTCTGAACTAACTGCACCTTTGACTAGGTTGACTAGAAAGGACATGAAATTTGTGTGGAGTGAGGCTTGTGAAAAGTCATTCCAAGAGCTTAAGAGTAGATTGACTACCGCACCGGTTTTGATAATTCCGGAAAGGCGTTTGAATTACATTGTCTATTATGATGCGTCCAAGCATGGACTTGGTTGTGTCTTGATACAAGAGGGAAGAGTTGTGGCCTACGGTTCACGACAATTGAAAACTCATGAGAAAAATGACCCCACCCATGATCTAGAATTAGCAGTAGTGATTTTTGCTTTGAAAATTTGGAGGCATTACTTGTATGGTGAGAAGTTTGAAGGCTTCTCCGATTATAAGAGTCTAAAGTATTTGTTTTCTCAAAAAGACTTGAATTTACGACAATGGAGGTGAATGGAATTTATGGAGGATTATGACTTTGAGTTATACTATCATCCAGGGAAGGCAAATGTGGTGGCCGATGCTTTGAGTCGAAAATCTGTGAGTAGTTTGGCAAGTGTGGCCATTCGGGAATGGGATATGCCAGATGTCATTGGCAAGTTTGATTTGCACTTGGGTGAGTCTAGAGAGAGTGCTACCTTGTTTACTTTGAATGCTCAACCTATGTTGGTTAATAAGGTCATAGAGGCACAACGAGGAGATTGTGATGTGGAATCAATCCGTGTTAAGATTTCCAATGGAAAGGAAGAGAAAGGTTAGAACGTTCACTCAGATCTGAGTGTACGTTACCTAGACCGTTTGTTTGTACCAGAATCTTGTAGAGAAGAAGTACTTTGGGAGTTCTATCACTCACGCCTTGCGGTACACTCGGGAGGCACTAAAATGTGTCATGATCTTAGTCGTCAGTTTTGGTGGAGGGATATGAAATGGGATGTCGCTTTATTTGTATCGAAGTGCCTTACTTGTCAGCAAGTGAAGGCCGAACACCAAAGACCAGCGGGTTTGTTACAACCCTTACCGATAGCTAAGTGGAAATGAGAGCATGTTACCATGGATTTTGTATTTAGGCTTCCTAGAACACAACGAGGCAATGACGCCATTTGGGTGATTGTTGATAGGTTGACTAAGTCTACCCATTTCATTCCGATGTGCACAAGCAACTCAGTTGAACACTTGGCAGAGTTGTACATTAGAGAGATAGTTCGACTTTATGGAGTCCCTGTGACTATTGTGTCGGATAGGGATCCTCGTTTTACTATCCGGTTATAGCAAAGCCTCCAAGAAGCGTTGGGAATTAAGTTGACTCTTTGCACCACTTATCATCCTCAAACCGATGGACAGTCGGAACGTACCATTCAGATTTTGGAGGACATGGTTAGAGCTTGTGTCCTTTATTTTAAAGGGCCTTGGGAAATGCACTTACCATTGATTGAGTTTGCTTACAGCAATAGTTACCAAGCTAGTATTGGGATGGCACCATTTGAGGCCTCTTATGGCCGACCTTTTAGATCATCGACTTGTTGGGCCGAAGTGGGTGATGCACCGTTATTGGGTCCGAAAATTGTTAGAGAGACAACCAAGAAAGTTGTTCTCATTCGGAAGAGGTTAGCTACGGCCCAAAGCCGACAAAAGAGTTATGCCGATAAGAGGAGACGACCTTTATCTTTTGAAGTTGGTGACCATGTGTTTCTAAACATCTCACCAAGGCGGGGTTTGATGAGATTTGGTAACAGTGGTAAATTATCTCCAAGGTTCATTGGGCCTTTTGAGATCTTAGAGTGAATTGGGGAAATGGCATACCGGTTAGCTTTACCACCACAACTCTCGGGAGTTCACAACGTATTTCATGTAGTTATGCTTAGGAAGTATGAACTCGACCCTTCTCATGTTCTTGGTTGGGCTGACTTGGAGGTAGATGAGGATGCCTCTTACGAAGAACGGCCGGTTCAAATATTAGATACCTGGGAGCAAGTGCTATGGGGCAAAACTATACCGTTGGTAAAGATGTTGTGGAGTCACCATGGGATTAAAGAAGCGACGTGGGAACAGGAGACGAAAGTCCGCTCCAAATATCCAGATTTATTTGAAAATGCTTAAGTTGCTTTTCTTTGTAATATTCCCTACTGTTGAGGGAAATGTATTTAAAGTTGTTAACCACATGTTGATATGTGCGTTGTTGTTTTAAGCATAAGGTTGTTTAGAGTTACCATTATTTTTTGGGAAATTTCATGTTTATGCGTATTTGGGAGGTTGTTAATGAGATAACCATGGTGGAAATGGTGGAATTTGGTTGAGAGTTAGTATTGTGATTTGAAAATGAAATACCGTGGTTTTGATCGCTAGAAACCCTTTGTTTGGGTAATTTGATTTGAAATTTCGAGGACGAAATTCTTTAAGGGGGGAAGGTTGTAGCGATTCCAGTTTTGCCACTTCGTTGAGTATGTCGGGGATCAAGCTGCCTGGTCAGCTCGTGGGGGTCCAGGGGGCAGTGCCCCATGACGGGTCCTAAGGCACCGCCCCGGCGGGGTTGAGAGGCAGCGCCCCGAAAGCAAAAATGCAAAATGCATTAGAAGTTGCTTATCCGCTCAAGCGGCTGTTTATGCGCTTGAGCGGAGAATGTTTGGTTTCAGAAATTTGACCTGTCCGCAAAAGTGTTGGGAAAGTGTATTTGACGCTCGAGTGGGGCTTTCCACGCTCGAGCGGACCATATTATATCAGTTCGTGAATCTGATATTTCAGATCACTTTTGTATATCTCTTTTTAAAAAGCCTTTCCTCTCCATTCTCTCTATATTTCCCTATGCCAAATTGGATCAAAACCTTGATTTCTTAAGATCCATTAGAGTTCTGCCGTAAGTTCTTTATCAAAGTTGGTCAACTTCTCGAGGATTTCGTTATGTGTAGTGAAGATTGAGTTTCGACACCGTTGATTTTGGGGGTTTCATCTCATTTCTTCTTCAGAACTTGAGGTAGGAACTTTCTTAGAGTTATAATTATATTTTTGCAAGATCTATATGATTTTCGAAATCATCTTTCGTCAGCTTTGAAAATTGATTGTTGATTCAAGAAGTTGAGGGATTTTGAAAGTGGGTTTGTCTCTTGTTCTTTTAAAATGATCTTATGGGTTTTGATCTTCGTTGATTGAAGAAAAGATGATTTTGGAAAGTTTTCTTTCAAAGGATTTGAGTTGTATAGTTTTGATGAGAAAACCTAGAATTTGGAGATTTTTTAAAAGAGACTGAAAATCCATGAATGATATTGTTGTATTTATTTTGTGTGTCAAAATAAATGGATGTTTGGAAAGTTTCTTATTTATATTTATATAAATGATGAATTTCAGGGAATATGAGAATTGTTGTTCATTTTGGAAATTATTATTCAAAATGTTGAAATAGTCTTGAAATAACTAATTGTTGAGGATACTTAAGAAGAGGGAATTGTGTTATTCCTTAGATGATGAATTGGAATAAAAGTATTTATATTCATTTTATAAAATTGGTATATCAATTCATTTGATTACATTAAACTTTGAAAGTTGATTTGAAAACTTGCATTGAGAATAGAATGTTAAGAAACAAGTTTTTATAAAATGGTTTTAGGGTAAATACGTTGGTAAGTCTTGATAGGTGGTGTAGATGATATTGAATAAGTTGGCCTGAGAGTCCGGGGTGAAAGACCAAAAACCCGCTCGGATAGGTGTCAAGCCTTTCGGTTAATACCGGTAAAAATGACAATTTGGTAGTACTTGTATAGTCTACTTGTAAACACCGACCTAGGGATTACCAGAGTCGTATTTACAGCCCTTGAAATAAATTGTTAAGTTTTGAATAATTGAAATTGTATGACATCATTGAGCATGATGGTTTTCAAAAAATGAAAATGTGATTTGTCTTCAAAAAGGAGCATAACATGGCATGTGCATTTCATCTCTTGAGACTTGTATAAAATGTATGTACTTTGTTAAGGATTTCTTACTGGCCATTATACTCACCCTACGAGATTTTTTTGCAGGAAAAGATGTGGGGATGCTACCTAACTAAAGCCGAGGAAATGTGTGTTGAGAGAATGAGACTCTCATTTTGTTGTGACTCTGTGTGTAAGCCAAGGGCTGTATGTGTGTTGATTTGAATAACCGTTTTGTGTAATCAGGCTCAAGCCTTGGAAACTTGTAAACCCTTGGGGGTATTTATTTGTTTATTTACTTGTTGTTGGATTAATGTATTGATGCATGAAGAACTATTGTATCATGTAATGTAAGTTTGGAGATTTATATTCAGTTTTCCTTGAAAGTGCAATGATTGTTGTATTATTATTTGGGCTAGAAATTTGGGGCGTTACAATAGCCTGCTGTTTTAACCCTTCCTTTCCATGCCAACCGAGGAATTGGGCTCTAAAAGGAGCCACATTGCCCCAGATCAGTTTAGGAATAAGCAAACTAGGCCTTTTTTGTTTCTCAGATCAATCCCTTGTTGCAGCAACAGTAAATTGACCTAAAGGGGATGCACTCCATCTTAATGAATCTGGACATCTCACAATACGCCTTGGAGGTTCACCTAATAAGCCTAACAATCTTCCTAACTCCTCCTCCTCCCAAGCAAGTAATTGCCTTCTGAATTCAAGCTTCCATTCCTTATCAGTTGATAGTGTATACAACTAGGGGAATTCCTCCTTCAGTATTTCCTCCCTCAATGCTTCATTCTACAACAACCATTGTTGCATTGCTATTGATGCATTCCTTCATTTGTTCTCTCTCTCTCTCTCTCTCTCTCTCTCTCTCTCTCACACACACACACACACACACACACAGTGTTTCCTTCATTCATTTTCTCTCTCTTCGACATTTGTTCCAGTCACAACAATCACAATTTTATTGAAGTAATAATATTAATATCCCAATTTTTTGGTTCGTACTTGTAACTTAACCTAGTTTGAATTACTTTTGTTAGTGTGATTGAGAATGTATAAATTTTACAAGGCATCGTCTGAGCATTAATGTCAATAGGTTCTATAAAACAAAAAAAATGACTATTATGTATCAAAACTTTTTTTCACCTTCAGGGTATGTGACAAGATTTGTATTTAATTGATTCCATAATAGTTATCTTCAAATAAGATAATCAATCACTGGTATTTATATAGGTAGCAATACGGGAAAAAAAAACTGGTGATACATAACATTTCTTAAACTAAAAATAAGATATGATAACACTGATAATGACTTGCTGAATGATCCCACTAAATGAAATTCCGGGCTACGCTAGGGCAGGGTGGGGAATTGCAGGGTAAATATGGAGAAAGGGATTTGGAGGGATATTGTTGGGGTTATTTTGGATATTTTAGAGGTGGGTGTTTGGCTTTTTGGGTGGTACATAGCTGGAGGGTTGTATTTGGTGTGGCAATGACAGAGGTTTAAAACTTTTTTAAGAGTCAAGTTTTGTCAATGGTTGTTAAAAGAGAGAAAACTCTTTGCCAAAAAGCCAATCAAATTTTGAATTCTAATGTGAAAATAAACTTTTTCTTTTTCTCTCTTCCTTTTTCTGTAGAGTGTTTTAGGCAGCGTTCACTGAAATTGTAACTGTAAATACAAGAGCAACTTCACACACACATGAGATGAAAGAAAGAGGAAGCATCCAAGGCAACTACCCTGTGAACTTAAAACTTTCCTCGGAAGAGTTTTCCTAAGGTGTACTTAAAACTTTGATCCTTCTACAATATATGCCCTCAAAAAGGGTATATTTTGTGTAAGTTACGAGATTTTGTAGTGTTAATATCATAAAGGGTTAATTACACTTTTTACTTATGTAATTTGGTTCAAATTCCGCTATAGTTTTTACAATTTTAAATTGAATAATTTGGTCTCTACACTTTAGTGTAATTTCAATTTGGTATGTCCATTCAAATTGGAGGGTAAAATTAATAATTTTGGAACATTTATCAATTTTTTTTAAGGTATACACATGGACAAAATTAACAGGAATTTAGATAGAATGACCAAATTGAAACAATAAGAATTAAATGAAATTTAAGTCAAACTATAGGGTGAAAAGTATGGAGGAGGATTCCCTCCCGTCCAGATTTTGGACTGGAGGGTGTTGTTTGGGCTCGTGAGGCCCACCATGGGCTCCGTTTCGATTGTCTGAACTGTTCATTTTGTCAGGCATTTCGTGTATTCCATCCACAAAAAATATTATGTCGATCCATAACTATAAGTTGTTCAATTTATTACGTTTCTCACTGAAAAAAAATATATGATTTATTTAAAAAAAACACAATTATTGTTTATTTTTTTAGTAAAAAATTGAACAAGTTACAATTATCAAATCGATCTAATTTTTTTGTGTGGATGAAATACACGAAGTGCCCGACAAAATAAACGGTTCGAATCATTGAAATGAGGCTCGTGATGAGCCTCACAAGCCCAAACAGCACCCTCTAATCCAAAATCTAGACTGGAAGGGATCCTCTTCCGAAAAGTATAATTAACCTTATCATAAAATATCTTAACTTTAGTCATGCCTAAATAATTAAACACTAGTTCAGCCATAATCAAATTTTTTCCGATCACAACCAAAATAATTATAATTAAGTCATAACCATACTTTAATGGGTCACAACTAAATACCATTTCAAAATAAAAAAAAAAAAAAAAAAATCAGAATAGGTTATAACTAAGTCAAAACTAACTCTTGTATAGGTCAAAATAAAATACACCGAAGATCGTAACTACTACATTTTTTTTTGGGGGGGTCAATTGATAAGAGAATAATTATATTATGAAAAATATTTACATTATCAAATAGTCCACTAATCCACAATAACCAATCTTGACCAAGCTGTTAACCAAGACAAGCCCCACAGTCACTAAATACAACCCGCATAATAGGGAATAAATAAGCTAATCACCTCAAAGAGTATCAAATTTCTTTTCATAAAAATTGAATATGAGATCTTATACCACAGATGACGCTAAACACCCATCAGGTAAAATGTCCTAATTCAAGTGCAACATATTGTACACATTGTTTTAAGTATGTATCGAATTTCCCTAAAAGTGGCAACTACCAAGTGGATATGATGTCCTTAAAAAAGTATTCAATCGAATATCTAAAACAGTAGAAGAAAAGTGGTTAGCTGCTCGAATTTGAATTTGCTTAAAAGTTTGAATTTGTGTTTGTTGGTTGACCGTCTAAATGAGAAGACCGGTGCAACACCTATCTATCACGGTTGTCACCCTTGTCCATGGTGGCTTTCACCTTCTTGCCGGACAACCGACAAAACAAAATTCAAGCGATTTTAGATAAACTCATATTCAAACTACCAATTAGTACTGAAAAGTAAAATGTATAGATCACAATTGTTTTAAAATAGTTTACACAATAACAAATTAAAAATTACACCACACAGTCTATATTCAAAATAAAATTGATGACACTTTTTCACAACTTATTAATTTTCCCCCTAAAGATACAAGATCAATTAATGCCCATAAATTTTTTATTTGAAGAATTCCATACACACAGGACATACATTATTATACAAATAATGTTATATTTAACAACTCCGCTACATCCACACAAATTATTGTCTCCCGAGTAGTCCGAATGATGTGGCTAGAGAAGGATGAAGCTAAATCCCAGTTGCTCCAAAAGGTGAAATCCCAACCTATAAATATACTTGTTTGAGTTTTTTTTCTTCTTTATTTATTTATTTTTATGTTTTTATGACTGTTTGAGTATGAGTATTTTCTGAAGCAATGTTTACCTAGGTAGGTGTAAAATCATTGTTTGAAATAGGGTATGTATGAAGCTTTTATTTGTTTAAGGACAAATTACAGAAATGGTCCCTATAGTTTACTCGTATTTTTATTTTGGTCTCTACACTTCTAAATGTATCAATTTTGTCCATGCAGTTTGGTATTTGGCTCGAAATGGTCCAATAGTTAACGGTGGTTATACATTTAGACAGAAATCAACGCTGCAAGGCACGCACGGGCCAATTTTGACTTTATTGACTTTCTTAAACAATTTTGACTTTCTTGAGTGTTTTTGGATCAATTCAATTTCTTTAATAGATGTTTTATTTAATTTTATTATTTAATTATTATTATTTTTTAAAATAAATTTATTTAAAATTTTAATTAAAAAAATAACATCTATTTTTATTGATATCTTATTTATTTAATTTTTAAAAATAAATTTATTTAATTGTGTAAAAAATAAAATAAAATAAATTTTTATTTAATCTAGCTAAAAATAATTAAAATATTAAAGACATGTTTAATATTGATATTACTTAGTAAACAATTGAAAAATAATAAAATACTCTTTTGCACATTTATCCTTATCTAGTTCGTCTAACCAAACATTAGATTTATTAAAAATAGTCCTTTTCAGATATCTAATCACATGAGAAAACAAACACGAGATACACATCCAATCCAACCAAATAATCTGGGGGATTTACAATCCCAGGATTCAAGTCCGATGGATTCTAATCCTCCATTTTCTAATTGTTTACTAAGTAATATCATGACGGTAAAATAGACATTTCACACATTACTCCCATGGGATACCAATCCCATGGAAATAATCCCACCCCTCCCCCGGATTGTTTAGTCCCTCATATGAGGGATATGAAGTCCCTCATATAAATTATAAATTTTAATTTTAATTTTAATTTCTAAGACCATAATTTTTAATTTATTATTTTTAATTAAATTAAATGTATAATTTTAAATCAACAACACTAAAAAAATAATTTATAAATGTCTATATTTTTTATTAATATATTTATAAATGTCTATTTTAATAATAAATTATTTTTTATTAATAATTTAGTCCGCCGGACATGGTGTCCTGGGACTGTGAATCTCCCAGACTATTTGGTTGGATTGGATGTGTATCTGTGTTTGTTTTTTCTTGGGATTAGATGTTTGGAAAAGACTATTTTTAGTTAATCTAATGTTTGGTTAGACGAATTGGATAAGGATAAATATGCAAAAGACTATTTTACCATTTTTCAATTGTTTGCTAAGTAATGGCAATATTAAACACATATTTAATATTTTAATTATTTTTAGCTAGATTAAATAAAAATTTATTTTATTTTATTTTTTGCACAATTAAATAAATTTATTTTTAAAAATTAAATAAATAAAATATCAACAAAAATATAGGTTATTTTTTTAACTAAAGTTTCAAATAAATTTAATTAAAAAAAATAATAATAAAATAATGAAATTAAATAAAACATCTATTAAATGAGTTAAATTTGAGTGATGATATTAAAAAATAAATTGAATTGATTCAAAAACACTCAAGGAAGTCAAAATTGTTCAAGAAAATCAAAATTGGCCCATGCGTGCCTTGCACGTGTCAAATTTCTGTCCAAATGTCTAACTACCGTTAACTATTGAACATTTCGAGCCAAAAACCAAACTGCAGGGGCAAAATTGATACATTTAGAAGTGCAGAAGCTGAAATGAAAATACAGATAAATTATAGGGACCATTTCTGTAATTTGCCCTTTGTTTAATTTTTAAACATTTTTCTTTCAACCTTTCTGGAGCAGAGTTTGAGAAATAGCTTTGTTAGCTTTTTTACATACTCTTTTTTTAGCATTTTTGTTGTTGTTGTTCTTGTTCTTGTTGTTCTTGTCCTGTAAAGAAACCGCTGCTTCTTGTTTTTGTTGATATTCTTCTTCATTTCTTCTTTATTTGCTTGTGATTAGCTTCTCTATTTTTTGCCACTATACTCTGTTCTTCTCTGTTTTTTCGAGACATGTTAACAGGAGTATAGAATACACAGGTGAAATGTCAAAATGGATTTTCCGTTAACTATTTATGCCATCCCCCATTTGGACCAAACAACACTAATTTGTGAAAGTTGGGACCAAGAAGACACAATCAATAGTTTAATGTTTTTATTTCGAAATTGAGGTAGCTGTTGTGCATGGAGCACAACAATTATTATTGTGCATTTAATAGGTCTCACTTTGGGTCTAATTCAATTATTATTGTGCATTTAATAGGTCTCACTTTGGGTCTAATTTGATGATTTAAACTATTCACTCTTTAAACTAGATTCAGTAGAACATATTTGTGAGAAAAATAAGTTGATGAGATATTGGTAGCCTTTTTATTGAATCACGTTTTTATTAAGTTTTACACTTCAAATCACACTTACCATTCATTTTTTTATATACAAATGAATAGTTCTTTCTCATATTTTGAATAAAATTTTCGAATATGCTACATTTATCGGATTAACTTAAAACAAATTAGATTAATCCAATAAACGTAAAATGTTAAATTTATCGCGTTTGTCTCCAAAAAAATGAACGACTTACAAGTATGTTTTTTAAAATAGACCATCAATTTTTTGGGCGATAAATGATAAAATGAAAAGGTTATAACTATTAAATCAATCTATTTTTCATTAAAAAATGATCTTATAAAATGAATAATTTAAATCACTAAAATAAAATTATAACGGGCTCTATAGACATGAACGAGAAATATCCAATTTAGATCTAAAATTGGAAAGAAGCGAGAATCAAACGGAAACTATTACACCTTATATTTATATATTTACCATTCTAAAAATATCTATTAATTTTTTAATAAAACATTTAACCAACCAAACAACCTCCAATGATGAGTCCTTGGTTGATGATGGGTGTTCCATGCACCATCTTAAAAATAATACAACTATAATAGTCTTATTTTATTTCGCGATAGAAGTGAGATTTTGTTGGACAATCTTCACTGTATTTAAATAGATTAATTCTGTTTGTATACTTAATAACAAACAGAATACAAAAGAATAAAGGAAAGGAGAGAAAAATGTTTGATTACAAAAATCAAACTAGAAATAAAATTGAATAAATAAAAATAGATTTTATTTTGTTACAAAAACAAAATTAAAATCTGATTTAAATAAACAAATAAAACAGAAAAATAAATTAAACAACTTACTTGATTAATTTCTTCGAATAATAATCTGATTAAGTCCAGTGTTCGACATTGTGTCCTTAAGACAGATTCGTCCTGTCCACGGTGCTTTCAGAATATGGACGTCTATCTCCTAAGATGAAATGATCAACAACAAACAAATAAATGCAGGATTACAATTTATTTGTTTAACGAACACACTTAGTGTATACACTCATTCTGACAGGAAAAATAATAGAATAAATGCAGCAAAATACAAAGATGAAATTGCAGCAAGGATAGACAAAAAAAAAAAAAAAAAAATTGGAATCGAAATCCAAATGAGGGCTGCCTATTTATAGATGGATTGGTGGCTGCTGGTTTTGAATTAAACAGGTGCAAACCCAACCCAAAAGTTTTATTTCAAAATAAATAAAATAAACTCAAAAGTTTTTAGCCCAAAAAGATTAATATTGGGCCGAACAAGCCCAACCCAACCACACACCACGCGCCCAAGCCCAGCCTGCCCGATCGGACGGACGGACGGCGGCAGGCGCGCGCGTGTGGTTTTTTTTGGGTCCAATGGGTCTAGCTCATTTTTCCCATAACCCCTCCCTTCTACAAACTTGTGGTGCCCCTTGGGGCCCTCACCAAGTTATAATTCCAAGCTATGTAAGCCCATCCAAAACTTCCCACCAAACTAATGTGGGACAAGCCAATTTCCAAACCTTAAGAAAATTTCCACCAAAAACTCTATTTCCATGGAGCACACTTTGGCTTCAATTTCCCATTCACTCGATAATGGTTTTGAGCAACCAAATATACCACGTGAATCACAACGCGACATAGAACGCGTTACCACTTTGACCCGCCAACTTTGGCGTGCGAGTCCCACCTAAATAATAGACCAAAGTTAGGAAAAATTCTATTATATACCCAGATTTTTCCAAAACATTTCTAACAATCCGCCATATGAATGAAACTTGATGACAACGGAAATGCAACAATATGCAGAATTTGTCGAAAGAGTATAAGTCGAAAATATCTTGCATCAGGATAGGTAGCTTTCGGCCTTGAACCTTCCCTAGTGATAACTTATCGGACTTACTAGCTAACCAATGGACGCTATGCCTTGAATTGTTCAGCCATTTGTGTAAGCCAAGACAATAGATTTCACACAAAATATCTTCTAACACATTGTGGTTCTCACTGTTGTGTTCATTTTGGCCTTGAACGCTCTTGGTTTTCATGAGTGCTTCTAGAAAATGTAGCCTCTTCATTCTCATAGAACCGGCCCTAGTTCGATACTCATATAGGTGATTCTTATTATGAGTATCTCCTTATACTCGTCTTGATTTTATGCCTTAATCAAGATATAAATAATCAATTAAAGCAAAGCTTATCCTTATACCGCTGCATACAACATATGTTGCAGATATCACTCTCACCATAGGAATGGGTAGGGAATTTTAATCCCTTGGTGATTTCTGGCGAGCCACACATAACTTAGTTCTTGGGATCTCCAGTCATATAAGTAGGGTTACCATTATGATGACTCTTATGTAATAGGCTTTAATCCCATCCCCTTCAATGAACTATACACTTGCTCTTTTGTCAAACCTTTTGTTAACAGATCCGCAATATTCTCTTTAGATTTTATATAATCTATTGAGATTATTCCATTTGACAACAATTGCCTTACGGTATTATGTCAACAACGAATATGTCGTGACTTACCGTTATACATATGATTCTGTGCCCTGCCTATTGCAGATTGACTATCACAATGAATGCAAATAGCTGGCACAGGTTTTGGCCACATTGGAATGTATTCTAAGAAGTGACGAAGCCATTCTGTTTCTTCACCTGCTTTGTCTAAAGCAATGAACTCGGATTCCATTGTGGATCGTGTGATGCAAGTTTGTTTCGTGGACTTCCAAGAAAACAGCAGCGCCTCCCAGAGTAAAGACATATCCACTAGTGGATTTTGAATCTTTAATATCCGATATTCAATTTGCATCACAATAACCTTCGAGTACTGCTGGATATCGAGTAAAGTTCAAACTATGATCATGAGTAAATCTTAGATATCTAAGAACCTGAATGATCGCTTTCCAATGGTCTTCTCCGGGATTACTAGTGTACCTACTCAATTTACTGACTGCATAAGCTATGTCAGGACAAGTACAATTCATTAGGTACATTAGGCTTCCAATGATTTGGGAGTATTTTAACTGAGACACTACATCACCTTTATTTTTCGATAAATAAAGACTGATGTCTACAGGTGTTCTAGCTACATTCATATCATCCTTGATAAATTTATCAAGAATTTTCTCAATATAATCTGATTGAGATAATGCATATCCGTCAGATGTTTTAGTAATTTTCATTCCTAAAATAACATCTGCGACCCCCATATCTTTCATATCAAATCTTTTGTTAAGCATTTGCTTAGTTGATTTGATCATATTTTGACTGCTTCCAATGATAAGCATGTCATCCAGATAAAGACAAACTATGACATATCCTTGGTCAGTGTTTTTAACATAGACGCATTTGTCACATTCGTTTATCGTAAACCCATTAGTAAGCATTGCATGATCAATTTTTTCATGCCATTGCTTAGATACTTGTTTTAATCCATAAAGAGATTTTACAAGCCGACAAACTTTCTTTTCTTGCCCCGACACTACAAACCCTTTCGGTTGCTCCATATAGATCTTTTCATTTAGATCACTATTTAAGAAAGCTGTCTTAACATCCATTTGATGTATTTCTAGATTAAACAACGTTGTTATAGCAATAAGTATGCAAATGGATGTTATTCTTGTCACAGGGGAATATGTGTCAAAATAGTCCATACCTTCCTTTTGTCTGTAACCTTTTACTACAAGTCTTGCTTTATACTTGTCTATTAAACCATTTGCCTTCATTTTTCTCTTGAATATCCACTTATATCCAAGAGGTTTGGAACTAGGTAGAAGATCCACCAATTCCCAAATATGATTTTGTATAATGGATTCAATTTCATTATTAATAGCCGTTTTCCACAATGGTGTTTCAGGACCTGTCATTGCTTCCTTAAAGCTTTGAGGTTCATTTTCTAACAAGTATGTCAGAAAATCTAGACCAAAGGATTTTGATATTCTCGCTCTCTTACTTCGTCTTGGTTCATCATTAGTTAAATCCTGTTGGTCAAGACTGAAAAAACCTAGAAATCCCCTAGATGTTGATTTGTGATTATGTATCAATTTTCAGCAGTAAACAACAATCCCAATCAAACAATCAAAACAAATCGACACAACGATTTTACGTGGAAAAACCACAATTGGACACCTCCAATTGTGATAAAAAAAACCACGGGGCAAAAGCCACAAAACAATCCACTAAAAAGACATAAAGGAATTACACAGGTATACTCTCAATTACCTAGCGAATCCACGCCCAAATTGAACCAACCCCTATGTGTCTCTTCGAACCTCGTCTTCACCTCAGAATTGTCTTGATGATGAGCCACTCCAGAATCCACCAAAGCTTCAGGCTCAAATTCTTCAGAATCCACCGAAGAACAACTCTCTCTTTTGTATAGAATGAACAAACGAACCTTTGATGTATTCTTCTTAACCCATGAGCTGAATACGCAATTAAACATCAAAGAAAACTAGCAAAATATCTCCAGATATAAACCTTAATCTCCAAAAAGAAGATCTGGAGAAGTAATCCTAAAATCTGACAGAAACACGTACTTATAGAAATCTGGGACTGCGAAGCTCGCTCGAGCGAAGACTCTCTGTAGACACCCCATTTTTGATCGTCCTCAAGACTTGGACGTCATCGTTTGAGCACTCGATGATCATCCATGTTTGTGTTCGTTTTGAGTTCCTGAAGGTCTCAGCCGCGCGCCTTACCTTAGGATCTCTCAACTTGTTTGTTTTGTGCTTGGTTGTGGACCAAGCACTTGTGTTTTTGCTTTTGAGGGAAGAGGGTGGCTTGTTGGCCATCCCCTTAACCCATCGGCCAAGGCATGAAGCCATCGGCCTTGTTTTCTTGTCATCGGCCAAAAGTGTTGGCCGATCAGCACTTTTTTTGGTCGGTCAGCACTTATGTTGGTCGATCGGCCATATTTTCTGGCTGAGCTCTGTTCATCTGCTTTATGCAGATATTTTATGCCAGCTGTCACAGCTGGCATGCACAATTCACATCTTCCATATACGTGTATGGAGGGATTTGTTTTAATTGCTTAGCTTGCTCAACAAGCTTAGGAATTGAACTTCTATAAGAAGGGAGCTCCTCCTCCCTTCTCAGAGGTTCATAAAATTAGGGTTTAACTCTTAGATATAGTTTTGTATCTATCTTGCCTTGATTCTTCATTTTGTGCTTCAAAAATGTCATTTTGTCTTACTATTGTACACAAACACCTAGTAGAACACCATCCTCCTGGAGCTAAGGTCCCTTGAGGTTGATTTCAGAGTTCTTGGACTAGTTTAAGCTTGGAAAAGTTGCTGGAGTTGTGTTCTTGAAGGTGGTCTTCAAGAGTGAGTTCCTTGCTTTTAAACCCCCATTCTTGCTTAAGCTTTTAGACCCTTTTTCTTATTGTTTTAAGCTTAACTCTTAACTGATAAAAGTTTTGTTTTTACATGCTTTAAATCTTTGGTTAAAGTCACTTTTTGGTTGGGGGTCATCTCCTCCCTCCAAGGCCTTGTTAGGCCTTGTTTTAGGCCATCCCTTTTGGCCCTTGTTCTTGACTTTGCATGACCTTTCTACCACTGAAATCCAGAGGATTTTCAGTGGTGGAAAGGTAGTTTTGGAGTCCTAAATAGGAGAGGGTCATCCCCTCTCCTTGTTGTCTTGTATGCTAGTATAAATGGCTCATATTGGTAGCATGTTTGCTTAGCTTGTTTTAGCTTCATTTCAGTATGTATAAGGCTTTGTTTTGCCATGATACAACACTATTTTTGCTTGGTTTTGTCACTCCATGCATGCCTAATACACTTGTAGTATAAATCACACAAACTAGTCTTATATGCTTCATGTTTGAGCATGTCTTTCTAGCTTATGTGGCCTCCATTTTAGTGGGTTTTTGGTGTTGTTTTAGCATGCCATGACTCTATTTTGGGTGGGTTTAGTTGGCTCTTACATGCTTCATGTACTTGTCTTGCAATCCTCTCATTTGCCTTAACATGCATCATGCCTTAACATGTCATTCTAGCATGCTTTTGGCTTAACTTCAATAAGCTTTTAGCCTTGTTTTACCATGCTTAAGGTCTATTTAGTGTTGTTTTGGTCATGCTTGCGTTGTTTTGTATAGCCATGGTTCAATCTAGCTTGTTAGCTTTGAGTGTCCAAGTGACTAGCATGTTTTATTTGGACTATTATCATGATTTGGCATCATTTGAAATGTTATTTCAGTCCATGTTTCATGCTCATATACTTGCACTTATCACTCCTTTAATGCTTTAAAGAGTTGATGTCTTATGCCTCATGAATGGGCCATTGTGTATGCCTCCATGCTTAGGTCTTTGGGATGCCATCTAAGTGGGTTTTTGGGCTTATTTTGGTATGCCATAACTCTTTTTTTCATTGGTTAAGTCATGCCATGTTTGGTTTTGATGGGTGTAGTGTAACATCCCTTTGTAGCCTTGCATGCCTCATCCCTTTTGGAGTTGTATTCTAGCTTGTGTTGGCTAGTTTCGAGCATGTTTTTGGTCTTGTCTTGACCTACCTTAGGATTGTTTTGAGTGCCCTTGGCCCTTTGGGTCTTGCCTTGCATGGCCATGGTTTGAGTCTTTTGGCTAGCCTTAAGCTTTTGGCTTTCTTGTATGTTTTGCTTGCTTTGTTTGGTTGGTTTGGCACCTTTCCATAGATGATTTCAGAACTTACAATGTTTGTCACATGTCCATATTTGTCCCCTTTTAAGTGCTCTTGAAAGTTTCCCTCCTATGCCTAAGTGTTGGACCATTTACATGTGCATGTTTGCTTTGCATTTTCATGCTTCCAATTCATAACTTTGGCCACTGATTTTGGGCATGGCTGAGGTCTGTCCATCTTTAGTTTAAGTCCATTTACCATGTTGTTCAAAGTTGCTACTTTACATCATGCTTATAGCTTGTCATATTGCATGTTGTCACATGCTTGCTAATTGACATGTTGTTGCATACTCATCCATCTTGCATACTTGTTGGATTACATGTTGTCACATGCTTGTTGTTGGTATTGTTGTCACATACCTACGCCATTCATCTTTACATGTTTAGGTTGTATGCCTATTGCATATTAGTCGCATTGCATGATATTGTTGCATGTTGTTGCATGCTTGAGCTGTTTGCATGCTTGCTTGCATGCTTAGTTTGCATAGCATTGTGTGTGCATTGCCTTGCCTCTTGATCACACATGATAGAGGTTAAGGTCCCTTATGTGTTTTGTGCATTTCATTTGATATTGAATTCCACACTTGGCTCCTTTGGCCATCATGAATTGAAATGCGTGATTGGTGGTCCAAGGGTCGAGAGCTGCACACCTTTGAGTCTCAAACATGATGAGGGGTGTAGCCGTAAACATTGTCTTGTAAATGCATTGCCATACTCTGTTTGTCCTCTGCTGCAGCAAAAGGAGCAGTCTGCAGGAATAGATGGCTGATCAGCTATCTTCAGTGCCCGATCGGCTACAAGTGTTCGGCCGATGGCTTCACATTTGGTCGATGACCTGTTTATCTTGGCCGATGACCATGATTTTTGGCCAATGGTCTCCCACAGTGCCCATGGGGTGAATCAGAAGTGTGTTGGGAATTTTCACACTTTGCAGAGGTACAGAGCAGTGCAAACAGAGGCAACATGAGGCATGGCAACGGATTTCCGAGTGAAGCCGACTGAGCATGCATTTGTCTCTCTTCTCGAGGCCTCTTTACTATTTTTCGTAGCTTAATTAATTTGTTAATTATTTAAGTGTTGTAATAATTAGTTGTAGCTAGTTATTCATTTGATTGTGTAATAATTAATTAGCTTGTTAATTAGTTAATTAGATGGTTTGTATTATTCTTTCGGACCCTCCGTCAAGAGGGCCAATTGTTGTAATAAGCGTGCGTGTGTGTGATGCATGTCTTCCAACCCCCATTTCTTTCTCCGTTTTACTTAACCGCTTACGATGGTTAGTTCTAGGGCATGTTTCGATTAGCATACTTATGCTCGCATGTTTGCATTCATTCATCAGTATTGCATGCACCAGGCTCGGCACATCATACTAACCGCATTGTATTTTAATACATTTACTTGAATATGTGTTCAACAACATGTTATCAAGTTACATCTCATGTGTCATCTTAGAATAGCCGAGCCTATCTTAGTTGCATTTTGCATGTGTTGCATTAGCCATCTTAACATAGCTAGGATCATGCATTAATTACTAACTAGCTATTGTTTTGGCTCAGAGTACTAGGTAAACTTTTATGCTTTCGCATCTTGCATGTATGTAAGTGTTAACATGACAACATGCTTGCCTTGAGGCTAATTGCTTATGTGATATAACTGCCTGAATGCCTGTGGGTGAAGGTTGGATTACTTGAATTGGAACGATTCATTGAAATCCATGTTTTAGCCTACTTGCGAGTAGCAAACTTCAAATCATTTCCAAACAAACGAATATGCGATGCTTTGTTCCAAATTAGGCGATCTAGTCTATACTTGTGTGTTGTGCGCATCTCATAGTAATTCTAACTAATTAACTGGAATAAGAATGTATGTGTTTTTAAAAACAAGATATCATGCTTAGTACAGGCTGATCTTTGATCGGGCGAGCAGGGGTGCTCGTTGCATGACCTTCCCCTCTCGTACCCAAGTTCCCAAGCCGAGGCAACTTTGGTGATGACGGACACGTCGCCTTTGGCATGAGTCAGGGTTTCCTAAATTCCCCCAAAAATAAAATATTTAGGTGGCGACTCTGTATCTGGCAAAGCAGTCCATGTTTGGCACTTCTTTCTTAAAAACCAGTTTTCCAAAACAATTTGCCGGATTTGGACTCTTTGGTGATTTATCGGTCTTGCATCGCACTTTGCGAGATTAGATTCAAAACCGTGACATTGAGTCCGAACTGTAGTAGCTAGAGAACAAAATGAGATTTTCTCAGGAGTTCTCCGGGCACGTCTACAGTTTCTAGCGACTCTGCTGGGGAGTTAGAGAACTTGACTCGAACTCATGATATCTTGTTTTGATTACACTTTTGTGTTTCTTTGCATTGCATTTGCATTGGTACGCCTAGGACACTGTCACGACCCCATTCCGCCCCTAGTAGAATGGTGCCGTGATGGCCAGTAATCCGAGATTACCAAAGGCCAACTTACAAAGATTCACACACAATCAGAGTATACATATGGGGCTTACATGTGTGGAAGCAATATATTTAAATCTAATTAGTCCATAAGAGCTGTGCATAGATCAAATGAAATGACATACATCCTAACATAGTTTTACAACTTGAATACAAATAAAATAAAGTACATGTTACATCTTGATCAAAAGGCTTCTCAAGGTGACATACAAAATACATGAAATACAATGCTAAGAAGCATAGTCTTCAAAATGCTAGCAAAATGAATCCGAATACAACTTGCAAAACACATCTAGGCGTCACCGCCTTCTTGCTCGACACCTACATATATATAAGGAGAGGGTGAGCTTGGATACTCAGTGAATGGTATAAGTAATAAAGGTTTGAATGAATGATATCCGAGATCTTTTCCAAAACAATACATATCATAACTTTACAAATCAAGGGATGAACCAAGTTCATCTATCAAATCTTTCAAAGCTTCTTGGATGTAAATAACATCTACATAATACCAAACAATGACATTCCGGACAAACAAACCCACGCGGAAAACCGTTAGTGGCAAAACAAGGGAATAATCGACCCAGAATCGATTAGACAAATCCACCCGCACAAGGCCATCGGTGGGGCCATCCGTACAAGACCGTCGATGGCAGAGATCTCTCGAACGCGCTAGTTGCATTATAGTCCCCTAGCACTAAGGACTTTCCAAGAATGTCATCAAAACAAAGCTAATACTTTATACAAAAACTAAGGATAATCATTCATGTTTGATCAAATACTTTTTCAAAACGAAGCAAGGCTTTATCAAAACTTTATAACATAACTTTATTAAAAATACCACTCACATAGCTCTTTGGGTGTTGGGAGTACAAGCAAGGATCCAAGGCCTACAAGCACATAATAAATCCGATTAAATGCATTTCAAGAAGACAAGAAGAGATGCTCAAAGATGGATATGAAATGCATTCGTAAAACAAGCTTTTCATGAATGCAAATGATCCCGGCATTTCTTTCCAAAACCAAGTCAAGACAAAGTAAAACATGCTGGGAGTTAAATCACTATTTTTCATCTCAGGGAAAACATGCTGGGTACCAACCAGGTCTTTGCTGAGGTCCCACACCTCTTGGCCGAGGTGTGGTTACCAAGGCTTCGGCGAATGGCTGTCTGCCGAGGTGTTCATGCAAGATAGACTAATGGTGCAAGTGATCATGCAAGGTAACCCAAGGTGAGATACGATGCTTGGCCTAAGTGTGAGATCTAGGCAAGAGTGGTCTCGGTGACCACACCTAGGGAAAGGTGAAGTCTGGAAATTTGTGTTTCCTTCCTTGAAGAACATGAAGAACATAAAGAACATGAATGCTAAAATTATAACTTGTCATTAAAAAATCTGAGATTTCATGCTATGAGTTCAAAAACATGGACCTTGGTACCCATACTTGAAGATCTTATAAAAACAAACACAAAAACATGGATCTTGATACAAACTTTCATATCAAAACATGGTTTTTCTTCAAGAACACATGAACATCATATTCTCTTTCTAAAACAAACTTCAAACCAATGCATGGCTCATGAATCATGCTAGATCATGCAATGCGATCGCATAAACATAAAGAATGACAAGAGTAAATCAAGAATCTAACCTCAAAACTCGGATCAAACGGTTTAGACTCTAAGGATCAAGCTTGGAAATCTACTCTCTCTCTAAGAATTTCTTCTTCCTCTTCCCAGAGCTTTTCTCTCTTCCTAGGACAAAGATATGACAAATGATATGTTTTCTCTCTTTGCCGGCTGACTTAACCCTCTATTGGGACACGTGGCAATGACTGATTGGCTCTCCTCAAAAGGTGACAGAAAGACAAGACAAGAGCATGACAAAGTGTGTATAACAAGTAAGATGACATGGGCACTCCGGCAGGTAATGATCTCGGATTAGGACATAGGCTTCGACAAGTAAGGTCTCAATGATCTCGGCTAGGAAGGATAACACTTGGCCTAGCTGTGCCACACCTCGGCCTAGATGTGCCACACCTCGGTCTAGGTCATACTAGTCCAGGAACAAGATCACCAGGTACAGGGATCAAAGATTTAGGATGTCAAGATGATAACATCTCGGCCTAGATGATACACATCTCGGCCTAGGTGATGCACACCTCAGCCTAGATGACGACATCTCGGCCAATATGCCAGGGCGAAGGTGGAGGTCAACCAAAGCGGATTCCAAGATGGTCCTAGAAATAAGAGGTTCAAGGGTGTGACCTAGGCTTAAGATGACCTTGGCTAAACACACACCAAACAAGGAACAAAGCATGCAACAACACTTAGATAAAACAAAATAGGATCTTATGAATGCAAACTTAACAAGACAAAATCATATAAATGCATGTGAGCATGACTAAGGCAAAGTGAGGGTTGTTATAGACACCGTGTTTGCCGTATGCTATTCCTGAGCGGTTTGCCGGAGGCTCGCTTTGAGAAGCGTGCCATAAGGCTGACCGGTTGTGGGCTCTGCCACGACGGGAACACAAACCTCAATTTTCACCGAGGCACCCTTTTTGACCATTCGACCTAGTGCATATTCGGAATCCATAGTGACTATTCCAAAACTAGGACAGGTTGCTATCCGATTATAGGTTGTTTGAAACCTTTGCGTGCGTAGTGAAACCCTAGTTCCTGACAAAATAGGATAGGAAAACCCTACCCCAACATAGGGGTGTTTTGGCTCTCATTTGCTTGCTATGTGCTTTTAGAGTTGACCTATACAAGGAATGCATGTATCGGTTTGCAAGTCTGGGTATCAGGCCTGCGGGCATCAGTATCTGTATTTTGAGGAAATCAGTTTTACCTGAGGGTATCAGTTTACAGGAAGAATTTTTGGGCAGAATTTAGTAATGAGTATGGTTATTCAAGCTGCGTTCGTATCTGTATTGGTGAATTGGGCTGAAATGCTGCCTATTTTCTCTTTTGCTAGGGGGTAGTCTTGGAACCATAGCTTCAGAAGGCTCCGATATCTCCTGGGTACATTTGATTTGTGCTTATAGACTTTGTCAGGTTAGAGATTCAGTTCAGAGCAGTTAGTGTTTTCCTTCACTGAGACAAGGCAGAGAATGGCCAGTCAAGGCTCACTGGTTCATCTGATCCGTTAGTCACCAGTCACATCACCTTTGTTCAGTTCAGTAGATTCGTGATGACGCAGAATTCAGAAGAAATTGTGGTCATGGTAGTAGCATTAAGCCAGAGAATCGGCATGCAGGGTGAGACTGATGTCGAAATGCAACGCCCGCCCAGGTCACCTCCCGCACATCCAATCTGGGAACCCCAAGTATTTCAAACCTGTGAGCCCACCACTTTTGAGCTGATGGGAATGATCGACGATCTTCAGAGATCTGTGGCTGATCTAGCCTTTGGAATGTCGGCTCCGCCATCGATCATATCACATGCTGGGAACTTCATGCCGGAAGAGCCTCCACTATTGGGGCGAATTGTAATTGAACTCAGCCAACCTGAAGCCATCTCAAGTTCCGACAATAACATGTCGACAACAACAGGACTTCGCACTGATGTGGCAACCCAAACCTTCGACCAAGCTGAGGCGAGTGGTAAGAACAAGGTGGGGGTAGACACTAATCCCTATGAACAACTTCTGCAGGCTGTTGAGGCTTTGCAAGCCGGGGGATTGAACAAACGGCAAGTGCTCGCAGTTGTTGCAAAAACTGTGGATGACACTTTTGTCACTCAGAATGAGGGCAGTTCGAGCCAAGGGCAGTTCTAGTGTACCCACCAAAAATCCACAAACGTCGAAGTATCTACCCCGAGGTCGTAGGGTCTTCCATGCCCTCTACATGCCTTTGTCCAAGGCTCTTCAAATCCTTGCTGAAAAGGGGCATCTCAAACCCCTCGAGCCTCGGCCTCTCCCTAGTCGTCTTCTACCTAGTCATGACGCTACCTAGTACTGTGCGTACCATCAATAAACTGATCATACCACCGACAATTGCTTCCGTCTTCACCACGAAGTACATGATTTGTTTGACAACGGGGTTATCCTCCCACTAAGCTCAGCAAAGTCTATCATCACTGGATCGGTGAACTTGGAGGATAGTGCGAGTATGTGATCAGGGGATGAACCACCTGCGGGCGGCGCTCAGTTTACTTCAGATGTGGCGTATGGCATGCACTATTTTGAGCATTTACGAATGCTAGTTTTTTGTACTTTTTGACTTGGGTATTCAGTCAGTTTTGTTGTGTTGTATATAGTCAGTCTTTTATACTGAGTCAGTCGGGTCTGTCTTGTTGTTTCGAGTCAGTCCTGTTGAACAGGAGTCAGGTGATTCTGGCAGTGTTACCTCGGAAGTCACTATCTTGTCTTGTGTTTGTCTTTTCTCTTTCTTTTAAGTCTATTTCTGTCTTGGAGCCAGTTACGCCAGAAGTTTTGAATGAAATGGCAGTGCATTTTCACCTACTTCTTCTGTGCTTTTAAGTCATTACATTGACCTAAGTTTTTCAAAACTTTTTCTAACACTGTGGTGAAAACAAAGAGGAAGAAATTCCTCGGGATTTGCAAAAATTTGATCAATTGAGAAAAAGAGAGGCATGCTAAGCCCTTAATGAATGAGATCATGTTTGTTAACGTGAGTACTGAGAAGGATCCTGGCTTGATCTAGATTGGTTCTACACTGTCTTCAGCGCGAGTGATTTGTCACTTTCTTAAAAGATTTCAAAAAATATTTTGGGCGGTCCTGCGAAGACCTGCGTGGAATCGCTCTTGAGATTGTGCAGCTTAGGATCGCTCTCAGCCTCGAGACTCAACACCTTTGCTTTCAAACCTTGAACTTAGATTCAGAATGTTTAGTGATCAACTACAATGTGAGGCCTATGTGGCCAGATTTGAAGCATCCCTCGAACAAGAGGCAAGAAAGTCAGATCAAGAAAATTAGATGTTGTCAAAAGAAGCTTGTGAAGCTAGATCAGGAGCACCCCTCGAACTAGGGGCAAAAAATGTCAGATTATGCTCGAAGAGTCAAAAATGAAGATCGTCAAGAATGCCAAATCCCAAAAGGGAGGAAAAAAGAAAGTATTGTTGAAGGACAATCGAGTTCCTATCCACAACACTGGAGGCAAATTCAGCCCCTCATTGGATGGACTCCTACATCATCAGCAAACAGCAGCCATTCTCTTGGATTTAGATGGATTCGAGATCCTACGACCATTCAACATGGACTTGTTACACTTTTTACCCTTGAAAGGCTCGCTGGGCCGAAAACCCGGAAGGGCGACCCAGGCAAAAGTTAGAGCAAGAAAAAGAAGAAAAGAGCAAAAAAAAAAAAAAAAAAAAAAAGAAAAAAAAAAAAGAATGAAAAAAAAATGAAAAGAAATGAAAAGAAAAGAAAAACATAGCTCGCAAGGTTAAAAACCCGGAAGGGCGGCCTTGGCAAAAGTTAGAGTGTAAAAGGAGAGGTTAATACCCGAGTGTACCTTAACTGGAACTACGTAAGGCTTGATTCCCATGTTTGGGATATGTAGGCAACTTCATTCTGAAGTCCAGCCACAAACACTTCCAAATCGACCATGTTAATATAATGGTTTTGATTATCTTTGCCTTCTCTGTATCCGAGAGTTTGGTTGTGGTCGTCACTTTGAAGACTAATTACAATGCGCTGCGCTGCCATTCAGACAAGGGGCAACTTTCCGTTGCCGTTCAGTGCCATTTAGACAAGGGGCAATTTTCCATTGTTTTGGATTTGAGGTTGTGCATCTCGAGAGTAGGTTCCGTGCTCGTTGAGCAGTGGCCGTTTGCAAAAATAGTTTTTGAGAATTTTTACTGAGGTTGACTAATTTTCTCGAAAATTATTCCATTTTTTCCAAAACTAGACCATTTCTTGGCCCCAAAAAGGGAACCTTTTCAGTGCTCATAGCTTAACTTGCATGATTTCAAATCAAAAAGTTGAACAAGTATGTTAATCTAACTCTCATATTGATTAAAATTGTTTTAATAGAAAGCCAAAACAAAAAATGGTCAAAATGATGAACTAGGGGCACAGTTGAGTCAGGCTTCCTGTCTTTCCCCATTGTCAACATACTTGCCAAAAAGGGCACTCTACCTACCAGAAAGGGCACAATTGAAGTTGTCAGTAAAGGGTTAAAAGCTCTCTCATCCTCCAAGCAGTGAGGTATCAAGCCAAGTGCGAAGCACGAACTAGAATGGATCAAGATATTCCACTCCCTTGTCTGGACAAACCTGATCACGCCCAAACTCCCCAGCAGAACATCGTCAACCGATGCCAGCTGCAAATTTGCTACACATTCAGTTGTAGTGCAACTCCTCTGTGGGAGGAACTCACTAGCTATGCACAGAAGAAAAAGAAATCTAGCAGAATGCTAGGAGCAGGAGCCCGCAATATCTTGTTTATCCATTAATCACCCAAGGGGGATTAAAAATGAGAGATTGAAGAATAGAGAGATGTGCGTTGAGAGAAAAAGTGAGGAAAAAGGGCTTTTTAAGAAAAACAGAGTCTGAGGGCCGAGTGATGTGAGAATCACAAATGAGAAAGGGTGGGAACCAATACACGAAGAAACTGGCTCCTCACGAACTGAGAGGTCTCTCGCCTTTGTAATACGTCTGAGTGTCGTGTTTGTTGTTTTGTTTATCTCGATTCTTGTTTTGAGTCGTTTCAAGTGTTACTCGATGTGTTTAGGTTGTTTACCTTTTGTTTGACTTTTTTGAGTCGTTTTGACTGTGGTCAGCTGTAGGCTTAATACCCGGTTGAGAACCCTTTTTCTCATTACAATTTCAAAAATAAATCGTTTTGTGCTCAGAGTGCTGTGCCATTCTCCACATTTGTGCAAAAACAGAATTCGTTCTTTCATAAAACCGCAGGGTTCAACCCAGGTCATCTCAGAGCAGTAGACTCAGGACCTATCTGAAGCTATAGGTTCTAGGTTGCAAAGCAAAAGAAAATAGGGAAAATTCGGAGCATCTGAGTTTGTTTCAACTCCTACAAGTTCCGTCTTTCCATCCCGTGTGTTTAAAGTGAACCGAGCACTGTGTTATGAGCTGTGTGTTCAGAGTGAGCAGTGTGCTGAAAGAGCTGTATGTCGAATAAACAGAGTACTGTGTTATGGGCTGTGTGTTCAGAATGATCAGTGTGCTGTACGAACTGTGTGTTCAAAGTGAATCAAATACTATGTTGACTGTTTAAATATCAGAATCATGATTAGAAGTGCTCTCCCTGAGTACCAATCCCTGCCAGAGGCATCTTGGTTGTGTTCGCAATGAGTTCCTAGGAGATCAATTGCAATGGTGGAAACTAGAGTTCGAATGGCTATTGCCTAGAACACAGGGGTTTGGAATTTCCGAGACTAAAGTCTAGTTTAAATACCCAGGGGCATATCCCCGGCTTGAAATCTGTATGGGAGCCCCATAGGTCGAGGTAGCGGGTATGCATCTCAATTCCGGATACTAATCCAACCTAGTCTATCACCCCGTTGAAGAATAAGGAAAGTTGTGAGTATGTTCAGGAAGAAAAGCAGCATCTGTGGTTTCCCCAGCAGATGTCGCTCCTTGTCAACATTTCAACGCCTTTGTACTGTGAGTTGAAGATAAGTGTTCAAGGAACACGAGGGGGGAGGGGATCCCCGTCAGAGTAGAGCGGTTTATCGCCACTCATCCCGTGAGGTGCTTGCCGAAGCGCCGCTTTGTTTGTTTATTGCATTCCTTAAACATCATGCATTGTGTTATGTTTTTACCTATCTAGTTTCTTTCCCGTTCTTGCACAGTATTGTATGTACTATTCATTCAGGGACGTTCCGGTTCAGTTTAACTGATACCTTTCTCCTCTCACATTTGGCATGCGTTTGGACCTATCTTTCTCCTCTCGCGTTTGACACGTGTTTGGATGACTGCGCTTTCTTGCACAGTCTTTTCCTCTCTTGCGTGTGATACGCTGAGAGGTTTTCCTTCTTTCCAAAACACGGGGATATGTCCCTATGTTTCTCCTTCTTTCAGAAACACAGGGATGTCTCCGTATGTTTCTCTTTTTCTGGTTTAGAGCATTTGGAATACGTTCCAATGCCCATACCATTCCGAAACATGGGGATATGTCCCTATGTTTCTTCTCGTCCCCATTCCTCACACGATTTCAGCGTGTTTGGAATTTATCTCAAGTTGCGTTGTATACATGCCTGGCCAGGTTGTTTTGGACCTTCTCTCACGATTTCAGCGTGGTTTGAGTGTCCCTTTCCTTACACAATTTCAGCGTGTTTGGAATTTATCTCAGGGTGCGTTGTATACGTGCCTAGACGGGTTGTTTTGGACCTCCTCTCACGATTTCAGCGTGGTTTGAGTGTCCCTTTCCTTACATGATTTCAGCGTGTTTGGAATTTATCTCAGGTTGCGTTGTATACGCGCCTGGGCGGGTTGTTTTCGGACCTCCTCTCACGATTTTAGCGTGGTTTGAGTGTCCCTTTCCTTACACGATTTCAGCGTGTTTGGAATTTATCTCAGGTTGCATTGTATACGCGCTTAGGCGGGGTTTTTTTGGACCTCCTCTCACGATTTCAGCGTGGTTTGAGTGTCCCTTTCCTTACACGATTTCAGCGTGTTTGGAATTTGACTCAGGTTGTGTCGTGCACGCTCCTGATTGTTTGTTTTTGGACCTCCTCTCACGATTTCAGCGTGGTTTGAGTATCCTTTTCCTCACACGGTTTCGGCGTGTTTGGAATTTATCTCAGGTTGTGTCGTGCACGCTCCTAATTATTTGTTTTTGGACCTCCCCTCACGATTTCAGGGTGGTTTGAGTGCTCTTTTCCTCACACGGTTTCGGCGTGTTTGGAATTTATCTCAGGTTGTGTCGTGCAAGCTCCTGATTGTTTGTTTTTGTTTACCTCTTCTCATGATTTCAGCGTGGTTTAAGTGTCCCTTTCCTCACACGATTTTAGCGTGTTTGGAATTTATCTCAGGTTCCGTTGAGTATGCGCCTGATTGTTTGTTTTTTCCTTCTCTCATGATTCCAGCATGGTTGGAATATGTCACCCTTTGCATCTATTGTACTATCTATTGCATCACATCTGTTATGTCCATTGCATTTTAGCTATTACGCTGCATTGTCCATCCATCGCATGCATTCACTGCATATCCATTGCATCGCCTGCAGCCTCTCCATGTTAAGCTTAGTCTGGCATGTGCCCATACTTTTCGCGTTAAAGCATGGTTATGTGATTATGTGTACGTGCTTATTCCACTAAGGGAATTGTGGTTTGAGGGTGACGGCACCATTTCTGTGTTAGACGTGGTCTGTTTTGTGTCTATGCCTCTTCTAGGCAAAATGTGGTTTGGCCGCGTGCCTTATTCACTCCATATAGAGTATATTGCATTGTAGTTTGTTGCATTCACTGCATATCCATTGTATCACCTACAGCCTTTCCATGTTAAGCTTAGTCTGGCATGTGCCCATACTTTTCGCGTTAAAGCATGGTTATGTGATTATGTGTACGCGCCTATTCCACTAAGGGAATTGTGGTTTGAGGGTGATGGCACCATTTCTGTGTTAGACGTGGTTTGTTTTGTGTCTATGCCTTTTCTAGGCAAAATGTGGTTTGGCCGCATGCCTTTTTTTTTTTCACTTCATCCATTGCATCCATTGCATCATATTTTAGTTTGTTGCATTCAGCATTGTAGACGTGCTCCCAGGAACTCTCCGATATCCGCGCTTCTTGCAAAGGCATGAATCTCGTTTTGTTCTGAGCTACTACAGTTCGGACTCAATGTCACGGTTCTGAATCTGATCTCGCAAAGTGCAATGCAAGACCGATAAATCACCAAAGAGTCCAAATCCGGCAAATCGTTTTGGAAAATTGATTTTTAAGAAAGAAGTGCCAAACATGGACTGCTTTGCCAGATATAGAGTCGCCACCTAAATATTTTATTTTTGGGGAGATTTAGGAAACCCTGACTTGTTGCCTAAGGCCATGTGTCCGTCATCACCAAAGTTGCCTCGGCTCGGGAACTTGGGTACGATTGGGAAGGTCGTCTATCAGCAACCCCGCTCGCCCGATCAAAGATCGGCCACTACTAAACATGATATCTTGTTTTTGAAAACGCATGTGTTCTTATTCCGGTTAATTAGCTAATCTTACTACGTGATGTGCATAACAAAAACAAGTATAGACTAGATCGCCTAATTTGGAACAAAGCATTGCATATCCGTTTGTTTGAAAAATGGTTTGAAGTTTGCTACTCATAAGTAGGCTAAAATGCAGATTTGATGAATTGTTCCAATTCAAGTAATCCAACCTTCACCCACAGGCATTCAGGCAGTTATATCAATTAAGCAAATAGCCTCATGGCAAGCATGCTATCATGGCAACACTCACACACATGCAGTATGCTAAAGCATAAACACTCACAGTGTACTCCAAGCCAAAACAGAGAACTAGTTAGAAATCAATGCGTGATCCTAGTTCATGTTAAGATAGCTAATGCAAGACATGCGAAAATGCATCTAAAATAGGCTCGGCTATTCTAAAATGGCATGTGAATGCTATAATTGATACATGTATTCAAATTGGAATTGAAATACAATGCATTTAGTATGATGCGCTGAGCCCGGTGCATGCAATATAGCTGAATGGATGCACGCATGCAAAGCATAAGGATGCTAATTGAAAATATGCCCTAGAACTAACCATTGTAAGCGGTTAAGTAAAAAGGAGAAAGACGTGGGGTTGGAAGACATTCACACACTCACGCACACTTATTACAAAATTCGCCCTCTCAACGAAGGATCCGAATAAATAATACAAACCACCTAATTAACTAACTAACAAGCTAATTAATTATTACACAACCGAATAAATAACTAGCCACAACTAATTATTACAAAACTTAATTAATTAACAAATTAATTAATTAAATTACAAAACCAAATGCTAACTAATAAGTAAGGAAAACAGTAAATAATGTTGTTCCAGCTCTGGTTGGAGGAGAAGGGGGTTGCTCTCTTGAGGCTCTGTTTGCAGGGTGTCCTTGAGAACTTACTGCTGGATTTTACCAAAAACATGCTGGGGAGTGCATCAGTGGCCTGCCGGCCATGGGGAGCTGCTGCCGACCACACTGCCGGCCAAAAATGCACACTTCCGGCCATCAACAAGAGGGTGCCGGCCACTGATGTGCTGGGACACCAAGCTGTAGTACATCACAAAACAGAGGAAATGGAGGGTCTCCCAAGGATATGTACGCACTATGCCATCCCATATCACCTCAAAACATCAAGGGGGAGGCATAATCGGATCCAAGACCATCAATCACGCATCCCGATGCATGATAGCCAAAGATCCAACTCGTGCAAATCAATGTAAATTGAATGCACGAATAAACATACAAAGCCTAAAACTCTATCACGTATCGTCAAGAGCGTCAGTGACCGAGAATTGAGACACATTTCATCACTTGAAGTATGAAACGTCCCTCGTTTCTCGTGCTCAGATTAACACTTAATCCAAACAACAATGCAACATGAGCATGGCATGCACAATGCGACTCAAGCATGCAATATGACTTAAGCATGCAAACATGTAATGTGATATGAGCAACCTAACAAGGCTAATGGCATGCACAATGCAAATGATGGCATACTCAATGTGATGAACAATAATCACGTGAACAACATGTAAACAAACATGCCAAATGGGCTTAAACCAAAAGGGGGCAGACCTCAGTCATGCCCAAATCAGTGGCCGTAAGTGTTGGAATGAGGGCACATGTCACGCCCCAAACCCGCCTCTAAAAGTTTGGGCATGACCCATTCAGAAACGGACATATAACTTGGTATATATATAACATATGGGACCTTGCCGGAAGCACAAAACATCAAAAGTATACTGATAGAAACAAACTCTATTGAGCTACTGCTAATATGCCAGGATCTCATACATCACATGCATCATAATAGGCAGATAAGGTCCAAAAATATCCTTTAACAGTATTTATACACAAACACATATACAGACCAAGCCCTATAATCGGGCATGCACAAAACCATTGAAGTTATATACATTCAACCTTAGATGGCCAACCAAAAGTAAGCCAATCATCTTAACAGACTCCACAAAATAAGTGGCCTCGTATAGTGCCTGGACATATGAAGGTTGACAAAAGAAACCGGGCGTCATGGGCTAGGACAGACTACCTGGTTGGTTACCTATAGAAACAGACATAACAGAGAGTGAGCCGGGCTCATTGAATAGTAATACATAAATAAAACAATGCATAAAACAATGCTTAGCTTGAACATAATATTAAAGCGTATGAAAATGCAGAGTTCACATAGTTAGCCTGATTCTATATTCATTTCATAATGGCCTTAGGCCCAGTCTTGAACATAAAAGCTTGAAACATCACATCTTACATCATAATGGCTTGAAGCCCTTGAATAGAGTGGCATAATGCCCTTGAAACACATGGCATGAAAGCCCTTGAAACGTGTGGCATGAAAGCCCTTGAAACGTGTGGCATTAAAGCCCTTGAAACATGTGGCATTAAAGCCCTTGAAACATATGGCATGAAAGCCCTTGAAACATATGGCATTAAAGCCCTCGAAACATGTGGCATTAAAGCCCTTGAAACATGTGGCATGAAAGCCCATGAAACATATGGCATGAAAGCCCTTGAAACATGTGGCATGAAAGCCCTTGAACATGTGGCATTAAAGCCCTTGGTACAAAGAACTTGTAACATCCTTGAACTTGTAACAGACTTAAACTTGTAACATACATAAACTTGTAACAACATAAACTTGTAACATACATAAGCTTGTAACAACATAGACTTGTAACATACATAAGCTTGCAACAGCATAGACTTGTAACATACCTAAGCTTGTAACATACATGAACTACTAACATGCGTAAACTTGTAACATACGTGAGCTTGTAACATTTTGAACCACGGTATTATTACCCCCGGGTAAGGGCCTTGTGCTAAGGATACCTTAAATACCTTTATATAAATGAACAATCATTCAGTGATTCAAAACGTAACATGTTAAGAAATAGGGCATTTCTTCTCATATCATGTTATTATCGTACGCTTGACAAAGATAGAAATAAATCACATTCTCATGAGGGTTACATAAACATGTTAAACTTTTGCCCTTATGTCGTGGTTTCTGAATAATTTCCCATTCACGCGAATACACATAGCTTTCCAATTATTCTGATTCATCGCAGGTGTCTACTCTTGATAACTTATAACTGTCTCATATTTACTCAAAATCCGTTCTTCAAGAATGAACATAATTTCTCTTTATTCTTTAAGAAACAGCGTAATTCACTTGATCTATTAATCAGTAGCACATAGAAGCATACACCTTTGTTTGATCGTTCGTCTATGTTAACATAGTTGATTTGTAATTAACAAGGTACTAATGGTAATCGTTACACCAGTCACATGAGTTAACTTAGTTAACTAAAGTCTAACAGGACATTCCTAATAAATATTAACAAAAGATAAGCACATTATACAGATTGAATGATATCAGAGATACGTGAATACCATGGTTCCATAGTGCTTATACGTTCTCTTGGTTCGTCATGAATCACTATAGCTATTTTGCAAACAACGTTAGTATTCTCTATCAACAGCAATAAAATGTACTGCGCAATAATGCCCGTAGATTTTCCAATCAACATACTGTTAACATGCTTATAAGAATCATTAACGATAATTGAACGTACGACTACTGTACTACTACTCACAATGGTAGGTCTCTGATAGCGGTGGAACGATGTCCTCGTCTTGACCTACAAACACAATGCACATAGCAGATTATGAAATAAAACCAATCTCTTTTTATTCCTCACCCAATAGCTCTGATGGTTCTAGACTCATTATTCCTCCATAGGTTATAATCCATGCCTCATAAAATAGGAGGAATCGATAGGAGAAAGGTTCAGGAGAAGAAACGATACAAATTCAGTAAACAGAAAGTGAACAGTCGTCACTAATTTGGGCATAACTATTTTTGTACATAGACTTTTGGAGTGAGACCCCCACCATTGGAAACTAGACTTCTGGGGCTTGATTTTAGGTTCAAGAATCACTCAAAACGGAGTCCGGATGCAAAAGATATGCCTATTCAAAGTTACTCAACATAAGCTGAAACAGGGGTGGCCGCTCATGCGCCCACTTTGGCCGCTCGTGCGGCCCAATTCCGCTCGAGCGGAAGAACCCGGCCGCTCGAGCGCCCAAAAACAGAATGAAAACCTATTTTTTTTCCTCTTCTCCGCACGTGCGGCCTGGGCCCTGTTTGACACTCCGAAATTCATACCAAACCCAACTTGGAGAACACTTAGCAAGGTTCAAAATAAATCAATTCAACACAAGAATAAAGCTCAAAATCACATGAAAAATTAATGATAAATCAACTTAGGTTCTTACTCACTTTAAATTCATGATTCACAATCCAATTCCATGGAGTTCCCAACTTCCTCCCACAAATATACATACACTTAGCCATTTGTTTACATAGATGAGTTCAAATAGATAGTTGAAGAAATAAAATGTAAATTCTCACTAACTGGGTCACAATAATTCCAAATCCACCAAACATAAGAGACATCAATCCAATTAATCACTTAATACATGCTTGACCCTTATTATAAACCCTAACTTACATAACATGGAGGAATTCCTTTTCAAATCAAAGAGAGGAATCAATTAGAATAGATTAAACATACCTTGAGTTAAATTCCCTGTAAACCCTCTTAATTTCTTTCCCAATTCCTTCCTTGTGGAACTCTCTTCTCACTCTCAAATTTTCTTCTCCTCTCACTCTCTCCAGAATAATTTCTAAGTCAAATGGTAAAGAGAACATTGGTAGATATAATAGGTGAATAAGACAAAAATCAATCGTTTAATCATTCCAAATTGAAATTTTACAGAAATGCTTATTATTACTTTAAAATTATGCTGATTTCAAATATAAAATCAATTTCAGAAAATTAAGTCTCTAAGGCTTCCAATTTCTGATTCCAACTTCTTAATTGTGACAGATACTTCTTTAGTAAACAGATATGAATCAATTTTCGTAAGTTTTGCTTAGGTAAACCTTATTTCACATGAAATTTCACAGAAAAGCAAGTAAATGCGCAAAATAAAGGACCGAAAATATACCAGAAACAGATATGAGGGTCGGGTTATTACACTCTCCCCCCCTTAAATAAGTTTGGTCCCTCAAACTTGCTTTACCTCCAGGTCAGAACAAATGCGAATATTGATGTTGCATCTCCTCTTCTTTTTCCCATGTTGCTTCGGCTTCGTAATGGTCATACATTCCACAGTATACGTTAATTTCAATCACAATATGTTCTTTTCTATGTTCATACCCAGATTGACCCGATATTAATAGTTCATATACAAATCTCATTACTTAGTAATTCCCATAATAGAAGTCACTTAGAGATAAGCTGGTAACCCAAACTGTACATCATTCCAACAGGCTCACTAAGTCGCGTAGGCATGTAGTCACTAGCTTCACAATTGTTCTTAGTATTCTCCATTTCCGAAAACATATCAAAGTCATATCGTTACATTGTTTCAAAACCATATCTACTACTTTGACAAAGTCAGAAAAATGGGAAAAAGAATCCCAGTCAATATCGTTAATTCTTCATAGTTTCACTTATAAATATATTAGCTCAAAGAGAACCATATTCCAAATCAAATACTTACGGTGTTACCAAAGCAAATAACATGCAGCTTTGTAAATTCATATAGGCATATCATAAAAGCCATTACTTTGAGCAAAGGGAATCACTTAAAACCAAAATCAGAAATCTACTTTAAAATTATGCTCAACTAATTAATCGTAACCATAAGGTGTAATATCTTTCTTTAATAAGCATTTCTTCTTGTTACAGCACAAATTAATTTGACCTCCTCCTAATCATTTCAGTATCCCCCTTATTCAGATGGTTCTTTCTTTTCCTACCGAAAGGCACAAGATCAACCACAGAGTTTCGTCATTATAATTTTAGTGGGGTAGCACACAGCCATACAGAAATTGTAGACCAGTCATCTGACTCAGTCAATTAACATAACAGCGTATTTAGGTACCCCGCATACGTAAGTCCTACTAGATTCATTCATAGGGTCATAGATTTCCTTAAGTATACAGTATTCCCATCCATCTAGATTCTATACTGTCTTGAAATTCAACAACTTAGCGACAAAAATAATTTGACCATCTAATATCAGTGTTAGAATTCTTAGCAAGGTCAGTTTAATATGATAGTAAGTCAATTTGTAGTCATATCATGAGTGTGGTACATATCGTTCCATCAGTATAAAATAGCTCCATGTCCTTTTCTTTTCTTTTTTTTTTTTTTGTAAAATTATAGGTCTAAACTTGACTACGGCACAAAAAACATAACTATATCATAAAAGTTAGAATATTACAAATATCATTTCCTTTGGTCTTAAACATATTCCGTACTTAGTGTTTAAACAATTCATCTAAACAGTTATCAATCCAAAAATAACCACCGATAACATACATCTTACTTAATCATTTGCATAAAAATTACCTTACCAATCCTTTTCCCTTTTCATTTTGTCTAACCAGGCGGAGGTAGGATCCTCTATCCTTATTTTTGCCATGCTCTGCTCAATAATCAATTACAATGTACAATAGACATGGAGCATAATCATTAGCATTAACAAATTACACTTAACGTTGCCATCAGTTTCTTTACATAAACTAAGGATGTCATGCATGATGCCTAAGTCTTTTCTAGACATCCTAAAGCTCAATGGATTCGTGTGTGAGATAGCAACTCGTGCTCTGATACCACTTGTCACGCCCCAAACCCGCCCCTAAAAGTTTGGGCATGACCCATTCAGCAACGGACATATAACTTGGTATACATATAACATATGGGGCCTTGCCGGAAGCACAAAACATCAAAAGTATACTGATACAAACAAACTCCATTGAGCTATTGCTAATATGCCAGGATCTCATACATCACATGAATCATAATAGGCAGATAAGGTCCAAAAATATCCTTTAGCAGTATTTATACAGAAACACATATACGGACCCAACCCTATAATCGGGCATGCACAAAACCATTGAAGTTATATACATTCAACCTTAGATGGCCAACCAAAAGTAAGCCAATCATCTTAACAGACTCCACAAAATAAGTGGCCTCGTATAGTGCCTGGACACACAAAGGTTAACAAAAGAAACCGGGCGTCATGGGCTAAGACAAACTACCTGGTTGGTTACCTACAAAACAGACATAACAGAGAGTGAGCCGGGCTCAGTGAATAGTAATACATAAATAAAACAATGCATAAAACAATGCTTAGCTTGAACATAATATTAAAGCGTATGAAAATGCAGAGTTCACATAGTTAGCCTGATTCTGTATTTATTTCATAATGGCCTTAGGCCCAGTCTTGAACATAAAAGCTTGAAACATCACATCTTACATCATAATGGCTTGAAGCCCTTGAATAGAGTGGCATAATGCCCTTGAAACACATGGCATGAAAGCCCTTGAAACGTGCGGCATGAAAGACCTTGAAACATATGGCATGAAAGCCCTTGAAACGTGCGGCATAAAAGCCCTTGAAACATGTGGCATGAAAGCCCTTGAAACATGTGGCATGAAACATATGGCATGAAAGCTCTTGAAACATATGGCATGAAAGCCCTTGAAACATGTGGCATTAAAGCCCTTGAAACATCTGGCATTAAAGCCCTTGAAACATGTGGCATGAAAGCCCATGAAACATGTGGCATGAAAGCCCTTGAACATGTGGCATTAAAACCCTTGGTACAAAGAACTTGTAACATCCTTGAACTTGTAACAGACTTAAACATGTAACATACATAAACTTGTAACAACATAAACTTGTAACATACATAAGCTTGTAACAACATAGACTTGTAACATACATAAGCTTGCAACAGCATAGACTTGTAACATACCTAAGCTTGTAACAGACTTAAACTTGTAACATACATGAACTACTAACATGCGTAAACTTGTAACATACGTGAACTTGTAACATATTTGAACCACGGTATTATTACCCCCGGGTAAGGGCCTTGCACTAAGGATACCTTAAATACCTTTATATAAATGAACAATCATTCAGTGATTCAAAACGTAACATGTTAAGAAATAGGGCATTTCTTGTTATATCATGTTATTATCGTACGCTTGACAAAGATAGAAATAAATCACATTCTCATGAGGGTTACATAAACATGTTAAACTTTTGCCCTTATGTCGTGGTTTCTGAATAATTTCCCATTCACGCTAATACACATAGCTTTCCAATTATTCTGATTCGTCGCAGGTATCTACTCTTGATAACTTATAACTGTCTCATATTTACTCAAAATCCGTTCTTCAAGAATGAACATAATTTCTCTTTATTCTTTAAGAAACGGCGTAGTTCACTTGATCTATTAATCAGTAGCACATAGAAGCATACACCTTTGTTTGATCGTTCGTCTATGTTAACATAGTTGATTTGTAATTAACAAGGTACTAATGGTAATCGTTACACCAGTCACATGAGTTAACTTAGTTAACTTAAGTCTAACAGGACATTCCTGATAAATATTAACAAAAGGTAAGCACATTATACAGATTGAATGATATCAGAGATACGTGAATACCATGGTTCCATAGTGCTTATACGTTCTCTTGGTTCGTCATGAATCACTATAGCTATTTTGCAAACAACGTTAGTATTCTCTATCAACAGCAATAAAATGTACTGCGCAATAATGCCCGTAGATTTTCCAATCAACATACTGTTAACATGCTTATAAGAATCATTAGCGATAATTGAACGTACGACTACCGTATTACTACTCACAATGGTAGGTCTCTGATAGCGGTGGAACGATGTCCTCGTCTTGACCTACAAACACAATGCACATAGCAGATTATGAAATAAAACCAATCTCTTTTTATTCCTCACCCAATAGCTCTGATGGTTCTAGACTCATTATTCCTCCATAGGTTATAATCCATGCCTCATAAAATAGGAGGAATCGATAGGAGAAAGGTTCAGGAGAAGAAACGATACAAATTCAGTAAACAGAAAGTGAACAGTCGTCACTAATTTGGGCATAACTATTTTTGTACATAGACTTTTGGAGTGAGACCCCCACCATTGGAAACTAGACTTCTGGGGCTTGATTTTAGGTTCAAGAATCACTCAAAACGGAGTCCGGATGCAAAAGATATGCCTATTCAAAGTTACTCAACATAGGCTGAAACAGGGGTGGCCGCTCGTGCGCCAACTTTGGCCGCTCGTGCGGCCCAATTCCGCTCGAGCGGAAGAACCCGGCCGCTTGAGCGCCCAAAAACAGAATGAAAACCTATTTTTTTTCCTCTTCTCCGCATGTGTGGCCATGGCCTCCGCACGTGCGGCCTAGGCCCTGTTTGACACTCCGAAATTCATACCAAACCCAACTTGGAGAACACTTAGCAAGGTTCAAAATAGATTAATTCAACACGAGTAAAGCTCAAAATCACATGAAAAATTAATGATAAATCAACTTAGGTTCTTACTCACTTTAAATTCATGATTCACAATCCAATTCCATGGAGTTCCCAACTTCCTCCCACAAATATACATACACTTAGCCATTTGTTTACATAGATGAGTTCAAATAGATAGTTGAAGAAATAAAATGTAAATTCTCACTAATTGGGTCACAATAATTCCAAATCCACCAAACATAAGAGACATCAATCCAATTAATCACTTAATACATGCTTGACCCTTATTATAAACCCTAACTTACATAACATGGAGGAATTCCTTTTCAAATCAAAGAGAGGAATCAATTAGAATAGATTAAACATACCTTGAGTTGAATTCCCTGTAAACCCTCTTAATTTCTTTCCCAATTCCTTCCTTGTGGAACTCTCTTCTCACTCTCAAATTTTCTTCTCCTCTCACTCTCTCCAGGATAATTTCTAAGTCAAATGGTAAAGAGAACATTGGTAGATATAATAGGTGAATAAGACAAAAATCAATCGTTTAATCATTCCAAATTAAAATTTCACAGAAATGCTTATTATTACTTTAAAATTATGCTGATTTCAAATATAAAATCAATTTCAGAAAATTAAGTCTCTAAGGCTTCCAATTTCTGATTCCAACTTCTTAATTGTGACAGATACTTCTTTAGTAAACATATATGAATCAATTTTCGTAAGTTTTGCTTAATTAAACCTCATTTCACATGAAATTTCATAGAAAGCAAGTAAATGCGCAAAATAAAGGACCGAAAATATACCAGAAACAAATATGAGGGTCGGGCTATTACAGCACAAAAGCAAGGTATGCATGCACAATGCATTGGCTCAAGAATTAAAGCATAAGGACACAACTCTCAAACATGAGCAAAGAGTGATAATCATGATAATGTGGCAATGAGGTAATCTCTGAAATCATGCAAGGAGTGATGCCAAACCACCCAAACAAGTCAAACATAGCATGCAAGAAAGCTCAAAGTACGAAGCCAATAAAGGGACTTAAACCATGGCCATGCAAGGCAAGCCCCGAAGGACTAAGGGCATCTAAAACTGTCACGACCCGAACCCGCCCCTATGGGTTTAGGCCATAACCGGCCAGTAATCACGAGATTACCTACGGCCTCAAATCAAACCAAACATAACTCATCAGAGTAAAGGGGCCAAACGGAAGCAAAATCTAAAACTTTGTCCTTAGAGTTGTGCTTACATGGCACATCATAACAAACCATACACATACATGTTAATAACTCACAACAGAAAGTATAGCAACATAAGGTTCTGTACAGACAGAATCATTTATGTCTAAGTCAACCCATGAAAACTATATACAACAGATTCAAAGTCTTCGCCAACATGACAAAATATAAATACATAACAAAAGGGCGAAGACAAGTCTCGTGCGTGAGACGCAAGGGTTGACTCTCCCAAAACCTTGGTTGTTCCACACAGACTTCACTGAGGCTGGGTCTGGACCTCTCTTGGCTCACCTACAAACACATGAATGAGCGTGAGCGAAAGCCCAGTGAATAATATCAATTAAAAAAGATGCATTGGAACACTATACATCTGACGGCCTTAGGCCTAATTCATATTTCTATCTAGTATATAAATAGCTATAAATCAAGTGACTTCGGTTCCAAACACTTCGGACGGCCTCAGGCCCAATCCATTCATGTCAAACTGGCCTTTGGCCCATTTGTCTTTCATTCATGTCAGACTGGCCTCTGGCCCATTCATACTTTCATTCAAATCATACTGGCCTCTGACCCATTCATTCATTTATGTCAGACTGGCCTTCGGCCCATTCATTCATTCATTCATGTCAAACTGGCCTTTGGCCCATTCATACGTTCATTCATGTCAAACTGGCCTTTGGCCCATTCATACTTTCATGTCAAACTGGCCTTTGGCCCATTCATTGGGCATAGCAAACATTGTCCACCAATCAAATTAACAAACTTATAAACTTACATAGAAGTAAGCAATTGGACAACAACATATTTCAGATATCTTTGTCAAGATGTTACTCACAGTGATCGGTTGGTTGATTTGCTCAAGAGCTTGACCCTACACATCACATAACACATACGGGTCACAAATGATTCAATTCGTTTTTTAATTCACATATTCCTCTTTAGGCTTCTTTTTTATCCTTCTAACTCATTTACAATGCTCAATGTATGCCTAAGAGTACTTAGAAGTGAAAGAGAACAGAAAACAAAGCACAGAATGTTTTTTCAAAATTTCAGAAAACAGGGTCCCCGCTCGAGCGGACCCATGAGGTCTACAAAAGTGCTGGATGCATCAAATTTATGCTCGAGCGCGCACTCGGACGCTCGAGCGCGAACTCGGTGTACATAGCTCCCCACTCGAGCGTGAACTTCCCCGCTCAAGCAGACGTCAAGTCTGCAGAAAATACTAGGAGCTCATATTTCCCGCTCGAGCGGCGGTTCCCCCGCTTGAGCGGACATCAAAAATTTTGGGTTTTCCAGAACATGTTCTTGAGCTTCCACTTGATATTCAAAGGCTCTAAATGCATGATTTCAGCTCAAACTCCACATATACATGTACTAACATGGTACAAACACTAAATTACAACATTATGAAGCTCAATTCCATGAATCAAACACATGCATGACTCAAATTGACCCAAACTCATCACCAACACACTAAATTCAAACATTCAACACTCATACCTTCATGATTTGCACATGCATGTGGGAGATACCCATTATTCTCAACTTAGTTGGTGAAGAGATGATTAAATACATGAGCTTCAACTAAAAACTTACATGGATCATACATTTTGTGCTCAAACATGCAAATTCAAAGCAATTACACACATGCATGCATACATTGACCTTCAATTCAACATGATCAACTCAATTCATAGTCTAACTCACTAATTAAACTTCAATCCACAAAATTACAACTCAACTCAAGAATAAAAGGGTTGATTACTTACCTAGAAGTTCAATCTCCCCAATGTATGCTTAATTCTTGAGTTCAACCTTCCAATTTCTCAAACTTGAGCCAAACGCATAATTTCCCTCTTGTTTCCTCTCTAGCCGACCCTCTCTCTCTTTCTCTCTCTCTTAGAGTTGAAATTAGCCAAATGAACACAAAAGAGAAGAATTGAGAGTGTAATGGCCCTTATATAACCCCACTAAGTCACTTTAATTTAATATTAGATATTTGAGCACTTAATTGATTAATTAAATCAATTTAATCTGATCCGAATCAATTTCCAATTAAATTTCACCGTAGGCTCTAAAAATTACGCTAATCACAATGGCGTAATCGATTTCGAGTTTCGTGGCCGATAAGCCCTTCAATTAATTTCCAAAACAGATAATCAAACAGATATTTCTACGGTGAACAGATAGAAATTCAAAATCACATATTTTCACATAATGGCACACAAAATCATATCAAACACATAATCACATTCATAATAAGGACCAATTAACATAAAACAGAACAGGGTTATCACAAAAACAGTCCCAAGGCAGGTCAAGGTGAGACAAAACATGCTTGAACCTAACCAATACATGCTAAGAACAAACGGCCAAACACATGAAGCATGCAAGGCTACAAAAGGGGTGTTATACTACACTTATTAAAACCAAACATGGCATGACTTGGACAGCATAAAACAGAGTTACATCATGTTATAACAAGACCAAAAATGCATTGATATGATGACCCAAAGGCCTAGGCTTAATGGCATGCACAATGATCCATTCATGAGGCATAAAACACAAACTCTCTAAGACATTGAAAGCATGTCAAATGCAAGTGTATGGCCACATTTCATGGACTAAAATAACATTCGAAATGATGGCAAGGCATGGAAACATCACATGTATGGCATGGTAGGGGCCTCAAAATCCAAGGCTAGCCAAAGCATTTACACTATAGCTATACAAAACATGAGTGATATGACCATAGAAGCCCAAAACAGTCCTAGAACAGCCCAAAATAAGAATAAAATCGTGCTGGAGCAAAGCCAAAATATGCTGAAATGATGAGTCAAATCAACATGCACATAAGGCTAGTAAGCAAGATTTGTTCTACAAGTATATGGAGCATGCAAAAGATGACCAAACCCACTTTAGACAGAGTTATGTCATGGCAAAACATCACCAAAAATGTGCTGAAATGGACTCAGCATAAGCTAGGCAAACATACTACTTTGATGAGCCACAAATGGGATTACACTACACATATAATAAGCATGAAAAATATGACCAAACCAGCCATGGATAGAGTTCAGGCAGGTCCTAAAAGTCACAAAAAAGGGCCTGAACCAAGCCTCAAAAGTATAGGGATATATGCTCCTTTGATAGGCCAAAACTCAAGCAAACAAAAACAAAAAGAGACGGGGGTCACCCCCTCTGATTTGAGGCCTCAAAACCACATGCCTACCACTGAAAATCCACTAGATTTCAGTGGCTAAAAGGCCAAACCAAGACTACCTCGAAGGCCTTAAGGCATGGCACAAAACAAGGCCAAACAAGGCATACAAGAGGGTAGAACACCCTTAACACCAAAAAGACCTTAAACAACCACCAAAAGCACTTAAATACAGAACTTTTTTCAGTTGAAAGCAGGGCCTAAAACAACATGCAAGGATAGCCAAAATGAGATACAAAAAAATGCTAAAAAGGGGAAAATGCTCACCCTTGAAGTCCAACTTTGAAACCAGCAACCTCAGGGGTTAAAAACTCACTTTCAGAGCTCAAGTAACATTCCTAAGAACCTCAGTCCAAAGGTGGTGGTGTGTCTCTATGTGTTGTAGTGCAAAAGTGCAAGAAAAATGGACTTTAAGGCACAAAACCAACAACAATATAGAGAGAGTAAGAAATAGAGAGAGAGAGAGAGAGAGAGAGAGAGAGAGAGATACAACTCTTCTAAAATGGCTGAACCTCTGCTAAGGAGAGAGGGCCTCTCCTTATATAGAAGAAAAATAATACAAGCTTGGAAAGGGGCTCATCCCTCCATATATGTATGGAGGAGAGATGAGTGAAAACCAGCTGGCTCAAAAGATCTGGCGTGAAACCTGCTGAGACAAGGGTTCTGCCGGCCATCAGTGGTGGCCGGCAGGGGCTCATTGATGGCCGGCAGGCTCTATCAATGGCCGGCAGCAACAAAGGCATGGCCGGCAGGGCCAAAATGTGGCCGGCAGTGCCTCAAGAGAAACATTCTAAAAGGACCAAGTCATGGTTCAAGAATGGGGCAGAAAGGATGTAGGGTTTGGAAAGCTCAAACCTGTGACGTTCCGCCGCGAAAGTCGAATACTCGACGAGCAATCAAACTTGTGGCTGGATGTGCCTGCAAGCACAACCAAGTCTTGAAGACAGTCAAAAATGGGGTGTCTACAGTTGCCCCTCTTTGACAGAACTCAAAAGTCACAAAGTGACGGGAGTGAATGTCAAAGCCCAGAGACGACCAATTTTTGACAAGGCCGAAGACTTGGGCAAACATTCAAAATAAACATACAGAGATGTGCCTGTAGGCTGGGGCAAAATGCAAATGACATGCACGATGCAAGAGCATAACTTATGATTATGCAAAGAAAGCTGTAATGAAGCAATTATATATAATAAACGCAACAGTTTTAAGCGAGCGAAAAAATCAAACTACATTACAATGTAGAAAGGATGTAAGAGAATTATGCAATTCTCGCTACGTCTCACATGGAGTGCATACAATACCGTGCAGTTCGTCTGGTCACGCCAGCTTCAAATGAACCGTACATACAATATTGTGCCTGCAAGAGAAAGAAACTCAACAGGTACGATATCGTTAGAAACATGCACAGCAATGCAAGTGAAAAGTGCGTGACAACGCAAATGAAGTAGCGCATAACAATGCAAGTAACATGCGTAATAGGGCAAGTTTAAAGAAATGCGAAACAACGCAAATAAAACATGCGAGACAACGCAGGTTATAGAAATGTGAAACAACGCAAATAAAACATGCGAGACAACACAGCCTATAGGAATGCGAAACAACACAAATAAAACATGCGAGACAACGCAGGTTAGAGGAATAAGTACGTAACAGTGCAAGTTAAAGAAATACGTAACAGCGAAAGTAAAACATGCGTAACAGCGCAAGTAAAACATGCGTAACAACACAAGTAAAAGAAATAAAACATGCATAACAGTGCAAGTAAAGCATGCGTAACAGTGCAAGTAAAGCAGTGCGTAACAGCTCAAGCAAAGCATATGGAAAATAATGCAAGTAACAAACGTAACAGCGCAAGTTAAAAGATGGGTGCGAAACAATGCAAGTAACGAGCGTAACAGCGCAAGTTAAAGAGGGGTGCGAAACAATGCACATAACGAGCGTAACAGCGCAAGTCGAAGAAAGGGGTGCGAAACAACGCAATTAATGAGCGTAACAGCGCAAGTTAAAGAGGGGTGCGAAATAACGCAATTAACGAGCGTAACAGCGCAAGTTAAATAAGGGGGTGCGAAACAATGCAATTAACAAGCGCAACAGCGCAAGTTAATAAAAGGGTGCGAAACAGCACGATTAACGAGCGTAACAGCGCAATTTAAAGAGGGGTGCGAAACAACGCGATTAACGAGCATAACAGCGCAAGTTAAAGAATGGGTTGCAAAACAATGCAATTAACGAGCGCAACAGCGCAAGTTAATAAAAGGGTACGAAATAACGCGATTAACGAGCGTAACAGTGCAAGTTAAAGAAGGGGGTGCGAAACAACGCAATTAACGAGCGCAATAGCGCAAGTTAATAAAAGGGTGCGAACCAACGCAATTAACGAGCGCAACAGCACAAGTTAAAGAAGGGGGTGCGAAACAACGCAATTAACGAGCGTAACAGCGCAAGTTAAAGATATGTAAGACAATGCATGATATAAGAGATACAAAACAATGCATGCTATAAGAGATACAAAACAATGCATGATAGAGGTATGCAAGACAATGCAAATTAAATGAGGAGATGCAAAACAATGCATGATATAGATATGCAAGACAATGCATGATAGGGATATGCAAAACAATGCAAATTAAATGAGGAGATGCAAAACAATGCATGATATAGATATGCAAGACAATGCATAATAGAGATATGCAAGACAATGCATGATAGGGATATGCAAAACAATGCAAATTAAATGAGGAGGTGCAAAACAATGCATGATATAGATATGCAAGACAATGCATGATAGAGGTATGCAAGACAATGCATGATATAGATATGCAAGACAATGCATGATAGGGATATGCAAAACAATGCAAATTAAATGAGGAGATGCAAAACAATGCATGATATAGATATGCAAGACAATGCATGATATAGATCCAAAACAACACAAATATACAGAATGGATATTTAATACAACAAGTATATGCTAGGTGACAACAAAAGCATGCTTGATAATGACATCTTGAAGGCAACTCCCGATTTACCTCCCAAAAGATTTGCGATGTATCAAAAGGATACACCTTGTGCGCTTTGGTGGCCGATGACCATCGTACATTGAGGACATGATTTCCGGGTTTCCACGGAGGCGTTGTGAGTCAAATTTTGAGCACTCCTCGGAATTGTTGGAACCCAGGGACACATACGAAGGTATAATAGGCAAAATAAGCTGGTGGAGGATTTTCGGCCATCGGCGAAAGCTGCTGGCCCCCTGCCGGCCATGATAGGCCACTGCCGGCCATCAACAATGAACTGCCGGCCATCGATGTGCCCCTGCCGGCCATCGATGGCAGATTCGGGCAAATTGGTCTTTTTGGCCGTGGGTCTTTGTATATATCCAAAATCACTTCATTTGCTCACAAACCCTTGCATAGAAAACATTTCTCTTGCCCTCTAGGTGTGTCTTCTCTCTAGATTTGCGCGTTCTACGCATTTCCCAACACCCTAAACAACCTTGAATCGCTAAAACCCCTTTGTTCTCTTCGATTTGAACCGATCAGAAATTGAATCCGAGGTGTCTTTCGTCATTTCCCCTATTCAAGGATCATTTCCCCCGAATTTCTCTCGAGGTTAGTTCACTATTCCCAGGTTTTCAACTTCATTTGAATTTTCTGTTTCGTAGGGTTTGATTTATTCAAAACCTCGCCATTTTGCTCATTTTTGCCCCTTTTTTTGCATCTATCTCAGATGGTTGACGATGTCCCGCATGATGAGGGCTTCCCCGCACTCCCTCTAGTAGAGTTGGCAGCAGACTTTGCGGCCGAGCCGGGGGTCGAGCCTCAGCCTTTATCGCTGAGCATTCGTCCCTTCAACCCCGCGAGGTATCACCTGGAGACTCATATCATACCAGTGGCGGGAGGCATCCATGCCTTTACTGATTTTGACGAGGACGCGCCAAACGACCTCTTGCTGAGGGAGCCGATGTCTCATTTGTCGGCCATTGCTATGGAGGTACCAACTCTGCTCTTCTGCAATATTATTTTTAACTATTTGCATTTCTTGCATTGTTTTGATCTGATTGCATCACATGCTTTGATCTGACTATATTTCATACATTGTTGCTCTGTATTTAACTGTATTTTACGCATCACTGCCCTGTATGTACTATATACGACCACACCTCGTGCGTCACTGCCCTGAATTCAACTGTATCTTCGATACACCACTGATTTGCATGTAACTGTATTTTCAATACATCGCTGATCTGATCTGAACTGCATTTTCAATACATCGCTGATCTTACTTGAACTGCATTTTCAATACATCACTGATCTGATTTGAACTGCATTTCCAATACATCACTGATCTGATCTGAACTGCATTTTAAATACATCACCGATCTGATCTGAACTACATTTCCAATACATCACTGATCTGATCTGAACTGCATTTTCAATACATCATCAATCTGATCTGAACTGCATTTTCACAGGATGGATCCCGCTCCTTCAGAGGTTATGGTGCTACGACCGCTCGGGACTGGTATGATGTGCTTCCTGTGAGGGTCCGTCGGATCACTGACGGGACTGGCTTTGGTGTATTTTGCTGCAGCTTGACACGAGTCACAGCGAGTCGCCCTCTCCTAGGGGCTCTTGTGGAGAGGTGGTGGGACATTACCAACTCTTTCCACTTTTCTATGGCGGGAGAGATGACGATGACGCCATTCGACTTTGCCATGATCACTGGCCTGGGCGTAGGAGGTGACCCGATTCCTCTTGATCCCGACATGGGAGAGTGGGTGGCCGCATGGGATGCATTACTCGGAGCGGGTCCACCGATACTTCGAGCAGGTATGGTTAGATACACTTGGTTCGAGGAGCATTACAAAGGGGAGGATCCCGATACTGATGAGGAGGCAGAGCAGTATGCCAGGGGCTTCCTCTTGTTTCTTTTCGGTACCACCTTGTTTTCGAACAGGTGGAATACCGTGAGTTTATACTTCCTGGGCGCTCTAGTGGTGCTCCCGCGGGTTCATTTCTACAACTGGAGCGCAGCTGGCCTTACTACCCTCTATGGATATATGCGCTCGACCTCTCGGACGTGTGGGAGATTGATCGGTGGCTACTGGCGAGCTTGGGAGGTACACAGCTTAGTTTCCCCTTTCATTATTTCGCTTAGCATTTCCTGCTTTCGTTGTGTTCAACACTTGTACTTTCTGTATTCTCAGTATCTGCTGTTGCACTGTATGCTTTCTGTTTCACATTTTCTGTATACTATACATACTGCACACACAAAATCTAATATCTGCTTTAGACCCGCATTCCTTCTGCATGGTACTGCATTCTGCTTTCTTCATGTTCAACACTCTGTTCATACACTGTGTTGATCACATCTTTCTAACAGCTGTGGGTATACGCATACTTCCCGACACTTGCTCCAGAGCCTGTGGAGGAGACCCCAGCGACAGTCCCGTTCTCCGATGCGTACGACGGCCAGCTCCGTCGTAGGACCCGAGAGAGCTTCATGTTCTTCCGACAGTATTTCGGTTCAGTCACGGTGCGCGAGGTAAGTCTGTAATGAGATTATTTCAATTAACCTTATGCACCCTCATTCGTTATTTGACAACTGATGATCTTGTTCGTTCTCTTTTCTCAGATCACGTGGCAGCCATGGGATGTGATCCCATCAGGTCTTCGAGATCAGTACCACACTGCCCAAACTATGTCTCAGTTCCACATCCTGTTCGAGGGCCCGATCTGTCGCGCCTGGTTTTTGAGTGAGCACTTCGTACGCCAGACCTTGGGGTTACCTGCTCCATTTGAACCGACGGCACCTTCACCATCGATGAGGGAGATACACAGGCTGTCTGTCGACCAGGTGATTCAGTTCATGGTAGGACTGGAGACGGATTACTTCCGCGCAAAGGGCGACTACACTACCTTCATTCAAACGCATCTGATGCCATCTCTGTCTGGTGTCCGAGAAGGAGAGGGAGCGAGGGCTCCAGCTGCAGAAGGGAGGGGTAAAGCGACTAGATCTCTTAGGAGGAAAGGTCCTGAGGGGAGACAGGGGGCCGTATGGCCAGTGCAGCCTACTACTAGGACATGGCGAGGGCGGGCTGGAGAGACTTATCAGATTCCCTTCGCTCCACCTCCAGCTGGTCATGAGCTTGTCGGAGCTTACGGCTCAACCCCGGTATGTGCTATACTTTTCATTTTGCATAGTCATTTCATTTGATTTGATATCCCGCAGATTACTAATGACTTCAACACTCCTACAGGCTCCTATTGAGTACACTCGTCAGTCTCTGGAGCTGACGGCCTCGGCGATAGGGATGCTGCAGACAAGCCTGGACCTGCTCAGCATTTATAGTATTCCGGTAAGTTCTTTCAAACTACATTTCATGCCACAAAGTCTTGTCTTGACACGCCATCATTTGCACAGTTCCACACTGCACTGATCTGATACATTGCTCTCATACACTGCTCACGATGCACGTACACTGCAAATCATCCACTGCTCACAGCACATTAGTCTTCGTATCGGATACATTTTGATTACTAATGCATTTTGGTCAATTGCCCTTTTCAAGATTCCTTTCCTGGCGCCAGGCCCATCAGGTGTCCCAGCAGGAGCAGGAGCGGGTCCTTCAACACCTCCCCGAGCAGCAGAGGGAGTGGAACGAGGGACTCCAACGCACAGCCGCAGCAAAGTTGGGCGTGCTTACGTCGGGAGTAGTTCACGGGGGCCTGCCCCGAATGATGATGAGTCTGACGAGGAAGCAGTGAGCCCACAGTCAGAATCGTCTCAAGATGGAGATGAGGCTGGAGATGGCTCAGATTCAGACTTTGACGGTGGAGATCCTGGACCTTCATCCAGGAAGAGGACCAGGACGGATTCCCGCACTTGAGGCTACCAACGCCGATCCATACATTTTGCTGCTTTCAGATGCTGCTCTTCTCCTCCTTTTTTTTTTTTTTTTTGCTTTATTTTCCTTTGTACTAGTAGTTTTAGCACTTTGTACTGCGTCAGGCAGGTTTTATTTTATTCAAAATTATGTACCTTTTGCAAAAGAAAATATGATGGAATGAGACAGCTCTTTTTGTTGAAAAAGTGTTACATTTGTACATTCTATGCATCGCATCACATCACATCGCATTACATAACAATGTAAACGTGATTGAATTTTGTTTTGAAAACCAAACACTCGAATCACATTAATCAGGTAGTGGACCGACTAACAAAACAACTCAATAAGCAAACAAAAGCCTTAACAAGTTTACAACTCGATAAGCAAGTTACAACAACTCGATAAATGAAATGAAGATGATCACAACTCGATACAAAAATGAAAACTAATACGTCTTAAACGAGACATAACAAAGTCCAACAGGACAAAAACAAGACCTTAAAAGAGACGAGTAACAGGACTCCGCTGCAGCAAATAACTGGGTCTTCACCAAGAAGGTCAGTGGGCAAAAGGGAGAGGCTGCCGGCCACATAGGAAGGCCTGCCGGCCATCAGTGTGCCACTGTCGGCCACTGCCGGCCATCGATGGCAGACTCTCTGAAACATCGACATAAGTCCTCCACTCACTGCCTTATCTTCTATATGAGTTCCAGCTTCGGGATTCTCTTCATTTTAGCTCAGTTTTGCCTCAAATGGAAGCAATTCTTGTACAAAATCTCACAAATTGGTTTGCTAACTTGGATAGCCCAGAAAAGCTGAATTTTCGGGGCTTCGGCATAAATGCACTATTCACGTTGAGTCGCACCTCACTACGTTTTCCGTTCCTTCATGCCGCGGCAAGGTTTTGGAATCCGGTGACACACGTCTTTAGCTTTGGTGGACAAGAGATGTGTCCTACTTTTGAGGATTTCCGAGCCTTAATGGAATCCGAGCGCGAGGAAGAAATCTTGCCTCAACTCCGATTCGGCCACGTCCAAGCTTTAGGACGGATGTGCGGCCTCACTTTGCATGATGCTCGGTCATTGATTCACGACGGGGAGTTGGACATTCCGAGTTTGGTTCGTCGGTTTTCTGGTGCCGGTGACCGCGGCGACCATCATTGGCAGGGTTATCGGCGACATGCGCTTTGCTTGTGCATGCTATCCCATTTCTTGCTTGCCCCAGGTTCCGGTGGGTTTAGCACTCATTTGATCGAGGTTGCCGAGGGCTTAAGAGAGGGCAAGAGCTGCATCGCCATGACGCTAGCCTAGACGTTGATAGGATTGGACGCTTTTCACCGCCGGGAGACGACTAGATTTGCGGGGAGTCCACTACTATTGCAGGTAATGTTTCCCACCCCATCTTACTTATATATTGCTCACATCACTCGGCCCTCAGGCTCGGTTTTCCTGTCAAAACCCTTTTCTTACTTTTCTCTCAACGTACACCTCTTTATTCTTTAATCTCTCATTTTTTATCCCTCCCCAGGTATGGTTAATGGACAAATTGAGAGTGGTGGACTCATCTCTGGTGTATGCAGCTCGCAGCTATTTCTTCCGACAGGGTCTAGTTGATGCCCCGGATGAGGGAGGTGGTATAACTGGATGTGCAATTTGTCCGCGGACTACATTGCTTGGCGTTGCCCTTGTCTTAATCTGTCGGTGATGAGCTACAGCATGACTCACCAGCCCGGGATTCAGTTGATTGGCTTGACACACTGTGTCTTTTACTTTCCGTCCCGGATCCAGTGCCAGTTCGGTCATGATTAGACTTGCCCAGAGGAGGAGATAGAGTACCCTGCCACATTTCCTGTCCGAGGCGCACAGCTAGCCCGATATGCCACAGCATGGAGAACGAGAGAGCTTCTGGCCCCTGCTTCCGCTTTCAGCTGCACCCTCTCTGATGAGTGCATAGATTGGCTCAATGAAGAGGCACAGGTAGAGCCCACTTTGGTATCAGAGGCTTTGACCAGCTCTGGAAGGGGACGCAGGAACATCTGACTATGCCCCGGATTTATTTGCTTTTAATCAGAACTTTCAAGTTTTCCTTATGAATGTAATGAAAAGCAACTTCAATTTTGTATTCAAGAGTAGGAGAACTTTGTATTGAAATCAATGAAATTGAAGGTTGTGGGTACTGAAAAATTTCCATTTGGTCCAAAAATGGTCTAAGTTGTAAAAAGATTAATTTGAACAAAATCAACTATTTTTAAAACTTTTCAAAACCATCTTCGATATGGATCAGAAGTAGACACACCTGAGATCTGTCACTGAGATGCACAACGTCGGATTCTAGCAACTGGAAAGTTGCCCCTAGTCTGAGTAGCACTGCACCGGAGATCATAACCGAGCTCTTGAATGATGAATAGACAAAGATGACCAAGGCGATCACATGGACAAAGTTGATCGGGGAAGTGTTTATGGCTGGACTTCGGGATGAAGTTGCCTACGTATCCCAAAGATGGGAATCAAGCCTTACGTAGTTCGGCTCAGGTTCACTCGTGTATTAACCCTCACCTTTTACGCTCTAACTTTTGCCAAGGCCGCCCTTTGCGGGTTTTCAACCTTGCGAGCTTAGTTTATATAATTTCAAATTTTATGTGTTCTAACTTTTGCCTAGGTCGCACTTTCAGGTTTTCGGCCTAGCGAGCCTCTCAGGGAAAATATTTCTTCAACTTGTCCATGTTGATCAGTTGGGAGAACTCTAGGCCATCTAGGTCCATCAGAACGACAGCTCCACTCGACCAAATAGACTTGATGATGTCAGGACCAGTCCAATTAGGTCTGAACTTGCCCCTAGGGTCGTGGATGGGAGCTCGGTTGTCTTTGAGCACTAGATCCCCTTCCTTCAAATTCCTGGACTTAACCTTCTTGTTGAAAGCCCTGGCGATTCTTCGTTGATAACCCTGAACATGGTACAGTGCTTTCAGCCTTCTCTCATCAAACAGCATGAGTTCTTTGAACCTGCTCTGCTGCTAATCTACCTCAGCTATCTAACACTCAGCCATTACCCGTAATGACGGAACCTCAATCTCGATAGGGAGAACAGCCTCCATCCCATAAACCAAGGAGTACGGAGTCGCCCCAGTAGAAGTCCGAATTGACGTCCGGTAGCCCCACAGAGCAAATGGCAACTTATCTGGCCAGTCCCGGTAAGTTTCCACCATCTTCTGCAGTATATGCTTGATGTTCTTGTTGGCAGCCTCAACTACTCCGTTGGTCTGCAGTCGATATGTAGATGACTTGTGAAAAGCCACGTTGTACTTCTCCAACAAGTCGATCACTTCTTTCTTGAAGTGGGAACCATTATCTGAAATGATCTCGTTCGGGACCCCATAACGACAGATGATGTTGTTCCTGATGAACTTTGCAACATGCGAAGCCTTCAACACCGCATAAGATTTGGCCTCAACCCATTTTGTGAAGTAGTCTATCGCTACCAAAATGAACTCATGCCCACTGGACCCCTTCAGAGTGACAGCTCCAATCACATCAATCCCCCATATTGAAAATGGCCATGGCGAAGTAATGTTGTACAGCTTTGATGGCGGAATGTTTATGCGGTTTGCATGGATCTGGCATTTGTGGCATCCCCGGACAAAGCCGATATAATCCTCCTCCATGGTGGACCAGTAGTAACCTTGTCTAAGGATTTTCCGGGCTAGCATCACCCCGTTTTTATGCGCTCTGCACTTTTCTCCATGGATGGCCTCCATCAGGCGCTTCGATTCTTCAGCATCAACACACAACTTATGCATCCCGAGATGACCTCTCTTGTACAGTTTACCCCCGCAGACGATGAACTGAGCAGCCATTCTTCTAATTGCCCTTTTATCTTTGGCATTTGCCCCTGGTGGATACGCTTCCTTCTCCAAGAAGTTCTAGACATCGTAATGCCAAGGATTCTCATCTTGTACTTCATCTATGGCGGCGATCAGCTCGTAGGCCGGCACAAACTTCTGGTCAATAATGATCGGACGCATCCGGACTCCGAAAGGAATGTCTATTATAGAAGATAGACTTGCCAGTGAATCTGCGAACCTGTTGTTCTCTCTTAACAAGTGAGCAAAGTTCAGTTTTTCAAACCAAGGAATCAGCAAGTCCAGGGTCTGGTGGTAGATTCTCATCTTTTCCTCTTTGACTTTCCAATCTCCTTTAGCTTGAGATACAATAAGGTTCAAGTCCCCGATCACGTCCAACCATTTTGCCCCTAGTTCTAGGGCAGCTTCTAAACCGGCAATACATGCCTCATATTCTGCTTCGTTGTTCGAGACTTTGAACCGGAGTTTGAATGCTAGAGGGATACGGGAATTGTTGGGCGCTATCAGCAACACCCCTATCCCATACCCGTATTGGTTTGACGCTCCGTCAAAGTACATCGTCTAAAACTCGTCTTCGACATGCAAAATGGCCTTGTCTGGGAATAGGTACTCAACTGCTTTATCCCCTTCCACTGGGTGACCGGCTAGGAACTCTGCTACCGCTCTCCCCTTTACTAACTTGCACGTCACATACTTCAGATCGAATTCGGAAAGCAGAAGCAACCAACGGGCTAGCCTACTCGTAAGTGCCAGTTTCTCGAAGAGATATTTGATGGGATCTAATCTCGAAACCAGTATTACAGAGTGAGCTAACAGGTAGTGCCGCAGCTTCCTGGTAGCCCATACCAAGGCCAAACAAGCCTTCTCCAGCGGAGTGTAGCGGGCCTCATAACCCAGCATCTTCTTGCTCAGGTAGTAGATAGCTCTCTCTACTTTGTCCTCGGACTCTTGTGCAAGCATGCAGCCCATTGTAGTTTCAGTCACTGAAAGGTACAAAATCTACGGTTTCCCCGGCTCGGGCAGTGACAACACAGGTGGGTTCTGTAAATATTGTTTGATCTGTTCAAAAGCTGCTTGGCATCGACCGTCCCATTGGAACTTTGTTCCTTTCTTCAGGAGACCAAAGAGTGGTTCACAAGTCAAGGTTAATTTAGAAATAAACCGTCTTATGAATTACACTTTACCCTGGAAAAGCCTCGCACCTCCTTTTCAGTCATCCATGGTGGCATTTCTAAGATGGCCTTGATTTTGGAAGGGTCGACTTCGATACCTCTCTGTGTGATCAAGAACCCCAGCATTTTCCCTGCTGTAACACCAAACGTACACTTTTGAGGATTCAACCACAACCGAAATTCTCTGATCCTTTGGAAGAACTTTGGCAAGGCGGTGTAGTGGCCCTCTCTTTCTTTGGACTTGACAATCATGTCGTCAACGTACACCTCAACCTCTTTCTGGATCATATCATGCAATATTGTGGTCGCAACCCGTTGATATGTAGCTCCAGCATTCTTCAGCCCAAACGGCATCACCTTATAACAATAGGTCCCCTACGGGGTGGTAAAAACAGTCTTCTCCTGATCTTCGGGTGCCATTACAATCTGGTTGTAGCCTGAAAAGCCATCTATGAATGAGAGCAATGCATGCCCCGCAGTAAAATCCACTAACTCATCGATATGCGGCAGAGGAAAGTCGTCCTTCGGACTGGCTTTGTTCAAATCTCTAAAGTCCACACATGCCCGGATTCTGCCATCCTTCTTCGGCACTGGAACGATGTTGGCCAACCAAGTTGGGTATTCATATACCAGCAGGAACCCTGCGTCAATTTTCTTGGTGACCTCTTCTTTGATGTTGATAGCCCAGTCTGGGCGGATCCTTCTGAGCTTCTGTTTAACAGGTCGGGCCTTGGGGTCAAGAGGGATCCGGTACTGTACAATCTCAAGATCGATTCCAGGCATGTCTTCGTAGGACCACGCGAAAACATCTTTGAAATCTTTTAATAAAGTGACTAAGCGCTCGCGCTCCTCTGAAGACAACGTGGACCCGATCTGGACCAGCTGTGGGTCATTCTCAGTACCAACATTAATTTGGGTGATTTCATTAACCAGTGGTTTTACAAACCTCTCCTGCTCTTGTTCTAGCAAATATTTCAAAACCGGAGGAATTCCTTCCTCGTCGTTTTCATCGAAGTTTTGAAAGTCCTGATTAATACAATAAATCAAAGGCACAAAAAAGTAATCGAAGGCCACAGGCGCACAATTCTCATTAAGTACTTCATCCAGTCCATCTGATTCCTCTGTTACAATAGACTCAAAAGAGAAAGAAAAAGATGACCTAGACAGGACTATGGCATCCGGGTTGTCACCCCAGGAATACCAGACTCAGACTCAGACGTGCTGGAACCTGATTCTGACTCTACAGACTCGGTGGAATCAGATTCTGGCTCACTACCTGACCCGGTGGTGCTTGATAAGAATCCCTCCTCGTACTGCCAGACGAGGGAGTGTGCGACGGATGCATCCAAAATGTTTGAAGGTGGGCTCGCAGCTGTTTCATTCCCGATCATAGACACTGAGAGGTTATTCCCCAAGCACTCATGTATGATCGGAGGATCTGATAGTAGACCGGCCAATGTTACCCCCATTTCAATCTCGGTGCTCTCGGAATCCACTTCCTTACACTGTTCAATCTCAGTTGATGGGTCTGCCAGCTCCTCGGCCTCATCATCCCCGGACAACTGCAAGTTGAAAAAGATCTCAAAACCCGGCAAGCGCCTCTTCTCGGCATTCAGCCATGGCTCGGGGAAACCGCAGAAGGGAAAGTCTTCCCCCTCCCGAACAAAGCGTCCGTTCAGGGTACCCTGGATGGGCCGATGCATTAACTCAAAACGCTTCCCGGTCTGCTTGGCTCTGGCTCTTCCAGCCATCTCTTTGCCTTTTCTTACCCAGTCCTCTTTAGTGGGTAGATAACCCAAACCGAAGGTATGTGGATTGTGCGGCACTTCGGCCGATACTATAATGCCTTTCCGGCCACTTCTTCCTAGTCCCATCCCAGGGATGTGCTGGAGTTTGTTCATGAGGTACACTGACTCTACGCTGACATACAGTCCCTCATCAACAGCTAAGATACTCTGTACGACCCGGGCCTCGGCTAGGGTAAATCCTGATAGGAACACATCCTCCGTGCCGTGCTCGATTTCCAGAACCTGTGTAGACACCTCCGGCGGCGGATGAATTGACGAATTCCCGAAAACTATAGCCACCCCTTTCTCGTGAGGGTATTTCAACATCTGATGCAAGGTGGAAGAGACTGCCTTACCTGGTGCAGCCACGGCTGCCCTAGGAGTAGATTGAAGGTTACGGGAACGTCCAAGACATGAAAGTCAATCTTGTGTTGTCCTGGACCAACCTAGGTGTGAATCTTCACGGTCCCCATCACTTCTCTGCTAGTATTGTCATAGGCCCTTATCACCTGGGCAGTCGACTCAAAGTCCACAGGCTTCAACCCGATTGCATATGCTGTCCTTGACGGGCACACGTTAATGGCGGATCCCGTGTCGACAAGAACCACTGGTATCCACTTGTCTCTACACTCCACAGAGATGTAGAGTGGTTTGTTGTGATTTGTACCCTCAAGAGGCAGTTCCCTGTCAGAAAAGGTCAACGTCGGGGAAGCTCCTCCCGGAAAGACCAGCCCTACCAGCTGTTCAGGTGTGGTGTCTATTGAAAGTTTGGCCTTGTCCATCGTAGAAAGGACAGCCTGCCTATGTACTCTTGAAGCCATAAGCAGTCCCCAGATGGAGATGTCTGCCTGTATTTTCTTTAGCTGTTTCAGCACAGCCTCTTCTTCGAGTAACTTCTCTCTTTGCTTCTCTGTCTCCATGTCCTTCCCGGGCACTTCTGGTTAATCTAAGTGCGAGGACTTGAAATAACGCCCGCTCCTAGTCATGTGGTCAACTTCACCAATGTACCAGGTATCATCCGGCTGACTTTGACCCCAGTCTTTATCTGTGTAGGCCAGACATAAATCATCATCTTCCCACCACATGCCATCGGCAGCTGACAGACACCGGTCTGGCTCCGTCATGACTATTTCTGTGCCCACAGCACGTTCCGTTCCTGTGTCCGCAGCACGCTTTGTCCCCTCTAGGGCTTTGGCTTTCCTGATCCTCTCAGAATCCTCAATCCTTTCCCGCTCAAACTGCTTCAGTGCAGCCTTCTGTTCAGTTTCTTCCGTACCCAAATTGTCCGTGTTCTGAGCAAAATTCTTAACACCGGTGCTCTCCGGTGATGCAGATTGATTCCCGGCCCTTCCGGCCACTGTTAATGTCTCCGTCCCTGGCAGACCCTGTTCTAGTTGAGGTTGTTCGACAACATTTGGCTGGTCGTCCAGCCACCCAGTAGACTCTGTTAACCCATCAAACCAATTGACTGCCACGTCCCCTGAATCTAGTTCTTCAAAGAACTGCAGATTTGCCATGTCTTCTTCCAGACCCGCTAGGTCATCTAGCACCTGATTAGGTCCATCCTCCCGTACTACACAAATCTCTGCCCCCACTGGCAATTCCACTCTCGGCCTAGCCTGGCCCGCTGATATAATGTAATCGCTCGGATTGTTCGTGAAGCTCGCAGACCCCTCAGGCTCTGACTGATCATTCTCATTTGTTCCCACAGTTGACCCAATTCTATCTTCGATAGCCACCAACACTACTTCTAGTCGGGTTTGGGAGATGTCCAACATGCACAAGTCAGTGCCGTCAAAGATTAACACCTCTGGCTTAGGTAGGTGAGAAGGGGTGATATATATACTAGGGTCGTATGAGACAACCCCAATTTGGATTAGATTGATGCGTTTGGAAGGTAGAGCTTGGTTGTGTGGTGGGAGAGGGTTGGTTGTGATGTTCGGTTTTTCCGGAGGTATGATCACCCTGTTATCAATGAGATCCTGAATCTCATGAGATAATCGAAAGCACTAGTTAGTGTCATGACCATGCTGTTGGTGGAAAGCGCAGTACTTGGCTGAGTTATGGGAGGCAGGGAGTCTGTCTAGTAGTGTCCGCGGCTCTAGGGGCTTCAAGTGCGCTTTCCTGATCAAAACCCCCAGAGCTTTGGACGGGGGCATATATAGTGGGGTGAAGGTTCTTTGGCTTCAGGGTGGATACTTGGTTGTTTGTGAGCTACTTCTGGATGCACCGGTGAATGGTGTGGCTGCAAGAGTTCTCGGAGTGGTGGTGGTGGTGGTAACCATCCCCACATCTGAAGATCTAGCAGCTACAGCACTGCTTGTGCCTGCATTTGTACTGCGGTTGAATGACCTCTTGGGCTGCTCTCTATCCTGGTCAATCAGACCCTATTTCATAGCATCCTCGATTTGCACCCCTATTTCATGTAGATCTGCAAAGGTGGGGAGGGGGAGAACGATCATCTTTTGCATAAGCTTTGGCTGGAGGTTCCACAAAACCATCCGAATTTGATCTCTGTCAAATGGGCCTGATGGTCATCATCGAGGCTTTGGCCCTCCACCGGGTCACAAAATCGGAGAAACTCTCCTTAGGCTCCTGCCTAGTTGTCTCGAGATCACGGGTTGTAATCTCAATTTGTGTATTATAGGAGTATTGAGCTGTGAAGGCCTCGGCCGTCTCCTCCCAACTCCTCTTGACGGAGTCACATTTTGCATACCTTTAGCATCATGAGAAGGGGTAGACCTCCAGTTAGCCGAGATCAATCCGAGGACAGACTGGACAGATTAGAAAGGATGGTAGAAGGTTTGGCCCATGAGTTAAGGCAAGCAAGGCAGCAGAACACCGGTACTACATCCACTCAAGCCGAGCAGACAGAGGGCCGACATGCAGATCCACCTCCACCTCCTCCAGTACCACAAGTGCAGCCGCAGCCAGCTTTGTATGGAGACGACACCTTGACCTTGATCAAAGAATTCAAGAAGATGAAGCCGCCGAAGTTCCATGGAGGTATAGAGCCGATGAAAGCAGAAGCATGGGTTCTTGAGATAGAGAAGTTGTTTGAGGTTTTTCCCAGCACCGACGCCCAGAAGGTGTCATTGGCAGCATTCACATTGGAAGACGACGCCCGTAGATGGTGGATGATGATCCGAGAAGGCAACCCAGGTTTGACTTGGGCTAGATTTTTGGAGTTGTTCTACGACAAGCACTTTCCCCTCAGTGTCCGAGATCGCAAGACCACAGAATTTCAGATGTTAACACAGGGCAGCAAAACAGTGGCCGAATATGATCGTGCTTTCACTGAGTTAGCAAGGTATGCACCGCACATGGTCGATGACGAATACAGAAAAGCTAGGAAGTTTGAGAGTGGACTTCGGGGACCAATACAAGATCGGGTTAATCTACTCAACATGCCGACATATGCCGGAGTGCTAGATAAAGCCATCTTGGCAGAAGCCAACCTGAACCGAAGTCAGAGTTCGGGGGAGAATCAGAAGAAGAGGCACACCTATGACAATTGCAAAGAAGAGGCAGGTCCGACTGATGCCGGGAAGAAGACAAAGGCGGGGAGTTCCAACAACGCGAATCAAGAAGGTTTCACTAGGCCAACATGTACAAGTTGCGGGATGCGACATTTTGGAGTTTGTCATCGGGCATCTGGAGCATGTTTTGAATGCGGTGAGATGGGTCATCATATTAAGAATTGTCCCAAGGTAAAGGCTAGAGATGGTAAGAAGGGATGAGAATCTGATATTCGGAATTGTTTTGGGGACAAGGTAAGTTAAGTTTGGGGACCAAACTTCTTTAAGGGGGGAAGGATGTAATAACCCACATTCATATCTTGGTCATGTTCATGTGCATTTGCATGATTTCATCTTGTTAAGCTTGCATTTGTAGACTTTGACTTGTTTCTTTCCAAGTAAAGGTCCCTGTCTTCTTTTGTGCTTACGTGATTTGCCTAAGTGTTGTATGCATGCTTTGTTCCTTCCTTGCTGTCTCAAGCCTAGGTCATGTTAAGCCTAGGTCATGCCAAGCCTAGGTCATGCCAAGCCTAGGTCATGTTAAGCCTAGGTCATGTTAAGCCTAGGTCATGCCAAGCCTAGGTCATGTTAAGCGTAGGTCATGTTAAGCCTAGGTCATGCCAAGCCTAGGTCATGCCAAGCCGAGGTCATGCCAAGCCTAGGTCATGTCAAGCCTAGGTCATGCCAAGCCTAGGTCATGCCAAGCCTAGGTCATGTTAAGCCTAGGTCATGCCAAGCCTAGGTCATGTTAAGCCTAGGTCATGTTAAGCCTAGGTCATGCCAAGCCTAGGTCATGCCAAGCCGAGGTCATCTTAAGCCTAGGACCATCTTGGAACCATTTTGGTTGACCTGCACCATCACTTAGGCATATTGGCCGAGATGTCATCATCTAGGCCGAGGTGTGCATCACCTAGGCCGAGATATGCATCATCTAGGCCGAGATGTTATCATCTAGGCATCCGAGATCCTTAATCCTTGCACCTAGTGATCTTGTTCTGGGACTGGAATGACCTAGACCAAGGTGTGGCACATCTAGGCCGAGGTGTGGCACAGCTTGGCCAAGTGTTATCCTTCCTAGCCGAGGTCATTGAGACCTTACTTGCCGAAGCCTATGTCCTTAGCCGAGATCATTACTTGCTGGAGTGTTTGCTGTGAAGCTTGTTAGATACGCTTTGTCAGAACCTTGTCTTGTCAATCAGTCACCTTTTTTAGGAGGACCAACCAGGTAGCGCCACGTGGCCGAGCTGAGTGTTAAGTCAGCCGTTGGAGAGAGAAATCTATCATTTGTTATATCTTTGTTCTAAGGAGGAGAGAGAAGCTCTAGGAGAGGAAGAGGAGTTCTTGAGGGAGAGTAGATTTCCAAACTTGATTCCAAGAGATCGAATCGTTAGATCCGTGTTCTAAGGTTAGATTCTTGATCTGCTCAAGTTGTTCTTTATGATCATGTTATTGCATTGCACGATTGAATATGATTTGTAAGTCATGCATTGCTTTGAAGTTCGGTTTTAGAAAGAGAAAGTGGTATTCATGTGTTCTTCAAGAAAAGTCATGTTTTGATCCAAGAGTTTGCACCAAGATCCATGTTTTCATGTTTGTTTTCATATGATCTTCAAGTATGGGTACCCAGGTCCATGTTTTCGAACTCATAGCATGAAATCCCAGATTTTGTAATAACAAGTTATGATTTTAACATTCATGTTCTCCATGTTCTTCATGATCATGTTCTTCATGTTCTTCAAGGAGGAAACCCAGATTTCCAGACTTCTTTTCCCTAGGTGTGATCACCGAGACCACTCTTGCCTAGATCATTTCTGTGCATCCATTCCAGGACCTGGTTGGTACCCAGCATGTTTTCCCTAGGTCATTTCCAGCATGTTTTCCCTAGGTCATTTCCAGCATGTTTTCCCTAGGTCATTTCCAGCATGTTTTCCCTAGGTCATTTCCAGCATGTTTTCCCTAGGTCATTGCCAGCATGTTTTCCCTAGGTCATTGCCAGCATGTTTTCCCTAGGTCATTTACAGCATGTTTTCCCTAGGTCATTTCCAGCATGTTTTCCCTAGGTCATTTCCAGCATGTTTTCCCTAGGTCATTTCCAGCATGTTTTCCCTAGGTCATTGCCAGCATGTTTTCCCTAGGTCATTTACAGCATGTTTTCCCTAGGTCATTTCCAGCATGTTTTCCCTAGGTCATTTACAGCATGTTTTCCCTAGGTCATTGCCAGCATGTTTTCCCTAGGTCATTTCCAGCATGTTTTCCCTAGATCATTTGCATGCATGTAAAGCTTGTTTTGAGAATGTGATTGCCATGTGTTTGTAGGACGTGGACCTTTGCCTTGATCCCGACGTCCCAAGAACTATGTGAGTGGTATTTTTAATAAAGCTACGTTATCATGTTTTGATAAGCCTTGCTTTGCTTTGTTTTGACAAGTATTTGTTAAGCATGAATGATTACCCTTATTTTATGTATCAAGTATAAGTTTTGTTTTGGATGACATTCTTGGAACCGTCCTTTCGTGTTAGGGGATGTTAAGCCTAAGTAACATCGTCCTTTCGTGCTAGGGGACGTTAAGCCCAAGTAGCACCCTTGTTAAGATATCGGCCACCGACGGACTATGAACGGGTGTGCTAGATGCCGAGGTTATGCTTTTGTTTTGCCCGAAATGTCATCACCCCAAGTACATGTTTAGATACAAGTTATGCCAAGTACGTGTTTTGAACAAGCTATGATATATGTATTGTTTTGACAAGACCTCGGGAATCATTCATTAAACCCTTTATTACTTGTACCATTCACTGAGTATCCAAGCTCACCCTCTCCTTATATATATGTAGGTGGCAAGCAAGAAGGCGGTGATGCCTAAGATGTTATGTGCAAGATGCTTGATTCATGTTTTGTATCGTCTTGAAGATTATGCTTCTTAGTTGTAATTCATGTCTTTTGTATACTTCGGCTTGAGAAGCCTTTTGATCAAGATGTAACATGTACTTTATTTTATTTGTATCCAAGTTGTAAACTATATTAAGATGTATGTCATTTCATTTGATCTATGCACAGCTCTTATGGACTAATTAGATTTATATATATTGCTTCCGCACATGCTAGCCCCATATATAATACTCTGATTGTGTGTGAATTTTGAAAGTTGGCCTTCGGTAATCTTGGATTACTGGCCATCACGGCACCATTCTACTAGGGGCGGAATGGGGTCGTGACATGCTCGGTTCTTATCCCGAAAAACCTTCCAGTTGCTCTCTTGAGGGTCTGTTTGCAGGGTGTCCTTGAGAACTTGCTGCTGGATTTTACCAAAAACATGCTGGGGAGTGCATCAGTGGCCCGCCGGCCATAGGGAGCTGCTGCCGACCATACTACCAGCCAAAAATGCACACTGCCGGCCATCAACAAGAGGGTGCCGGCCACTGATGTGTTGGGACACCAAGCTGCAGTAGAGCACAAAATAGAGGAAATGGAGGGTCTCCCAAGGATATGTACGCACTATGCCACCCCATATCACCTCAAAACATTAAGGGGGAGGCATAATCGGATCCAAGACCATCAATCACGCGTCCCAATGCATGATGGCCAAAGATCTAACTTGTGCAAATCAATGTAAAGTGAATGCACGAATAAATATACAAAGCCTAAAACTCTATCATGTATCGTCAAGAGCGTCGGCGACCGAGAATTATGACATGTTTCATCACATGAAGTATGAAACGTCCCTCGTTTCTCGTGCTCGGATTAACACTTAATCCAAACAACAATGCAACACGAGCATGGCATGAACAATGTGACTCAAGCATGCAATATGACTTAAGCATGCAAACATGTAATGTGATATGAGCAACCTAACAAGGCTAATGGCATGCACAATGCTAATGTTTGCACAATGCAAATGATGACATACTCAATGTGATGAACAATAATCATGCAAACAACATGTAAACAAACATGCTAAATGGGCTTAAACCAAAAGGGGGCAGACCTCAGTCATGCCCAAATCAGTGGCCATAAGTGTTGGAATGAGGGCACAACAGCAAGGTATGCATGCACAATGCATTAGCCCAAGAATTAAAGCATAAGGACACAACTCTCAAACATAAACAAAGAGTGATAATCATGATAATGTGGCAATGAGGTAATCTTTAAAATCATGCAAGGAGTGATGCCAAACCACCCAAACAAGTCAAACATAGCATGCAAGAAAGCTCAAAGTACGAAGCCAACAAAGGGACTTAAACCATGGCCATGCAAGGCAAGCCCCGAAGGACTAAGGGCATCTAAAACAGTCCCAAGGCAGCTCAAGGTGAGACTAAAAACATGCTTGAACCTAGCCAATACAAGCTAGAACAAAGGGCCAAAACATGAAGCATGCAAGGCTATAAAAGGGGTGTTATAGTACACTTAATAAAACCAAACATGGCATGACTTGGACAGCATAAAACAGAGTTACATCGTGGTATAACAAAATGAAAATGCACTGATATGATGACCCAAAGGCCTAGGCTTAATGGCATGCACAATGATCCATTCATGAGGCATAAAACACAAACTCTCTAAGACATTGAAAGCATGTCAAATGCAAGTGTATGACCACATTTCATGGACTGAAATAACATTTGAAATGATGGCAAAACATGGAAACATCACATGTATGGCATGGTAGGGGCCTCAAAACCCAAGGCTAGCCGAAGCATTTACACTATAGCTATACAAAACATGAGTGATATGACCATGGCAGCCCAAAATAGTTCTAGAACAGCCTAAAATAAGAATAAAATCATGCTGGAGCAAAGCCAGAATATGCTGGAATGATGAGTCAAATCAACATGCACATAAGGCTAGTAAGCAAGATTTGTTCTACAAGTATATGGAGCATGCAAAAGAAGACCAAACCTACTTTAGACAGAGTTATTTCATGGCAAAACATCACCAAAAACATGCTGAAATGGACTCAACATAAGCTAGGCAAACATACTACTTTGATGAGCCACAAATGGGATTACACTACACATATAAGAAGCATGCAAAATATGACCAAACCAGCCATGGATAGAGTTAAGGCAAGTCCTAAAAGTCACATAAAAGGGCCTGAACCAAGCCTCAAAAGTATAGGGATACATGCTCTTTTGATAGGCCAAAACTCAAGCAAACAAAAACAAAAAGAGAGGGGGGTCACCCCCTCTTATTTGAGGCCTCAAAACCACATGTTTACCACTGAAAATCCATTGGATTTTAGTGGCTAAAAGGCCAAACCAAGACTACCTCGAAGGCCTTAAGGCATGGCACAAAACAAGGCCAAACAAGGCATACAAGAGGGTAGAACACCCTTAACACCAAAAAGACCTTAAACAACCACCAAAAGCACTTAAATACAAAACTTTTTTCAGTTGAAAGAAGGGCCTAAAACAACATGCAAGGATGGCCAAAATGAGATACAAAAAAATGCTAAAAAGAAGAAAATGCTCACCCTTGAAGCCCAACTTCGAAACCAGCAACCTCAGGGGTTAAAAACTCACTTTTAGAGCTCAAGTAACATTCCCAAGAACCTCAGTCCAAAGGTGGTGGTGTGTCTCTATGTGTTGTAGTGCAAAAGTGCAAGAAAAATGGACTTTAAGGCACAAAACCAACAACAATATAGAGAGAGAGAGTGTGTAAGAAATATAAAGAGAGAGAGAGAGAGATACAACTCTTCTAAAATAGCTGAACCTCTGCTAAGGAGAGAGGGCCTCTCCTTATATAGAAGAAAAACAATGCAAAGCTTGTTAAACAAGCTTGGAAAGGAGCTCATCCCTCCATACACGTATGGAGGAGAGATGAGTGAAAACCAGCTAGCTCAAAAGATCTGGCATGAAACCTGCTGAGACAAGGGTTCTATCGGCCATCAGTGGTGGCTGGCAGTGGCTCACTGATGGCCGGCAGGCTCTATCAATGGCCGGCAGCAACAAAGGCATGGCCGATAGGGCCAAAATGTAGCCGGCAGTGCCTCAAGAGAAACATTCTGAAAGGACCAAGTCATGGTCCAAGAATGGGGCAGAAAAGATGCAGGGTTTGGAAACCTCAGACCTGTGACGTTCCACTGCGAAAGTCGAATACTCGATGAGCAATCGAACTTGTGGCTGGATGTGCCTGCAAGCACAACCAAGTCTTGAAGATGGTCAAAAATGGGGTGTCTACAAGCATGTAGGATCACGATCTTTCCTCAACGGATCATTCCTCACTTGTATCATACCACCCAATTACTTGTACTTTGTGGTCTCTCTGCAAAACACATAGTTTTGCATGTGCTCACACCCCTTTCACGTTGAAACACGGTTCTATTATGTGTAAGCATCCATGCTGGGTTGAGGCCAATACTGAGGATGTAGGCACTTAGCCTGTGTTAGGCGTCGTTCGGCTCGTGCCCACTGCCTTTTCTGTGTAGTTTGATGTTGCATCTCCATCCCTTTATGATATTTTTGTGGTTTTGTACTGCTTATGGTTTGATCATCTCAAATACATTGCATATCATTTGTATTGCTTCATTACATTGTATATAATTTACACTGTTTTGTTATATTATGCATGCATTTTATCGTGCTATTTTGCGGATCGCACTGTTTTGTGCACCCTACTTGCATTGAGCATGCATTTCATCGCGCTATTTTGCGCACATCATATGCACCTATTAGTGCATTGCATTGCATTTGCGCTATTTTGCGCACTTCATATGCACCTGTTAGTGCATTGCATTGCATTCACGCTATTTTGCGCATCGCGCTATCTTGCGCACTTCATATGCACCTATTAGTGCATTGCATTTCATTCGTGCTATTTTGCGCATTGCGCTATCTTGCACATATCATATGCACCTGTTAGTGCATTACATTGCATTCGCGCTATTTTGCGCATCGCGCTATCTTGCGCACTTCATATGCACCTGTTAGTGCATTGCATTTCATTCGCGCTATTTTGCGCATCGCGCTATTTTGCGCACATCATATGCACCTGTTAGTGCATCGCATTGCATTGCATTCGCGCTATTTTACGCATCGTGCTATTTTGCGCACATCATATGCACCTGCTAGTGCATCGCATTGCATTGCATTCACGCTATTTTGTGCATATCATATGCACCTGTTAGTGCATTGCATTTCATTCGCGCTATTTTGCGTATCGCACTATCTTGCACACATCATATGCACCTGTTAGTGCATTGCATTTCATTCGCGCTATTTTACGTACCTCATATGCACCTGTTAGTGCATTGCATTATTCACGCTACATTGCGCACCTCACCTACACTTGTTAGTGCATTGCATTGTTGTGTATACTCCACTTGCATTGTTATGCTTGTTTTCACCGCATTGTTATGCGTTACCCTTAGGTTGCATTGTCTTGCACCCTTCCACCCGTGTTGTCTCGCACCCTTAGGTTGCATTGTCTTGCACCCCTTTTCACATTGTTATGTGCACGCTTAGGTTGCATTGTCATGCACCACTTCACCCGCGTTATCACGCACTTCTCACTTGCATTGCTATGCATGTTTCTAACGATATTGTACCTGTTAAGTTTCTTTCTTTTGCAGGCACGATATTGTATGTACGGTTCATTTGAAGCTGGCGCGACTAGACGAACCGGACGGTATTGTATATCCTTCGCGTGAGACGTAGCGAGAATTGTATAATTCTCTTACATCCTTTCTGCATGTAATGTAGTTTGGTTTTTATTTGCTTGCTTAAAAGTGTTGCATGTTATGCTTCGTTACAGCTCCCTTTGCATGATCGTAAGTTATGTTCGGCACCGTGCATGTCCTTTGCATTTTGCCCCCGCCCTCGGGCACATATCTTTATTATCTTGTATGCTTGTCTAAGTCTTCGGCCTTGTCAAAAATGGGTCGTCATTTTTATGACTTTCGAGTTCTGTTAAAGAAGGGCAACTGTAGGCACCCCATTTTTGACCGTCCTCAAGACTTGGACGTCATCGTTTGAGCACTCGATGATCATCCATGTTCGTGTTCATTTTGAGTTCCTGAAGGTCTCGGCCACACGCCTTACCTTATGATCTCTCAACTTGTCTTTTTTGTGCTTGGTTGTGGACCAAGCACTTGTGTTTTTGCTTTTGAGGGAAGAGGGTGGCTTGTTGGCCATCCCCTCAACCCATCGGCCAAGACATGAAGCCATCGGCCTTGTTTTCTTGTCAACGGCCAAAAGTGTTGGCCGATCGACACTTTTTTGGTCAGTCAGCACTTATGTTGGTCGATCGGCCATATTTTCTGGTCGAGCCCTGTTCATCTGCTTTATGCAGATATTTTATGCCAACTGTCATAGCTGGCATGCACATGGAGGGATTTGTTTCAATTGCTTAGCTTGCTCAACAAGCTTAGGAATTGAACTGCTATAAAAAGGGAGCTCCTCCTCCCTTCTCAGAGATTCAGAAAATTAGGGTTTAACACTTAGATATAGTTTTGTATCTATCTTGCCTTGATTCTTCATTTTGTGCTTCAAAAGTGTCATTTTGTCTTACTATTGTACACAAACACCTAGTAGAACACCATCCTCTTGGAGCTGAGGTCCCTTAAGGTTGATTTCAGAGTTCTTGGACTGGTTTAAGCTTGGAAAAGTTGCTGGAGTTGTGTTCTTGAAGGTGGTCTTCAAGGATGAGTTCCTTGCTTTTAAACCCCCATTCTTGCTTAAGCTTTTAGACGCTTTTGCTTATTTTTTTAAGATTAACTCTTAACTGATAAAAGTTCTGTTTTTACATGCTTTAAATCTTTGGTTAAGGTCACTTTTTGGTTGGGGGTCATCTCCTCTCTCCAAGGCCTTGTTAGGCGTTGTTTTAGGCCATCCCTTTTGGCCCTTATTCTTGGCTTTGCATGACCTTTCTACCACTAAAATCTAGAGGATTTTCAGTGGTGGAAAGGTAGTTTTGGAGTCCTAAATAGGAGAGGGTCATCCCTCTCCTTGTTGTCTTGTATGCTAGTATAAATGGCTTATATTGGTAGCATGTTTGCTTAGCTTGTTTTAGCTTCATTTCAGTATGTATTAGGCTTTGTTTTGCCATGATACAACACTATTTTTGCTTGGTTTTGTCACTCCATGCATGCCTAATGCACTTGTAGTGTAAGTCACACAAACTAGTCCTATATGCTTCATGTTTGAGCATGTCTTTCTAGCTTATGTTGCCTCCATTTTAGTGGGTTTTTGGTGTTGTTTTAGCATGCCATGACTCTATTTTGGGTGGGTTTAGTTGGCTCTTACATGCTTCATGTACTTGTCTTGCAATCCTCTCATTTGCCTTAACATGCATCATGCCTTAACATGTCATTCTAGCATGCTTTTGGCTTAACTTCAAGAAGCTTTTAGCCTTGTTTTACCACGCTTAAGGTCTGTTTGGTGTTGTTTTGGTCATGCTTGCATTGTTTTGTATAGCCATGGTTCAATCTAGCTTGTTAGCTTTGAGTGTCCAAGTCACTAGCATGTTTTATTTGGACTATTATCATGATTTGGCATCATTTGAAATGTTATTTCAGTCCATGTTTCATGCTCATATAATTGCACTTATCACTCCTTTAATGCTTTAAAGAGTTAATGTCTTATGCCTCATGAATGGACCATTGTGTATGCCTCCATGCTTAGGTCTTTGGGATGCCATCTAAGTGGGTTTTGGGGCTTATTTTGGTATGCCATAACTCTATTTTTCATTGGTTAAGTCATGCCATGTTTGGTTTTGATGGGTGTAGTGTAACACCCCTTTGTAGCCTTGCATGCCTCATCCCTTTTGGAGTTGTATTCTAGCTTGTGTTGGCTAGTTTCGAGCATGTTTTTGGTCTTGTCTTGACCTGCCTTAGGACTATTTTGAGTGCCCTTGGCCCGTTGGGGCTTGCCTTGCATGGCCATGGTTTAAGTCCTTTAGCTAGCCTTAAGCTTTGGGCTTTCTTGTATGCTTTGCTTGCTTTGTTTGGTTGGTTTGGCACCTTTCCATGCATGATTTCAGAACTTACAATGTTTGTCACATGTCCATATTTGTCCCCTTTTAAGTGCTTTTGCAAGTTGCCCTCCTATGCCTAGGTGTTGGACCATTTACATGTGCATGTTTGCTTTGCATTTTCATGCTTCCAATTCATAACTTTGGCCACTGATTTTGGGCATGGCTGAGGTCTGTCCATCTTTAGTTTAAGTCCATTTACCATGTTGTTCAAAGTTGCTACTTTACATCATGCTTACATGCTTGTTGCATGCTTGTCATATTGCATGTTGTCACATGCCTGCTAATTGACATGTTGTTGCATGCTCATCCATCTTGCATACTTGTTGGATTACATGTTGTCACATGCTTGTTGTTGGTATTGTTGTCACATACCTATGCCATGCATCTTTACATGTTTAGGTTGTATGTCTATTGCATATTAGTCGCATTGCATGATATTGTTGCATGCTCGAACTGTTTGCATGCTTGCTTGCATGCTTAGTTTGCATAGCATTGTGTGTGCATTGCCTTGCCTCTTGATCACACATGATAAAGGTTAAGGTCCCTTATGTGTTTTGTGCATTTCATTTGATATTGAATTGCACACTTGGCTCCTTTGGCCATCATGCATTGAAATGCGTGATTGGTGGTCCGAGGATCGAGAGCTACACACCTTTGAGTCTCAAACATGATGAGGGGTGTAGCCGCAAACATTGTCTTGTAAATGCATTGCCATACTCTGTTTGTCCTCTGCTGCAGCAAAAGGAGCAGTCTGCGGGAACAGATGGCCGATCGGCTATCTTCAGTGCCGATCGGCTACAAGTGTTCGGCCGATGGCTTCACATTTGGTCGATGACCTGTTTATCTTGGCCGATGGCCTCCCACAGTGCCCATGGGGTGAATCAGAAGTTTGTTTGAAATTTTCACACTTTGCAGAGGTACAGAGCAGTGCAAACAGAGGCAACATGAGGCATGGCAACGGATTTTCGAGTGAAGCCGACCGAGCATGCATTTGTCCCTTTTCTCGAGGCCTCTTTACTGTTTTTCGTAGCTTAATTAATTTGTTAATTATTTAAGTGTTGTAATAATTAGTTGTAGCTAGTTATTCATTTGATTGTGTAATAATTAATTAGTTTGTTAGTTAGTTAATTAGATGGTTTGTACTTTCGGACCCTCCGTCGAGAGGGCCAATTGTTGTAATAAGTGTGCGTGTGTATGCATGTCTTCCAACCCCCATTTCTTTCTCCATTTTACTTCACCGCTTACGATGGTAAGTTCTAGGGCATGTTTCGATTAGCATACTTATGCTCGTATGTTTGCATTTATTCATCAGTATTGCATGCACCAGGCTTGGCGCATCATACTAACCGCATTGTATTTCAATGCATTTACTTGAATATGTGTTCAACAGCATGTTATCAAGTTACATCTCACGTGCCATCTTAGAATAGCCGAGCCTATCTTAGTTTCATTTTGCATATGTTGCATTAGCCATCTTAACATAGCTAGGATCATGCATTGATTACTAACTAGCTATTGTTTTGACTTGGAGTACTAGGTAAGCTTTTATGCTTTAGCATCTTGCATGTATGTAAGTGTTAACATGACAGCATGCTTGCCATGAGGCTAATTGCTTATGTGATATAACTGCCTGAATGCATATGGGTGAAAGTTGGATTACTTGAATTAGAACGATTCATTGAAATCCATGGTTTAGCCTACTTGCGAATAGCAAACTTCAAACCATTTCCAAACAAACGAATATGCGATACTTTGTTCCAAATTAGGCGATCTAGTCTATACTTGTGTGTTGTGCGCATCACATAGTAATTCTAGCTAATTAACCGGAATAAGAACGCATGTGTTTTCAAAAACAAGATATCATGCTTAGTACAGGCCGATCTTTGATCGGGCGAGCGGGGGTGCTCATTGCATGACCTTCCCCTCTCGTACCCAAGTTCCCGAGCTGAGGCAACTTTGGTGATGACGGAGACATGGCCTTCAGCATGAGTCAGGGTTTCCTAAATTCCCCCAAAAATAAAATATTTAGGTGGCGACTCTATATCTGGCAAAGCAGTCCATGTTTGGCACTTCTTGCTTAAAAATCAGTTTTCCAAAACGATTTGCCGGATTTGGACTCTTTGGTGATTTATCGGTCTTGCATCGCACTTTGTGAGATTAGATTCAGAACCGTGACATTGAGTCCGAACTGTAGTAGCTAGAGAACAAAACGAGATTTTCTCTGGAGTTCTCCGGGCACGTCTACACTCTCTCGCTCGAGCGAGGAACCAAAAACGCGTGTTTTCCATAAGTGGCTTCGCTTGAGCCAAACAACCTTTGCTCGAGCGTACATTCATCCTTCTTAGGTTTTTTGCCAGACGCAGCCTTCGCTTGAGCAAGACCTCCTTCGCTCCAGCGAGCAAGGGCGGACTTGCAACTTCGAATGCAATTTTGCATTTTGCTTCGGGGGCGCTGCCCCTCGACCCCGCCAGGGCGCTTCCCCGGACCCGCCAAGGGGCGCTGCCACCTCGACCCCCGTGAGCTGACCGGGCAGCTCGATCCCCATCATAATCAGCGAAGTGGCAATCTTGAAAGCATTAACAGCACAAACTTCTTTGCACGGCACAATTCGGGTTGGATTTGCATCTAATAAAATCATAGCCTCACTGGAAAAAAAAAGTGCGAAAACAGGTACAGTTGAAAGGAGTTTTGTCAAACGGGATTGCCAAGAATAAAAACCTAACAATCTCCCCCTTTGGCAATGTCGTGACGAAACACACCTAACAAATAAAAATCCTAAACACCCCAACCCATAACAGCCAACAAAAGCCAACTTCTTTCTCAAGGTCATGATCTGCAAAACAGTTATTAGTGCTACAATCTCCAAAACAACTATTAGTCCCACATGAGTATATGAAAAAACAATAAACATATGAGATAGAAAACATGAATAGATGCAACTTGGAGATTTTAAGAACATGTAGCATGATATGATGATGTAAATATCAAAAGCATGCAAGAAGGAAATAATAAGCAAACAGTGCATAGAAACATGCAAAACAACTATAGCCAATCTCCCTTACCAAACAAATCAAAGTGTTCATGCTAACAAACTCTTGTAATGATAAACCAAACTCCCCCTCACTAAAAACAATGCACAAGAAGAAAACGACAAAAAAATAATATGGTGGAGCAAGCAAGAAATCTCAGATTTGTACCTTAGAACACACAAGATTATCCAAGAAACACAATTACTTGAAAACACAATGTGCACAATCTATAGAAGATTCCTCATGAAAGAAAGTGATGCATTATGTGAAAAGCATAGATCCCATGATAAAAGTGTGTGTGTGACTCTTGGAGTTCGACAAACACTAGATTCAAATCCTAGTGGTGATATGAAAACTGGACCTCCGACAAGAGAATCTAAGCACAACTAAGGAAAGTCAAACCACTAGGAATCAAGGGGTATTTGGTGAGTAAAAGCGGAGGCTCCCCCTCAATCAATGAATCCTTTATTTTTTCCTTTTTTTTTCACATCTTTTTCTTTTCTTTCTTTTGCACATCTTTTTTTTCTTTTGCACACTCATTGGCGGCTGACACGCTCAAGAGTATGGAAACCGAACCAGAGAAGCATGGATATAATAAGGATGGCCTGGTTGGTGACTCTGAGGTAGCCTTTTCCTCATGCCTGGACTACAAAGAACAGAGGGGAAAGCCGTGGAGATGCAAAAAAATAGAAGGTGGTTAAGAGACTCAACATCACCCATGATATACTAGTATAGATCAATTCCTCTAGAAAAGCAAAAGATACAATGCTAGAAGTCCATAGGAAAAAAAAATCACTAAGGCGGAAGACTCCAATATTTGCTAATCCAAGAGTGTGTACAAAATGAGACATACTATTTAAAAAACACACACTCCAAAATGAGTAATGACCACAGAAAGTACACACATATTAACATGTAATGCATATTCTTATCAATTCCAATATGCACCAAGGACCACTCAAATTTTAAGCTTGCAAAACCACACTACGAAAATCTTTTTGGTTTTTTTTTTTATTATTTTTTTTTTCTTTTCAATTGAAAAATCTAAACAAAACAAGACAGAAAACAAACATGCACACATTAAACGACTCAAAAAGAAAAAAAAACACACAGAAACCCAAAAACTAAAAAGAATAAACAAATTAACACAGGTCAAGTTTTCTCACCCAAACCGCTTTTGTATGAAAAAAGTTGTGAGAATTGCAGTTCTTGGGCGCTGTTTTGACGTTGCGGTTCCCTTTCCCTTCAATGGGAACCTGTCTAGACTTGGTGTCCAACTTCCTATTCCTAGGTCTAGACAAACAAAACCTCTGTTCACGTTTGGTCTCAAGCAAATCAAAATAACGAGGTCTAATCTGACCCTTTACCTCATTACCGCCAATGAAGTGTCTCTTACCCCACGAGATGTTGGAATTTCTTCCATCTCTTTGAGACACTCTCCTATGCAACTCATAACAATAAGGCCGAATATGACCATGCATACCACAATGATGACAAATAAAAACAGGGTGTACAGGGTGTATCTTCTTTTCTTTTACCTTACCAACTCTAGGAAGTTTGAGAAGTCCGTCCTTATGTTGAATTTTTTGTTCTCCCTATCCTTGAGTTCTTATATCATGAGATGTGGATGCACTCTGTTTTTGCTCTTTGTTATCACCAAAGCCAATGCCACTCTTGTCACAACACATTTGTTGAGACCCAATGATATCCTCCAAAGTCTTTGATCCTTTGTTCCAAAGACCAATGGTAGCCATAGCACACTTGAGCTCTTCCTCTTTCTTGATCATTAGTTCTTCCAAAGCAACTTGAGACATCTCGAGAGATTCAATCTTTTCTTCATACGTTGCATAAATTTGTTGTAGTTCATTCCTCTTTGTCATACAAGTCAAGAGTTTTGCACAAAGAGCTTGTCGATCATTAGCTATCTTGATGGCATCAATCCTAGCCTCGAAAATCTCCTCCTTTAGTTTGACATTCTCACTTTCACATGCTTTGAGTTTCATAGTGAGTTTGGCATTCAATTTGGATAAGTTAAGAGATTCCTTATACAACTTTTCATAAGCTTGCTCAAGCTCTTCATTATCACTTCCCGAGGATTCATCATCAGTGGCATTCTTAACCAGCCTCTTCAGATACTCTGTTCGTCCTTCAGTTTCAAAAGCCACCATGAAAGCAAGGAATTGTTTATGTCCCTCTTCACCTTGATCTTCATTGTCACTTTCATCTTTATCAGATTCTGATTCATTATCCCAAGTGATAGCGAGGGCTTTCTTCTTCCTCAAACGAGTGGGGCATTCTTGAGCAAAGTGACCAAATCCTTGGCATTCATAACATTGGACTCTTTCAGAGTTCCCTTGTATCTTTCCTTTCTCCTTCTTGGCTATAGAATTAATTTTGAGTTTATCTTTGCCTTTGGATTTATGAGAATGAGTAGATTCCAAAAGATTATGATTCTTTTTCAAAAAAGATTTTTTAAATTGTTTTACAAAAGCATCCATAATCTTGGAATCTATCTCACAATCCTTATCAGAATCCTCTCCAGCTCTATGAGCACTACTAAAAGCAACATCTTTTTGTTTCTTTTTGAAATTCCTATGTGCCTCATAAGTTTGGAGATTTCCAACCAAATGATCTAGCTTGAGGTTGTCAACATCTTGAGCCTCCTCAATAGCCGTAACTTTTGGTTGGAACCGATCGGGCAAGGACCTCAAAATTTTTCCTACAATCTTGGATTCCAGTATTTTTTCACATAAATTGAAGCTGGAATTTACAATGTCACTCAACTTCGCATAAAATTCATCAAAGGTCTCACTATCTTTCACTGAAAGGTTTTTGAAACTAGACGTGAGCCTTTGAAGTTTTGAGCATTTAACCGAAGGAGTGCCCTCATGAATAGTTTGTAAAATATCCCAAGTCTCTTTTGCGACTTCACAATTGCAAATTTGACTAAACTTTTCAGGTGTGACAGCGCAAAAGAGAGAATTGATAGCTTTACTATTCCATCTACTATTTTGGTAATCAATTGTGTCCCACTTATCAATTGGTTTGGGGAAAGTTACTCCATCAATGATAATTGTCGGTTCAGTCCACCCATACATGACAGATTGCCAAACTTTTTCACCAGTAGATTTTAAAAACGATCTCATCCGAGCTTTCCAAAACGAATAATTGGATCCGTCAAGTAAGAGTGGTCGAACCATTGAATTTCCCTCACGAATTGAATCCATTATCACAAATCAAACAAGATCTCGTTCTAAAAGATATTCCTAAAAAAAAAAATAGAACGACCCGCTTTGATACCAATTGAAAAATCTAGAAATCCGCTAGATATTGATTTGTGATTATGTGTCAATTTAAAGCAATAAAACAATCCCAATCAAACAATCAAGACAAATCAACACAACGATTTTAACGTGGAAAAACCAAAATTGGAGCACCTCCAATTGTGATAAAAAAAAAACCACGGGCAACAGCCACAAAACAATCCACTAAGAAGATATAAAGGAATTACACAGGTTGTTTTGTGGCTGTTGCCCGTGGTTTTTTTTATCACAATTGGAGGTGCTCCAATTTTGGTTTTTCCACGTTAAAATCGTTGTGTTGATTTGTCTTGATTGTTTGATTGGGATTGTTTTATTGCTTTAAATTGACACATAATCACAAATCAATATCTAGCGGATTTCTAGATTTTTCAGAGACCATTACTACTCTCTTGTGTTTGATTGTCATTAGTCTCTTGACTTTGTGTACAATCATAAGTTCTTTTCTGTGAACTTAATTCATGTCCTTTCTTGTAAGGAAAGACATGTTCAAAAAACACAGCATTCCTTGATTCTATAATAGTGTACACATTTATATAAGGTATATCTGATTTATAAGTCAGAAACCGATATGCACTACTATTCTGAGCATAACCAATAAACACACAATCTACTATTTTTTGTCCAATCTTAGTCATTTTAGGAACAGGAACTTCAACTTTTGCCAAACACCCCCACACTTTTAAGTATTTGTAGGAAGGTGGTCAACCTTTCCATAATTCGTAAGGAGTGCTGCTGGTTTTCTTGTGGGGTATTCTGTTAAGAACATAATTAGCAGACAAAATTGCTTCCCCCCACAAGTTTTGTGGTAAGCCTGAACTTAGTAATATGGTATTCATCATTTCTTTTAGGGTTTTATTCTTTCTTTCAGCAATTCCATTTTGCTGAGGAGAATAGGGTGCTGTAGTTTGGTGAATAATGCCATGTTGCGCACAAAATTCATTTAATAGTGCATCATATTCACCACCCCTATCACTTCTAACCATTTTAATGGTTTTACCAAGTTGATTTTCAACTTCTGTTTTGTAGAGTTTAAATATTTCTAAGGCTTCATTTTTACTTCTAAGTAAATAAACATAACAATATCTTGTGCAATCATCGATAAATGTTACGAAATACTTTTGCCTCCTCTAGTTTGAACAAATTTAAGATCACACACATCTGTATGAATTAATTCTAGAGGTTCGGTTTTCCTTTCAACCGATTTAAATGGAGCCTTAGTTAGTTTCGCTTCTACACAAATTTCACATTTATGATTAGGATTAATTTCAAACTTTGGTATATAATCTAAACCAATTAATCTACGCAAAGCATCAAAATTCACATGTCCTAATCTACCATGCCATAAATTTAACTCAAGAATATAAGCAAAATATGTGTTATTCTTATTCATAGCAACTTTCGGTACAACTGTCGTTAAATTTGAAGAGACCATCACTTATGTATCCCTTACCAACATACATACCACTTTTTGATAATACAAATTTATCGGACTCAAATACAAGCCTAAAGCCATTTTTACTTAACAAAGAACCAGAAACCAAATTCTTTCGGATGTCAGGTACATGCAGTATGTTGTTGAGAGTCAGTTCCTTCCCTGATGTCATATTCACGATCACCTTTCCTTGTCCAGCCACAGTAGAAGTAGAAGAATTTCCCATGAAAAGTTGTTTACCATTTGCAGCCTCATTGTAGGTAGTGAACATCTTCTTGTCCGCATATATGTGACGAGTTGTCCCAGTGTCAACCCACCATTCCTTGGGATTTCCAACCAAATTAGCCTCAGACACCACAGCAAAGAGGTTGATGTCATTTACCCCGTCAGAGATGTAATCTAGTTCAGTTACATTGGCCTGATTGGTAGTCTTCTTGCTTGTACTTCCGCGATCCTTCTTAGGGCGACGGCAGTCAGAAGCTCGATGTCCAGTCTTGCCACAGTTATAGCATTTTCCTTTGAACTTCTTGTTGCTATTGTTGTCACCTTGTTTAGGACCATCTCCAGTAAACTTCCTCTTTTTGTTATGTGGTTTGTGAACTTGTTCAACCACATTAGCCTTGGACTCAATGGGATTTTTTCCATTCCTCTTTTCAGCCTTATGGTTATCTTTCTCAATTCTCAGTCTTATAATAAGTTCATCCATGGTCATCTCTTTGTGTTTATGTTTTAAATAATTTTTCAAATCTTTCCAAGCCGGTGGTAACTTTTCCACTAAAGTAGCGACTTGGAAAGACTCGCTCAGAGACATACCCTTAGAATGAATATCATGTAAAATTAACTGAAAACTTTGAACTTGAGAAATTACCGTTTGGGAGTCTACCATAACGAAATCCAGAAATTTACCGACAACAAATTTCTTCATGCCGGCATCCTCTGTCTTGTATTTCTTCTCTAAAGAATCCCACAATTCTTTTGCTATTTTCAGAGGACTGTAAACATTATACAGCATGTTGTCAAGGCTATTGAGGATGTAGTTTCTGCATAGGAAATCTAAATGTTTCCAAGCATCTACAGTGGTAACAACTTGCCGATCACTTTCACCCTCTTTAAGTGTTGGAGCCTCTTCACAGAGAAACCGGGCCAAATTAAGAGTTGTAAGATAGAACAGCATCTTCTGCTGCCATCTCTTAAACTCAGTACCGTTAAATTTTTTCCGTTTTTTTCCATGATTTATTAGTACTTGAATATGGTTCTGGATAGGGACTGGAGTTGGTGTAACGGTTGGAGTACCACTACCAGTTGCAGATTCAATTGTAGTAGCCATAAAATCTGATTATAAAAATCAGGAAAAACAAACAATAAATTAATTTTCTAGTTACTAAAACCAGAAAATAAATTATAACACAATATAATTTTATTTTCCTTGTTACTAAAACCAGAAAAATAAAATAGCACAATAATTTTCTGTAACACCAAATAATATTCTACAATTGTTAATGACACCGGTATATTACTACTAGTTGTCAAAGAAAATAGACAGTATATTACTACTATCTGTCAAATAGTTTATAATACTATTTGTATTTTCCAACCAGAATATCACTTTGAAAACACAGAAAATTAAATACAATGAAGACAACAAAAAATAAATCATGTCTTAAGATTGTTGGACAATTTTCACTGTATTTAAATAGATTAATTCTGTTTGTGTACTTAACAACAAACAGAATACAAAAGAAATAAAGGAAAGGAGAGAAAAATGTTTGATTACAAAAATCAAACTAGAAATAAAATTAAATAAATAAAAACAGATTTTATTTTGTTACAAAAAAAAAATTAAAATCTGATTTAAATAAACAAATAAAACAGAAAAATAAATTAAACAACTTACTTGATTAATTTCTTCGAATAATAATCTGATCAAGTCCAGTGTTCGGCACTGTGTCCTTAAGACAGATTCGTCCTCTCTACGGTGCTTTCAGAATATGGACGTCTATCTCCTAGGATGATCAACAACAAATAAATGTAGCACTACAATTTATTTGTTCAACGAACACACTTAGTGTATACACTCTTTCTGACAGGAAAAATAATAGAATAAATGTAGCAAAATGCAGAGATGAAATTGCAGCAAGGATGGACGAAAAAAAAAATTGGAATCAAAATCCAAATGAGGGCTGCCTATTTATAGATGGATTGGTGGCTATTACTACTATCAGTCAAATAGTTTATAATACTATTTGTATTTTTCAACCAAAATATCACTTTGAAAACATAGAAAATTAAATACAATGAAGACAACAAAAAATAAATTCTATCTTAAGATTGTTGGACAATCTTCACTGTATTTAAATAGATTAATTCTGTTTGTGTACTTAACAACAAACAGAATACAAAAGAAATAAAGGAAATGAGAGAAAAATGTTTGATTACAAAAATCAAATTAGAAATAAAATTAAATAAATAAAAACAGATTTTATTTTGTTATAAAAAAAAATTAAAATCTGATTTAAATAAACAAATAAAACAGAAAAATAAATTAAACAACTTATTTGATTAATTTCTTTGAATAATAATCTGATCAAGTCCAATGTTCGACACTGTGTCCTTTAGACAGATTCGTCCTCTCCATGGTGCTTTCAGAATATGGACGTCTATCTCCTAGGATGAAATGATCAACAACAAATAAATGCAGCACTACAATTTATTTGTTCAATGAACACACTTAGTGTATACACTCTTTCTGATAAGAAAAATAATAGAATAAATGCAGCAAAATGCAGAGATGAAATTGCAGCAAGAATGCATGAAAGTAAAAATAAAAATTGGAATCGAAATCCAAATGAGGGCTGCCTATTTATAGATGGATTGGTGGCTGCTGGTTTTGAATTAAACAGGTGCAAACCTGTTTTGAACAGGTACTGAACCTGTTGGGTTTTGAATTAGACAGATAACGGAATCTGTTTGAATTTGAAAAATAAACAGATTCGGTTTGGACGAAATTTTGTAGAAAGGTGCATTACAAAATTTGAATTTAATTTCAAACCAGAATTTTGAAATAAAAACAGACAGATTTTTATTTCAAAATAAATAAAATAAACTCAAAAGTTTTTAGCCCAAAAAGATTAATATTGGGCCAAACAAACCCAACCCAACCACACACCTGCGCCCAAGCCCAGCCTGCCGGAGCGGTGGCGTGCGGGCGTGTGTGGTGATTTTGGGTCCAATGGGTCTAACCCATTTTGCCCATAACGTCTCCCTTTTACAAACTTGGGGTGCCCCTTGGGGCCCTCCCCAAGTTATAATTCCAAGCTATATAAACCCATCCAAAACTTCCCACTAAACCAATGTGGGACAAGCCAATTTCCAAACCTTAAGAAAATTTCCACCAAAAACTCTATTTCCATGGAGCACACTTTGGCTTCAATTTACCATTCACTCGATAATGGTTTTGAGCATCCAAATATACCACGTGAATCACAATGCGGTATAGAACGCGTTACCACTTTGACCCGCCAACTTTAGCGTACGGGTCCCACCTAAATAATAGACCAAAGTTAAGAAAAATTTTGTTATATACCCAGATTTTTCCAAACCATTTCTAACAAATTCTAGATGTAGAAATATAAGAAGGTGAACTTTTTCCCCATCAAAAGAAATGAGACTATTGTGGATATAACACACTAAAAACATTAACTAAATTTACATTGTAAAGGCAATTAAGAAAGTTCTACAAGTGAAAAGTCCAATTTCAAATTTGTTTCATCTAAATGTTCACCCAGTCTATGAAGACATACTTCTGCGAAATGACTAAACTACACATTCTCTATTTTACTCTCTTCAACGGTCATAGTTAAACTCTCTCTCTTCCTCTTCTCTTTCTCTCTATCTGTCTGTCACTCTCTCTCTCCTCTCTGCAACTTCTCCCTCAACTCGCTCTTCTCTTTCTATCATCTCCTCTCCAACAACCCACAAATCCAAACAGAGATACCACACACTCTCTCTCTTTCTCTCTCGCTTTCTCTTTCTCACTCTTTACATTTCTCCTTCGCCTTCTCTACTAGGGGTGCATCACCTCGTCAAACAAAGAGAGAGCATCGGAGGAGGAGGATAAAATGGTGGTGGATAAAATGGTGGTGGGATCGATTACTTCTTCCCCAACCTCGACCTGACTCCAATGACCTTTTTCAGATCTTCGAGCTTTTTTGAAAGAGCGAGCTCGAGAAGATAGTTTCCATTCAAGGAAACTACGGTTTTCAGGCCCTCGGCTTTCAAGATCTCGTTCTTGACTCTAGAGATCTCGTGACTATTCAGGGATTTATGGAGGTGAAGGGTTTTGCACATGACATTAGTGACTTCGCACTCGTACCTGCATTTCAGCTAGATCTAAGCAAAGATGGAGTTGTTTGGCATAAGAGGTCTCTTCATCTTCATCATTGACATTTTGGAGGTGGCGGTAGACTCCGTCGTTGCCCAAAAGTGCCTAGTGGCAACATTGGCAGTTTGTCGAAGGGGTCAGAGACAAGGTGTAGGTCATTCAGTAACTGGAAGTTCATCTCCGAATGGCCCTAGTGATGAGATCCCTCTAGTTGAAAGTTGATGCTGATGAAGATTGGTTATCTTATTTTAATAGGTACAAAGATCAAAAAGAAAAAGTTGAGAGAGATAGAAAACGATTTTGAACAAATAGTGGGTTTGTGAAAAGATTTGAACAAATATGTTCAATAGATAAGAAAACATAGATTAAAAAAATTCAATAGATAAAATATGAATATGGAGAGAGAGAGAGAGAGAGAGAGAGAGAGAGAGAGAGAGAGAGAGAGAGAGAGAGAGAGATTTGAATAGTTATGTTCAACGGATAAGAAAAAATAAGTTAAAAAAATACAACAGATAAAAAAAGATTTGAACAGATTGGTTAAAAAATTCAATAGATAAAAAAAAAAAAAAAAAAAGGATTTGAATAGATAGGTTAAAAAATAAAATGGCAAAATTAGAAATAAAATGTCCTCCAAAATAATAAAATGTACTTCTCACCACAATAATTTGCAAAACATGTTCTTTTCACCCAAAGAAATTATCCTACCACCCAACACCTCCAGCAATTTTGAAATTGAATTTATCGCCAGGTTTCTTTAAAAAAAAAAAATAAAATAAATTGATTAATCCAACCAATCTTACTTGCACCATAGAAGGGGTTCCTATCTTGTATTAAAATTGTTTGATATGTCTCATCACACAAAGGCCATGATGGTTATATTTTATTTTTATATCTTGTATTATGCGTCTCATTACATGTTTGTTAACAATGTTGTATTGACACATAACAAAACTTAGTATGAAAACAAAGTCATCTATGGTAAAAAATAAATAAATAAATAAAACAAAACAAACTCATCATAAAACTACTTTTCTCATTTTCCTTGAATATATTTACTTAATTATATATAGTGTATATGTTAGTATGATGAGACCTATCTCTAGTGAAATAGCAAAGATATCAACAAATATGCCAATAACCCCCCAAAAAAAAAAACGATTAATAATGCCTCTAGTGAATGCTACGTATTGACATATACATTTTTAATATTTTTCTATAATTCAATTATGTGTAGTTAGACTTACATTATTTTTAGGATAAAAGACAGTTTTAATCCCTAAAATATCTGTTGTTTTTCATTTTAGTCTCTTAAGTTTCACTTGTCATTTTGATCCTCGAAGTTGTCAATTTAAGTCAATTTGGTCATAAGTCTAACATCCATCTACATTGATAATAGATAAAAGAAAATTTTGATCCCTAAAATATGTGTTTCCTGTCATTTTAGTCTCTGAAGTTTTAAATTTTATTATTTTGGTCTTCAACGTTGTCAATTTAAGTCAATTTAGTTTTAGCTCAAATTAAATTGGCTTCAATTGACAAAGTTGATGACCAAAATAACAAAATTTAGAACGCAAGAGACTAAAATGACAATAAACACATATTTTAGGGATCAAAATTGTCTTTTATCCAAAGATAAAATATATTTTTCCATTAACAATGTAAACGAACATTAGAGATATGGTTAAATTAACTCAAATTGACAACTTTAAGGATCAAAATGATAAAATTAAAATTTAAGAAATTAAAATAATAAAAAACACATACTTTAAGAATTAAAATTGTCTTTTATCCTTATTTTTAATTGGTAAGCCTATGGCATTAGGATTTGCCTATATGTAAATGCAAAAATCTTCCAATTGCCACTGAAGATACAGTACTAGTAGCCTGTTTACAAAATTGAAACCTATTACCGAAGATGAGGGTTGGTGAACAAGCATGGCTACTCTTCATATCTCATCTCTCCATACTTGTTCGTATTTCTTTTATAGGGTTCAATTCTAAACTCATACTGATAATCCGAATTATCTATTTTGTAGACATCACAATAAAGGCTATTCATGCAAAAAATTAACTTCATCAAACAATTATAAACATATGAATAAATAGCATTTTAATTTAAAAAATAAACAGTAAGTTTACAATCACATTTGTCATTCATTTTATAAAATAAAATGTGATTTTTTTTCTTATGTTTATAAATATCCAATAAAACTAATTTTTTTGTATGGATGACCTTTATTGCAAAATCTACGAGATAGACGGTTCGGATCATTAGTACGGGTTTAGAATTATGCCTCATAAGAAGAGTATGAAAAAATATAGAGGGGAGCTTATCCCGAATCCAAGAGGATGAATTGGATTAATTAAAAATGAACTCCCTTTTTTAAAAAAAAAAAAATTAAAAAAAAAAAAAAAAAAAACTTTCCTTAGAAAATTAGATATATGACAAATAAGAGCAAGAGATTAAGTAATAAACATTTGTGAACATTTTGTGAGTGAGTAAATCAAAGGAATAAAATAATAGAGAGGGAAAGAGAATTCCTCCACTGACTGAATTGCTTTCTTACATCACATTACTTGACCCAAGCATTGTGGATTTGCAATTCTTTATTCCTTTGTTTAAATCCCTCATCAACCAATCTCAATATCTTAAGCGGGTGGTTGTTTGATGAGATTAGGTATGAAATTGGACTCTATATTTATCACAATAAATAATCCAAACATTTGGTTAAAAAAGATAAGTTTGGATTAATAGTTCGGTTGGACCTAATGGTTTCACATATGTAGAATAATTTAATCACATGGGATATGTAGGATAGAAATTGATGGACTCAACTGTACTTTTAATTCGCTAGGTAAATGATGAAATCGATCCAAGTATAAGATTTTTTTCTGTTATTTTTTTAAATATATTTTTTAAACACGTTAGATTTTTTTTTTTTTTTTAAAAACATGTGTAAATTAATCTCATAATATATAATAGTGTTTTTTTTTTTTTTCTTTTTCTTTTTCTTTTTCTTTTTTTCTAAGCAAAATCATATATAGAAATACACTTCTAATGTATTTTTTGAATATAATTAAAAATGGTCATATGAAAATAAAATAAAATATATTTCAAATTTTGCATTGCTATTATAAACAATTCAAAATGGCAAAATGGTCTTTTAAGAAGTTATCCTTTTTATAATTTCCTAATTAAACATGAGATTTATTAAAATAGATATCTAATTATCTGACAAAACAAATATGAGACACATATCATTTTCAGTTAAATAGTCTAAGAACGATTTATCCTTACATTGTAATTCATGTTGGGTCCTGTGTGACAAGTACTGTTACTAGGTCCTAGGTCTAATGGGGGGTTTTGGGATCCTCTCTTACCAATTTTTTTGGGGTACTTTGGTAATTTCTTATTACTTCCGCATTGCCTTAATTTTATACTTATAAATAGGTGAAGGGATCTTTTCTGTAAGAGAGTTGTATTGTTTTTTTGATCTTAGTGAAAATTGCAGCAGCCGTGGACGCAGCTGTATTCTAGGATGAGCCACGTAAATCTTGTGTGTGTGTGATTTCTTTAGATAATTTTATCTTTCTTGTTTGTTATTTTGTGTCTCACCGATCCTATTTAGGAAGAGGTAATTTCTAACAATTGATGTCAGAGCTTTGGTTTGAGTGTAAGTGATAGCCGCAAACAAAGGAAAGGTCAAAATCAATAAATTCAATGGCACAGATCTTGGATTTTGGAAGATGCAGATTGAAGACTATTTGTATCAAAAAAAATCGATATCAGCCCCTTTTATAGGGTCGAAACCAGAAAGGATGAAGGATAATGACTGGAATCTTCTTGATAAACAAGCGTTGGATGTTATTCGGCTAACGTTGTCTTGTAACGTTACGTTTAACGTTTCAAAGGAGAAGACTACAATAGAAGACCCTCTCAAACATGTATGAAAAACCCTTTACCTCAAATAAAGTTTATTTGATGTGCAGATTGTTTTATCTGAGGATGACAGAACATGCTTCAATGGCTGAGCATCTGAATGAATTCAATATAGTGGTAACCCATTTGAGTTTAGTACATATTAAGTTTGATGATGAGATTAGGGCTTTGAATATTACCAAACAAGTGATTTTTGTAGAGGAATAATTTTGACGAATTTTTAGCGAAAACAAACCACTCGGGATTGTACTAGTCAAGTTATTGTTTGACAAGTCCATTTCTCAAGCGCTATTAAATTCCTAATTGATTTTGGGATTTCTTCGATCAACCTCGATTTTTTTTTTTTTAAATTTTAATTTTATCAAGATTTGTTTAAGTTTCCTCAACTAAGTAAAGCTCCATGGTATTTCTATTAGTGCAAATTTATTGTTTGAAAGCTCTAACATTTCAAGATTTGAAAGGTTGTCGATTTCTGACGGGGAAAGAGCCATTGAACTCATTTTGAAAAATTGAAGGGCTTTGAGCTTTACGAGCTGCCTGATGGCTACTAGGATGTCACCGGTGAAATTGTTGCCATTGAGGTTAAGGATTTGAAGTTATGTCAAAAGCCGATTAACATCGTTGGGAATGAGGCAACCAATAAGTTTAGGGAGAGATCTATATAATTCAGCTTGGAACAATTGTAGAGAACCGTAGGGAATGGTCCAGCGATGTAATTGTCAGGCCCGATTTGAGGGGCAAGCCCACAAAGCACCATTTTGGGCCCCCAAACAAAGGCTAAAAAAAGGGCCTCAAAATTATTTTGGCTCTTGTACCTATCTATAAGAAAAAAAAGCCGACTTGAATTTTAAAGGTCCACATTTGTTTTTTAATGGCCAAATTACCCGCAAGTCCTCTTTGAAATAGGTGTACTCTATTTAATCCCAAACCTTTTAGGTAAACCCAACGGTTCTGCATGCCTTCCTTCTTCTCTTTATCTCTCTTTTTGATATCCAGCAACCGGCGACCATGCCTTCCTTGTTTTCTTTCTCTTTCTGATATATAGTCACCTGCAATTAACGACAACCATCGATTGGGGTTCACCAGTAACCACCGATCACCGACTCTTTGCTTCACCCTTACCGACAATGAATGAAATGAGTTTATGGCAAAGAAGATGACTAGATCTAAATCAGAACCGACTAGATCTAAACCAAAAATAATTGCCGAAGTACAATCCTCTCTCTCTCTCTCTCTCTCTCTCTCTATTTTTTCTACTTTTTCTCTACTACACGCTTCTTTTTTCCTGTTTTCATAGAGAAAATTTTCAAGTTCCAAACAAGTTATTTTTCAGTTTTCGTTACAAGTGGTAAAAACTGTAAAATGTTTTAGTTTCGGTTTTTTGGGTACTAAAATGAATTATACTTTAAAGCTACAAAATTTTATAGTTTCGTAACATACTTTAGAACCATAAAATTCTGCATTTTCATAACATGCTTTTACCACAAAATTTTGCAGTTTCGTAACATATTTTTCAGTTTGATTAATAAGAATAAATACTTAGCAGAATCATTCTTTGAAACTGTAATAATTTTACAATTTCAAATATTGCTTTTCAGTTTGATCAATATTGAAGATTATTTGCTTAAATGCTACAAAATTTGAAAAATAACATATGTTTTTTTTTTTTTTTTTTTTCCATTATTGGTGTTCGTTGTTATTATACTTTTTTCCCTTCTAGTTTATTAATATTTAGCATATTTTGCTATGTTTTTTCATTCTAATTTCTCCATTTATTTGGTTTTTTTCCCACAATACTTTAAACATTTTGATGAGTCTGACGATATTCATGATGTCAAACGAACATTCTAGACATTCTAGGGACTTCCAGTGATATTCAGAACACTCCGGCAATACTCCGTCAACTTCTCGGTAAGGTTGAACATTCCGGCGAGCCTCCAATGACTGTCTAACGAAAATTCAGTGGTAGTGGGATATAGCAACATCATAAATTATTTTTTTTTAAATAATGATTCTTTTGGTAACAATTAAAAATATATAGGACTAATTGGTATGAATGTTTTGTTTTGGAATTAGATAGAATTTGAATTTTGTATATGAGACCTACCAGTAAGTGCCCATTTTTTAATAAAAGACCCAATCTGAATTAGAGATCTGTAAAAAATAGGCCCACGTGAATTTTGAAGGTCCAACGTTGTTTCTTAGAAAAGGCCCAATCTGAATTAGAAAAAACCCAAAAAATTGATAACTTTTGAGGCCCAAGTGTAAATAATATAAAACCAAAGTTTTGGACTTACCTGGTGGGTTTCCCTCGGTTGTAAGAACTGGGGGAACAATACAGAAAACTTTTAAGCCCTACGTGTAAGAGCGACACCATATTAAAGTCGAAAGACTATAAAATTGGAGGCGTAATCTATCACAAGCATCGAAGGTGCTTTATTTTCTTTTTTATTTTATTTGTTTATTAATTTTTATAGAACTATTCATCTAAACTTTTTGAAATTAATTGGGAACTACTATGTTTTTGAACTTTTTTTGTATTATTTTTTTCTATTTGATTTACTAAATTATGATGGTAAATCTCATATCGTATTTGTAATATAAAATAGGGTTTCAAGCTACAATCTTTGTAATTAATGGGTATGTTTTCATATTTTTACTTGATTAAATATTTGTTTGATGATGATTAGATGATTTTTTTTTTTTTTTTTTCCTATTATGATGACATGATTTTTATTTTATTTTATTTTATGTCTCATTTCATTGATTATTTGATTTGTTATAGTTGAAGACCAACTTAGCATTATGATAATGATATTAGTAATTTTTTGGTAAATGTATCAAACTGGTCATGCTTTCTAAAAATATATTTTGAATACGAAAGAAAAAATTATTCATATATATAATCTTTTCATCGCAATTTTTTTTTCTTTTAATATGTATGAAAAGCTCTATATTTAAGGTTCGCTTTGGGTTCCGGAAAAGTCAAAGCCGGCCTTGGTAATTGTAGTACAGATTGATGACAATGAGGTTTTTCAGATCACAAATGAACGGTGGGATTGGCCCGGTGATGGTTTTGTCAGGGAGAGAAAGTCTAGTGATGGAGCCGTTGATGGAGGTGATCTCTGGCCATTCACAATGGATAGTGCCAAGGACGGATCCATGATTATCACTATGGGGGCCAAAAGTATGTTTCGGTGTACAAATCCTTCTAATTTTTAATTATTTTTAATTTTTTAGTATAATATATGATATTTTAAAAAATTTTGGAGGTGCGATCACTCCCACCTACATCTCCCTAGATCCATCATTGGGTAGTGTTTTTGGAGTTCGGTGGTGTTGGTGGAGCCCAAGGATCACCAAAATCGATTCTAAAATGAGTCTATGAAATCTAAACACACTCTTTCAAGTGGAGATGACAAACTTGAGAGAAACAAAATCTTTTTTACATCTCATATTTTAATCAAAAAGTCAAAAAATCACCAAAAAAAAAAAAACTTGTTCGCAAATAAGACCTAAGAGATCTCAGATCAAGCAATTTTATTGTTAGATCAAGAAATGTAGAGAACGAAAAGGAAATAATCAAATCAAATCATCAAATGACTCGGCTATATTGTCAAGTTGATGTAGTGAAGTTTGATTTCCCCTGTTTGAAAACATTCATCGGCGGTGGAGTTGAGCTTGAATGTTCGTGAGAATACACGCCAAAATTTCACAATTGCTGGTGATTTGGAGGCTGTGATGTTAGTTTTAAGGGAAATTCTAGTATATAAACTTTCTATCATATACATTTTAAAGTTACATCAATTTATTTTTTTTTTATTATTATTTTTTTTTAGTTATAACTAATTTTATCTTCTTGGTTATGACCTTATTTTAATTATGACTTATGAGATATTTAAGAGTTGTTTGGGATGAACTATATAAGTGTACCTTTTGACTTTTTGGATAAAAAAGTAGAGGAAAAAAAATGATTGTTTGGAATAACTTTTTGACTTTTTATGAAAAAATATATATTAAAATATTGTATAAAATAGCAAAATTACCGTATTGCTTTGGATAACAGTGATGATTGAAGGAACCTGTACAGATTGCTTTGAAATGAGATGGTGGGCAGGCATGCTTCAAAATATATATGTATAGGATGAGCCTTCCCTCTAGTACTTCATCGGCCTGGAGGGTACTGTTGGATCTGTGGGCGCCCATCACATGTTCTGTTTCGATAATCCAAACCATTTAATGTGTAGAACTCGTCGAGTACTACATGCTTATAAAAAATCACGTTGATCGGATATCGATAGTTATGTGATCAAATCAATTTGGTATAAATAAAAAAAAAATAGACAATGAAAAATAAACAGCTGACAAAAATCTGATTTGATCACATAGCTATTAATATTCGATCAACGTGATTGTTTACAGACATATAGTACTCAACGAGTTCTACACATTAAACGGTTCGGATTATCGAAATGAAACCCATGGTGGGCTCCCATGGGCCCAAGAGTACCCTCCAGTCCGATGAAGGGCTGGAGGGAAGCCTCATCTATTTATTTATTTATTTTTTTAACATGTTCCTGTTCGCACGTCAGCTTGTACCATCATTTCAATACAAATTTGGCTTGTGTACTTTTTCTTTGTGTCCTTTTTTGGTGAATAGTGATAATTTTTTAACTTTTTTTAGTAACTTTTTGGCTTTTTGTCTTTTATAGACTATCCCAAACAAGCACTTAGTTATGCCACATGTGTTGTTTTTTGGTGTGATTTTTACTTATAACTTGTTAAGCAGTAATAATCTATATATTATATAAGGAAAATGGGGTTTTTAATTCACAAGCCTTATAGGAGCTTAAATATCTCAATCTTAATTTTTTAATTTTATGATTTAAAAAAAAAAAAAAAAAAACTCAGCATTTATTGACTTCTCCCAACACACAAGCTTTTTTTACTTCTCCCATATCTACTACCGCACCATTTTCAACTTCTCCCATATACTATGGTTAGTGATGAGATTGTTAAATTATTTTTATAAAAAATCTAAATATATATATATATAACAAATATAAATTCTTATTAAAAAATAATAGTTGCAATTGCGAAAAAAAAGAGAAAAAAATTACACTGTAAAAATTAATTTGTATATTAAAAAATATTTAAAACAAAGATAAATTTTTATTAAAAAATAAGAGGTTGCAATTGCGAAAAAAAGAGAAAAAATTACATTGTGCATTTCATTAAAATCTAAAAAAAATAATTTGTATATTAAAGAAATATCTAAAACAAATATAAATTCTGATTAAAAAATAACAAGTTGCAATTCTGAAAAAAAAAAGAGAAAAAAAAATTACATTATACATTTCATTAAAATCTAAAAAAATAATTTATATATTAAAAAAATATTTAAAACAAATATAAATTCTTATTAAAAAATAGCAGGTTAAAAAAAAGAGAAAAAAATTACACTGTAAAAAATAATTTGTACATTAAAAAAATATCTAAAATAAATATAAATTCTGATTAAAAAATAACAGGATGTAATTGAGGGGAAAAAAAAGAGAAAAAAAAAATTACATTGTGCATTTCATTAATAATGCTCAAAAAATGTGCCAAGTATTTGTGTAAAGGCTTGATACGTGTCCAGTCTCAAATTATCAAGTGAATATAGATGAAACCAAAGAACTCAACTTTAATGGCTAGCAAATATTAGAAGCCCGACCATTGTAGCCTAATAACTATTAATTAATAGAATTCAGCAATTGAAAGGTCTCAAACTATATCTCTTTGTCTTTTCAAATGTTCCATTTTTTTGGTTCATGCATTCATCCTAATATTGATAGAGAGATGCGTGGAAGAGAGAGATGTTAAAATTATATATTGAGTAATGTAATTGATGTGATGAAAAATAAAGTTGTCTTCCTCTTCTATAATGATTTATCTGGTTATACCTCTAATTAAAACGTCAAGTGCGTTTCGACATCATCATTAAATGTTGCTTTCATTTTTTTTAGATACTTTGTCTCATAATTACTTGTGTTTTGTATTATGAAATTTATTACATTTGTGTTTGATAAAGCTATTAGATAGGCCTAATACAAGAAGTGCAAATTATTTCAACGTCATTCACGGGATGAGAAGTACAAAAAACATACAAAAAAAAGTATATAAATAGACAAGATTTTACAAAATTTGTTTGTAAGTTTCACTTCTTGAAAATCTCATAATTCATTTATTTTTTGTATTATATTTTATGTTTGGTTTCTATATTTTTTTTTATATAGTTTTATTTGTTTTCTTTAAAAGTTTATTTTTACAAATTAATTAATAAATAAATAAATCATTTTCCATTTCAAACAATTTCATTTTTGTTTTTATTTTATAATTTTTTCTTAAAGTAGTTTTAGTTTTAGGCAATTGCTTACTTTTTTTTATATTATATATATTGTAATTTTCTGCATTTTAAGTGTATGATATTTTCATTAATACACTCGAAGGTGAGCTATAAAAAAAGTATCATGAGAAAATCAAGTAAGAAGAAAATAAATAAATAAAACAATATGATAAATATGGAGCAAAGATCAAATATTAAAATTCTCAAATTAAGCAAGCAAACAAACAAGCAAGTAGAATAGAAAATTTTACAATAGGCATTTGAAAATTTGTAACAAAATTTTATAACTTTCCATTTTGCTAAGAAAATTCTATTTGGTACTAGTTAAATAAAATGATTTTAATATGTATATATATATATTTAAATTTGAAATTAAAACTATAGTAAATTTATGTAAGCATAATTGCGAACCACATTTTTTTTTACTTAATGTATAATATTTATATTGACTACCTTTTTCAAGTTTATTTTTTTAAGTATTTATATAGAAGTAAAAAAAAATGTTGATAGGAATAAATTTTTCCTTAATTTAGTTATAAATTTTGCATATACATTATTTTTAAGTTTTGAATAAAAGCAAACATAAAATAATTGATTAAAGATATACTGCATTTGTTATAATCCTTTTTTTGTGTGCAAAAAAATAAAAAAATAAATAAAAATAAAAATTACAATTCACATATATACAAATAATTGTAAACATAATCCGTGCATAACACGGGTGGAACACTAATTTAAATAAATGGAAAATTTTGATTTTTAAAAGCTGAGTGAAACATTTTTAACTTCTGAATTAGCAACTTTTAATTTACAATGAGTTCCAGCACCTTAGTCGGACAGGTAGAGAAAGAAAAATAGTTGAACCTAAAGAAAGGCAAAATGGTAAGAGAAAGAGGAGATGAGAGAGACAATGAAGGCGACCTAGTGAGGGCAACTTTGTCCACGTAGCAAAGAAGAGTACTGTTATTTTAATTTAAAAAAATTAGACATTTAAAAATTAGACATACTTCTTAAATTTAATTTTATGATAATCTATTAGAATATTGAATGAAACATCAATAAATCTCAAAATGTGATTTTGTGAACTATTTAATCTATTATTTATTTTTGTTTTTTTTATAAACTCAAAAGTTCCATTGAAATAAAAATTACATAAAAGGCAATCACTTATATGTTTGGGTTTAATTTTTTAGGGATAAAAATGTGTTTATCTAAATGTAAAATTACATATTTGGACAATCATACTATAGAGGTTTTGGATTTTTCTTTCTTCTAGAACAAATCCCACGTCACTATAGGAAATATGGATTGTGGTGGCGTTTTTTAAAATGTCACTGTTGATATATTTAACGACGTTTTGTAAGCCTCATACTTTTCTTTAAATAAAATGGCACCGTTTCATGAATAGAAGACGTTTATAAATGCCTTCTAATGGGTTATCTCTCACCCTCTCTCTCTCTCTCTCTCCCTATTTTCACCCTTATTTTGAATGAAAATAGTTGAGACCATTAATTAGTGGTAGCACTGATGATATGGCAATGGGTCTCACCTATTGCCACAGTATTGGTGTGCTTCTTTTTCTCTTTTTTTTTTTAGGGTATGCCAGGTGATGCTTTAGAGCAACATTTTACTGGTATGCATTATTGCTGTATTTTGAATCTCCAAATCTCGAGCGAGCAATCTCTTTCTCTCTGTTGTCTAAACCCCATGAATATCTTAGAGCCATTTCGAACTCCACTGTCTCAAAATCGAAGTTCATCTCAAAATCGATTCAGATCAGTGAGCTCCACTCTCTCTCTCTCTCTCTCTCTCTCTTTCTCTCTCTCTCTCTCTCTCTCTCTCTCTCTCTCTCTCTCTACTGTCTAAACCCTAATTAGATTCATAGATTCAGATCGGTCTCAGGGAAACAGATCGGTGATTTAGATCATTTCGAAGTTCGAAGTTCTCTCTCGAAATCGAAGTTAAGATCATTTCAGATTGGTGATTCAAATCATTTCGAAGTTCGAAGTTCTCTCTCGAAATCGAAGTTCAGATCATTTCAGATCGATGATTCAACCATTTCAAAGTTCTCTCTCGAAATCGAAGTTCATCTCAGCGATTCAGATCAGTGAGCTCCACTGTCTCTCTCTCGCTGTCTCTCTCTCTCTCTCTCAAGCTGAACTGATGGTGCAATGTCGATTTGGTTATTGAAATCAATCCGGTGAAATCCTGTGAATGGTTTTGATACTTGGTTTGAAACTATCCTGTCATATCCTTCATGCTTGTTCAACATGGCTATTATCCTTCATGCTTGTTCCATAACTAATATTGAATAAAGGAAGCCTAAATGGCCTAGAAATTAGATATAGAAATGTCAGAAGGAAGAAAGTTAGTCGACCACATCCTAAACTCTGATGTGGCTCAAATCTATGCTATACACTTTATTTTTTAGGTATTTTTTTTTTTAGTTTATTTTTTAGGTATTTTTTTTATAACTTTATCTTCTAAAAAATTACTAATCATAGGTGTAAAATTTTTAAAACTCTACCCTTCTTATTTAATTTTTTTTAAAGCTTTAGCGCGAACCTAACCCTTGGCATAATTTGCGCAAAGTAACCACCCTCAAATTTAAACCCACAACCTCAAGATTAGTTGGCCGAATTTTAACCAGTGAACTTGTGTGTCTCTGTGTGATGCAATAAACTGGAATTTATTTACAATAGTGAACTGTTATGGATTCAATGTTGTGGTGCTTCAATACAGTTGATAGTGAACTGTTCTGGATTCAATTCTCTTATTTTTGTTAAAGATCACACATTGGCATTCCATTAATTTATGATCAATGTTCAAACTACTAGTATTTTGTAAAACAATTGCAATGGGGAACATTCAATTTTTTGCACTTTCCCTTTTTTTACTTCTTCGTTTCTGCACAAGTTTTATGTTTGTGTATAGCATTGATCCTGAGATATTCACTTTTTCTAAGGATTCCCTACTGAAAACGCAGCATGGACGTACCTGCATGGAAAAAGGGGCTAAGATTCTTGCAAATAAAGAAGCAAAGCTTCCCTGCTGCAATTCACTTTATTGTGGTAGATTTTTGCTAATTTTATTATATTTAATCATGTATTTCATCAATTTTAAATATTTATTAGATCTTCCTCTACCTTTCACAAACTATCACAAGATTCATGCATTGAAAAAATGGGTTTATTGCAAATTATATCTTATAATCTTTGATTATTTAGCAATCAAATTTGTTCTTTTGTATTAATAAAGTCCATGTATCCAAATATTTGTTAGTCTCTCTCTTCTGACAAATTTTATTGCTGTAGTTCCTCATATAAGCAAAGAGATGGGTTTCCTTAAAAGTGAGGCCCATAAAAGATACCTTAGGCAATGTTCCGTAGCTTCTGAAGAGCAGAAAAGAGGTAAGCATGAAAGGTATTGTTATGCTTTTCAGTTATCAGTGTTTTAATAGGCTCTAATGCACACATTGTTTGAAGAATTATATCATTTTGGCATCAGATTAAATGATGAGGCTTCAAACTATTTTAGTTTCTGTAGACAAGCTGCTGACAACAGAGTCCAAAGGCATTTATGTTGCTTACATTTTGTGTAATAGTTGAATGTATCAGGAGGTTTTTTTTTTTTTTTGGGTGATTAAGACGGTTCATCATTTTCTACAGTGCAGCGGTAGAGTTTAAAGAAAGGATATGAATTTTCATACTGATCCTATAAACTCTGTTCATGGTGATCTGTTTTTGTTGAGTACTACTCATTAAGTCCAGCTACGGGAATCCCTCGGCTATTCAGCTTTGTCTATTTTCATATTACCTGTCGGATCACCCGTTAAATTATATGCCATTAGCTCTATTGTTATAACTTAGGCCATTTTCTTTTTTGCCTTCCTGTCATCCTTTCCAAATTCCTTTCTATGCTGGTGCATTTAGGGGCTATGACTGGACATGAGTAAACCATCCTAGCTAATTTTTTCTTCTATACTCTGTTAAGTTCTTGCGAATGAGTTATTTTTTTCCCCTCTATGTGTGTGTTTTTATTTCTTGTCATGCTAATTATTCATCTCAACATCATATTTTAGATACACATAATGCATGTTGCAGAGAGAATGGGTTAAAGAGCATGGCTGGCTTTCTAATCTTCCTAACCAAAGTTCGTTTTAAATTGCAAGTAATAGCTGCTTTCACCGTGCTTTAGAAGCACTTCTTGTTTTCATCTGTTTGTTTCTAAATTATTTGTAATTGAGAGGGTAATGTATAAGTAAATTGGGCCGAGTTGGGTAAAGGATCGTTCTGTGGGCCGCAGTAAGAAGGGTAGAGCAAAGGGGCCTTGTAGTTAGCTCGGTCTCAAAAGAGCCTTACAATTAGCTCGGTTACCCCGGTCAGAGTGGTAGTTAGCTTGGCCACAGTGTTTTGGACCGAGGTATTATGGCTTTTTAAGGTGGACCTTGCTACAGTTAGCTCGGTCAGAACTTGATGTAGATAGCTCGGTCTTTAACGGACGCAACCGAGGTATTGGTGAACAAGGGCCGAGCCATGAGTTGCATGTGAAGGTACTGGTTTGAGTATGACAAAGGAGTATTGTTAGCTCGGTCGTTTTGTCATGCTACCGAGGTAAAACCATCTCACTTGGTTTAAGTAGTGAGGGGGGTGTTGAAGGATAAGCATTATCTTTCAGTAGTGTGATTCCTAGGAGGACTCTACATAGAGGGATAAGAGTCCTACTAGGATTGTTCCACGTGGAATCTATAAAAGCTCATAACATCACCTATGGAGAGGTAACACAACTTTGATTCTTGAATACACAGAGCTTTTGTCTATTTGTCCATTTTGCTAACTTAGGCATCGGAGAGGTATCCGGCACACATCCGCCGGCTAGCTCACGTTTGTGTTTCCAAGGAGTAAAGCGACGACGTTTGGAGGAGCACAGACTTGATCAACAGGATTATACGAGAACATTATTTCTTGCTTGTACAATTGGCGCCGTCTGTGGGAAGACCAGAAAGAACAAAGCCTCTGGATCAAGTTTTTCCTCTCTAATTGGAAATAATGGCGCACAATGAAGATTTGCCATAGCCCGCTATCGATGGACAAAGCCCAGAGGGGTGTGGGAGGCGCGAAGGTTTGCCTTATTTCCCTCCTATGGCGGATTTAGAGCCCCAGCGACAGAACCCCCGGAGGGATGCAAGGGGGAGGCGAACTAACAGCCCCCGTCAATCTCAAAGTCCTAAAAGACAGAGGCGGAGGATCGATCCTCAAGTTCTGGAGGATCGCGTACAGCAGACATGGAGTCTATGAAATGCCAGATCAAAGGAAAAGGGGGTAGCGATAGGAGAGGGGCGCAAAAGCAACACGCCCCCTCACCACTCGGAAGATCGTGGTAGGCATACCACAGCATCGCAAGCAGAGAGTAGGAGCCTGAGAACAAGCGACACTCAGTCAAGAACTCCCAGGACTCGTTACTCCAGGTCTGAGAGAACAAGAACTGAGAAGTCATATATTGAGGGAAACACCTATCGGCCCTCGCACACGCACCAGACGTCATCCAGGTAGACAGAGTTGCCTAGATCATCCAATTTGCGAACTGTGCTAGAAGAAAGGGCATGATGGAAGGAAGATACCAAGGCACGCGACCCACGCAAAGTTTTAGCCCTTCAGCGGTTGGCTCCTCGGACACATGGGATCGTCGAGGTAGGAATGCCAATACCGCGCCTTGCTTACGAGCCAACAGACAAAGCATTAGCAAGGCTGCAGACCTCGCCGTTCGTTCCGGCAATTGAGAACGCACCACTACGTTCGGGGCTTTCACCAGCCCAAATTCACCACTTATGAGGGGAAGACAGACCCCTGCATGCACCTAAGCCACTTTCGCCAGGTTATGGCAGCATACCAGCGGAATGAGGCTTTAATGTGCATTCTTTTCCCATCCAGCCTTGGCGACCTAGGTTTAACCTGGTTCGAAAGGCTACCAGAAGGCAGCATCGCCTCCTGGGCGCAATTGGCAGAAGCGTTCGTGACTAGGTTCAGAACGAATACCAAAACACCAGTGGAGATCGATCAGCTACCCTCCATTAACATGGGCGACAAGGAGATGTTGAGATCCAACAATAGTCGTTATTAGGAAACTTTCAACTAGATAGGAGATTGTCCTACAAACCTCGCCATTTCACAATACAAGCGGGGCTTGCCAGTCAGCAACAAATTGAGGGATTCAATTACTATGACACCTCCCCTCACGATGGAGGCCTTAATGGAGAGAGTGCACCAACATATTCGTGTGGAAGAGGATGGCGCCCGTGCAAAGGCGAAATCTGGCACGACAGTAATACCAGATAAAAAGACTTCAGCAAAAAGTCAACACGGTAGAACGATCAAGCAGGAATGGGTGAGGTAGACGGGCTAACAAAGAGGATCCAGACAAAAGCTGGCTAAGAGTTCGCACTGCCATTACCACGGTGTTCAAAAAACCAATCTACTGAATTCTTAGTGAGATACGCGATGAACCTTTCGTCCAATGGCCAGCTAAGTTGGGAGAAGCACAAAAAGACTATGACGAAGGATCCTGGTGTACCTTCCATAATGAAAAGGGGCACCGCACAGGGAATTGCACGCCGTTGAGACAACACTTGGAGGAGTTAGTGGCAGCTGGGCACCTGGATCAATACATAGAAGGAGGGACACAGCCAGCCCCCCAAAACCACGATCAACCAAACGGAATGCCGATCGATGCCCCACCTCAAGGCGTGATTAACATAATACATGGTGTATTCGAACCTGAGCGAGTATGTGAGCTCAGGGGAATGATCAAGAAGGCTGAGCACTTAAGAGAGGTATTAAGTGCACAACCTGCCATCAAAAATGGGAGAACGGAAGCCACGAATGTCATATCTTTTTCAGACAGAGACTTGGCAAAGATATATTGCCCTCACAATGATGCACTGGTCGTCACACTTCGCGTCAAGGATTACGACATCAAACGAATTTTGATCAACCAAGGGAGCTCATGTGAGATAATGTATTACGAAGCCTTCAAACAATTGAAAATGGAGGACAAAGACTTGGCGCCTGCAACATCTCCCCTAATCGGATTCAATTCAATGCCAGAGTGGCCAGTTGGCAAGATAATCCTCCCAGTCAGAGCAAGAAGCATGACGAAACAAGTAGAATTTTGGGTATTGAAAGTCCCTTCCACTTATAACATAATCTTGGGAAGGACATGGCTGCATGCCATGCGATCGGTAGCGTCAACCTACCATCAAGTATTGCGGTTCCCCAACGAAGCCGGAGTAATTGAAGAGGTCTTTGGAGACCAAATTATGTCCAAACAATGCTTCGTTACAGTAAATGGCAGCCGCGTTGCCAAGGGATATGTACAGATGATGGAAGAACCTGAAAGCAATGAGCTGTTCGCAGACGCTGGCAAAGCAATTGAACAAAAGGCGGTGGAAGACTTGGTACAGGTAAGGATAGATGAAAAAGACCCAGAAAAGTTCTTTTTGCTCGGCTCGTCATTGTCCAGCACTGAGAGAATAGAGGTCATGAAGTTCTTAACCTCTAACATCGAAGTGTTCGCATGGACGCCGTATGACATGCCTGGCATTGATCGAAACTTCATCTGTCACCAATTAAATGTCCACCCAACTGCCAGACCAATTATACAGCGCACTCGCAGATCAACACTCTACCACGCCGAGATAGTGGCGGAAGAAGTGGGAAACCTTCTAGAGGCAGGAGCTATCAGAGAAGTACACTATCCCAAGTGGATATCCAATAATGTGGTAGTGCCAAAGAAGAATGGAAAATGGCGTGTCTGCGTGGACTACAAAATAGTCAATAAGGCATGCCCAAAGGATAGCTTTCCCTTACCGCAGATAGACCAACTGGTAGACCTAACGGTAGGACACAATCGACTTAGCTTTCTTGATGCGTACAGAGGTTACCATCAGATCGCTATGTATGAACCAGACCAGGAGGTCACATCCTTTACAACGCCAAGAGGACTGTATTGCTACAAGGTCATGCCCTTTGGCATAAAAAACGCAGGGGCAACATTCCAGTGGATGGTCACCAAGATGTTTGAACCATTGTTAGGTAGAACAATGGAGGCATACATAGATGATATGGTGGTCAAAAGCAAGGATGAGAATGACCATCTCAGGGACCTACGTGAGATGTTTCAGATCCTGAAGAAGAACAAGTTGCGCCTTAATGCATCGAAGTGTGTGTTCGGCGTTGGATCAGGCAAATTCCTAGGCTTCCTGGTGACCAATCGAGGTATTGAGGCAAACCCCTCTCAGATCAAAGCAATCCAGGATCTAGAGAGGCCTAACTCAGTAAAAGAAGTACAGCACCTCACTGGCATGGCAGCTGCGCTCAACCGGTTCATAAGTCGGTCATCAAACAGATGTCGACCATTCTTCCAAGCACTAAAGGCCAAGTTTGAGTGGGATGAAGAATGCGACCGCGCCCTAGAAAGCCTAAAAGAATACATGTCTTCTCCACCATTGCTAGTAACCCCAATACCTGGAGAAGAGCTCTTTTTGTACCTGGCAATTTCGCAGCACGCAGTTAGCGCGGTGTTAGTCAAAGCGGAAGGAATCCAACACCTGCTCATCTTTTATGTCAGCAAGACCCTGCTGGGTGCAGAAACCAGGTACTTACCATTGGAAAAACTGGCCTTAGCCCTGATGATGGCCTCTAAGAAACTATCGCACTACTTCCACGCCCACACCATAATCGTCCTCAAAGCTTTTCCTTTAAAAGCTTTGTTTGAGAGGGCGAATTTTTCTGGGCAAATCTTGAAGTGGGTAGTGGAGTTGGGACAGTTTGACATCAAGTTTCAACCTAGAACCGCAATAAAAGCCCAAGTTTTGACAGACTTTGTGGCAGAGTTCACACCAGGAAGTCATCACATCTGCCCAATTGACTTCACTGGTACAACCAAAATGGGGATGGAGAGCACCGCAGGAAATGCGCAACCCCTGATACAGGATGCCCAGCCACATCCCAAAACAGACCAGAGTGAAAAAGGGGAGGAAGAGGCAATCCATGCTACCCTAGGCCAAGACTCATCAACAAACAAAAACTTGGTACAGTCAGATACTGAGGGGCAAACAGTAAGTATGGACTTGGAAGAAAATACCAACAACACTCTTAACCCCAAGGCATCATCCGATCCCTCAACTTGCTGGAAGCTGTTCGTTGGAGAGATGTGGAAGCTCTTCGTGGATGGAGCGTCCAACAGGCACCGTGCAGGACTTGGCATAGTCCTTGTCTCACCAGATGGCCTAACAGTGGAACAAGCAGTCAACCTTGGCTTCCCTGCATCAAACAACGAAGTGGAGTATGAAGCGCTTCTGGCAGGACTAAAATCAGCACTCTACATGAAGGCCACCAAGCTAATGGTTTACAGTGACTCACAGTTGGTGGTAAACCAAATTTCAGGCGACTACGAGGTAAAGGATGAAAGGATGGCTAAGTACCAAGAGTTAGTCAGAAAGGAGATCATGAAGTTCAAAGTAGTGCGGATAGAGCAGATTGGCCGAGAAGAAAATAGCAGAGCAGACGAACTAGCAGGCTTCACTTCAATGGCAGATACATCCATCCCACATCCGTTACTGATTGACTACTTGCCAAGACTAAGCATTGAAAAACCCGAAGTAGCTGAGGTATGTTGCGCCGAACTGGGCCCCTCATGGATGGATCCCATTATAATGTTCTTAAAAGACGGCGTCTTACCTGAAGAAAAGAAAGAAGCCAACAAGATTAGAGCAAAGTCACAACGATTTTGGCTCTCCCTATCAATGGTCTTGTACAAGAAATCCTTCACAAGACCTTACCTAAAGTGTGTTCATCCCAGCAAAGTCGAAGCATTCTTGTTCGAGATACACGAAGGTGTATGCGGAAGCCACCAAGGGGGAAGATCATTGGCCTACAGAGCAATTTCACAGGGATATTGGTGGCCTTACATGCAAGCAGATTCAGAGAAGTATGTCAAGAAGTGCGAGAAATGTCAGAAGTTCGCACACCAAATACATCAACCAGCCAGAGAGCTTCTACCTTTAACTAGCCCATGTCCCTTTGCAATGTGGGGCTTGGACATAGTAGGACCACTTCCAACGGCACCAGGCAACAGAAAGTTCTTTCTTGCAACAACAGACTACTTCACAAAGTGGGTGGAGGCAGAAGCACTAACATCAATAAAGGAGAAAGATGTGAAGAAGTTCGTCTGGCAGAATATCATCACTCGATTTGGCATTCCAAAAGCTCTAATATCTGACAACGGCACTCAGTTCGATGGCAAAATTTTTAGAGGCTTTTGTGAAGAGTACAAGATAGAATTCTACAATTCTACACCAGCATACCCCCAAGCAAATGGCCAAGCAGAAGCATCAAACAAAGTTGTCTTGGATGGATTGAAGAAAAGGTTAGAGAAGGCAAAAGGAAAGTGGGCTGAGGAGCTCCCCTATGTTTTATGGGCTTACCGCACCACACCTTGACGATCAACTGGAGAAACACCATTCTCCTTAGCCTATGGCATGGAAGCAGCAATCCCATTGGAAGTCGGCCTCCCCACAATTAGAAGTGAAAACTTTGGTTCAGACTTAAATGGAGAAGCCATACCATTAGAGCTCGACCTTGCAGAAGAAAGAAGAGAAAGAGCACTGGTTCACATTGTCTCATACCAGCAGGAGTTATCCAGAAAATATAACAAGACAGTACATCCAAGGCAATTCAAGATCGGAGATTGGGTGCTGCCCAAAGTAATAGGAAACACCCTGATACCCGGAGATGGCAAGTTAGGGCCCAATTGGGAAGGACCTTACAAAGTGGTTGGATTAGCAGAAAAAGGGGCATACCACTTGGAAGATGAAGACAGCAAGGCCATTCCCAGGCCGTGGAACACTACCAATCTCAAACTATTTTAGTTTTAGCTTTTCTTTAAACATACTTGTAGTTTTTCTTTTTTCAATAAAACAAGTAGTTTCTTTTTCAGCATAAATTATTTTCTCTTGTAAAAATAGTTTTAGCATACTAGGGGCAATAAAAACAGAGTTGGCCGGAATAACCAACTTTGAGCTCTCTTCAGCTAAGATCAGGATCTGGGCTGAAGAGGTTGGCTAGAAAACCAACACTTCTCGTAAGCCGAGGATAAAGATCTAGGCTACAGGACGTTTGGCAGGAATAACCAAACACTTCGCTCTAGGTTGGTAGGAATAACTAACTTTGAGCTCTCTTCAACTAAGATCAGGATCTGGGCTGAAGAGGTTGGCAGGAAAAACCAACACTTCTCCTAAGCCGAGGATAAGGATCTAGGCTGCAGGATGTTTGGCAGGAATAACCAAACACTTCGCTCTAGGTTGGTAGGAATAACCAACTTTGAGCTCTCTTCAGCTAAGATCAGGATCTGGGCTGAAGAGGTTGGCTGGAAAAACCAACACTTAGTACTCTTCAGTCGAGATTATTTTTGGGTATCTGTTGGCCATCTATTTTAAATGTCCATTTGCTTTGCTTCATGGTTTTGTGGAGATTGTGTTTCATGTATCTTGTCTTTGCCATGCTTACCTTAAAATCTTATTAATCTTGTTTTTTTAAAGGGTTTGCAGAAATAGGACATCTTTTGATCTTCAAATAAATCTGTGTAAACTGTGCAGATGAGTTTATATGAAGATCTTGTAGCAGCTTGGGTGCCTGCAAAACTTGAATGGCTGTGGCCACGCCCTTTAGGTCAAGAACTCGTCAATAGATTGGGATGACAAAAGATGTTCAGCTATTGTGCTTGTATGTTGAACATTGTTCCATTTATCACAATGATATGAGCAGTGTTATTTCTAACTCTATGTTTTCTTTTGTTAATGCTGCTTATTCTTATTGGCTCAGGTTTTAGCTTATATTGTTCATTTTCCACTTGGATTGTTACATATGTTATGCTAAATTTTCATGAAGAAAATTGTGCCTCAGAATGTAGGGAAAAGAATGGCTACAAAAGTCAAAAATTGCAGCCTGTCTGTTATGCCTCATCACACTCGCGACCTTCATCTTCGCACAACGATGTCAAACTTGGCGGCCGCGACTAGGCTGCGAGGAAATCAGCTCTCAATACTTTTTCTTCAATTCAATCTTGTGCCCGCGAACACGTACTCGTGCCTGCGAAGAAGGGATTGGTGATCGTGACTAGTATACAGTTTAGGACGAGATGAAAGCATGCTTTTAGCATTTTTCACTCCAACCCGCGAAGGAGGCTTGTGCCCGCGAAGGTCTAATGTCTATTTATATCAGGCTTGTTCAGTTGAGTTATTTTTATCCCCTAAGTTTGCATTTTGAGTGTGTATTTTGAGAGAGTACTTGTAATGCGATTACATTGTATATTTCTCTCATGTTTGCTTGATGATTCATTCTCATTTGATCTTACATGAAAATCATCAAGTCTAAACCCAAAATCACAAAATAGTTCATGGGTGTTGTTTAAGGAGTGAGTGTGTCATGGATTCGACATCTCTCTAGTAAAGGCAGATATCCACAAATTGAAGGATAGAGATTAGCTATTGTAGGTCTCGAGCAAGCATATGTGCCTGGATTGGTCGGTGTAAGCAATCTCTTGTACTACTCTTTTTCATAGTGGATTGTTATTACGATCGAGGGCTCGTGGTTTTGTAATCACATGTTAGTGGATTGCAACTGTGATTTTTCCACGTAAAAATCTTTGTGTTGTGATTGTTTTCTATTCTTTCTTGTATTGTTGAGCTCGGTTAGTTCGAATCTATTTAAGTAATAATTTCAAGATCATGGAATTATAATTTTTTAGTTATGATTTAGTTATAACCGATTGTAGTTGTTATTTTAGTTATGTCTGAAAAAGTTTTTAGTCATATCTCAAATGATGTTTACTTATTACCTATTGTGGGATTGATTATAACTTAATTATAATTATTTTGGTTATAATTGAAAATGTATGTGGTTATGCCTCAACTGATCTTTAATTATGATCCATTGTGATCTCTTTTAATTATGACTAAAATTGATTTAATTTTGACACTTTGTAATATAAATCTATAACTATTATATAAGAGTGCTGCTATAAGCACTTGCCTAAATTCTTTAGACCTCCTAATTTCTAATTTTTCTTTTGTTACAATTATACCCTAAAGTAAAATTACATTAAAAGACATCATTTAATGGAACACCTACCTACCAAATAAGAACTAACACTCTACAATATTGTACACCCACCCCCACCCCTCCTCCACCTCCAGGTACACGTATTTTACCATTCTAAACCCTAAACCTGTTATAACCAACCAGTATCAACCCTAAACCTGTTACTCTTCATAACCATCTTAAACCATGAATGTATTATCTTCATCACCATCATAAACCCTCATGAGCTAAAAACTAGGGCCGACCTTGAGTTATTAGGGGCCTAAGGTAAATTTTTTAAATTGGGCCCTTCATATATCATTACCCAAAAAAATAAAAATAAAAAATAAAATAAAATAAAAAATAAAAAATAAAAAATTGTTTGGATAAAACAAAAAGGATACAAATTTATTTCTATTGTAATACAATTTAACAAAATTTAGATAATATATATATATATATATAATAGTTCAATTTCAATTAGTTGAATCGAATCTTTAATTTTTAGCTTACCAATGCTATAAGAACTAAAATTAATTGGGGATAATAATGAGAATTTTCGACACAACTCAAGTAATATATAAAATTAGCAAGTTAGGGTTGACTATTTTCCAACATGAATCCAAGTATAACAAGACTCAATAATATGAATTATTAGTTATATATTGTAATGTTCACTAAGGGATGCCATGACATTTTTTTAATATTTTATTTAACTCCATCTAACTGAAGACAAAAGTATGTAAAATAAAAATTAAGCTAATATCTTTTTTTCATTTAAGATATGTATTTTTCGTTGCCTATTTTAGAGTCATCTAGTAAAAAATATATAGTAATAAGGTACAATTTTTTTAATTAGAAAAATGCAATTGAATTGAAATCAAATATTCTATGAATAATTTCATTTAGTAGAAATAAATTTTATAAAATTCAACTTATGGGAAAAATTTTAATCTCTCCATACACTTGTTAAGTTATTTTTAACTAAAAGTGAAAGTTTTCACATTAAACATCAATCGGACACAAATCAAAATAACACCATACGACAACGTGAAAATAAATGGATTGAGCTAATATTGAAGTAAATATGAAATAACACGACATGATACACACCCCTTATTAGGGTCCTAAATTTTGTTCAAAATTGGGAGCCCGAGGTGATTGCCCTGGTCGCCTCACCTCAGGGCCGGCCCTGCTAGAAACCTTGAACCGGAAAGCTTTTTTCAAGTCAAACGCATTACTTTTCATCAGTTATTTCACCTTTTAGAGCAATAGAGAACGATGACAACAATTCTAATGAGGTTGGCGTTCCATTGGTGAGTTTATCTACCGTGCATTAACATTCTCAGTCATTTTCAATCGTTGTTGTTTTCTTCGAGCTATTTGGTATTGGTTTGCTGACTATTAACATTATATTTGGTAACACAATACTGAACACAAACATTTAGTTCAATATATAGGTTCTGAATAGTAATGTAGATAGTCGGTACTAGTGTACTGAATGGTTCAATTTTTGTATTTTTAACACCAGATTGTGTTTTTCGTGAGAGTGTTTTCCTCTAAAATCCCCTTTTACATCGAAATAAACAAAAACAAAAACAAAAATGTAATAGGAAGAAGAGAGGTAATGTTTTTAATAATATAGGGAGTCAGTATTTACGTGAGAGCAATTTCCGACGAGTTTTCTGCAATGGTGGAAAGGAATTTATGTCGATGCAATGCTCTTCACTGAGGCAATGGTGTTTACAGATGCAATGACCATAGGCATTCTTTTCAACAAGAGATGGACAATCATCAAAATGAGAAGGAGAAAGGTTGTGCAAAATTAGGTAGGTGTGCCTTTAGGTGTTATAATATTATGAATAGAGGTAAATTTGATATTAATTGGGGTGTTTAAAAAAATCTCATTGAAATTTAGGATTTAGGGTGGAGGCTCAAAGAATTCAAAGAATTTAAACAAGTGCTAATAGCAGCCCTCTTATATATATAAAAAAAAAAAAAAGATTGCAAGCATATAGGTCACAATTGAATCTAACTCATATAAATTCCCTAATATAACCTTGTGCTGCATATAGAATAGCAGATGAACCAAGTCACCGCTTGAAAAACAACTGAGATGTATACGTGTGCTATCTTTGGGTAGGATTCTTTATGTGTAGCAGGTGCAACCAACTTCAAATTACACATGTGCTTCACAACCAACTTCCTGGCCAATAGAAAGCCACCATTTGTTATGTTCTTATCCTTCTTGATCAGTTCTTGTACGCAATTGCAACTGAAGCCTTCATCTTCACAATTGTTGATATTGTAAATTGGAACAGTGAACAAAGACTTGCGATAAGAGGCCTGCTACCTTTGTTCTTTTGCTCTTCATTGTCATTTCTGTCTAATTATATATAATTATATATTTGGTTCATACCATTAGGTCAATGGTAAAATCTTAGCCTAATAAACTTGAGATTATAGGTTCAAGTATTGGGACAATCACTTTGTGCACTATGCCAAAGGTTAAGTGTGTACCCAATCTTTTTCCTTCCAAATACACATTAATGTGTATTATTTGTGCATTATTTTTTTACAATGTGTATTTGTTCCCAATACTGATGCTATAACTGTGATGCAAATTGACAAAGTATTTGCTCATATGTGCATCAAAGCTCTATATTGTTTGTGGGTGTTGATTTCTGACCTCACAACCAAATAGGAAACTTAGCTGGAGAGCACGTGGAAGAATCGATTAAACCAACACCTATATGAAAGAATGTAAGAAATACCACGGTGGCTCGTCCACCCGGGGCACTCCGACGATCAAGTCAGTCAACTTATCTCTCAAAGATATTAACTTAAATCAAGAGCTCACAAAATAAATCACATACCTTATACCCACGGGGGTGCCTTACTTTTATAATGATCAGTGTTCAACTTCCCTTAGAAGTCTTACTTCATGAGACTGTATCCTTTACAAGGACATCAATAATCCAAGACTCCTCCTATTTGGATTAAGATCAACTTTGTCAAGAGTCCAATCTTACCCAAATAGAGAGTCTGTTATCATCTAGGACTTTAGTCCTTCATTTGAACATCTCGGATTCAAATGTGGTTTGACCACACCTCGGCCAATTAGAATCACCCACGTGGCACCTTGGCTAACCACTTAGGCCATGTGGATAACTCAAAATTATGTCCCCACACTGTTATTGTTAAATCATAATTTGATGAGCTCCATATTCATCAATCCATGGTTTAGGTGACATGCATATATATGTTTGTATGCATGCATATATATGTATATATATATGTGTGTGTATATGGTGGAGGGAGGCAATTTTACACCTGGTAGTTTCTAATTTTTTAGATTTGCCAATGTTGATGTGTTGGTGTTTGTTAGTATAGAAAAGCTTTGTACACCATGTGTTTGATGATATGCCCATAAGAAAACTTATTATGTTTTAAGTGGTGTTTTTATCTTTCTCCTCTTGACCTCGTATTCCTTTTGTCAGTTTGAACAAGTTCGTTGGATTTTGTTATAGCTGAGACCAAAAGGTATGGAATCAAACCTTGTGTTGAGTTTAGTGAGTAACTATGACAGCTTTGGAGCATGGAAACAGTATGTGAACTAAACTAGAAATAAAGGGCAATACTTAGCACCTGTTATTAAAGGATATTACAACCATGTTAAGATAAGTAATAAAATAAATAAATAAATCATCTGTTTATATATATATATATATTTTGATTTTCTCAAACTCAAGTTGTGTTTAATTTGGAAGAAAGTAGAACTAAGATCTGAGCAATTTCTCTCTCTAAATCTGAGCGATTCTAAGATTTGAACCAGTGAGAGTTGTTAATGGAGAGAGGAGGGTGGAATCGGGTGCTAAGAAGAAAAAGAATACGTATGCAAGGAAATCAAACTTTGACAAAGGCATTGTTTACAGTATTTGTGGATGATTTACCAAACACCATGGATCTAAAGAATTTGTTTTCCATGTTTGGTAAGTTCAGAGTATGAGGGACATTTTTATTCCGGAAAAGAGAAGAAAAGGCATGGGAATACGATTTGGATTTGTGAGGTACGATTGTAGGGTAGCAGCAAATATGGCAATTTAGACGGTGGATGGACTGTGGTGTGATAATAAGGCATTAAGGGTGAAGAAAGCAGATTACCAAAAAGGGGAGCAGAAGATGGAGAGGGAATTAAATAGAGGGGAGGATCGGATGGCGAGGCCAGATTAGAGGGTATTTCCCCAAACATTAGTGCAGAATCAATGAAGGAGATCCTATACAGAAGTTGTGCAGAATGGTACTAACTTAGAGAATGAGAGGATGGTAGTTAAAGCAAGAGAGGCTAGAAATGGATGGTTTTATGATAGTCTATTCGTGAACCTTAAATCCTTTATGTCTTTCAATGAGTTTAAGGATGAGGTAAAGGAAATGATAGGATGAAATGAGTCAGAGTTAGAAGTGAGGGTGGTAGGTTAGTTGTATTAGCCTTCAACTCAAAGCAATAGATGAAGGATGAAAGGGTGCGCATAGATGAGTGGATTTTTTAGTGAAGTGAATCCATAACATACTGGGGGAAATGGAAGTTCATTGGAAGTGAAAGATGTATTTGGATTACTTGTATGGGAGTACCACTTGACATATGGAGTATTAATACATTTGGAGACATTGGCAGCTTATGGAGTGAAGTGGTGCAGCTTAATGATGTCATTAACAATCCCTGTACCTTCCAGTATGGCAAGGTTAGAGTTGTTACATCCAAAATGGAGTTTATCAATACTGTTGTGCTATTGGATTATAATGGGTCAATGTACCTAGTTCGAGTATGTGAAGATTGTCCGTTGCTTGATATGTCAAACCATTACAAAAGGGAAATGAGTGATGAGATCCTTGCCTCTAATTCACAGAGTGTTGGTTTTGAGCAGCAGCCACCAATTAGTGATGGAAGTAAGGAAAATGAGGATGATGGGAATGCAAGTAATAATGAGGTGGCAAAGAAAGATGTGGACATGGCAAAGAATGATGTGGTGGCAACCAATGATGAGGACAAGGTGGAAAGTGAGCAAGCAAATAAAGGTGGATTTAATGAGGGGTTGGCAGATTCGGTGGTTAATGAAATAGAGTGTGGTCTGAGAAATATAAAAGGTAATGTGGAAGGTTTGAAGCAATTAGCTTGCCTAAGAAATGAGGCGTCAGGTAAAATTCAAAATATGGAGGGCCATGTTTGTATATTTGTGAGAAGCATTAGTGGGCCAAATTGTGTTGGGCCTAATATCAATCTTCAAGTAGTGTTAAATGGGAACCAGTCTGGGGCAATAGCAAATGGACCTATTGTGGAAGCCTCAAACTTAAGTGATTATGTAGCCCATTCCCAGAGTGGCCCACTTCTTCTTTTACAATCAACCTAGGTTCAAAGAAAGGAAAAAGGTAATCTATCAGATATAAGGAGAGGTGTTGATACAAGTGTTATTCAGGGCAAGAGGAAAGGTTTTGAAATGAGAAGAAGGCCAAAGCACAATCGAAGCCATTTAAATAAAAAAAGGGGTTCTGTGCAACAATTGCTTCAGAAATAGAGCTATTTTTAGAGCTGTTGCGGTGACAATTTCATTATCAATTTTGTAAAGTAATAATTCAAGGAGGAGGATGAAGCCACAAAATAAAGCTCAAGCTACATTTCAAGTTGGGAAGGCACTTGGTTTGGATTATCAAGGTAAGGATGAGGAAGTTGTTAGCAGAATTATCCATCTTGAAGTGAAGGACAGGGAAATAGTGGAAGAAGCGGATGTGGCTACCTAAGCTTATGGGTAGTTACAAGGGTCCAGGTGTGCGTTTAATGTTTTTTGATGAAGATTACAACATGGAATGTAAGGGGTCTGAGAAGACCAGAAAAGAGGAAGAGCATTAAGAATTTTGTTAGAGATAGAAAAATTGAGGTACTATTACTTCAGGAAACAAAGAGAAGCAATATTGATGATCAAGTCTTTATGGCTAGTTAAGGATGTGGGTTTTTTGGAGGTTGGTGCTGAAGGAAGTGCAGGTGGTCTTCTTTTCTTATGGAATCCTGAGGTATTTGATCTTAAGAAGTGTTGCAGCAATAAAGGTTTCATCCTAATGGCAAGTATACTTAATCGTACTTTTGAGTGTGTTATTTTAAATGTTTATACACCAAATGATGTTATAGAGCAGAGGCTCTTATGAGACTCATTATCAAAATTAAAATTAGCTTTCACAAGACCCTGGTGTATTGGAGGTGGTTTTAATGAGATCGAGTTCACGAGTGAAAGGAAAGGGTGTGTTAGAAAGGGATAGGGGGATGAAGGACTTTAATGATTTCATTGATATTATTGAGCTGCATGACTTACCAATGCCAGGGAGGTCATTTACATGGTGTAATAATGTGAAGGGAGAGAGGTGGAGCAGATTAGATAGATGTCTTTTGGATACTGGATGGCATGATAAATTCTCGTTTAAACAGTGGGGATTGAAAAGAAGTATCTCTGATCATTGCCCAGTTATCATCATGAATGATGAGAGGGACTGGAGGCCTAAACCATTTAGGTGTATCAATGTATAGAGCACTCATCCAAATTTTGCGGCTAAAGTCAAGAATGCTAGGGATAACTATCAAGTAAGTGGGTGGGCTAGTTATAGGATTATGAAAAAGTTGGGGCATTTGAGAGGACATTGAGAACATGGAATAGTGAAGTGTTTGGAAATGTTGATGAAAAATTGAAAAAAGCAAAGGATGAATTACATGGATTGGATTTAAATGCTGAAGTCAAAGACCTGTAGGAGTTTGAAAAAAAGCCAAAGCAAAGAGATTCAGAGTTTAGTGTGGGATCTAAATAAGAAAAAAGAGAGTATGTCGCATCAAAAATCCAAATTGTTAAGGGTTGAAAATGGGGACAAGAACACAAGGTTCTTTTATATTATGGCTAGTAGAAGGCAAAAGAAGAATTTGCTTGACTTTGTGAACGTGAATGGGACCTTGATTGATCGGACAGATTTGATTAAACAAGCAGTGGTGAGTTTTTTCAATAAGTTGTTTACAGAAGATTGGGAGGACAGACCTAAACTAGCTACTTTGTGTGCTAAAATCAGCCCAGAATCAACAAGTATGTTGGAGGCAGAATTTTCAGAGAAAGAGATTTGGTATGCTGTGAAGGAGTGTGAAGGGAACAAGGCTCCTGGGCCTGATGGATTCAATCTAGCTTGTTACCAAAGGTGTTAGAGTGTTATGAAAGATGAGGTTGTGTAGATGATGAAGGAATTTCACTAAAATGGGAAGCTAGCTAAAGGTGTTAATAGTTCATTCGTAATACTCATCCTAACGAAGGATTGTCCTGTTGGGTTGACTGATTTTAGGCTAATAAGCTTGGTAAGTTCAGTGTATAAGATTCTCGCAAAAGTTCTATCAATAAGACTGAGGCAGGGACTTCCTATGATTATTAGTAAAGTTCAATCAGGTTTTTTGAGTGGACGATGTATATTTGATGGGATCTTAATTGCTAATGACGTGGTGGACTGGTGGAAGAAAACAAAGAGGAAAGGAATTATTCTTAAATTGGATTTCGAAAAGGCATATGATTTAGTAAACTGGGGGGTTCCTATGTTCAATGATATACAATTTTGGTTTTGGTGTCAAGTGGGTAGGATGGATAAAGACATGTATATCATCAGTTAGAATCTTTGTGTTAATGGGTCTCTAACTTCAGAGTTCTCTCCTTATAAAGGGCTGAGGTAAGGTGATCCACTTTCACCTTTTCTTTTCAACTTGGTGGCAAAGGGGCTGAATATTCTAATGGAAAGAGCAAAAGATTTGGGGCTGATCAAAGGAGCTATTTTGGGTTATAGTGAACTGAAGTTGTCTCACCTTCAGTTTGTTGATGACACTATTATTTTTGTGAAGCAAATTGGGAGGAAATTATTACAATAAAGAGAATTTTGAGATGTTTTGAACTAATGCCTAGGTTAAAGATCAATTTTCATAAAAGTAAAGTTTGTGGGATTGGTGTAGAGGATGATCTGGTTAAAGCGTTTGCCAAAAAGTTCAATTGTTTAACTCAGAAACTGCTCTTGAATTATCTAGGTATGCCTCTAGGTTCAAATCCAAGGAGTAGGAGAATATGGCAGCCAATTGTTGATAAGTTTAAAAAGAAATTAGCTCGATGGAAGAGAAATGTTTATCATTTGCAAGTGGGCTAACTTTGATTAAATCTGTACTATCAGGATTGCCAGTTTAAGATGTCAATAGGTATTGCTAAGTTGCTAGATAGAATTCAATCTACCTTTCTTTGGGGTGGTGATGAGGTGAGGAGGAAAGTACATCTTGTAAAGTGGGAGGAGGTGTGCAAAAATAAAAGCCAAGGTGGGCTTGGTGTGAGGAAGCTCAGTGAGGTCAATGAGTGCCTGTTAATCAAATGGTGGTGGAAGTATGGCTTGGAAGATAAAGCATTATGAAAACAAGTGGTGTGCAGCAAGTATGGTTAGAGTGGTTGCAGATGGAGTCCATTAACAATGGAGTCAGGGGTGCTATTTATCATGTGGAAGGATATTATGTCCTTAGCTACAAGTAATCCACCCTTGAGGGAGTTCTTCTTAGCTAATTTCAAGATTGTGATTGGGAATGGTATTAGGACAAAATTTTGGGTGGACGTGTGGATTGATGATTAGCGTTTATCACGTGCTTTTCCTAGACTTTTTTCATTATCAGTTGAGAAGAATGGTTCATTGTTTGATTTCTATCAAAGGAAAGATGGAGATGATGCTTGGAATTTCATTTTCAGAAGACTACTTCTTGCTTGGGAAGAGGAGGAGCTACATAACTTCATTGTGTATCTTTAGGTGGCACCCAGTTTAAGAATTCAAGCAGAGGACTCTTGTACATGGTTGGCTCATCCATCTGAAGCTTTTTCTGTAGCTTCAGTATGGAATTGGATGGATTCAAGTAAAAGGTCTTTTCTCAGAATTGTCAAGACCATTTGGAATAATATTGCTCCCCCAAAGGTTCAATTCATGACATGGTTAGCTTGGAGAGGTAGGATAAAGTCTGCTATCTTTATGCAAAGGATTAGGGAGTTGAAGCCTAATGCAAACATCCTCTATGTACTTTGTAAGTCTGAGGTGGAGTCACATAATCATTTATTATTGCATTATAGTTGTATTTGGAAAGTGTGGTATGGGATTGTGGATTGGTGGGGTTTGTGTTGGGTTATCCCTGGGTTTGTGTAGTCCTTGCTGAGTTGGTGGGCTAGTTTTAAGGTCAGAAAGAATGTGATGGAGATTTGGAAAATTGTTCCTCTGGCTTCATTATGGTCAATTTGGAAACTAAGAAATGAATGCTTGTTTAATAATGCTCAACCCGATTTTGTGGACCTGAAAGATTTGGTGAAAGTCAGAGTGGCCTTATGGGCAAAGTCTAATCCAAAGAATTTTCATTTCTCTGTGGATGATATTATTTCCAACTTACGGCAAATTTGTTACTAAGTGTAATTTATTAGGGCAGCTATTGGTGTATGGTTAGTGCTGGTGCAGTGTGTAATCTTGATGATGTTCTGTTTTTTGGCTGATTAGATGATGCAGATGGAAGGGTATGTTGATTGGAGGCGTTTGCTAGGTGGAGTACATGGCAACAGGGGCTTCTAGTTTGTTTCTTGAGGTGAGGATGCATCTTCAGCTGGTTGTTGTTGTTGTTGTTTTTTTTTTTTTTTTTTTTTTTTTTTTTTTTTTTTTTTATTGCGGATGTTTCTTTTGTGTCTCTTCTGTGTTGGTATCTCACCAACCTACCTTGAGCTAGCTTTTGTTTGTGTATCTTACTTGGTGCCAACCTAGTTGGGATTAGGTTGGTGCTCAATTTGCTTTTGCTCTTGGCTCTTCCTTTATTGATGTATGGTCATATGTATTCATGTTGATTATCATCAATAAAGTTCCTTTTTTGCTGATATAAAAAAAATAAAAAATAAAAAAAAAACTCTAGTTGTATTTTTCTCTATCCTTGTTTCCTTTTATGAGAAATAAGCTTTGTTGAATATACTTTTATTTATGTATCAAGTTGCATATCATTCTTAATAGATATAATATAACACATGACAGGAGTTATTGAGCTTATGAATAAGCACAAATGCACATCAGATCTTAAGGGAGGACCATTAAGATTTGCATGAGCTTTCACCAATGGTTCTAATTTTTGCTTACTACTTCAGATTTAATTTTCAATTCTCCTAAAAAAGATGTAAAAAATTGGTGGGAGTAATGAAAGGAGAAAAGTCTTTCCATATTAAAGGTCATTTAATTCTACAGCTATTTGCTAATAAATCTTCGAGGGCTCCAAATCAATTTATCAAACAAATTTTGCAGTCTTTAAATAGAAATTATAATTTGAAAACACTCAAAAACATTTTAAAAAGTAAGAACAATTACTCATAAAATAAAAAGAAATCATACATAAAATGTTATACATTGAAGAACATTTCCAATAATCATGGCATGCTAAAACTCAGCATGAGTGAGAAAATAAATTTAATTTGATCATTCGTAGTCATAAAGAACAATTAAAACTAATAAACATAATCTAAAAAATGCGGGACATAACAATTAGAAAGAAAATGGTCTTGCATACTTGAAAATTGTGTTTTGTTTTGTTTATTTATTTGTTTATTTTTTCATTGCTTGGTTTGCATGGTGAACATGCAATTATGTTTAGTTGTTTATCTTTTGTGCCCCTGAACAATCTGTGATAGAATTATTTTCATTTATTTATAAACTTTGCATGATATTGGATCTTTTGAATAGCATGAGATATTATTTACATGGTATTCTTTTATTAATGATGTGGTGAAAATTTTTATTTAGAAAAATGTTGATTCATCTCTTTTAGATAGTTAGGGAACAAGAGATCTAATGTGTTTTGCGATTTTCTTTTGTGAAAAACATTGCACTGCATAGATAGAGAGACATACTATCTTGAGATTACTTAATAATTTTTGAAGGATTTAAGTTTGGCAATAGGGTACTTTTGTTTAGTCTGATCATTAGGTTTTTAGTTTGATTGGTTGGGAATTTATGCTTTTAGGAAAAGAAGTAAATTTATTGATTTCTATATTTTCACTGATGGGTTATTTTTGGAAGGTAGGTTAATTTTCGATAGGAGACTATTATTAGCACCTACCTCTGTACTTTAAACTCCCAATTCTTTGAGCCCCCACCCAGCAAAATAAATCCCCACCATTTTCTCATTGAAACCCCACCTTAATACTAACTATACTCCTAACCCCAACCCCAAACCCAAACCCAAACCCTAGCCTCCACTCCCAACCACCACCTCCGGCAGCACTGTCGTTGCCTCTGGCAGCCTATCTCCTACCATTTTTCTTCTTCTTTTTCACCTTGCCCTTTCAACGCAATTGTCACTCCATAATTCAACAAAATCCAACACCAACACCACCAACAATGAAGGCCGTAGTGATAAACAATCTAGGCGGCCCCAAAGTCCTGCAAATACAAGAGGTGGAAGACCCAAAATTCAGAGATGACAAAGTCCTCGTTAGAGTTGAAGCCACAGCTCTCAACAAAGCTGACACTATTCAACGCGAAGGCTTCTACACTCCTCCCAAGGGCTTCAGTTCTTTCCTCGATCTCAAATGTTTGCAGAGCGAGGAAAGCTCTTTCAGTGCTGATGATCATGGTTCGGTAATGAAGACATCGACGCCGCCGAAATAGGCAGAATCAAACCTATGAATCGCTTAAGCTGTTACTTCTTTGTCTTCATCTCGACAAACCGTTCGCTGATGTTTGAGGCATACCAACTCTTCTGCAATGTTGGTGGTGGTTAGGGGTGATAGGAAGGTGGACAGTCAGCATTGGAGTGGATGGTTGGCATTGGGGTAAACAGTGGCTACTGGAGGTGATGGAATTAAGGTTAGGGTTTGAAAAATTAGGGTAAAGGGTTAAGGATGAGGGTAGAAATAAAATTTTATCTTTGAACAAAATTGGAATTAAAAATAATAATAAAATAATAGGGCATCCAAAGTAAGGAGGTAGGTATTAATAGCAGCCCTCTTTTTGATATTTATGGACACAAATTTAACACATTCGACATTGGTTTGTCTTGTGATAGGGCAAGCACCTTCTTCTTGAAAAAGTAGCAAAGGGTAAATTTTTCATGAGCAACAAATATTATTCTGTTTTACCTTTTGATATTGAGTTAGGTTGTCGATTTTGATCATTTGTTTCTTGGTTTTGCTACCCCTTACAGGTTTTTAATTGAAGAACGTCTATTTCTTGTTGCCATTAAGGAACCAAAGCCACAAGTTATGTTGAGAATTTTGTTATTTTTGTATTTGCATTTTTGCAACTGTTTGAGGGACCATAGAATAGAACCCAGACACCGGGTTGTTATTCTAGTTGGAATGAATATTCTTTTATTTGTTATTATTGATCTGATTCAATCTTGAGCTGGCTGCAATTGGTTGGTTAGCTGCACCTCATAACTTATCTGGAATACCCAAAGATCATGTTTGTTTGGGTGGACATGACCTTGGGATTAAACTAATAATCCAAAAAAATACATAATTTTATGTTTCGGTAAGAAAATTGGGGTCTGAACTAATAGTTTATCCAGACATGCTGCATATGGAGACTACTGAATCCCAAGACTGAGTGCGGAATACAAAATGGGGGACTAAGAAAGATTCAAGCTAATTGGCTACATTACAAAATTGATAAGATTTTGTCAATCCCTCCTTATAATATCTATTCATAATCTTGGACTAATTCAAACATGGGATATGTGACACAATCCAAATGGATTGATAATTCCAGGACTAATAGTCCTAATGTTAATCTTATTTAATTAGTCTACCCAATCATAGTCTTCAAGAGAGTTTGGAGTCACCTCTATGCCTCTTTTATAATCTGTACATCCTGCACATTTTTGCAGCTCATTGCTATCAGAACAGAATAATGAGATATAAAATATGGATCTGGGTGACCTTTACCCCTTAAAGCAATAATTCTCCTCAGGTTGTTGATTGGAGCTTTTTATTTTTTTTTTCTTTTATTTGATGTGTTGATAACAGGTGCTGGAAAATGAGACAAGGAACAAGTCATTTTAACTTTTCCAAGTTTGATCTCCATGAGATTTTGGTGGGTCATTTCACACACCAAAAAATAAATACTAAACTATACCAAATTCTTTAGAATAATAATAAGTCCAGGTATCGACCCACAGGGACAATTGTGAAATTAAACTAATTTAACTGCTAGATTCCTAATTTAACTTTGATGAAAAAGATGAGGGATTCATAAACTAATAATAATTATATTAAGCAAAGCGATGAAATTAGCAATTATAAATAAAATTGGAATATACTGATTTGGGAAAAAAACCTAAGGCAATGAGTTCACTACTAGTTACATAAATAAGGATTCAATTTGAAATCAATTATGCTACGGTTCGAACTAAATAATACTTCACAACTACAAGTTCGAAGCATTTATCAAGAAAATCATCATGTTCAATGTATAGGCATGAACCATCTTAAGTAGTAGGAATCGTTCGCTCTAAACTAGGGTAGCAAAACGACTCATCCCTCATAGTATGGCTCGTCTCATACCTTGAATATGAAAGAAAATAAAACCATTGTATGGAAAGCATTCAACAATCACAGAAAGTTAAATACTTAAAGGGATAATGAAAAATATGTATTTGAAACTTCTAAAGCACCATACAATTGTTCAAACCTTTACATAATCAAAAACCAAAAAGAAAACCTCATTACTTAGCTAGGGTTTCATCAAAACCCTAGAAAAGAAGAGCCTAGCCACTCATGGAGGAGTGGGAAAAGGTGCAAGAGATGGAAGACCACATGGAAGTTGGATTGAAAGCTTGAGAATCCTTTCCTCCAAACCCTAACCTCTCTCTTCTTGGAAAAATATTAGCCCCCTAATCCAGCCTCCCTCTCTTCTTTTTATACCTCTGCTGTCTTTCAAATAGGTTTAAAACATTAGGCCCATTTTCCAAGATAAGGCCGCACATGCAGCAAAAGTCAACACGCGTGTGGGAAAAACCTCCGCACGTGCAGAAAGCTCTTTTCTCTCCAAATTCTGTATTTTTGCCCAATTTATGCTCTGACTATGTACAACCTAATTGACATTAAATAGACATAAAATATATAGTTTGACAAGCAAGTAAAGTTAAGAGCTCCTAATTAACAGCCTCAATGTTCCACAATTTGGCCTTAATCACATCCCCCAACTTACTACTTGCTAGTCCTCAAGCAAGCAATGAAAATAAATAAATAAATAAATAAATAAATAAATAAATAAAATTAAACAAAATCTAGCTATTTCCTCTTTCATGGGAAGAACGGTTGCATTTAGCATATGCAACAAGCCTTTAAACCGCAAAGTTACCTCGACTGGATGAGTAAAGTCTCGTGAGGGTTTCCAGAAATGATACCCTCAAACATTAACATATTCACATCTATCCAGCAACAATCAATCACACTACACTACTCAAGAATTAACTTGTGTGCCACTACAGTGCAATATTAAGGCATGATGAGCCATTAAAGGCACAGTAGACAAGCATGAAGGAATCTATTAAGTAGAGACTGCAATTTAGTATTACACAAATCAAGTTCTAAGTACTTGTGAATGTTAGTAGCACACATCATCTGTAACCTCGGCGTAACGTGCAATCTCCATAACTAGGTAACTGACCACTATAATAGCCCAGTGTAACTAGCAAGCATTGGGCCAATGACTCCCAAAACCAAACGGTTTTAGGGCACTAGGTGTAAAGACGCCCCTACAGGCTTAATAACTTGAGTTGAAAAGGCTACGAATCCAAACAAGTCTTTGTCCTTATTTTCCTTAATTGTGCAATGTCTAGGTCCCTTAAGCTTTCTAATTAACCCATATAGCAAGTATTGGGCCAATGACTCCCAAACCAAGCGGTTTTAGGGTACTAGGTGTGAAGACACCTCTATGGGTTTAGTAACTCGAGTTAAAGAGGCTACGAATCCAAACAAGTCAAGTATTTTTTTATTTTTATATATTGATTTATTTTGAGAATCAAGGCTAGTCATTTATTCTTTCCTGCAACACTAGCAATTATCAATGATGTACACCAGGGATTATAATAGAGAGGTCACCACTATGCTAGTGTGTTCATGTGAGTTAAGGCATACTCATGATAAGTGTACTAATATCACAACCACAAACAACTATCCTAGTGCAAACATCATATGCAAATATTTACCGAATAAACCCTTTTCATACAAGTCTACTATGCTTTCCAATTAACATATGCAAATATCATCACCCTACTAGCAACAAGTCGACATCAAGTGCAGTAGTGTAATTAAGTGAAGCAAGTATAAGCATGAATTAGGAGACAAATAGAAATGCACAAAAGAAAATAACCTCATCCCCCAACTTGAATATGGCATTGTCCTCAATGGAAGCAAAAGCCAAGTAAATAGAAATAAGAATATTACCAGAGATTGTAGGTACACATCCAGGTAGGCAAATAATAACACACATACACTTTACTATTTACTTTTTATTTTTTTAATTTTTAAATTTTTTAAATTTTAAATTTTAAATTTTTTTGTTACGAAAGAAGAAATAAATAAAAGTAAAAAAAAGAAATAAAAAAGACAAAGCAAAAGATAGGCCGATACTACTCAGAATCTGGTGGTAATGGTGACGGGAAATGCTAGGCAAACAAGGCGTTCATCAATAACCGCGTCTCGAATGCTTCATCCTGAACCCGAGCGCCGAGCTTGTCATGACCCGAACCCGCCCCTATGGATTATAGTCATAACCGGCCAATAATCACCAGATTATCTGCGGCCTCAGTCAGAAACAGAGTCATATTTAATAATAAGGGGCCAAATTGTGGAAGCAAAATTTACAAAGATTGTCTAATGAGCTGTGCATACGTGGCTTAACCAAACATTCTCATAGTCATATAATAACTCACACCATACGAACATTCATATTATGTATGTAATACATACATCCAGGATCATTCAATAGTCAGCATTAACAAAACCAAGGTTGTACAAAATTGGTCATATGTGACCTCAAAAGATCAAAGGACAAGTAAAACAAAAATAAGGCCTTTTGTGTGAGGCGACCTTGGTTGACCTCTCAAAACTTGGTTTCTCATTGCTCACTCGGGTTGAGCCTGGACATCCCGCTACTCACCTACATACATATAAATAAGGGGGTGAGCTAATGCCCATTGAATAATACCAAAGCAAATGAGTTCATGAACAAAATTCTTAGAATCATAATTCACTATTACGTTTGAAAATCAATAATAAAGCAAAACGACCTCAAGTCCTTTGCTTCGGTGGTGGAGAGAGAAATGTCATTTTTCTTTTTTCTATGCCAAGACACCAAGTTGTGACCCATGTAAAAACAATCCCCAGATGTGCTTTTTCGATCATTAGCACATCCTGCCCAATCAACATTAGAAAACCTAATAATATCGACAGAGGAGTCAAAAGAGTACCAAATCCCGAGTCTTGGAGTTTCATTCACATATTTAATGATGTGTTTGACTGCAGATAAATGAGACTCTTTAGCACAAGACTGATATCGAGCATACACCCCAACATTGAAAGAGATATCCGGACGACTGAGTGTGAGATAAAGCAAACTTCCTATCATGCTTCTATACAAGGTGGGATCAACATCTTTACCGGTATCATCTTTAGACAACTTAATACTAGTGCTCATGGGTGTTCGTGTATGCTTAGTGGACTCAAGACCAAATTTAGATACAAGATTCTTAGCACATTTGGTTTGAGACACAAATATTCCATTAGACAATTGTTTGATTTGAAGACCTAAGAAGTAAGGCAACTCACCCATCATACTCATTTCAAATTCATGTGTCATGCATTCAGAAAAATAAGTGAGGAGAGATTCTGAAGTCGATCTAAAGTACACAATATCATCCACATAAATTTGGGCAACAAGAATGTGATCCTTGGTTTTTTTAACAAACAATGTTTTGTCTACCTCGCTCATTTGAAACTCATTATCAACAAGAAAAGATGTCAATCTCTCATATCAAGCTCTAGGAGCCTATTTCAAATCATAAAGAGCTTTGTGTAATTTGTAGACATGGGAAGGGAGAAATGGATCCTCAACATCTCTTGGTTGTTCAACAAATACTTCTTCTTTGAGAAATCCATTCAGGAAAACACTTTTGACATCCATTTTGTTAGGTCCCTTTATTGTCAAATCCGGTGACAAAACTTTGTGCCTGATCAAAATGTAATTTTTGTATTTTTGTACTTCCCGCTCGAGCGGGGCCATGTGAGCTCAAGCGGAGATTGGAGGATTTCAGTATGTTGACAGGGCTGCAGAAGTACTGAAGGGTGTGAATTCACGCTCGAGCGGAATGTTCAGCGCTCGAGCGCACCTCAGCTTAATCACGCGCATCTTTTGTTCAGGCCGCTCGAGCGGAGAGTGGAGCGCTCGAGCGGAGATCGCGGGTTTCAGAATCCGGATTGGCTTCAAGTGTTTGATTTCTTCCAGATCTGGGACTCTTTATGGTTTTCTATAAGTAAATAGTTTTCTCCTAAAACTATTACTTAACTTTTCAAAGATCTGATTCAAGTATTCTAGAGTTTTGTTTGAAGTGTTCTTCTGAAAGTTTGATAAGTTTTCTTTGGTGTTCTTGAGAGAGTTCAAAAACTCATGAGTTAAGATTCATACATCAAAGAGTTTGTTACTACATATTCAAGAGTGTTCCCTTCGGTGGAATCCGAAGATCAACACGTAAAGTTTCAAAAGGCGTTTGATTCTTTACGTAGTCGTTAATTCGACAAGTGAAGTTGTGGTGTGGAATCAACTTCAGAATCAGTTCCGTGACGAAGGCGTGGTGAAAGAGTTACAGTAGATTCAGAGACAAATTGACTGGGTAGGGTGATTTGTATGGTTTCTTTGTAACCTTGTAGTCCTTCTGTAGTGGATTGATTAGTGGCGGTTCGCCCGTGGTTTTTGATTACAATTGAAGGTTCTTCAATTGTGGTTTTTCCACGTAAAAAATCGTTTGTGTCGATTTATTATTTTATTCCGAAAAACAAACAAACTAAAATCACTCTCGTAAGTGCTTGATGATTTTAGATTGAGTGTTTTGGAAGTTTTTGGGATTTGGAATATTCTAATCTTTATCTAATCACGAATCACATAGGATTTTCAATTGGTATCAGAGTAGGTCACTCTTTGTTTTATCAAAAAACTTTTGTTTTTATCAAAACTATAGGAGTGTGATTTTGTGTGACTAGTATTATGGATTCTATTCGTGAAGGTAACTCTACTCATAGACCCCCTTTACTAGACGGTACAAACTATTCTTATTGGAAAGCTCGTATGAGAGCATTTTTAAAATCCATCGATGAGAAAGTTTGGCACTGCGTCGTCTTTGGGTGGAGTGAACCTACTGTCACTATAGATGGCATTGATATTCCTAAACCCCTTGATAAATGGGACACAACTGATTACCAGAACTCGAGTTGGAACAGCAAGGCTCTCAACTCCCTCTTCTGCTCTGTCACACCTGAAGAATTCCGTCGAATTTGCACGTGTGAAATAGCAAAAGAGGCGTGGGATATCCTTGAAACAATTCACGAAGGAACCACCTATGTCAAAAGGTCAAAACTTCAACGTCTTACATCCGCCTTTGAAACCCTTTTTATGCGCGATGATGAGACGTTTGATGATTTCTATGCAAAACTCAGTGATATCGTGAATTCCTGTTTCACTCTCGGTGAAAAAATCCCGGAAGCAAAAGTTGTGGGAAAAATTTTGAGGTCCCTTCTCGAGAGGTTCCAATCAAAGGTGACAGCCATTGAGGAGGCTCAGAATGTTGATACCCTCAAGCTCGATCAATTGGTTGGAAATTTGCAGACTTATGAAGCACACCAAATTTCCAAGAAAAAACAAAAAGAAAGTATGGCTTTCACTAGTACTCATGAGACTGCAAAACCTCCGGAGACTGAATTTGATTTAGAGTCTGAGATGACGGCTATGCTTACAAAACAGTTTAAAAAAATTTTGAAAAAGAAGCCTAATTTCAGAGCCCCTATTTCAAAAGAGAAGAGTAATGACAAACCCAAAACTTTTCCACCAAAATTAGCTCAAACTACTGAAAAGAAGGTTGTTAGGGGGCCAGGGGTCAAGTGCTTTGAATGCCAAGGGTTTGGCCATATATCCCTTGAATGCCCTACGAAAAAGAATCGGAAGAAAGTCTACACCGTAACTTGGGATGATGAAAGCGGGTCGGAGCAAGAACCCGAAGAACTTGAGTCTGGTGAAGATGGAGATAGTGCTTTCATGGCATTTTGGGCCACGGTTTCTCAACCTCTTCCAAAGCCTTCGGGATCAGCACGTGGTTAGAACTTGCATCATGCTCCCACCTTTGATGGGACCAACTACCTGTATTGGAAAATCAGAATGAGGGCTTTTCTGAGAGCCTTTGAACCAGAAGGTTGGCAAACCATTGAAGAAGATACAGAAAGTGCAGATAATCCGGGCAATCAGAGAGCCCTAATCATTATTCGTGGAGCAATTTCTAATGAAGAACAGCAACGGGTCGTTCACTGCACAAAGGCTAAAGATGCATGGGAAATTCTGAGCCAATTCCATGAAAGAGGAGATTCACCTCCACCTCCACCCAACGACTTGTCTGCCTTGGTTGCCAGATTGGATGAGGTTAAGAAGAATGAGGAGCAAAGAGAGGATGATGAACTATCTGAAGACATTGATGAGATCAATGGTGAAGAACTACAACAAGCTTACGAGAAGCTGTACGAGGAATCTCTGAATTTGTCTAAAACCAACGACAAACTCTCTCTCAAGCTCAAAACATGCGAGAGTGAGAATGTCCGGCTCAAAGGAGAACTCTTGACAGCAAAGCAGAATGTCATCAAGATCTCAAGTGACAGGCAAGACTTATGTGGAAAACTTCTGTCCTGTGAAACTGAAAGGAATGAACTTCTGAGGGTGTATTCCACATATGAAGAAAAGCTTGAAAGTCTTAAGTTGTCACAAACTGCATTGGAAGAGAAAGTCAGACAGAAAGATGAAGAACTCCGTATTGCTAGAGCAACAATTGCCATGTGGAACAAAGGTTCCAGATCTCTAGAAGACATACTCGGGTCTCAACAAATGGGTTATGACAAAAGAGGGCTAGGCTATGGTGCGACAGCTCACAACGAACAGGCCTCTTCTTCACATAACTTGAAGACTCAAGCAAAGGGCAAATTGAAGATAGACCAGGTTGATCCTTCTCTTCATCAAGCAAAAGCAGGTAAGATCAACAAAAAGGAGGTAAAACCTGTTTTTATTTGTCATCACTGTGGTAGGTATGGCCACATTCGTCCTTACTGTTTTGAACTGTTTGGTAAGGTGTCTCAAAAGGGTAGAAATTCTAATACTTTTTTGGTTAGGAGACAACCTTACATGTCTAGGCAGAACACCAAGACTAAAAAGATTTGGGTTAGAAAAGATGATTTGACTTGTTTTGTTGCTCACAATGCTCTAAAAGCACGTGACTCACACATGTGGTATCTTGATAGTGGGTGCTCTCGTCATATGTCCGGTAACAAATCCTACTTCACCTCTCTTGAAAAATATGAAGGAGGAATTGTTACCTTTGGAGACGGCGGCACTTCTAGAGTCATTGGTAAGGGTTCTATAAGTGTTGCTGGTCTTCCCAAGCTAGATAATGCCTTACTTGTTGATGGCCTTAAAGCAAATCTTTTGAGCATTAGTCAAATGTGTGATTCCCATCATGAAGTATTATTTTCAAAAGATAAATGTGAAATTTTGGATAAAAAGGGAAATACTGTTCTACATGGGGTTCGCACATCTGATAACTGCTATGGGATTCTTACAACTAATGATCTCACTTGTCATTCAGCCATCATAAGTAACATTGACTTGTGGCATCAAAGATTAGGTCACATGAATTTCAAAGACCTAACTAAGATAGCCAACAAAGAGCTTGTGAGAGGAGTACCTAAACTGGGTAAGAATTTGAGCCATGTGTGTGGACCATGTCAGCTTGGCAAGCAAACCCGTGCTCCACATAAAAAGGTGAACAGCTTTACAACCAAACGTCCTCTTGAATTGGTTCACATGGATTTAATGGGTCCTACTCGCACTGAAAGCATTGGAGGTAAAAGATACATTTTTTTAACTGTTGATGATTTTACTCGATTCTCATGGGTAAATTTTTTAAGGGAAAAATCTGATACATTTGATGCTTTCCAGGCTTTAGTCCTTAAAATCCAAAATGAACAGGGTGTTCCCATTGGGCGTATCATAAGAATCCGAACTGATCATGGTCGTGAATTTGAAAATAGTTCGTTTTCGGATTTTTGTGATATGCATGGAATTAAGCATGAGTTTTCTGCACCTATTACTCCACAACAAAATGGAGTGGTTGAGAGGAAGAACAGAGTTGTTCAAGAAATGGCTAGGGTCATGCTCCTTAGTAAGAGTCTTCCTCCAAAGTTTTGGGCCGAAGCCTTAAATACTGCTGTTTATGTCATAAATCGTGTGTATTTAAGGCCCGGCACTTTACAAACTCCTTATGAATTGTGGAAGGGTATGAAACCTAATGTAAAATACTTCAAAACTTTTGGGAGTAAGTGTTACATCTTCAAAGATAGAGAGCCCTTGGGCAAATTTGACTCCCGAAGTGATGAAGGTATTTTTCTAGGGTATTCAACCAACAGTAGGGCTTTTCGAGTCTATAACCTGCGAACTTCATCATTAATGGAATCTATCAATGTGGTTATAGATGACACAGGTTCACCCACTTCAGCAACAAATGAGGATGACAATGGTGAGGTTCCAAGCTTGGATACTGAATCACAAAATCAAGGAGATGCTGCGGCTCAATCACAAGAAATTATTACAGCACCATCCTCATAGGTAAGTTCAAGTCCAAAGAGTGCTCAAAAGAACAGCACTCTTGTTCCTCCTGTCACCCAAAGTCCTGAACTTAAACCATCAGCAAGGGTGAAACTGAATCATCCAGTTCAACAGGTAATTGGGAGTGTTTCAGATCGAATGAAAACCCGAAGACAGATTCGGGATGAGGTATCACATATGTGTTATGTTTCTTTGATTGAACCTAAGAATGTTAAAGAGGCCTTGCTAGATGATAGTTGGGTTAATGCTATGCATGAAGAATTAGGTCAATTTGAACGTAACAAAGTTTGGACTCTTGTTCCCAGACCTAGAGACATGAATGTGATAGGTACCAAGTGGATCTTTAAAAATAAATCTGATAAGAATGGTACTGTTGTTAGGAATAAAGCTAGGTTGGTTGCTCAAGGCTACACACAAGTAGAGGGTATTGACTATGATGAGACGTTTGCCCCAGTTGCACGTCTCGAATCCATTCGCATTTTACTTGGTGTTGCATGCTTCCTTGGCTTTAAATTGTTTCAAATGGATGTGAAAAGTGCTTTTCTGAATGGGTACTTAAAAGAAGAGGCTTATGTTGAGCAACCAAAAGGGTTTGAGGACCCTAAATGTCCTAATCATGTCTACAAGTTAGACAAGGCTTTGTATGGGTTGAAACAAGCCCCTCGGGCTTGGTATGATAGACTTACTACCTTTCTTCTTGATAATGATTTTCAAAGGGGTAGTGTGGATAAGACTTTATTTGTGAAGCATACTAAATCTCATATTCTTGTTGCTCAAATATATGTTGATGATATTGTGTTTGGTTCCACTGCTGATCATCTTGTGAAATATTTTTCGGATTGCATGACACATGAGTTTGAGATGAGCATGATGGGAGAGCTGTCTTATTTTTTGGGTCTTCAAATTAAATAGTCTCCTTCGGGCATATTTGTTTCTCAGTCTAAGTATGCTAAAAATCTTGTGTCAAAGTTTGGTCTTGAGTCTTCCAAGCATGCACGCACTCCCATGAGCACCAGTCTTCACCTTTCCAAAGATTCCTCTGGTATTGATGTTGATCCTACCCTTTATAGGAGTATGATAGGGAGTCTTTTGTATCTCACAGCCAGTCGTCCTGATATTTCTTTCAGTGTCGGTGTTTGTGCTCGTTACCAAGCCAGTCCTAAAGAGTCTCACCTTCTTGCGGTAAAACGCATCATCAAGTATCTTAATGGGACCTTGGGGTATGGAGTTTGGTTTTCCACTGATACTACAGCCGAAATTACTGGGTTTTCTGATGCCGACTGGGCAGGGTGTGCTGATGATAGGAAAAGCACATCCGGGGGGTGTTTTTACCTTGGGAATAATCTGGTTTCTTGGCATAGTAAAAAGCAGAATGCCATCTCTCTTTCCACTGCTGAGGCTGAGTACATTGCTGCAGGGAGTTGTTGTGCTCAAATGTTGTGGATGAAACAAATGCTTCATGATTATGGAATAGAACAGAACACTCTCACTTTTTTTTGTGATAACACAAGTGCCATAAACATTTCAAAAAATCCTGTCCAACACTCTCGCACCAAACACATTGACATCCGTCATCATTTTATTCGAGAGTTAGTGGATGAAGGCCTTGTTATTTTGGAACATGTTTCTACTGAGCATCAAAAAGCTGATATTTTAACAAAACCCCTTGATCTTCTTCGATTTGAGTTTCTTAGAAAGACCTTGGGTGTAATGTCTCAGTAACTAGGTTGTTTCCTGTTTTTCATGTGAGGTGAATGTGAGTGGTTGACTTACTGTTCTTGGATGTGATAATCTCATTATGATTGAGTTCTGATATCTTTGCATCAAATTTTATATGAACACTGCTCATGTTGCATACAAGATCTTATTCATCTTTGTTCATAGCTCATTCTGAATGCCCATACTCATTTATGTCATGATCTCATTCTGTACACATCCTTGAGATAAACTGTTGCAGGGGTTTCCGCACAAGTGATCAAAGTTCTCTATGGACCACTAACAGTGTTTCTTGTACTCTTTCAGAGGAATTGACCTATACTGGTATATCATGGGTGATGTTAAGTCTCTTAACCATCTACCATCTTATTTCACTTCCATGGTTTCTCCCTCAGTACATGATTTTTGGGCATTAGGAAAAGGCTACCTCAGAGGCACCAACCAGGCCATCATTTTGATTTCATTCTTCTCTGGTTTGGTCTCCATACTCTTGAGCGTGTATGCCACCAGTGAGTGCCCACAATAAAGAAAAGTTTAAAAAAAAAAAAAAAAAAAAAAAGGGATCATTGTCTGAGGGGGAGCTTCCGCATTTACTCAACAAATACCCCGTGATTCCTAGTGGTTTGACTTTTCTTTGTGATGGTCAGTTACTCTTGTCAGAGGTCCAGCCATCAGATCACTACGAGGATTAACTCTAGCCTTGTGGCTCTCAAGGATTGCACACACACACAGTCTTTATATGAGCTCTCATGTGTGTTTTTGAGTTATGCATTCTCATGATGCGTGTGGCTTTGATTTCATATTATCTGTTTTCTTCATGAGCTGGTGTTTCATCTCTTTTTTCAAAATTTTTCAGGACTCATGATTGATGGATTCTCTTGTCCTCAGGGTATAGTTTGTCAACTGATCATCTTGCATGTTACAGGACTTCCTAAATGTTTTTATTTAAAAAAAAAAAAAAAAAAAAAGGTTTTACGCTCGAGCGGACTGTTATACGCTCGAGCTCAGTTTTCACACTTGCAGCAGTTTGGCAGTTCTGAGAGATGGGATTTAGCGCGCGAGCGTTCCTTTTAGAGCTCGAGCGGGAATCCGTTTTTATTGTTGTAAGCTCGAGCGGTAATATTAACGCTCGAGCGGACCAATTTCATATAAACTCCCTCTCTCGACTCTTCAAGTCATTTTTTTTCCCTCTTTGCCTTCTCTCGATCTAGGGTTGTTCTTGTGGCTTGCATAGTGGTCGATATCCTTCTCTTCCTTAATCCTTCTTGCCGTTTGCTCTTGGGTAAGTCTGTACCTCTCTTATTTTCATTCTTTCTGGTAATTTCGGCCAATGGCTGTTGGGCGTTTGAGTTTTGTTTTAGTGTTTGGGTCTAGGTTTTGTGGTTCATCACGCACACACTCTCACTGTGTCTGTTCGTATTTCACTCTGGTATTCTTCATTTTTTTTTTTCTTTTGTGTGTTTTTTTTTTTTTCTATTGTTTGTTGATTGGGTTTGCATTCCCTGTGCTTGATTATGGGTATGGTTGTTTTGGATCTCTGTTGCATTGTTTTTGATTTCTCTTATGATTAATCCTACTACTTTGCAATTCATCTCTCATATTATGTTTAGTAGTTATGATTTCATCACTCTAATGCTACTTCTTTCATGTTTACCCTGATTCATGCCCTTCTCTATATGCTGTGTGATACTGATTCTTGTTACTAATAATTTGTTGATGTTGGTTTGATTTGGTTTTTGGGTTTGTTGGTTTGTTTGGGGTTTTGGTTGTTATAGTGTCTCCCTCAGTCATGTCTGCCTCTGCCCCTAAACGCCGTAAGGCCACCGTGTCTCGTCCTTCCTTTGATTCTGTTCGGTTCCAAACTGCTAAACAATCTAAGTCTTTTTTTAAATCTTTTGAGTCCCGAACAGTTCATCTAGAGCGTAATGTCCCAGGCTGATACATTTGAGTCCATTCATATACGTCCTTTGTTTGATCCTCTGGGGGGTGATCTTGTTTTGTCCTTTTCCGGGCGTCAGAACCTTGATTGGGTTCGCGAGTTTTATTGCAATATGGAGGGAATTCATGAGTATGAGCCATCTTTTACCACTTGGGTTCGGTCTAAAGCAATTTCTGTCACCCCTGCCTTGGTCCGTTCACTTCTTCACATTGAGCAGGGCTTTCCAGAATACTATCCTTTCCCCGTTCCTGACCGCCCTACTTGTAACTTTGATGATGTGGCCAGAGAGTTGTGTGACATTGCTCGTCACTAGCCTAAAGGCGGTTTGATTAAACAGTTTGAACTTCTTCCAGAGTTCAGACTACTTAATCTGACTGTTTGCGCCAACATACTTGTGACTACCCATTCCTCCGAGGTCACACAAGACCAAGGTTTTATTTTGTCTTGCATTGCCCGACATCGATCCATTGATCTTGCTTCTCTTATCATCAAAAAGATGATTGGTGTCTCTGGGCATAAGAAGCTAGGCCTTCCTTACGGTTGCTTGATCAACCACCTTTTGTCAGACCTTGGCGTTTCTGTTTTAGAGGATGATGAATTTGCTGCCCCTTCTCGCCCTTTTACCAAGAAAACCGTGTCTCAAAGTCGAGCCCATATTAAGGGGGAGTCATCCCCAGGGTTGGTCCATCTGCAGGGATTGCTGCTGGTCTTGCAGAGGAGGCTGAGTATGATGCCGCTGATACCGGTGATGGTGATGGTGGTGAGGCTCCTGTTCCTCCTCCAGATTTTTCTCTTCAGTTTCAGCGATTTGTGGAGACTGTGACCCGACGTTTGGATTTTCTCGATGCACAGTTTGATGCCTTGATGGACGTCTTGGCCACCTGGAGCAGACCCTCGATCATCTCGTTCATCTTCTTCAGTCTCAGCAGCCACTTCTGCCTGATGCTTGATTTGTGCTTCCCAGACAAAAAGGGGGAGAAATTTTGAACACAGTTCGTTTTTGCACAATTGGAGTTTGCGCAGGCTGGAGTTTTTGCACATATTGCACAGATAGCTTTTGGACAGATAATTCGACCTTGGATATTTGTTGGTTTCATTGATGGTACATTTCTTTATTTTGGATGTTGTGGATATCATGTTTTATATATTTTACATTTATCTTTTTCCACAGTTTTGTTTTGTATGTTGAATGCTATTTCACAGGTGCAAAGTTAAAGGATTGTGTTCTTTGAATTGGATGTTGAAGTTCCATGGTTGAAGTTCCATGGTTGTGTGCTTGATCTAGTTGTATGCTTGATAGATTTTTGAGTGGTTATATTTTGAGAGGTTATTGTATATTGTTTCCTTGTTTTTATACTGTCTAGTGCGTTTGTTTTAAGGAACAATGTTTAGATAGGTTTTGTCCGGGAATTGACAAAGGGGGAGATTGTTAGGTCCCTTTATTGTCAAATCCGGTGACAAAACTTTGTGCCTGATCAAAATGTAATTTTTGTATTTTTGTACTTCCCGCTCGAGCGGGGCCATGTGAGCTCAAGCGGAGATTGGAGGATTTCAGTATGTTGACAGGGCTGCAGAAGTACTGAAGGGTGTGAATTCACGCTCGAGCGGAATGTTCAGCGCTCGAGCGCACCTCAGCTTAATCACGCGCATCTTTTGTTCAGGCCGCTCGAGCGGAGAGTGGAGCGCTCGAGCGGAGATCGCGGGTTTCAGAATCCGGATTGGCTTCAAGTGTTTGATTTCTTCCAGATCTGGGACTCTTTATGGTTTTCTATAAGTAAATAGTTTTCTCCTAAAACTATTACTTAACTTTTCAAAGATCTGATTCAAGTATTCTAGAGTTTTGTTTGAAGTGTTCTTCTGAAAGTTTGATAAGTTTTCTTTGGTGTTCTTGAGAGAGTTCAAAAACTCATGAGTTAAGATTCATACATCAAAGAGTTTGTTACTACATATTCAAGAGTGTTCCCTTCGGTGGAATCCGAAGATCAACACGTAAAGTTTCAAAAGGCGTTTGATTCTTTACGTAGTCGTTAATTCGACAAGTGAAGTTGTGGTGTGGAATCAACTTCAGAATCAGTTCCGTGACGAAGGCGTGGTGAAAGAGTTACAGTAGATTCAGAGACAAATTGACTGGGTAGGGTGATTTGTATGGTTTCTTTGTAACCTTGTAGTCCTTCTGTAGTGGATTGATTAGTGGCGGTTCGCCCGTGGTTTTTGATTACAATTGAAGGTTCTTCAATTGTGGTTTTTCCACGTAAAAAAATCGTTTGTGTCAATTTATTATTTTATTCCGAAAAACAAACAAACTAAAATCACTCTCGTAAGTGCTTGATGATTTTAGATTGAGTGTTTTGGAAGTTTTTGGGATTTGGAATATTCTAATCTTTATCTAATCACGAATCACATAGGATTTTCACATTTGATACAATTTAAACCCAAGGTAGCATGCAATGGCAAAGAGAATTCTAATAGATTCAAGACGTGCAACATGGACAAACATCTCATCATAATCCACACTCTCAACTTGAGTATATCCCTGAGCGACCAACCTAGCCTTGTTTCGAGTAATAGTACCATTTTCATTAGATTTATTTTTGAAAATCCATTTAGTACCTATCACATTAGTATCTTTAGGTCTAGGGACAAGAGTCCAAACTTTGTTACGCTCAAATTGGCCAAGTTCATCATGCATATCATTTATCCAAAAATCATCATGTAAAGCTTCTTTCACGTTTTTAGGTTCAATCATCGACACATAACAAAAATGAGATACCTCTTCCCGAAGTTGTTTTTGGATTTTCATCCGGTCTGTGACATTACCTATCACTTATTGCACAAGATGATTAAGCTTTACCCTTGATGATGGCTCCAATGTTGAAGTTGGACATGTTGATGAACCAGAACACACTTCATCTTGAACTTCTTCACTTTCCTCATGAGTTTAAGCTTCCACAGTTTCTTTGTTGTGCGTTTGAGTCTCCTCATGCTCAGTTGGTATGATGTCGAATATGTGATCTCCACATTGCACCACATCTTCACATTGGCTTGTGGAACTTCCAGCATCATCTACAATCACATTTATGGATTCCATAACAGTCGATGTGCGAGAACTATAAACACGAAAAGCACGTCTTGTAGTGGAATAGCCAAGAAAAATACATTCATCGCTCCTGGAATCAAACTTACCTAATTGTTCTCTATCTTTGTAGATATAACATGTGCTTCCAACAGTTTTGAAATATTTGACACATCCAAGCAAAACTTCATCATTTGGGGTTGTTTAGTTTTAAAAAATAAATAAATTTGTTGCCATTTGGTTTAAGTTTTAAATTTGAACTCTTTTTTTTTTTTCTTTCTTTCTTTCTTGAACAACAAATTTTAATTGATGGATTATGTCATTCATTAACATGTCTTATAGTAATAAAAATCCCAATAAAAGTATTATAGAAAAATCCTGACAAATGATCCTTATAAGGTGCTCAACAAAAAAACTTTGCCGGTAAAATCGCCAAATTAACGAAGTGTTTGCATTTTCCAACTAGAAACTGTCAACTTGAAAGATTGACAAGAATTTGCACTTTTAGCGGCAACTTTTCAAGGCATGTTAATTGCTGTGTGATTATTTAACATCTTCAATGATGCTAATAATTTTGTCTCCAAATTTTTTTGTCTTTTTGTGACAAATTGCTATTGGCTTGTCACTGTTTATAGAATTAATACATGATAACTTCATCAATTTTTACGTCACCAAATCTCTATCAAAGGCCATTTCATTAGTCAAATTAAGTATATCTATATCTCTATTTACAACGCTAGCCAACATTAATCTAGGCCTACTTAGTCCCCTAACACTTTCATCTACCGTCACTACATCGCATCTCTTCACTACTGCCTCAATTGGTCTCCGTTGAATATGACCAAACTATCTCAAACGATTCTCTCTCAACTTATATTTTATCAGTGTTACTCCTACCCATTCCCAAATACACTCATTCCTAATTCTGTCTTGTCTACTCTTGCCACACATTCACCTTAGCAGCCTCATCTCAGCTACACTCATCTTATCTACGTGTTGTTTCTTCGTTGCCCAACACTCTGTCCTATACAACATCGTTGGTCTAATAGCTGTTCTATAGAACTTACCTTTTAGTCTAGTGGGTATTCGTTGATCGCACAGTACCCCAGACGCACTTCTCCACTTACACCATCCCGCATTGATCCTATGACCCACATCCGTATCAATCTCCCCCGCTGTTGTGATAATCGACCCTAAATAATGAAAATATTCACTCTTAGACAGATCTTGGTTCACAATCTTTACATCTCCTCTGCTTTCATTGTTACTGTTACTAAATTTACACTCCATGTACTCTATCTTAGTTATGCTTACCCGGAATCCTTTAGATTCGAGTGTTTTTATCCAAATCTTCAACTTTGTGTTAACTCCTTCTCTAGTCTCATCCACTAGCACGATATCATCTGCAAAAAGCATACACCATGGCACGTCATCTTGAATATTTCTCATCAACTCATCCATAACTAAAGCAAAAAGATAAGGACTCAAGGTATATCTTTGGTGTAACCCTACAATGATAGGAAATTCATTTGTCTCTCCAGTATCTAATAATGGTCACCATCCCTTCATACATGTCCCTAATCACATCAATATAACATTTTGTTACCCCTTTCTTCTCTAACACCCACCATATTATATCCCGAGGCACTCTATCATATGCTTTCTCAAGGTCAATAAACACCATATGAATGTCTCTTTTCTTTTCTCTCTACTTTTTTATTACTCCCTTCAAAAGATAGATTGCTTCCATTGTTGACCTGTCAGGCGTAAACCCAAATTGATTATCTGACACCTCTGTTATATCTCACAATCAACATTCCATCACCCTCTCTCACACTTTCATTATATGACACATTAGCTTGATTCCTCTATAGTTGTTGCAATTCTGAACATCTCTTTTATTCTTATAGATTGGTACTAAAATATTCTTCCTCCACTCATCTGGTATGTTAGTCAACAAAATTTTGCTACGCAACATAGCCAACCAAGCAACCCCCTTTTTACCCAAACACTTCCAAGCTTCAATAGGGATATCATCGGGTCCTAAAGCCTTATTTGATTTCATCTTCTTAAGTGCAATTTCTACTTCAAAGTTCCTAATCCTACGATAGAACCTATAATCTTGGTTTATCGTATTACTGGCTATTTCTTCCCCTATTGACGTACCTCTATGTTTCTCATTTAATAGTTTCTCAAAATAGTTCTTCCATCGTTCCTTAATCTCTTCATCCTTCACCAATACCTTAGAATACTCACTCTTGATGTACTTAACTTGATTAAAATCTCTTGTTTTCCTCTCCCTTATCGTAGCAAGTTTGTATACCATCTTCTCTCCCTCTTTACTATCTAGTCTAGTGTATAGGTCATCATAAGCTTTCATCATAATTTTAAGGATCAAACTTTTTTTATTTCCAAAAGTGAATTATGTTGCAAAAGAATATTTGGAAACTAATTCCTATCATCACAAGGGTTTCCATAAAAGGTCATTCTGAAAGGTAAATCAGTAAATCAAATTGAATTGTTAATAGGATTTTAACTAGTGCACTAAAGATAATTGTTAAGAAGCTTAGAATTATTATACATTTCTAATAAAAAAAATCGCATATTAATATTGTTAGAACACTCGTTAGCTATACTATTGAATTGATAATCACATTCTAAATTTCCTTCTCATACTTTTTTTTTGGGGGGGGGGGGGGAGGGGGGGAAGAAGACAAATATGAAATCAAATCTGGAGCGTGAATATGAATTCTCAAATAATCAGTCCCGCTATATCCTCTAATTGAGGTCCCTCAATTCCACTCCTTATGATGTGACTAAAATCCACGTGAAGCAGTTTTTTCTCTCTCTCTCTCTCTCTCTCTCTCTCTCTCTCTCTCTCTTCTCTAGCCCACTAATTCCACATCATTGAGAGTGGAATTACATTTTCTAGTTATTTTTTGGGTTGTCGTTTCGGGATTGTAGGCTTTTGGCTTCTTAATTACATGTTTTGATCAAAAAGGTTAACGCTTGATTTTGGATTTCTTTTAAATACATAATAATGATCACAAATTAATTAAGTCTTGATTATGAGAACCTTTAAATTTAGAAAATTCTTAACATCGGCCCGCAGTTCAATAGTATTTATAAGTCCACTTTGGCTTATTTTGGCAAGACATTAAGGGATTGTTTGGAAAGTGATTTTTTAATTTTTTAACTAAAATATATGATAAAAAATATTAATATATGTTTGGAAATGACATTTGGACTTTTTATAAAAAGATGTGCAAAAAATAGAGTGAATAGAAGGAAATCTTTGATTTGTTTGAGTTGACTTTTTAAAAATATTTTAGATTTTCAGGTTAAAAGATCAACATGTCAAACAAGGACTAAAAATAACTAAAGTAAAAAAAGTCACTACAAAAGAAAAATTGAGGAAATATCAGTAGAATTTTGAAAAAATAATTAGAAATTAATGAGAAAGTTTATAAATATTAATAATTAAATTTATAAACTTTTCCATGAATTTGTTTTTTATTTTTTTATTTTATTTTATTTTATTTTTTTTGGCTTTTGCCACCACTGGCATGTAATAACCTCAATATATATATATATATCAATTTTTTTCACGTCTTTTAGTAAAAAGACAAGACTAATTAAAATAAACAATTCTCAAAATAACTCTTAATTAATTTATTTGATTAAAAAAAACCTTAACTAATGGTGTTTGGTTATAATTTTATATTATAATTTATTTAACATTTTTAACTTATTTAGTCCAAAAAAGTGAGACTTTCTTAATTTACAATTTGAAACATTTTAAACTTAATTTACAATTTATTTAACATCACAATAAAGGTGTATGAAAACCACCAGGGTGGTGGCCCCGTGAACAACACATTGCGTTTTTACAGGAGTGAGTCAAGTTCAAATTTGAGGGGCACGATCTCTTTGCAGAAACTCTGTATTGTATTTCGATTGAAGCTTGACCTCTTCTGTGGCGCGTGATAAGGTCCATTGGGTGCCTCGGTGGTAGGTCCTTTCCCATAGGTTGGGTTAAATCTGACCGGCAACTAGTTACCTCCGGGTCAAGGCCCACAGATGTTATGATACCTCCACGGAGCTTCTTTTTATCTGTTAAAAAAACAAAAATTGAAAGGTTTATGAAAAAGTTGAAACAATGCAGGTCCAGGATGTTCATCAATTGGATATGGGGCAACAGAGGAGTTAGGGCCTTTCTTCTCTCAAAAAGACACACCAGAGCTTAAGTTTGATTTTTTGGTATAGGTTGTTGGTTTTTTAATTTTTTTAGTAACTTTTTGATTTTTTGGCTAAAAAAGGCACTTGCCAAACGAGGCCTTAGTTTGAAAGAATTAATTATAGTCTATGAAAATGTTATCGCTAGCATGATTTATATTATTGAGTGAATTTTTTAACAATGGATGCTATTGATCGGCTAAAATGAGATGAAATTGAATGGAATAGTCATTCTTTAGACTCTCATAATAATTGTTCCCTTATAATGATGAATGATAATTCTATTTATAATGTATTTTTCATTAATTTTTTAATTATCCAAATATGAAAATACATTTTGATATAATGATCATTTCATTCAATTGGAGTAAGCACTACCTGAATTTTTAGGATTATTTATGGCATCATAGTATTAAAGCAGACAATATTATTGTGCATATTTGGCCTCCTTATGAAAAGGGTGGTGCTGTTGGCTTTTTTTTTTAATTTTTTTTTTTGATAACTTAGTATTTGGCCCAAAGGGCAGACTAATCGATGGGACCAATCCCATCATTCATTAGTGGGAATCCAATTAAAGTCGGGGTAAAATCCTGGCCTCCAAAAATTATTTGCACGCAAGACCATAGAAATAGCGCACACCTAGACCCCAAGCACTGATCACCATATCAACTCCTTAGAGTTAAATGATAGGAATGTGTTAAGAATATAAATAATAAATTTTTGTCTCTTTAATGACAAGTTAAAGCATTATGCACCCTAAGTTTTGCAAAATGTTAAAAGCTAATTTTTTTAAATAAAAACAAAAAAAAAAAGCACTCATCATTTTCTTCATGATTTTCTCTTTCTTTTTTTTTTTTATTTTGGAGGGAAAATATTTTTTGGTGTTTTTTTTAATCTAGTTTCTATCTTTTTTTTATTATAAAATAATAAAATTTAAAAACTTAACCAAACATGATGATTACTTTATAACAAGCTAAATGTAAAATATTAAGTACACATGGGTGTTTTGAGAAGATGATTAAAAATTAATTTTTTGGTTTATTTTAGAAAAATGTGTAAAAAACATGAGAGATAATATGACCCAAAATGAGTTAAAAGTTAGAAGAAGACTTTTAACCATTTTTCTAAAATAGTCTATAGAATTAAATTACAAAAAACACATTGTGTGGCCTGACAATATCACACTTAAGGTAGATTATAACCACACAATGTGTTATATGTGCAGTTTCTATATTCTAATTCCGTACATTTAAATTATTGTTTCACTTGTCTAAGGTATTGATACTGTGCATCTATGTCTTTTCTTCTTTCAATGTACCATAGTTTTGGGTTCTACTTAACTTCAAGCCAAGCCTAAAACCATATGATTAGAGAAGGACTCTCAAGTTCTCCACTCTCATAACTAATTAATTATGATAATTTTCTATAGCTGCTAACTTGCTGTTTGTGGAATCCCCTGTTGGTGTTGGTTTTTCATACACAAATACGAGTAGTGACATCCGACAACTTGGCGACACCATTACAGGTATTTATTTTTTGTCATACATAGTCCCTAATATTGTATGTTCTTAAATTGTCATGATTTTTTTGTTGTTTTTTTGTTACCGAATCTTTTTATCCATCTATTCTAATACATTCTCGTTGATCATTGAATCGGGTAGAAATCTAAAAATATTTATAAATCTCAAAACGTGATGAAGAATGTAATTGGAATAAAGGAACAAGAGATTTCAAAGTAAAACAGTTCTTAATTATATTTACTTGCTTTACTTATTACCAGTTTTTTATGATCATTAGCCAAGGATTCGTACAATTTTCTTGTCAACTGGTTCTGAAGGTTCCCACAATTCAAGTCACATGAGTTGTACATTGCCGGAGAAAACTATGCAGGTATGTTCTCTACCACTTCTTATACTTGTATTTATGGATGACAATTGATGATATCCTACTTTACCCTACCCTAACCCGAATCACTTAGACACAAAATTTTCCTGTCTCGATAAGAAAAGCGAAGGAGACATGATTTGCTTTTCCTATCCCAATCCAAACTGATCCGATCATTTTAATTAAATAATTTGTCTATATATAATTTAATTTGTTAAATATAATAACAATAAAACATCAAAATATCATTTTTACCTCTCTACCTCTCTCCTTCAAATTTCTTTTTTTAAACTCTGGTTACTGATCAAATTTTTATCTTTTATCTACTGTATCTCTCTCATTAGCACTTTCCCCTTGTAAAATGACAAATTACCCCAACACTTTTTTGCTCTCATATCCCACTCCCACTACCTCCTGGATTTTTCTGAGTCTGTTTCTGAGACAGGACATCACAAACCCATTCTGCTCAATTATTTGCATTCTAAATTTTGTCTCAATATTCATAGTTTTGGGTATTAAAGACAACTTTTACGTCACCACGAGAAATGTCACTTTTGGCTACCAAAATATTGGTCGCCAAAAGTCCAATAATTGGTCATTGAAATAATTTAGAGACTAAAAAGTTTTGTCGCCAATTTCGTCGTCCATACCCTGTCGGCGATAGTATTGGCGACTATACTTTATTTGGTCGCCAAAAGGGGATCATTTGCCTACTAAATATGTTTTAGTTAGCAAATGTTATCTTTTCCCCACTAAAACCTTTAGTCGCCGAATGTGACTTTTGGCGACTAAAGTTTGTGTGGTCGGGGAAGGTGTTAGTTTTTGCTACTAAAAAATTGGTCACCGAAAGTGACATTTGGCTACGAATTATAGTAAGTCGGCAAACAAGACATTTCGGCGACTAAAATGTTGGTCACTAAAAGTGCTACCGTAAAATTTTGAACAACTATTACGGACTAAATATTTTGGTCACCAATAGAATACATATTTTTGGAGTCCATGTAATTTTGTCGTTGTGACTTTTGCCGACTAAAATTGATCGTAGCCAAAAACCTCTTAATTTCACTTCATTACTTTCTGTCACAAAACGTTTTAGTCGCCAAATGATACCATTTTGTTTTCCGTGACTAAAAAATTAGTGGCCAATAGTTTCTTTCTCTCATCCTCCATAGTTTTAGCTACTAACTATTTGGTCACAAAAAGTTTTTTGGTTATGTTTTTGCTACTAAATTATTCATCGCCAAAACATTTGATAACATATTTGGCTAAATATTTTGTCCTTTTTTTTTTTTTTTCAAAATTTCTAAACAACCTGTATATAATGGAGATATCCATTATTAGTACAACCTGTACCCTGTATAAACAATATAATCCATCAACGCTAAATATATCATCAACCATTCTAGCATTCAACAACGTGCACACATTTCAATTCCAACCATCTAAAAAATTAATATAGAACGTTCAATTCTATATATAATACAAATTCCATACGAACCAAGTCTAATCCAACGTCAATAATTTAATTCCATACATAATACAGGAATAACCAAATTAGCTAAAATTGACAAAAAGGACATATGTACCACAACAAAAAATTAATCTGTACTACCCCAAAAGTATTTCGTACCATGTGCTATGCTAATTTATACCATGCCAAATTAACTGACATTTACCACACCAAAAAAGTAATTTATTGTAACAACCCTCGTTTAATTACCGTTAAACCACTGAATTATCTACTGATTACCGCTAAACTGAATTGATAATGACTGATAATTGAATTAACTAAGGTACTGAATAGACTGATTGAAATCGAAACTGAATTTGAATGAGTTTATATGTTGCATTGCATGTTGCATCTGTTGATTGATTGCTTATCTGTTAGAATTTATATGTTTAAACTGCTAATTGAAGGCCTTATCGGCGGCCGATTAGGAACCGTTTAGTGTTTTATAATCAGTAGAATATTTGTGTTTTAATGATATATTTATCTGAAAATTGATTAGGAATGATTAAACTAGATTAAATTAAGCCAATTAAAGAGTTCGTCTTATTTACGGATTTGCCATTGAGTGGCTTTTGTTTATTCTTATCATTGTTTGGAGCCTTATACACTTAATCAAAACATTTCTTCTCCCATTTCCTTGCTCCACCGAAATTAGAGAGTGTAAGTGAGGGGAAGGCTTGATTTCATCTCATTTTGCTTGGAGACTTGTAGATTTGGAAGGTTGATTGAATAATTGAACTTGTTCTTCTTGCATACAAGACTTAAGGTAGGAATCCATCTCTTTGATTGTGTATTTAAGGTTGATTCTTGCATGATTCATGCCAAATTTGAGAGTTGAACCATGAATTAGTTCTATAATGTTGATTTGGAGCATATATCATGCATGCATGGCCATTTTGGTGTATTTTGAAGTTAAATTCTTGAGAATGATACATGCATGTCCATGTTTTTATCATAGTCCATGTTTTTAAGTTGTTTTCAAAGATTGGAGCTCAATAGAGCAAGATTTGAACATTGATTTTGGTTTGAAGTTCATGCATTGCATGTTTAAAGATTGTTCATGAAATGGGTTTGAACGTTGGATTTAATTGACCAACCTTTGGGGCTTGAATTCATAAATTGAGCTTTAAAACTTGTTGTACTATGAGTTTGAAATGTTTTCCCAGAATTTGGGCCCAAGAGGTTGAGTCTTTGCTTGAAGAATGCTTGGTTCGAACTTGGAAGACAAATCTGGAAATTCCAGATTTTGCTTCCTCGCTCGAGCGAAGGATTCCTCGCTCGAGCGAGCACCTTTATTCAGGGCTCTGCTCGAGCGAGCATCGAGCGTGGTATCGCGCGTAAAAATCCAGCAACCAGTACTTTTACTGTTCATGCAGGTCGCTCGAGCGAAGGATTTCTCGCTCGAGCGAAGCCTTTGATTTTGGAAGCTCGCTCGAGCGAAGGAAGGCTCGCTCGAGCGAGGCTCCTATTTTCAGCAACTTTTGAAAAATGCCTTCCAAGTGTATTTTTGCATCGTCATCTCATCCTAGGCATTCTTAGGCCTAGTTTAAGGCATCTTAATGAGGATTTGGACATAGAACCACACCGAGGAAATTTAGGGATTTAATTATCATCATTCCCGACTGTGAAACTTAGTGTGTGTTCTATTTATTGACTGTTTAGGGTTGGCTTTCGGGGACGCGCTCTAGCTGCTATTAGCCCAATCTCTGTGAGTAACAGATTGTGTAAAGATATGTTCAAAATGGTTATCTTTTGAATACTGAACTGAACTGTTTAATGAACTGATATTGTTTATTGAATGAATGTATGTCCTTTATTTCTGAACTGTACTATGGCATCCTTAGCACCTACTGTTATTGACTGTTACAGAGCTCTGTCGGTTCCCTTGTGGAACCATACTGTTTACTGACTGATGGCCATCACTACTGTTGGGTCTGTTAAGACCCGGTCCTTCTGGACCTACTGTTTATAGGCTAATGGATGTACCACATATGATTGATTGATTGAAATACTGATTGACTAAAATACCGAAAGATCGAAATACTGTATAATGAATTGATTTCATTACTGTAAGGGCATTCATTCACAACCTCTTTACACTTATTGTTATTCACTGGGCTTTAGCTCACTGTTTATATATATGTAGGTTCTCAGCAGCCAGACCGGAGCTAGGAGCGTGGGTTAGTCCCCCAATTTTGTCAAGCCAGCCTATGTGCCTCACTGCGAGGTTCCGAGACGCCATGCTATGGCTTGGGGTGTTTTTGTGTCCCCCACCTGTCTTTTGACTGTTTTGTATAATTGTATAAACTGTTTACTGTTTACTGCACTGTTATCGAGGGATTTGATTCGCGTACTGAATGATGTATATGATTGTATATAGACTGTACTATTTGAACTGAATGAATGCATGAAAAATGTTTTTGGGCATACAGATTTTCACAGCTCAATGGACACTAGTTATTTACTGTATTGGCTTCCGCCGGGCCCTATACTCTGTCTTACTGTATTACTGTTCTGCAGGCCTTCGGTAATCTCGGATTACTGGCCAGTTACGGTGCTAAACCCATAGGGCCGGGTTTGGGTCGTGACAGAGTGGTATCAGAGCGATACTTAACCACGAGTTATACCGCACACACGTGTCCAAATGAGCTATAGGGTGTCCTAGAAAAGTGATTAGGGCATCTCATGAACTTGAAAAGTGTGTGCTTATGATTGACTGATTATATGCTAAATGTTAAACTGTTTAACGATACAACTGCTTATAATGATAACTGTTATAACTGTTTATAGTGAAATGGATAATGCAAATGAACCTGAATCATCATCCTCTGAGGCCAGAATGGCCAGACTAGAACAAATGATGGGATTGGTACTTGAAAGACTGGACCAACAACAGAACCAACAGCCCCCACCTCCTCCTCCTCCGGTGCAACCGGAACAAAATGTACAGAATGTGAATGCTAATGAGGTGGACATTATTGCACTGACTCATAAGTTCAGCAAACTGAAACCGCCGTCCTTTCAGGGAGGCTTGGAACCGCTAAAGGCTGAAGCTTGGGTGCTTGAAACAGAAAAGTTGTTTGAAATGTTTCCGTGCTCTGAAGCCAATAAAGTACTGTTAGCAACCTTCACTCTTCAGGAAGAAGCAAGAAGGTGGTGGATGTTAACCCGCGACACAAATGTTATTATAACTTGGGCTCAGTTCAAGGAGTCCTTCTTTGAAAAGTATTTCCCTCAGTGCATCAGGGACAGAAAAGTAACGGAGTTTGAACAACTGAAACAGGGCACAATGTCTGTTGCCGAGTATGAGAAGAAATTCACCGAATTTGCCAGATATGCACCACAGATGGTGGACACCGAATATAAGAAGGCCAGAAGGTTTGAAGGAGGCCTTAGTGCCGCTATACTGGACCGAATAAATGTTTTGAAAATGCCAACTTATGTGGGTGTGCTCGACCGTGCATTGATGGCCGAGTCAAATATTGCAGCAGTGAAACAATCTGAAACACCAACAACTGAATGGCATGGTAAACGACAGGGTTTCAAATTTAAGAAAGGCAAGCACAATCAGTTGAACAAGAAACAGAATACGGGGTCAACAACTAGCCCCAGCCAAGGGAGTGGATTCATTCCACCCTGTTCTGTATGTGGCAATAAACACAAAGGGGTTTGCTACCAGATTTCAGGAGCTTGCTTCAGATGTGGCAAGGTGGGCCACAGAATTAAAGACTGCCCTTCTGCTCCACCAGCTAGTGGTAAAGCTGCACCAAGCGCAGCAGCATCAAATGTAGCACCAAAGCCTAACCCCAAAGCTACCGGGAAAGAGCCTGTGAGGCAGGGCCGAGTATTTGCCCTAGTACCGGGAGATGTTCAGAATACTGAGACCGTTGTGTCAGGTATCCTCTCTATTTGTGCTCAAAATGCATATGTATTGATTGATTCGGGGTCTACACATTCTTATGTGTCGCATGCTTTTTCACGGAAATTGAATAGACCCTTAGAACCTATGAATTACTTACTAGCTGTATCATCACCTGTTGGAGGATCCATGACATGTGCATATATGTATCCTGCTTGTGAAATTATTGTTGGGGATATGCATCTGTTTATTGACTTACTACCGTTGAACATAGATCATTTTGATGTGATATTGGGGCTGGATTGGCTACAAAAATATCATGCCACTATAGATTGTGTAACAAAACAAGTAGTTTTCCGTCCACCGGGTTTACCTGAATTCGTATTTAGTGGAGTTGGAGTAGTACCTCCTCCGTATCTGATTTCTTCTGTAAAAGCTGTCAAATTGATTAGAAAGGGATGTAAAGGATATCTGTGTTCTGTACTGACTGTATCTGCTAATGATAATGTTAAAACTGATGTGAATTGCATTCCTATAGTCAGAGAATTCCCAGATGTGTTTCCAGATGATCTGCCAGGGGATTTGATTGATAGGGAAGTTGAATTTACTGTTGATGTGATTCCGGGTACACAGCCAATGTCTAAAGCTCCCTACAGAATGGCTCCAACTGAACTGAAAGAATTGAAGGTACAATTGCAGGAACTGTTAGACAAGAAGTTTATCAGACCCAGTACTTCACCGTGGGGTGCACCTGTCCTGTTTGTATAGAAGAAAGATGGCTCACTGAGACTGTGCATTGATTACCGCGAATTGAACAAGGTAACTGTAAAGAACAAATATCCCTTACCGCGTATTGATGATTTATTTGATCAGCTACAGGGTGCACAAGTGTTTTCCAAGATTGACCTTAGATCGGGGTACCATCAACTGAAAGTTAAACCGGAAGACATTGACAAAACTGCTTTTAGAACGAGGTATGGTCATTATGAATTTTTAGTTATGCCGTTCGGAGTCACGAATGCCCCAGCTGCATTTATGGACCTCATGAACAGAATTTTTAAACCATACCTTGATGATTTTATTGTGGTATTCATTGATGACATATTGATCTATTCTAAGACTGTAGAAGAACATGAACACCATCTAAGACTTGCCCTGCAAACCTTAAGAGAACAGAAACTGTATGGTAAACTGTCTAAGTGTGAGTTTTGGCTTGATCATGTTATGTTTTTGGGGCATGTTGTTAGCAAAGATGGAATTTCTGTTGATCCGCAGAAAATTGAAGCTGTAGTGAACTGGCCTAGACCAACCAACGTGACCGAAGTCCGAAGCTTTTTGGGATTGGCTGGATATTACAGAAGATTTGTCAAAGACTTCTCCAAAATTGCCTTACCACTGACTCAGTTGACACAGAAGGGGATATCATTTGACTGGACTGACCAACGGGAATCAGCATTTCAGGAGTTGAAAACTAGACTTGTGACTGCACCAGTTCTGACTCTACCTTCAGGTACGGATGGTTATACTGTATTTAGTGATGCTTCTCATAAGGGTTTGGGGTGTGTTTTAATGCAGAATGGGAGAGTTATTGCTTATGCTTCCCGACAGTTGAGACCACATGAAAAGAACTACCCGACCCATGACTTAGAACTTGCTGCAGTGGTATTTGCATTGAAAATCTGGCGTCACTATCTTTATGGGGCGACATGTGAAGTATATACTGACCACAAGAGCCTGAAGTACTTTTTCACTCAGAAAGAACTGAATATGAGACAGTGAAGATGGCTTGAACTGATAAAAGATTATGACCTACAGATTTTGTACCATCCGGGAAAAGCCAACGCCGTTGCCGATGCTTTGAGCCGAAAATCGATTGGGAACTTAGCCTGTTTGCTGACTGGACAGAAAGAGTTGCTTTGTGATCTTGAAAAGTCTGAAATTGAAATTGTTTTGAAGGAACAAGGTGGAACCTTAGCTGCTATTTCTGCTCAACCAGCCTTGATTGAAGAGATTAAAGAGAAACAGCAACTGGATGATTTCTTAAAGAAGATTATTGAAGAAAGAGATTCAAAACCGAGACCGGGATACAAATTTGAGAACAATGTACTGAAATTTCAAGAAAGACTGTGTGTACCGAATGACACTGAACTGAAAAGAAGAATTCTGCAAGAGGGCCACAATTCAAAATTTTCTATCCACCCAGGGAATACGAAAATGTATCAAGATTTGAAGTTGAATTTCTGGTGGCCGGGAATGAAGAAAGAAATTGCCGACTTTGTGTCCAAATGTCTTCATTGCCAACAAGTCAAAGCTGAACATCAACAACCTGCTGGATTATTGCAACCCTTACCCATACCAGAATGGAAATGGGAGCATATCACGATGGATTTTATCGTTGGATTACCTCGCTCCAGAAAAGGTATGGACTCTATTTGGGTTATTGTTGATAGACTGACTAAATCTGCTCACTTCTTACCTGTCAAGACAATTTATAATGCGGACAAATTGGCTGTTATCTATATTGATGAAATTGTGAGACTGCACGGAGTGCCTGTGTCTATTGTTTCTGACAGGGATTCGAAGTTTACATCGAGGTTCTGGCAAAGCCTACAGACTGCATTGGGTACTGAATTGAGGCTGAGTAGCGCCTATCATCCTCAGACCGATGGCCAATCAGAAAGAACCATCCAGACGTTAGAGGATCTACTGAGAATGTGTGTCCTTGATTTTCAGGGAAACTGGGAAAGTCATTTGCCATTGGCTGAATTCGCCTACAACAACAGCTACCATTCGAGCATTAGTATGGCGCCTTTCGAGGCATTGTATGGCAGAAAGTGTAGATCTCCGATTTGCTGGGCAGAAGTTGGAGATGGGCCGTTACTTGGGCCCGAAATTGTTTATGAAACGACTGAAAAGGTAAAACTGATACAGCAAAGATTGAAAACTGCACAGAGTAGACAGAAGAGTTATGCAGATGTTAGAAGACGAGACCGAGAGTATGAAGTGGGTGATCACGTTTTTGTGAAAGTGACACCAATGAAAGGCCAGACTCGTTTCGGAGTCAAAGGCAAGTTAGCGCCGAGATACGTTGGACCTTATGAGATTGTTGAGAAAATCAATCCGGTGGCGTATCAAGTTGCACTTCCTCCTGAAATGGAGCATATGCATAACGTCTTCCACATTTCGATGTTGAGAGATTATCTCCGGGATCCATTCCATGTGATTGAGCCTACTCGAATAGTGTTGAGTGATGACTACACTTACGAGGAACGGCCTATACAGATTGTAAACAGACGGATCAAGAAACTGAGAAACAAAGAGATCCCGCTAGTGAAAGTTGACTGGCAGAACCATGGTGGTGTGTATGCCACTTGGGAAAGGGAAGACGACATGGCTAAAAGATACCCAGAACTGTTTCCACTGAACCCTGTTTTCTTCCAAACTGAAGGTAACTCGAGTTTAGAGGACTAAACTCCTTATAAGGAGGGGAGACTGTAACAACCCTCGTTTAATTACCGTTAAACCACTGAATTATCTACTGATTACCGCTAAACTGAATTGATAATGACTGATAATTGAATTAACTGAGGTACTGAATAGACTGATTGAAATCGAAACTGAATTTGAATGAGTTTATATGTTGCATTGCATGTTGCATCTGTTGATTGATTGCTTATCTGTTAGAATTTATATGTTTAAACTGCTAATTGAAGGCCTTATCGGCGGCCGATTAGGAACCGTTTAGTGTTTTATAATCAGTAGAATATTTGTGTTTTAATGATATATTTATCTGAAAATTGATTAGGAATGATTAAACTAGATTAAATTAAGCCAATTAAAGAGTTTGTCTTATTTACGGATTTGCCATTGAGTGGCTTTTGTTTATTCTTATCATTGTTTGGAGCCTTATACACTTAATCAAAACATTTCTTCTCCCATTTCCTTGCTCCACCGAAATTAGAGAGTGTAAGTGAGGGGAAGGCTTGATTTCATCTCATTTTGCTTGGAGACTTGTAGATTTGGAAGGTTGATTGAATAATTGAACTTGTTCTTCTTGCATACAAGACTTAAGGTAGGAATCCATCTCTTTGATTGTGTATTTAAGGTTGATTCTTGCATGATTCATGCCAAATTTGAGAGTTGAACCATGAATTAGTTCTATAATGTTGATTTGGAGCATATATCATGCATGCATGGCCATTTTGGTGTATCTTGAAGTTAAATTCTTGAGAATGATACATGCATGTCCATGTTTTTATCATAGTCCATGTTTTTAAGTTGTTTTCAAAGATTGGAGCTCAATAGAGCAAGATTTGAACATTGATTTTGGTTTGAAGTTCATGCATTGCATGTTTAAAGATTGTTCATGAAATGGGTTTGAATGTTGGATTTAATTGACCAACCTTTGGGGCTTGAATTCATAAATTGAGCTTTAAAACTTGTTGTACTATGAGTTTGAAATGTTTTCCCAGAATTTGGGCCCAAGAGGTTGAGTCTTTGCTTGAAGAATGCTTGGTTCGAACTTGGAAGACAAATCTGGAAATTCCAGATTTTGCTTCCTCGCTCGAGCGAAGGATTCCTCGCTCGAGCGAAGGATTCCTCGCTCGAGCGAGCACCTTTATTCAGGGCTCCGCTCGAGTGAGCATCGAGCGTGGTATCGCGCGTAAAAATCCAGCAACCAGTACTTTTACTGTTCATGCAGGTCGCTCGAGCGAAGGATTTCTCGCTCGAGCGAAGCCTTTGATTTTGGAAGCTCGCTCGAGCGAAGGAAGGCTCGCTCGAGCGAGGCTCCTATTTTCAGCAACTTTTGAAAAATGCCTTCCAAGTGTATTTTTGCATCGTCATCTCATCCTAGGCATTCTTAGGCCTAGTTTAAGGCATCTTAATGAGGATTTGGACATAGAACCACACCGAGGAAATTTAGGGATTTAATTATCATCCTTCCCGACTGTGAAACTTAGTGTGTGTTCTATTTATTGACTGTTTAGGGTTGGCTTTCGGGGACGCGCTCTAGCTGCTATTAGCCCAATCTCTGTGAGTAACAGATTGTGTAAAGATATGTTCCAAATGGTTATCTTTTGAATACTGAACTGAACTGTTTAATGAACTGATATTGTTTATTGAATGAATGTATGTCCTTTATTTCTGAACTGTACTGTGGCATCCTTAGCACCTACTGTTATTGACTGTTACAGAGCTCTGTCGGTTCCCTTGTGGAACCATACTGTTTACTGACTGATGGCCATCACTACTGTTGGGTCTGTTAAGACCCGGTCCTTCTGGACCTACTGTTTATAGGCTAATGGATGTACCACATATGATTGATTGATTGAAATACTGATTGACTAAAATACCGAAAGATCGAAATACTGTATAATGAATTGATTTCATTACTGTAAGGACATTCATTCACAACCTCTTTACACTTATTGTTATTCATTGGGCTTTAGCTCACTGTTTATATATATGTAGGTTCTCAGCAGCCAGACCGGAGCTAGGAGCGTGGGTTAGTCCCCCAGTTTTGTCAAGCCAGCCTATGTGCCTCACTGCGAGGTTCCGAGACGCCATGCTATGGCTTGGGGTGTTTTTGTGTCCCCCACCTGTCTTTTGACTGTTTTGTATAATTGTATAAACTGTTTACTGTTTATTGCACTGTTATCGAGGGATTTGATTCGCGTACTGAATGATGTATATGATTGTATATAGACTGTACTATTTGAACTGAATGAATGCATGAAAAATGTTTTTGGGCATACAGATTTTCACAGCTCAATGGACACTAGTTATTTACTGTATTGACTTCCGCCGGGCCCTGTACTCTGTCTTACTGTATTACTGTTCTGCAGGCCTTCGGTAATCTCGGATTACTGGCCAGTTACGGTGCTAAACCCATAGGGCCGGGTTTGGGTCGTGACATTTATACGAACCAATATACAGACGGATAGAGGTATAAAAACAATGCCCTCCCATACTTGTCAAAAAAAATCATATCTACATTTGTATGTCCAAAACCATCTGCACAAAAAAAAAAAAAAAATGTCATTAGTTTGGTGCCTATAGAGGCACTTATGGACGACATATAGCAACTGTATTAATTTAAAGCATTCAAAAACAAGGACAGTAATACCTATTACTAATGAAACTCAAGCAAACATGGACTGGTAGACGAGCATCGATTCTATGAATTAATGCCAAAAGTTATGTTTATGGCAATTAAAAGGGCCACAATCAACAAAAGCACTAAACAATTTACCAAAATGCGAATGTTCACAGCGTAATTTGAGAAAGTTTTCATTGGGACAAAAAAAATGTAATTTGATTACACAATTCAACTAGGCTTAAAGTGACATGTTACTTGCAACAAAACTATCAAAGACATGCCGTGATCCTAAAAATTCTGTATACAGTTATTTGATTTCAAAAAACGATGACAAAAAATATAAAGATTTTATATGAACGGATACCTCATCAGCCAAGTTAAAGCATCTTTTTCCTTCTCATCTAGTTGCCTAGTCAATAAGGTACCTAAAAGTATGAAGGAAAATTATCACAACTTACAAAGCTGAAAAAAAAGAGCTTGTACTATTGAAAATAAACAAAAACAGTTACAAGAAATTGGGGTACAAGTCAATGTGTCCATACAAAAAGGATTGTAATATTGCGAACCAAAAAAAGAAATATAACTTTAGGAGGTTGGGTTCAACTTGTTTATGCAAAAGGAATATGATCCTACATTCAGGAGATATTTCAATTCCCCAGAGAGCAAAAAGTTCAAAAAATATTATTTATAAGTGTGAATAAACAGGGAAATCTGGTCGGAGGACTGGAATACGTGGTCAAGAAAATGGTGCCATTATGTTGAGTTCTTGTCAATGACATTGACATCATCACATTGCCTATTGACTTAAAATCTTGATCACAGCACACCGTAGGTGTCCTATTTACGTACCGTCTCTCCCTACATGTCACATTTGTCATCGGGAAGCTTCCCGTTACGTTGAAACAGAGGTTCGGGGGCTTTTTTGCATTTTCGCCCCCCGAACCCCCTTTTTCGACTAAAATAAATGATATTTTCAACTCTAACTCTCAACGTAGGTGTCCTATTTACATACCGTCTCTCCCGACATGTCACACTTGTCACCGGGAAGCTTCTCGTTACGTTCAAACAGTGGTTCGGGGGCTATTTGTAATAACCCTCACATTGTCCTAACCATAATCATATGCATTTATATAATTTTGTTCTGACAAGCTTGCATTTTAGACCTTGTCTTTTGATTGCTTGAGTGTTATTGCATGCTCTGCTCCTTGTTTGGTACGTTTGTGTTCTGCCGAGGTTGTCCTGAGCCTAGGTCGCCCCTTTGATACTCTTACACTTAGGACCATCTTGAGATTTCTTTGGCTGACCTCCACCCTTGCCCTGACATGTTGGCCGAGATGATTATCATCTGGGCCGAGGTGTGTATCGCCGAGGCCGAGGTGTGTTATCTAGGCCGAGATGTTATCTTGAACCCAAGTGATCTTGTCCTGGAATGGTATGACCTAGGCCGAGGTGTGGCACATCTAGGCCAAGGTGTGGCACAGCTAGGCCAAGTGTTGTTCTTCCTAGCCGAGATCATTATTCCTTGACTTGCCGAAGTTTTACCCTTAGCCGAAGTCATTGTCCTTTGCCGATGTCATTCTTGCCGGAGTGTTTTGCTGAGTAGCTTGTTGAACACACCTTGTCAGAGTGTTGTCTTTTCAATCAGTCACCTTTTTGAGCTGAACCAACCAACCATTGCCACGTGTCCGAGCTGAGTGCTATATCAGCCGGCAGAGAGAGAGATGTATCATTCTTGTCTCATATCTTGTTCTTGAGGAGAGAGAAGCTCTAGGAGAAGAGGGAGGAGTTCTAGAGTGAGAAGTGGATTGGCAAGCTTGATTCTTAGAGTTCAAACCGTTAGATCCTTGATTTGAGGTGAGAATCTTGATTTACTCTTGTTTTTCTTATTGATCATCTAGCTGCATTACACGATCGAATCTGTCTTGCATGTCATGCATTGATTCAAAGTTGGTTTTAGAAAGAGAAAATGATGTTCATATGTTCTTGAAGAAAACTCTTGTTTTGATCCGAAGGTTCATATCGAAAATCATGTTTTTGTGTTTGTCCTCGTAGGATCTTCTATTACGGGTACCCAGGTCCATGTTTTTAAACTCATAGCATGAAATCTCAGGTTTTATAATCATAAGTTGTGATTCTTGCATTCATCTCCTTCATGATCTTCATGTTCATGTTCTTGATGTTCTTGAGCTGAGGGAAACCCAGATTTTTCCCGACCTCATTTACCCTCGAATGTGGGCCTCGGGACCACACCTCGGCGAGGAGGTGTGGGACCTCGGCCAAGACCTGGTTAGTGCCCAGCATGTTCCCCGAGATGAGGAACAGTGTTTGTTTTGGTTTGACTTAGTTTTTGGAGAACGCCGAGGTCATTTTGTGTGCATGTGAAGCTTGTTTGAAAGTGCATTCAACAGACTTTTGCCATGTGTTTGTAGGACTTGGATTTGCCTTGACCCCGACGTCTGAAGAATTATGTGAGTGGTATTTTAATAAAGATATGTTGTAAAGCTTTGATAAAACCTTGTTTTGCTTTGATTCGAATATTGCTTACAAGCATGAATGATTATTCCTATTTTGTGTATCAAACATTGTACCTTGCCTTGATGACATTCTTGGAAGTCCGTACGTGCTAGGGGACTATAAGCATTTGTAGCACAGAGTTTGGAAGTCCGTACGTGCTAGGGGACTATAAGCATTTGTAGCACAGAGTTTGGAAGTCCGTACGTGCTAGGGGACTATAAGCATTTGTAGCACAGAGTTTGGAAGTCCGTACGTGCTAGGGGACTATAAGCATTTGTAGCACAGAGTTTGGAAGTCCGTACGTGCTAGGGGACTATAAGCATTTGTAGCACAAGTCCTTAGTGTCCGGGGACTATAATGCAACGACACCATTGTTTAGAGATCTCTCTTGTCTTGTCTTGCCTTGCCACTGACGGTTTTACCGCGTGGGTTTGTTTGTCCGGAATGTCACCTCTTGTATTATATTGATGTTAGTAAACATCCCTTGAAGCTTGAAAGATTTGTACTGTTTTGTTAAAGACCTCGGATGTCATTCATGTAAACCCCTTTATTATTTATGCCATTCACTGAGTATCCAAGCTCACCCTCTCTATATATATATGTAGGTGATGAGCAGGGCGGCGACGACGCCTAGATGTATTAGCCGATGTATTCTTTTGCCGATGTGTTTTGCTGATGTATCTTGCCGATGTTTTGGATTGTGTTTTTGCAACATCTTGAAGATCATGCTTCTTGGTTATTTTCTTTGTATTTTGTATTTGATGGCTGAGAAGCCTTTTGGTCAAGATGTATTTTTATACTTCATTTGTTGTATTAAAAGCTATGTAATGATGTATGACATTTCATTCAATCTATGCACTGCTCTTATGGATTACTTAGCCTTGATTTATTGCTTCCGCATTTGTAAGCCCCATATGTATACTCTGATTTGTGTGTGGATTCTTGTAAGTGGCCTTTGGTAATCCCAAATTACTGGCCATCATGGCACCATTCTACTAGGGGCGGAATGGGGTCGTGACAGATTGGTATCAGAGCACAAGTTCCTCGTAGTACGTTATTCACACACTTTGAGTCCTAAAGAGCATAGGATTTTCCTTAGAGAGCTGTTAGGATTGCACCATGATTGCTTGCTACTTGACAATATGTGCATTATCTCGGCATAACTGTTTGTTACTTGCATACATACTTTATTGCGCATTTTGTTTTAAAGTCACAATTTGCATACTCATAGCACTATGAGGAGAGGAAGACCACCAGTTGGCCGAGGTCAATCAGAAGACAGATTGGACCGATTAGAAAGACTAGTTGAAGGTTTAACCCGGGAGTTGAGACAAGTAAGACAACAGAATACTAGTGCTACAACTACCCAGGCCGAACAGACGAATGGCCGACACGCAGATCCGCCTCCACCTCCTCCAGTGCCTCAAGCGCCTCCACAGCCAACCTTGTATGGGGACAGGACTATGACTTTAATTAAGGAGTTTAAGAAGATGACCCCGCCAAGATTCCAAGGGGGCATAGAGCCGATGAAAGCCGAAGCGTGGGTTTTGGGAATGGAGAAGCTGTTTGAGATCTTTCCCAGCACCGATGCACATAAAGTGGCATTGGCCGCATTTACGTTGGACGACGACGCCCGAAGATGGTGGATGTTGACCCGAGAAGAAAATCCTGATTTAACTTGGGCCAAATTTTTGGAACTGTTTTACAACAAGCATTTTCCCCTTAGTGTTCGAGATCGCAAGACCACAGAGTTCCAGACCTTGACACAAGGAAACAAGACAGTGGCAGAATACGACCGTGCTTTCACCGAATTAGCGAGGTATGCGCCTCATATGATCAGTGATGAATATAGGAAAGCTAGGAAATTTGAAAGCGGATTGCGTGGACCGATACAGGACAGAGTCAACATGCTCAACATGCCGACTTATGCTGGAGTTTTGGACAAGGCTATTCTTGCAGAGGCCAACTTGAACCGATATCAGAATACAGGAGAGAATCAGAGGAAGAGACAGAACTATGATAATCGCCGAGTTCCGTTTAATGCCAAGAAGAGAACGAATGTGGGCAGCTCCAGCAACTCGAACCAGGAAGGAAATACTAGGCCGATGTGTACAAGTTGTGGGAAGCCGCATTCCGGGGTTTGTCGTTGGGCGTCAGGCGCCTGTTTTGAATGTGGAGAAATGGGTCATCGTGTGAAGGACTGTCCGAAGTCAAGGACTGATGATGGTAAGAAAAATGGGAGCACCTCGGGCTCTGCACAGGGAAGCAACGTCGGAAGGACACAGATGAGGCAGGGCAGAGTTTTTGCGCTAGTGCCAGGAGACACCCAAAATGCTGAGACAGTAGTGTCAGGTATACTCCCAATCTGCTCTCAAGATGCATACATATTGATTGATTCGGGTTCTACGCATTCATTTGTATCTGCTAAGTTTGCCGAGAAGTTAAATAGAGAACAAGAACCCCTTGATTATGTGTTATATGTGTCTGCTCCATCTGGGAGAACTATGATTGTTGCATCTATTTATAAGGCGTGTGTTGTCGTGGTTGAGGGTGTAGAATTATTAGTTGATTTGATGCCATTAAACATGACTCACTTTGACGTCATATTAGGAATGGACTGGTTAGCAATGAATCATGCATCTATAAATTGTGTTTCGAAGAATGTCACATTGAAACCCCCAAACCAAGCCGAGGTTATTTTCCAAGGTAAAGGAGTAGTACCCCCACCATACTTGATTTCGTCCATTAAAGCCTATAAGCTAATTCGGAAAGGTTGTCATGGCTACTTGTGTAGTATACTGAGTGATCAGAGTGGAAATGTTGATTTAGCCGACATCCCAGTTGTTAATGGATTCCCCGACGTCTTTCCAAATGAACTGCCTGGCCACTTAATCGATAGAGAAATAGAGTTTACTGTGGACATCATGTCGGGAACACAGCCGATCTCCAAAACACCCTATAGAATGGCCCCAGCCGAACTTAAGGAATTAAAAGTGCAGCTACAGGAATTGTTAAACAAGGGTTTTGTTAGGCCGAGCACTTCACCGTGGGGAGCACCAGTCCTGTTTGTTAAGAAAAAGGATGGCACACTTCGTCTTTGCATTGATTACAGAGAACTCAACAAGGTAACCATTAAGAATAAATACCCGTTGCCTAGGATTGACGATTTGTTAGACCAACTACAAGGAGCACGAGTCTTTTCCAAGATTGACCTTAGGTCGGGCTACCATCAGCTGAAGGTTAAAGCCGAGGATGTTGAGAAGACTGCTTTTCGGACAAGGTATGGCCACTACGAATTTTTGGTAATGCCTTTTGGAGTAACCAATGCGCTTGCAGCATTCATGGATCTGATGAAAAGAGTCTTTAAGCCGTATCTAGATGAGTTCGTAGTTGTTTTCATTGACGACATATTGATCTACTCCAAGAGTACAGTTGAGCATGAGAATCATCTGAGACTTGCTTTACAGACCTTGAGGGACAGGAAATTGTATGCTAAGTTGAGTAAGTGTGAGTTTTGGCTTTCCAGCATTTCATTTTTGGGGCATGTGATTAATGAAGAGGGTATCTCTGTTGATCCCAGCAAGATTGAAGCCGTGGTGAATTGGCCGACGCCGACCAACGTGTCCGAGGTTCGTAGTTTTCTGGGCTTGGCAGGTTATTACAGGAAGTTTGTGAAGGACTTCTCAAGGATTGCAGTACCATTGACACAGTTGACTCAGAAGGGAGTGACATACGAATGGACCAAGGTTAGAGAATCAGCCTTTCAAGAGTTGAAGACGAGGTTAGTTACAGCACCAGTTCTTGTGCTTCCATCAGGCAGCGAGGAATTTCAGATTTTCAGTGATGCTTCACACAAAGGTTTGGGTTGCGTATTAATGCAAGGGGGCAAGGTCATAGCATATGCATCTCGTCAGTTGAAACCTCATGAAAAGAATTATCCTACCCATGACTTGGAGCTAGCAGCCGTGGTATTTGCTTTGAAGATTTGGCGTCATTACTTGTATGGAGCTTCTTGCCAAGTTTTCACGGATCACAAGAGTTTGAAGTACTTATTTACTCAGAAGGAACTTAATTTGAGGCAGAGAAGATGGCTGGAACTATTGAAGGACTACGACATGCAGATCCAGTATCACCCAGGTAAAGCAAACTCAGTAGCCGACGCATTGAGTAGGAAGTCAGTGGGGAGTTTGGCATGCTTGACCGTGATTTCAGTAGAACCGACTATCATTGAGGAAGTAAAAGCAAGGCAAATGGAGGATGAATTCCTGAAGAAGGTAGCCGACGAGATCATCGCCAAGCCGAGGTCAGGTTACACCTTTGAGAATAGAGTGCTTAAGTTTGAAGGAAGATTGTGCGTAGCCGACGTCCCAGAGTTAAAAAGGAAAATTTTGCAAGACTCTCATGGTTCCAGAATTGCTGTTCATCCAGGGAACACTAAGATGTATCACGATGTTAAGCAGACCTTTTGGTGGCCGAACATGAAGAGAGAAATAGCCGAGTTCGTATCCCAATGCCTGCAATGCCAGCAAGTGAAAGCAGAACATCAAAGACCAGCCGGACTTCTTCAACCCTTGCCGATTCCTGAATGGAAATGGGAACACATCTCCATGGACTTTGTGATTGGTTTGCCGAAGACGCAGAAGGGAATGGATTCAATTTGGGTCATAATTGACAGATTAACTAAGTCAGCACACTTCTTGCCTGTTCAGACTACATTTAATGCTGACCGACTAGCTGTACTGTATATGAATGAGATTGTGAGACTTCATGGAGTGCCGATGTCTATTGTTTCAGACCGAGATCCGAAGTTTGTTTGTAGATTTTGGCAAAGTTTGCAAAGAGCCTTGGGAACTGAGTTGAAGTTTAGCACAGCTTTTCACCCCCAAACTGATGGGCAAACAGAAAGAACCATTCAGACACTTGAAGATATGCTCCGACTATGTGTGTTAGATTTCAAGGGAAGTTGGGGAATACATTTACCATTAGTGGAATTCGCTTACAACAACAGTTATCAAGCTAGCATTGGCATGGCACCGTACGAAGCTTTGTATGGGAGGAAGTGCAGATCGCCGATATGTTGGACTGACGTAGGAGATAAAGTTTTGATCGGCCCCGAGCTGATTCAAGCGACGACCGAGAAGATTAAACTTATTCGACAGAGAATCAGAACTGCCCAGAGTCGACAGAAGAGCTATGCCGACCAAAGAAGAAGAGAATTGGAGTTTGAAGTTGGGGACCATGTATTCCTGAAGATTTCGCCGACGAAAGGAGTCTCCAGATTCGGGAAGAAAGGTAAGTTAGCACCTCGTTACATCGGGCCGTTTGAAATTCTTGAGAAGATTAATACGACTGCCTACAGACTTGCTTTACCACCTGAACTGAGTCAAGTTCACAATGTGTTCCATATTTCGATGTTGAGGAAGTATATTCGGGATCCCTTGCACGTGATTGATCATTTTGGGATTGTGGTTGATGAAGAATTGAGCTATGAAGAGAGGCCAGTACGTGTTATTGATAGGCAAGTAAGACAGTTGAGAAATAAGGCAATACCGATGGTGAAAATTGAATGGAAGGAGCATTACGGCAAAGATGCTACTTGGGAAATGGAAGAAGAAATGAAAGTTCGATATCCGGAGTTGTTCCCGAATCAAGGTAACTCAAGTTTGGGGACCAAACTTCTTTAAGGGGGGAAGGATGTAATAACCCTCACATTGTCCTAACCATAATCATATGCATTTATATAATTTTGTTCTGACAAGCTTGCATTTTAGACCTTGTCTTTTGATTGCTTGAGTGTTATTGCATGCTCTGCTCCTTGTTTGGTACGTTTGTGTTCTGCCGAGGTTGTCCTGAGCCTAGGTCGCCCCTTTGATACTCTTACACTTAGGACCATCTTGAGATTTCTTTGGCTGACCTCCACCCTTGCCCTGACATGTTGGCCGAGATGATTATCATCTGGGCCGAGGTGTGTATCGCCGAGGCCGAGGTGTGTGTTATCTAGGCCGAGATGTTATCTTGAACCCAAGTGATCTTGTCCTGGAATGGTATGACCTAGGCCGAGGTGTGGCACATCTAGGCCAAGGTGTGGCACAGCTAGGCCAAGTGTTGTTCTTCCTAGCCGAGATCATTATTCCTTGACTTGCCGAAGTTTTACCCTTAGCCGAAGTCATTGTCCTTTGCCGATGTCATTCTTGCGGAGTGTTTTGCTGAGTAGCTTGTTGAACACACCTTGTCAGAGTGTTGTCTTTTCAATCAGTCACCTTTTTGAGCTGAACCAACCAACCATTGCCACGTGTCCGAGCTGAGTGCTATATCAGCCGGCAGAGAGAGAGATGTATCATTCTTGTCTCATATCTTGTTCTTGAGGAGAGAGAAGCTCTAGGAGAAGAGGGAGGAGTTCTAGAGTGAGAAGTGGATTGGCAAGCTTGATTCTTAGAGTTCAAACCGTTAGATCCTTGATTTGAGGTGAGAATCTTGATTTACTCTTGTTGTTCTTATTGATCATCTAGCTGCATTACACGATCGAATCTGTCTTGCATGTCATGCATTGATTCAAAGTTGGTTTTAGAAAGAGAAAATGATGTTCATATGTTCTTGAAGAAAACTCTTGTTTTGATCCGAAGGTTCATATTGAAAATCATGTTTTTGTGTTTGTCCTCGTAGGATCTTCTATTACGGGTACCCAGGTCCATGTTTTTAAACTCATAGCATGAAATCTCAGGTTTTATAATCATAAGTTGTGATTCTTGCATTCATCTCCTTCATGATCTTCATGTTCATGTTCTTGATGTTCTTGAGCTGAGGGAAACCCAGATTTTTCCCGACCTCATTTACCCTCGAATGTGGGCCTCGGGACCACACCTCGGCGAGGAGGTGTGGGACCTCGGCCAAGACCTGGTTAGTGCCCAGCATGTTCCCCGAGATGAGGAACAGTGTTTGTTTTGGTTTGACTTAGTTTTTGGAGAACGCCGAGGTCATTTTGTGTGCATGTGAAGCTTGTTTGAAAGTGCATTCAACAGACTTTTGCCATGTGTTTGTAGGACTTGGATTTGCCTTGACCCCGACGTCTGAAGAATTATGTGAGTGGTATTTTAATAAAGATATGTTGTAAAGCTTTGATAAAACCTTGTTTTGCTTTGATTCGAATATTGCTTACAAGCATGAATGATTATTCCTATTTTGTGTATCAAACATTGTACCTTGCCTTGATGACATTCTTGGAAGTCCGTACGTGCTAGGGGACTATAAGCATTTGTAGCACAGAGTTTGGAAGTCCGTACGTGCTAGGGGACTATAAGCATTTGTAGCACAGAGTTTGGAAGTCCGTACGTGCTAGGGGACTATAAGCATTTGTAGCACAGAGTTTGGAAGTCCGTACGTGCTAGGGGACTATAAGCATTTGTAGCACAAGTCCTTAGTGTCCGGGGACTATAATGCAACGACACCATTGTTTAGAGATCTCTCTTGTCTTGTCTTGCCTTGCCACTGACGGTTTTACCGCGTGGGTTTGTTTGTCCGGAATGTCACCTCTTGTATTATATTGATGTTAGTAAACATCCCTTGAAGCTTGAAAGATTTGTACTGTTTTGTTAAAGACCTCGGATGTCATTCATGTAAACCCCTTTATTATTTATGCCATTCACTGAGTATCCAAGCTCACCCTCTATATATATATATGTAGGTGATGAGCAGGGCGGCGACGACGCCTAGATGTATTAGCCGATGTATTCTTTTGCCGATGTGTTTTGCTGATGTATCTTGCCGATGTTTTGGATTGTGTTTTTGCAACATCTTGAAGATCATGCTTCTTGGTTATTTTCTTTGTATTTTGTATTTGATGGCTGAGAAGCCTTTTGGTCAAGATGTATTTTTATACTTCATTTGTTGTATTAAAAGCTATGTAATGATGTATGACATTTCATTCAATCTATGCACTGCTCTTATGGATTACTTAGCCTTGATTTATTGCTTCCGCATTTGTAAGCCCCATATGTATACTCTGATTTGTGTGTGGATTCTTGTAAGTGGCCTTTGGTAATCCCAAATTACTGGCCATCATGGCACCATTCTACTAGGGGCGGAATGGGGTCGTGACACTATTTTTCATTTTCGCCCCCCGAACCCCTTTTTTCGACTAAAATAAATGACATTTTCAAACTCTAACTCCCAAATTTGTTTGAAAATTAGTCGGCAAAATTAGTCACCAAATCTGTTTTTTCTTGTAACGCGTGTTACTATAAACAAGTGGAATGAAATGAAAATTACAATTTTCATAGGGAAATGCTACTATTTGCACCTTTTTTTTTGGGTATATATAGTATGCACCTTATGTAAAATATATTACTTTTGTTGCAAAAAGTATAACTTTTTTCTTCATGAAAAATAAACATTTTGCTCTCACAAAGTATATAACTTTTAGAACAAACAATACAACTTTAGTTATATATAACTTTTAGGTGCACATCATAATATCACCATTCGTAATTTTCATCACAAAACTCGTAATTTTAATCACAAAAAATTCAGAATTTTTATAACAAAAATTATAGTTTTTCTTATAATTGCAATTACACATTGTAACATTTCCCATTTTGTTAATGTATATACATTATGTTTATTAAATGCTTATTGTATTTGTTAGGGCACTATGTTCCAGAGCTTGCAGAACAAATTTTTGACAATAAGAATGGTCCAAAGGATGACTATATAGACCTCAAAGGTTTTATGGTGAGTGCTGTCTGTACTTACAGTTTTTATTTTGGGTAATTAGCTTCTCATTTTTAATGTATAAAATTTTATTGCTAAGAGCATCCCTGATAGAATCTTTACCTATATACTATATGAAAAATCTAGAAATCCCCTAGATGTTGATTTGTGATTATGTATCAATTTTAAGCAGTATATAACAATCCCAATCAAACAATCAAGACAAAACGACACAACAATTTTACGTGGACAAACCACAATTGGACACCTCCAATTGTGATAAAAAAAAAACTACGGGCAACTGCCACAAAATAATCCACTAAGAAGATATAAAGGAATTACATAGGTATACTCTCAATTACCTAGTGAATCCACGCCCGAATTGAACCAACCCCTATGTGCCTCTTCCAACCCCGTCTTCATCTCGGAATTGTCTTGACGATGAGCCACTCTAGAATCCACCAAAGCTTCAGGCTCGAATTCTTTAGAATCCACCGAAGAACAACTCTCTCTTTTGTGAACAAACAAATAATCCTTTGATGTATACTCTTTAAACCATGAGTTGAATACTCAATCAAAACATCAAAGAAAACTAGCAAAATATCCCCAGATATAAACCTTAATATCCAAAAAGAAGATCTGGAGAAGTAAGTCAAGTTTTGGGAGAAAACCAACTACTTATAGAAATCCAAAGTAATCCTATTTTTGGAAGAAAACCAATTCCTTATAGAAATCCGGATTTTGAAGCTCGCTCGAGCGAAGCTTCTCTCGCTCAAGCGAGAACCTTAACTCGCATGATTTCCACTAGTGCCTTCGCTCGAGCCACGAACCCTTCGCTCGAGCGAACAATGAGCTCTTTCAGGTTTTTGTATAGACGCAATCCTTCACTCGAGCGAGGACTTCTTCGCTCGAGCGAGCAAGGGCGGAAAGCCAACTTTGAATGCAATTTAACATCACAAACTTCTCTGCAAGGCTTGATTCGGGTTGTATTCGCATCTAATAAACTCATAGCCTCACTAAAATAAAAGTGCGAAAACAAATACAACTGAAAAGAGTTTTGTCAAACGGGATTGCCAAGAATAAAAACCTAACAATCTCCCCCTTTGGCAATGCCGTGACAAAGCACACCTAACAAATAAAATCCGAAACACCCCAACCCATTACAGCCAACAAAATCAAACTTCTTTCTAATGGTCAAGATCTACAAAACAACTATTAAAGCCACAACGGTCAAGATCTGCAAAACAACTATTAATGCCACAATCTCCAAAACAACGATTAGTCCCACAAGAGTAAAAAAAACAATAACCATATGACTAGATTATCTTGAAGCATGAGATAAAAAAATGAATAGATGGAAATTGGAGATTTAAAGAACATGTAGCATGAAAACATGAACAACAATAACCATATGACTAGATTATCTTGAAGCATGAGATAAAAAAATGAATAGATGGAAATTGGAGATTTAAAGAACATGTAGCATGAAAACATGAACAACAATTTTAACAATCTCCCCCTTTTTGTCATGAATTGACAAAGGAAGCTCAATCAACTAAAGCAAGATCAAAAACCACACAAGCAATGATATGATGATGTAAATATCAGGAGCATACAAGAAGGAAATAATAAGCAAACAGTGCATAGTAACATGCAAAACAACTAAAGCCAATCTCCCTTACCAAACAAATCAAAGTGATCATGCTAACAAACTCTTGTAATGATAAACCAAACTCCCCCTCACTAACAACAGCCACAAACACTGAAAACACTAAACAAGAAAAACAAAATATAATATGGTGGAGCAAACAAGGAATTTCATATTTGTACCTTGAAACACACAAGATTATCCAAGAAGCATAATTACTTGAAAACACAATGTGCACAGCCTCTAGAAGATTCCTCATAAAAGAAAGTAATGCATTATGTGAAAACCATAGATCCCATGATAAAAGTGTGTGTAAGACTCTTGGAGTTCGACAAACACTAGATTCAAATCCTAGCAGTGATATGAAAGCTGGACCTCTGACAAGAGAATCTAAGCACAACTAAGGAAAGTCAAACCACTAGGAATCAAGGGGTATTTGGTGAGTAAAGGCGGAGGCTCCCCCTCAATCAATGAATCTTTTCTTTTTTTTCTTTCTTTCTTTTGCACATTTTTTCTTTTTCTTTTTCTTTTTCTTTTTCTTTTGCACACTCATTGGCGGCTGACACGCTCAAGAGTATGGAAACCAAACCAGAGAAGCATGGATATAATAAGGATAGCCTGGTTGGTGACTCTGAGGTAGCCTTTCCCTCATGCTTGGACTACAAAGAACAGAGGGGAAAGCCATGGAGATGCAAAAAGATGGAAAATGGTTAAGAGACTCAACATCACCCATGATATGCTAGTATGGGTCAATTCCTCGAGAAAAGCAAAAGATACAATGCCAGAAGTCTATAAAAAAAATAATCACTAAGGCGGAAGACTCCGATATTTGCTAATCCAAGAGTGTGTACAGAATGAGACATACTAATCAAAAAACACATACTCCAAAATGAGTAATGACCACAGAAAGCACACACATATTAACATGTAATGGATATTCTTATCAATTCCAATATGCACCAAGGACCACTCAAAAAATTTTAAGCTTGCAAAGCCATACTAAGAAAATCTTTTGGTTTTTTTGTTTTTTTTTTTTTTTCTTTACCCAAAGCAAGACAAAAAACGAACATGCACACATTTTTTTTTCTCTTTAAAAAAAAAAACAAAGCACACAGAAACCCAAAAACTAAAACAAATAAACAAATTAACACAAGTCAAGTTTTCTCACTCAAACCGCTTTAGTATAAACAAAGTTGTGAGCATTGCGGCTCTTTGGTGGTGTCTTGACGTTGTGGTTCTCTTTGCTTTCAATGGGAACCCGTCTCGACTTAGTTTCCAACTTCCTATTTCTAAGTCTAGGCAAATACACTCTCCCATGCAACTATAACAATAAGGGCAAATATGACCATGCATACCACAATGATGACAAATAAAAACAGGGTTGTACCTTCTTTTCTTTTACCTTACCAACTCTAGGAAGTTTGAGAAGTCCATCCTTATGTTGAATTTTTTGTTCTCCCTTTCCTTGAGTTCTTGTATCATGAGATGTAGATGCACTCTGTTTTTGTTCTTTGTTATCACCAAAGCCAATGCCACTCTTGTCACAACACATTTGTTGAGACCCAATGATATCCTCCAAAGTCTTTGATCCTTTGTTCCAAAGACCAATGGTAGCCATAGCACACTTAAGCTCTTCCTTTTTCTTGATCATTAGTTCTTCCAAGGCAACTTGAGACATCTCGAGATATTCAATCTTTTCTTCATACATTACATAGATTTGCTGTAGCTCATTCCTCTCTGTCTCACTAGTCAAGAGCTTTGCACAAAGAGCTTATCGATCATTAGAAATCTTAAGGGCATTATTCTTAGCCTCGGAAATCTCTTTCTTTAATTTGACATTCTCACTTTCACATGTTTTGAGTTTCGTAGTGAGTTTGTCATTCAATTTGGATAAGTTAAGAGATTCCTTATACAACTTTTCATATGCTTGCTGAAGTTCTTCATCTTCACTCCCCGAGGATTCATCATCAGTGGCATTCTCAATCAAGCTCTTCGAATACTCTATTGGTCCATCAGTTTCAGAAGCTGCCATGAAGGCAAGGAATTGTTTATGTCCCTCTTCGCCTTGATCTTCGTTGTCACTTTCATCTTCATCAGATTCTGATTCATCATCCCAAGTGATAGCGAGGGCTTTCTTCTTCTTCAAACGAGTGGGGCATTCTGAAGCAAAGTGGCCAAATCCTTGGCATTCATAGCATTGGACTTTTTCAGAGTTCCCTTGTATCTTTCCTTTCTCCTTCTTGGCTATAGAATTAATTTTGAGTTTATCTTTGCCTTTAGATTTATGAGTATGAGTAGATTCCAAAATATTAGGATTCTTTTTCAAAAAAGATTTTTTAAATTGTTTAACAAAAGCAGTCATAATCTTGGAATCTATCTCACAATCCTCATCAGAATCCTCTCCAACTCTATGAGCACTACTAAAAGCAATAGCATCTTTTTGTTTCTTTTTAAAATTCCTATGTGCCTCATAAGTTTGGAGATTTGCAACCAAGTGATCCAGCTTGAGGTTGTCAACATCTTGAGCCTCCTCAATAGCTGTAACTTTTGGTTGGAACCGATCGGGCAAAGATCTCAAAATTTTTCCCACAACTTTGGATTCTGGTATTTTTTTCACCTAAATTGAAGCTGGAATTTACAATGTCACTCAACTTTGCATAAAATTCATCAAAGGTCTCACTATCTTTCATTGAAAGGTTTTTGAAACTAGACGTGAGCCTTTGAAGTTTTGAGCGTTTAACCGAAGGAGTGCCCTCATGAATAGTTTGTAAGATATCCCAAGCCTCTTTTACGACTTCACAATTGCAAATACGACTAAACTCTTCAGGTGTGACAGCGCAAAAAAGAGAATTGATAGCTTTACTATTCCAGCTACTATTTTGGTAATCAATTATCTCCCACTTATCAATTGGTTCGGGGAAAGTTACTCCATCAACGGTAATCGTTGGTTCAGTCCACCCATACATGACAGATTGCCAAACTTTTTCATCAATACATTTTAAAAACGATCTCATCCGAGCTTTCCAAAAAGAATAATTGGATCCGTCAAGTAGGGGTGGTCGAACCATAGAATTTCCCTCACGAATTGTATCCATTATCACAAATCAAACAAGATCTCGCTCTAATAGATTTTTTATAAAAAAAAAAAAAAAAAAAAGAACGACCTGCTCTGATACCAATTGAAATATCTAGAAATCCCCTAGATGTTGATTTGTGATTATGTATCAATTTTAAGCAGTATATAACAATCCCAATCAAACAATCAAGACAAAACGACACAACGATTTTACGTAGAAAAACCACAATTGGACACCTCCAATTGTGATAAAAAAAACCACGGGCAACTGCTACAAAACAATCCACTAAGAAGATATAAAGGAATTACACAGGTATACTCTCAATTACCTAGCGAATCCACACCCGAATTGAACCAACCCCTATGTGCCTCTTCCAACCCCGTCTTCACCTCAGAATTGTCTTGACGATGAGCCACTCTAGAATCCACCAAAGCTTCAGGCTTGAATTCTTCAGAATCCACCAAAGAACAACTCTCTCTTTTGTGTAGAACAAACAAATAATCCTTTCATGTATACCCTTTAAACCATGAGTTGAATACTCAATCAAAACATCAAAGAAAACTAGCAAAATATCCCCAGATATAAACCTTAATATCCAAAAAGAAGATCTGGAGAAGTAAGTCAAGTTTTGGGAGAAAACCAACTACTTATAGAAATCCAAAGTTATAGCGATTCTGGTTTTCCCTTTCTGTATTTATTGTATTCCGGACTTTGGTTCCGTGGTGTTGGTGGTTGTAAACCTTGTTGTCATCCTTTAATTCCACTTATTTGAGTTTTAGGATGTGTTGGGCATGTTTCGAACAAGTAGGTTGAGTTTTGGCCTCAAATGTTGTTGCCTAGGTTTTTGGTGTTACGCTCGAGCTGGTCATTCTGCCCTCGAGCGGAGTTTGGTTTTTGGTTGTCCGCTCGAGCGGGCATTCTTGCGCTCGAGCGGGGTTTACACACTCCCAGTATTTCGTGCCTCTGTAAAACTTCTGCAGGTGTGTTTTCTACGCTCGAACGGGTAGCGCTCAAGCGGGACTTTTGGTGCTCAAGCGGGTAGTTCTTTTTCTGAAAAGTTCTGGGAGATGAAAATCTACGCTCGAGTGGACTGGTCTTTCGCGCTCGAGCGAGTGTGTTTTTCTCTTTATGTCTTGGCGCTCGAGCGGGAATTCTTGCGCTCGAGCGGACCCAGTTTTTTGTTCTTGACGCTCGAGCGTCCTATTCTCCGCTCGAGCGAAGAGAGTCGTATATCAGTTGACAGTTAGGCTATTTTAAATCACTTTTTACTTTCCATTCTCTCTCTTACTTTTCGAAAACAGCCATTGGAGAGCTTCTCTCTCTAAAAACTTACCTTCTCTTTAGGTATTGATCTAGTATGAGTGATCTTTCACCCTTTGGCCTTTATAAAAAGTGTGTTGATCGTCGAGGGCTTCGTTTTGATCCAAAAAGTTTGGAGTTTGGAGCACTTTGAGTTTGGTCTTCTTCTTCCTTTGAGCTCCGAATTTGAGGTAGGGATTCCTACTCATCCTTATGGGTTTTGACCTAGATATTGAACATGTTGTTTAAATGGTTTGATTTTGGGACTTAGGGTTTCAAAAGGTAGAAAAGGGGGTTTGTTATTGTTTCTCATTAATATCTATTTTGGGTCTCAAAATGATGATATTGTTGTTGGTTGTTGATATTTGAACCTTTGGGTTGATATTAAGAGATGGGGAAGAAAGCCCTAAATTGTGCATAAATTAATTGGTGTAATTAATTTGGGAAAGTTATGGTTTCGTGAAATTGAGTTGAATATAATGAAATTGCCTCAGTATGAGATGAGATAGTGGAGTTGGATTTATAAATCATTCACTTTTGAAAATGCGGATAATTTATCTGTTAAGGCTTTTATTATCTGTTTAGAAATAATTGCTTTGGGCTACAGGTGGAGGGTAGTTTTGATTGTTGTAGACAATGCATGATGATTAGGCAAACTAAACCTGATCAATTGAATGTGTCATAGAATATGACGGTTGAAATAATACATTAACTTTATGTATTGATTGAATGTATATATGATCTATGTTTATATACATTGTGTTGTACGAGAGGAGATAGGGGATGTACTCCACGGTTTAGGGGAAGATAGGGGATGGACCTCTAAACCGGGTAATGTTTGGGAGGAGATAGGGGATGGACTCCGTAGATACAGCTTATATGCTTGTCTATTGAAATGTTGATACAGCTCATATGCTTATCAATTGAAGTGTTGATACAGCTCATATGTTTATCTGTTGCAGCGTGGATACAGCTCATATGCTTATCTGTTGAAGTGTTGATACAGCTAGTATGCTTATCTATTGTGAAGTAGGAAATGTTTAATATGAGTTACTGCCTCATTTAAATTGTTTGGGACATTATATGTATTTGAGTTAGCACTCTTCTTGGGAGGCTAGAATAGACAGGCTGTGTTGTTATTGTGTTTTCTTTTGATGTATTACATGTAAATTCAAGCCAAGGGCTTAATATGTATTTGAGTTAGCACTCTTCTTTTTGTAACCAAGTGTTGACTTGGAAAGCTGTAAGCCCGTAGGGCATTTGCTTTTGTTGTTAACATGTAATACTTTTGTAAGAACTACTCTGATGAATAGAAAGATGTTTATTTCTCTTATATCTTTACATGTTTAAAATGATGGGTTTTATGTATTATTTTGAGGGCGTGAGAACTTGGTATCAGAGCGTACCGGGTTAGAATACTTTGGGTACGTGGGAAGTGATTAGTATCACAATGGGTTTGTCTCGCTTGTTAGAGACTTACGTGTAATGTTATGTGCTTATGTGATAACATGCTTATGTGACTACTTGGGTATGGGATTTAGTTTCTATGATGTTGATTGGATCCTTGGGTTTCTGTGAGTCTTGTTGGAAAAGCACTTGATCAATGCTGTTTCTAACCGAAACTCTAGTAATGCCTCGGGACTATCACTATCCAGAAATGAAATTTGTAAGTGCTTATGTGTTTATGTGCTTACGTGGAGTGAATTACAGTTGTCCATGCATTAGAATGCGAGTGTTATAGCTTCGGCACATTTGTGAATGTGCTAACGTTCTTCGTTACCTTTATTAGGATGTCAGGACAAGGGCGGGGGGGTAGCTGTGGTAGGCGTGGTAGGCAGGAGATGCCTTTACCGGATGATATTCCGGCACAGCAGGAGGGGGTTGGCCAGGCCAATGTGGCCGAGCCAGCAAGTCAGCAGGCTATGGGCGCCTTAGCCCGTGGGATAGTCGATGCTTTGAGGGAGTCTGTGGGAATTCTCAGGGCTGAGAATCCAATTCAGGCCCAGGTTGTTGATGCAAGGCCTTCTTTCTTGAAGAGGGAATTCTTCCGGTCTAATCCGGACGAGTTTGTTGGGGACCCGAAGGAGCCACTTAAGGCGGATGAGTGGTTAGAACAGATAACAAAGACGTTCAAGATGCTTGGCATCGAGGACGAAGCATTGAAAGTGACCTTGGCATCTTTCCAGCTTAAGGGGGATGCGGGTCAGTGGTGAAAGTACACGAAGGGTCGTATTGGTGGCACGTGGGAGGCTTTTGTGGATGCTTTCCAGGAGAAGTATTTATCTCCAGCTGTTAGGGAGAAGCTGAGGGACCAGTTTTGTCAGCTTAGGCAGATGGGTTTATCAGTGGCCGAGTTTGAGGCTGCTTTTACTAGCTTGTCCAGGCTTGCACCTGAACTTGTGGCGTCCGAGGAACGTCGTTGCCTCGAGTTTGAGAAGAAGATGAGGCGTGGACTCAAGATGAGAGTTGGGGGTTCGATGACCCGGATTGTGGGCGTTTGGCTGATGCTGCAGCCTATATGGAGATTATGATGCAGGAGGAGGAGGGGCAGAGAGGCTCCAAAAAGAGCCAGGATGGCCAGGGTGATGGCAGGAGACAGAGGGGTTCTAACCCTCAGCAATCTCAGGGTAGTGTTGCTAGATCGACCTTTCCAGTGCCGAGTGCAGGCTCGAGGAGAGGCAATCAGGAAGATATCACCTGTTTCAAGTGTTGTTAGCTGGGCCACAAGTCTTCAGTTTGCCAGCAGAGGGGAGGAGGTCAGCAAGCTGCTTCTTCTTCGGCTTGACCTCAGGGCCAGAGTCAGGACAGAGGCCAGCCCTTGTCTTGCTATCAGTGTGGTTAGCCTGGGCACTTGAAGAGGTTCTGCCCACAGTTGGGTGCCACATCAGGCGCGTCTGGTTCTAGGCAGACGCAGGGTTTTCAGCCAGCTCAGTCTGTGCAGGCCTCGAGGGCCAATCCGGGAGCTTCGTCATCCCAGTCTGTGCAGCAGTCTTTTGCTCCTAGAGGTGAGCAGGTGGATCAGGGACCTACCGGGCGTGTGTATGATGTTACCGCACAGGACCTAGTACCGGCTCCATCAGTTGTGAGAGGTACCTTTCTGTTTTGCAACTCGGTTTCTAGTGTGTTGATTGATATGGGTGCATCTCATTCCTTTGTGTCTGCTGTATTTGCATCTATTTTGGGGTTGGAGTTGGCACAATTAGCATCTCCTATATGTGTTGTATCACCTGTTGGGGGTGAGTTGATTTTGAAACAAGGATGTAGAGGTTGTGATATAGAGGTCGCCGATTGTCGGCTTCCGTTTCCTTTTGTAGTTATGCCCATGTCGAGATTTGATGTTATTTTGGGTATGGACTGGCTATCGTCATACCGGGCTATTATTGATTGCTACTGCCAGAGGGTCACAGTATGTACCTTGAGTGGGGAGTGTTTCCATTTTCTGGGGGATCGGGTTGGTAGTGTATTGCCACCAGTGTATGATCCGCGAGGGCGGAGTGAGCTTAGTAGTCTTCTTGCTAGCCTTTTGAGTAGTGAGTGTGATGAGACCCAGACTGTATTGCCGAGAGTGGTTTGTGAGTACTTGGACGTCTTTCCTGAGGACCTTATTAGTTTGCCACCTCACCGAGAGATAGAGTTCTCTATCGATTTAGTGCCCGGCACGGCACCGATTTCTATGGCACCTTATCATTTTGCCCCAGCCGAGTTGAGTGAGTTGAAGATTCAGCTCCAGGAATTGCTAGATAAGGGCTTCATTCGCCCTAGTGTTTCGCCGTGGGGAGCACCGGCCCTCTTTGCTAAGAAGAAAGATGATGCCTTGAGATTGTGTATCGATTACCGGAAGTTGAATCGGGCTACGGTCAAGAATAAGTACCCTATGCCCCGTATAGATGACCTGTTTGACCAGTTGAAGGGTTCCCGTTGTTTCTCTAAGATAGACTTGAGATCGGGTTACCACCAGTTGAGGGTCAGGGAGGAGGATATTCCTAAGACGGCATTCCGTACACGGTATGGCCATTATGAGTTTCTGGTGATGCCATTTGGGCTCACCAACGCACCGGCAGTCTTTATGGACTTGATGAACCGGATCTTCCAGGAATTCTTGGATCGTTTTGTAGTCGTTTTCGTGGACGATATTCTGATTTATTCACCTTCTGAGGAGGAGCACGAGGAATACTTGAGAGTGGTGCTTGAGTTGCTTAGAGCCCATAGGCTGTATGCCAAGTTTGGGAAATGCGAGTTCTGGCTAGTAGAAGTCAAGTTCTTAGGCTATGTGGTATCCGGGGAAGGGGTGTCTGTTGATACATCCAAGATTGAGGCAGTGCAAGATTGGGCACAGCCTAGGAGCATTTTTGAGATCCGCAGTTTTCTGGGATTAGCTGGGTATTACCGCCGGTTTGTGAAGGATTTCTCCAAGCTAGCTTCGCCTTTAACTAGATCGACGTGGAAAGGGGTCAAGTTTGTATGGAGTGAGACTTGTGAAAAGTCGTTCCAGGAGTTGAAGGTTAGATTGACCACCGCTATGGTCTTGATTATTCCGGAGAGAGGCTTGGGTTATGCCGTTTATTGTGATGCTTCACGAGAGGGTTTGGGTTGTGTGTTGATGCAAGAGGGGAAAGTGGTAGCCTATGGCTCACGTCAGTTGAAAATACACGAGAAGCATTACCCTACACCTGACCTAGAACTAGCAGCTGTGATTTTTGCCTTGAAGATTTGGAGGCACTACCTTTATGGTGAGAGGTTCGAGGTATTCTTGGACCATAAGAGTTTGAAGTACCTGTTTACACAGAGGGACTTGAATTTGAGGCAGAGAAGGTGGATAGAGTTCATTGAGGACTACGATTTTGAGTTGCACTATCACCCAAGAAAGGCCAATGTTGTGGCCGATGCCCTTAGCAGAAAATCCATTAGTGATGTAGCTTGTGTAGCCATCCGGGAGTGGGAGATGTTGGGGGCACTTGGCGAGTTCGATTTGCTTTTGGGCGAATCTGTCGAGGCTGCGGCCTTGTTTTCCGTTGTTGCGCAGCCTACACTTGTGAGTCGAGTGTTAGAGGCACAGCGAGGTGACCTTGAGGTAGAATCCCTCCGAGAGAAGATCTCCAGTGGGAAGGTTGAGAAGTGTTTGACGGTGTATCCTGACCTGAGTGTGAGATACCGAGACCGTTTGTTTGTGCCGGAGTCTTGCCGAGAGGAGGTACTTCGAGAGTTTCACCATTCACGCCTTGCGGTGCATCCGGGAGGCACTAAGATGTATCGAGATTTGGGTCGCCAGTTTTGGCGGCGGGGTATGAAGAAGGATGTGGCAGCTTTCGTGTCTAAGTGCCTTACTTGTCAGCAAGTAAAGGCCGAGCATCAGAGGCCAGCGGGTTTGCTGCAACCCTTGCCTATTGCCGAGTGGAAGTGGGAGCATGTCACTATGGACTTCGTTGTAGGTCTTCCGAGGACTCAGCGGGGTAGTGATGCTATTTGGGTGGTTGTAGATCGGTTGACTAAGTCGGCGCACTTTATCCTTATGCGCGTGAGAGATTCGGTAGATTTTCTGGCCGACTTGTATATTCGGGACATAGTGAGGTTGCACGGGGTCCCAGTGACGATCGTCTCAGATAAAGACCCTCGTTTTACTGCTAGATTGTGGCAGAGTTTGTAGAGTGCCTTGGGCACTAAGCTGACCTTTAGTACGGCTTATCATCCTCAAACTGACAGGTAGTCCGAGCGTACCATTCAGATCCTTGAGGATATGCTTCGAGGTTGTGTCCTTGATTTTAGTGGGACGTGGGAGAGGCACTTGCCCTTGGTGGAGTTTGCTTACAATAACAGCTTTCAGTCTAGTATCGGTATGGCACCGTTTAAGGCCTTGTATGGCCGACCTTGTAAGTCTCCAGTATGTTGGGCCAAGGTGGGTGATGCACCTTTGTTGGGCTCGGAGTTGGTTAGGGAGATGACGGAGAAGGTTGAGCTTATCCGTAGGAGGCTTGTTACAGCCCAGAGTCGCCAAAAGAGTTATGTCGACCGTAGGAGGAGGCCTTTGGCATTTGAGACGGGTGATCATGTTTTCTTGAAAATATCACCGAGGCGAGGTTTGATGAGGTTTGGGAGGAGTGAGAAGTTATCCCCTCGGTTTATCAGTCCCTTTGAGATCCTTGAGAGGATTGGGGAGGTTGCCTATCGTTTGGCTTTGCCACCGCAGTTGTCCGGGGTACATGACGTATTTCATGTTAGTATGCTTCGGAAGTATGAGCCGGATCCATCGCACGTGTTGGATTGGACCGACTTAGAGGTAGATGAGGATGCCTCGTATGAGGAGAGACCGGTTCGGGTCTTGGATAGGTGGGATCAAGTCTTGCGAGGCAAGACCATTCCCTTGGTAAAAGTTTTGTAGAAGCATCACGGAATGGAAGAAGCCACTTGGGAACGTGAGTTAGAGGTCCGTGAAAAATATCCGGACATGTTTGTTGATGTATAATCATGTATTGAAATTATGTAATATGATGAACTTTAAGAACATTGAATGTGTCTTAAGTTGTAAAACATTATGAACGTTTTGGTTCATGGAAATATATTTTCGAAACTTGCCTTAAAATGGAAGTTTAGTGTAACATTGCATATTGTAGAAATAGAAATATATCATGAGCTTTGAATATGATATAGAATTGTGTAATGTGGTATTGAAATTTGTGGAATTTTAGGGAATGCATATCTATAATGCATGTTGTGGGAAATGTTGTAAATTGCCTCTTGAAAAGAGATGAGATGATCGGTAATGGGTTGAGTTGTTGAATTTCGCTTGTAATAATGTTGGGAATTGAGAAAATCTTGTTTTTTTGAAAAACTTGTATTTAATTTCGGGGACGAAATTCTTTAAGGGGGGAAGGTTATAGTGATTCCGGTTTTCCCTTTCTGTATTTATTGTATTCCGGACTTTGGTTCCGTGGTCTTGGTGGTTGTATACCTTGTTGTCATCCTTTAATTCCACTTGTTTGAGTTTTAGGATGTGTTGGGTATGTTTCAAACATGTAGGTTGAGTTTTGGCCTGAAATGTTGTTGCCCAGGTTTTTGGTGTTACGCTCGAGCGGGTCATTCTGCGCTCGAGCGAAGTTTGGTTTTTGGTTGTCCGCTCGAGCAGGCATTCTTGCGCTCGAGCGGGGTTTACACACTCTCAGTATTTCATGCCTCTGCAAAACTTCTGCAGGTGTGTTTTCTACGCTCGAGCGGGACTTTTGGCGCTCGAGCGGGTAGTTCTTTTTCTGAAAAGTTCTGGGAGATGAAAATCTTCGCTTGAGCAGACTGGTCTTTCGCGCTCGAGCAAGTGTGTTTTGTCTTTGTGTCTTGGCGCTCGAGCAAGAATTATTGCGCTCGAGCGGACCCAGTTTTTTGTTCTTAACGCTCGAGCGTCCTATTCTCCGCTCGAGCGGGAGAGTCATATATCAGTTGACAGTTAGGCTATTTTAAATCACTTTTTACTTTCCATTCTCTCTCTTACTTTTCGAAAACAGCCATTGGAGAGCTTCTCTCTCTAAAAACTTACCTTCTCTCTAGGTATTGATCTAGTATGAGTGATCCTTCACCCTTTGGCCTTTATAAAAAGTGTGTTGATCGTCGAGGGCTTCGTTTTGATCCAAAAAGTTTGGAGCTTGGAGTACTTTGAGTTTGGTCTTCTTCTTCCTTTGAGCTCCAAATTTGAGGTAGGGATTCCTACTCATCCTTATGGGTTTTGACCTAGATATTGAGCATGTTGTTTAAATGGTTTGATTTTGGGACTTAGGGTTTCAAAAGGTAGAAAAGGGGGTTTGTTATTGTTTCTCATTAATATCTATTTTGGGTCTCAAAATGATGATATTGTTGTTGGTTGTTGATATTTGAACCTTTGGGTTGATATTAAGAGATGGGGAAGAAAGCCCTAAATTGTGCATAAATTAATTGGTGTAATTAATTTGGGAAAGTTATGATTTCGTGAAATTGAGTTGAATATAATGAAATTGCCTCATTATGAGATGAGATAGTGGAGTTGGATTTATAAATCATTCACTTTTGAAAATGCGGATAATTTATCTGTTAAGGCTTTTATTATCTGTTTAGAAATAATTGCTTTGGGCTACAGGTGGAGGGTAGTTTTGATTGTTGTAGACAATGCATGATGATTAGGCAAACTAAACCTGATCAATTGAATGTGTCATAGAATATGACGGTTGAAACAATACATTAACTTTATGTATTGATTGAATGTATATATGATCTATGTTTATATACATTGTGTTGTACGAGAGGAGATAGGGGATGTACTCCACGGTTTAGGGGAAGATAGGGGATGGACCTCTAAACCGGGTAATGTTTGAGAGGAGATAGGGTATGGACTCCGTAGATACAGCTTATATGCTTGTCTATTGAAATGTTGATACAGCTCATATGCTTATCAATTGAAGTGTTGATACAGCTCATATGCTTATCTGTTGCAGTGTGGATACAGCTCATATGCTTATCTGTTGAAGTGTTGATACAGCTACTATTTTTATCTATTGTGAAGTAGGAAATATTTAATATGAGTTACTGTCTCATTTAAATTGTTTGGCCAGGTTCTGAGCCATGGTTATGAATTGTGAATTGGATAAGAAATGAAAAATGAAATGAAACATGGACACATTTGTCATGTAATGGAAATGGTCTGTGAATTGATTTATGTGAGTCAAACATTTATCAATTTCTAATGTGTTAGTTACTGCTCATATTATGTTTAGCATATCTCCACTGGGCGTTGGCTCACCCTATATGGGACATTATTTTCAGATACAGGTAGCATGCCACCTCCAAGGACATAGCTTGGGAGACTAGAGGCAGACAGACTGTGTTGTTATTTTATTTTCTTTTGATGTATTACATGTAAATTCAAGCCAAGGGCTTAATATGTATTTGAGTTAGCACTCTTCTTTTTGTAACTAAGTGTTGACTTGGAAAGCTGTAAGCCCATAGGGCATTTGCTTTTGTTGTTAACATGTAATACTTTTGTAAGAACTACTCTGATGAATAGAAAGATGTTTATTTCTCTTACATCTTTGCATGTTTAAAATCATGGGTTTTATGTATTATTTTGAGGGTGTGACAAAAGTAATCCTAGTTTTGAAAGCAAACCAATTCCTTATAGAAATCTGGATTTTGAAGCCCGCTCGAGCAAAGCTTCTCTCGCTCGAGCGAGAATCTTAACTCGCGTGATTTCCACTAGTGCCTTCGCTCGAGCCACGAACCCTTTGCTCGAGCGAACAATGAGCTCTTTCAGGTTTTTGTATAGACGCAATCCTTCGCTCGAGCGAGGACTTCTTCGCTCGAGCGAGCAAGGGCGGACAGCCAACTTTGAATGCAATTTTGCATTTTGCTTCGGGCGCAAGCTAACCGGGCAGCTCGACCCCCGTCATAATCAGCGAAGTGGCAATCTTGAAAGCATTAACATCACAAATTTCTCTGCAAGGCTCGATTCGGGTTGGATTCGCATATAATAAACTCATAGCCTCACTGAAATAAAAGTGCGAAAACAAATACAACTTAAAGAGTTTTGTCAAACGGGATTGCCAAGAATAAAAACCTAACACTATAAGTTGTGTTTAGATTATAAATTTAGATAGGGATTTAGGTAGAAAAAAAGTAAAAATTTGTGAAATATAATTATATTTTATTTACATTTCACTCATTTTTTCTTTTCTCTTTACTTTATAAATCTCTATCTAAATTTGTGAACCAAACTCAGTCTTAATATAAGTCGTAAATAGAATTAGAAAAGTAACTTCTTTGATTTTCGATGACTGTATTAAAATGTTATTAGTTGTGTGAGTAATTATTGTTAATTGTGAAAAGCATAGTAGCTTATCGTGGTAGAAGAGAGTAAGGATGAGATACATACTAAAAACACATTATAAACACACTAGTATTGAAATATGTATTCATTCTCTAAATTAATAAGCACTTAACATATAAATTTATTTTTATTTTTTTCATTAACAAACTAATAACATTAAGAACACAAACTAGATCACAAAATAATTCACAAAAAGTATAATGAAAGATTGGGATCAAATTCAATTCAGAATATAAATCTCAACTACATACCATTGCAATTTTAGTGATCAATTTTGTGTTTTAATTGTGTATTCTCAATATTATTGTTAACAAACACTTTAACACACAAGTTTAGTTAGTAGATATTCTAACATGCTTTGCGTGCACATGAACTTCAATACAGATAGAGAATGCATTATTAGATGATGAAACAGATCAACAGGGATGATCGATTATGCGTGGGACCACGCTATAATATTAAATCGTCTATATGCAGATGTAAAATGAAAATGCAACTTCAGTGATCCAAATATGTCCAGTGATTGCAATGATGCCCTCAATAAGCACTTTGATGTTTACAAGATCATTGACATGTACAGCTTGTATTCCCCAACTTGTGTCAATAGTACTTCTAGCACCACTAGAAAACTTCCCATGATCCAAGGCATTGCTCCTCAATTATTTTCCAAAATTGTTAGTCCCTCTCTATTTTCTATATCAACATTGATCCGCACAGATGATGAACTGATATGTCACGAAATGTTTGTAATTATAAATGTGAGCACACATAATGAACATTTTGCAAAATATCGGTGCAATTTGTGTGCGTAATATTCTTAGTTTTACATTTTTGGTAGCTTATTTAGAATCCTTGCATGGGAGACCAACGACAACATGCAATTCATAATATAGGGTAGTTTTGTCTATTCATAACTAACTAGATTTGAACTATATTTAAGTGAAAAAAAAAAAAAAAAAAAAAGGAAAAAGAAAAGATGATGAAGTGTCATAGTTTTAGTGCCTCTTTCTTTCTTATTATTTCAGTTCATTTTGTAAGACCCTCAATAAATGCCGTCTATAAAAAAAAATTAGATCGATATGATAATTATAATATTTTTATTTTATCACATTTATTTCTGAAAAAATGAATGACAATAGACTATCCATTTTTTAAGAGACAAACAAAATAAAATAAAAATGTTACAATTATCAAATTGATTTAATTTTTTTTAAATAATATACATTAAGAACTTAAATCATTAAAATAGGACCTTTGGTGAATTTCATTGGTCCCTCATTTAAAGGAGTTGCCTTATCCAGTGCATGAATTAGTAGTGTTTGAGCCAAGTTAGGCATTGTCAGGCAGGGGTGGTTGAATTGAAGGTTGACTGGAGGTGGGGAATTTTGCTGCTGCTAGGGTGTCTTTTTGCTGTGGATGGGCTATTGCTTTCTTTGTTCTTTCTCTTTTCTTTGCGTTGGTTTCTCACTAATTTGGGTAGGTGTTATTGTATGATTGGATGTATTTTTTTATACCGACTTAGTTGGGATTGTTGAGCTTGCTATGATGATTTTTGGACCTTTCCCTCCCCCTCTATTGATGTAATACCTTTGTAATTTTTGACTATTCATCAATAAAAGTTCCTTCTTGTTAATTAAAAAAAAATAACAATTTTTCTTTTAATTTGATTTTTTATTTTTTTATTTTTTTTTTTTTTTTTGCTAACCACTAGACAAAAATATGAAAAACGCTGGCTGGTTATTAGTCAAACCAGGAGCATCTTGGATTATTTTGGATATGCACTACTATGAAAGAAAGAATTGAAAGTTTTCAACAATTAATCAGTAACTCAAATTATTTTCGTTATTTATTTATATATTTATTTGTTTTTAATTGCAGGAGGGGTGGCACCAGAAACCAGTTGGGTATGACCCTTGCCTGTCAGACTACACTGAGGCATACTTGAATAGGGCAGATGTTCAACATGCTCTCCATGCCAATTTCACAAAAAATTCCCCATCCATGGATCCACTTACATCTCTACATATTATTACTCAAAAACTTTATAACAATATTATATAATGTTTTAACTTACAAGTCTAGAACATATAATCACAAAAAATTAAGTATAATGATAAAATAATTGATAAAATAATTCTTCAATTATTTTATGTGTATAATCAAAATCAATAGTGACTAAAAAATTTTCAGATACTAGATCAAATGTCAATTGAGAGTTTCAGTCTAAGGACTTTAGACAACTAAGGTCTTTGCAAGAAAGTTTTTAGATGAGTCTTAAGCGTAGGGATAACTTGCCTATAATTTAAGCTGCCTCTTATTAGAATTATTTTCTATGATTGATTTTTTATGTCTAAACTCATTGTTTTATTTACACTCCATTTGTTTTGGTGGACGGAAAACTTTTTTTCAAAAGAAAATTTTCTTTAAAAATTTTTTTTGCTCATAGTCATAACTTTGAAACTAATATACTAATAATTATTTTAGTAGTGATAACTTAAGTCTTGTAAAAAAAAAAAAAAATTTACTTTGTTTTCCGTGATATTAGATGTCAAAAAAATGTAGAAGAAAGGTTTTTTTATTAGAAACTAAAAGAGTTGAGAACAAGTGCATGTACATGATGGTTAAACCTCTACTAATAAGGATTGAGCTCATTATGGCTTGTTTGTTTGGTTCCAGTGATAATATAACATTTTGGAGTGATGCACCATTCTCCATACTTCCCATCATCAAAAAGCTAATTGCTGGAGGCCTCTGCGTCTGGGTTTACAGGTAATTTAATTTATTTTTATTTTTTATTTTTGTAATTAAAAAGTTCAATCTTCATCATATAAATATATATCTATATATATAAAATAAAACGGGAGGTTTTTTTTATATCTTCAACATATTTTTGTTCTATTAAGACTTTGGATAGCTCAGATTTGTTCAAACTATAAAATAATGGTTGAGATGTATTTTTAAAAAAATGTCCTACCAGTACATTTTTTACTTTCTCGATTCTCTCTCTTACTTTTTCATTTTCTTACCCATCCTCCTATGATCTCATGAATAATCCCATGAATGATCTCACCTTCCTCCCTCTTTTCTTTTTCTTTTTTCTTTTTTTTTATTTTTTTTATTTTCTCTCCTTTTTTTATTTTTCTCCCCATTTGTTTATTTTTTTTCTTTTTATTCACTTATTTTTATTTATATAGTGCCTTTAGATACGGATATACACTAATATATATATTCTGAAATTGATTAATCATTGTAATAAAATTTCTAAATCATTTAATTTTAATTTTCTTGAAACTTAATTGTAGTGTGGAGACACCGATGGAAGAATTCCGGTGACGGCGACGAGATATACGTTGAGAAAGCTTGGTTTGAACACCATTGAAGAATGGGCTCCTTGGTACACTAACAATCAACAGGTATTTCTTTCTTTCTTGCTACGAATAAGGAAGACTTTTCTACAATTTAAATTTATGTTTACCATTATTATTTCTGGTCCAAATTTATACTGAATGGAGTTTTCGAATTCGTGGAGCTCACCATTGAGCCCCACCTTGATGATTGGATTGATTAAATTTATTGATAAAAATTTCAAATTCTTGCTATAATCTTAACTATATTATTTAATTATATTTGTTTTTATAAAATAAAATAAAAAAATAGATATAATTTTGAAACTAAAAATCGTCTTTTTTTTATAAAAAAGAAAAAGAAAAAGACATGATAAAAATATATGGTTGTAATTATCAGATTATTATAATTTTTTTTACTAACTCTAATTATCAGATCAACTTGATTATCGTTAAAATTTACATACATAAATAAAATAAATCAATAAATAAATCAGATCATCAAAGTGGGACATCCCACAAGCCCAAGCAACTCTATCCAATTCACAATATGAGTGATGATTCACAGCTCTAGTGAGACTCTAAACCCAACTCAAGTGACATGAAAAAATAAATAAGAAAAATCACCATCACTGTGGGGGCCAAACAATTAGAGCTCCTATCTTAGAACTCTCAAACATTTTTGTTCACAATATGGACAACATATATCATTCCATTCGTTATATTTGTTTTTTGTTCTTTTTTTTTCTTTGTCTTATTTTTTTTTTTTTAAATTTACCTGTAAATCCCATCTCTTGGAATGGTGATCCATTTATTATTAAGAATTCTTTTATAGACCGATTAGTTTAATTGATTTTAGAAAGTTAGACTTAATATATTAGTTGAAAATTGGGTTTGCGGTTATACCCTTATTTCTATTTTTTTTTTCCTCTTTTTTTTATTTATTATTATATTAAAAAAGTAAGATACACAATTTATGGGAATCAAATTCATGGAGCTCACCATTGAGCCCCACCTTGATGATTGGATTGATTAAATTTATTGGTAAAAATTTCAAATTCTTGCTATAATCTTAACTATATTATTTAATTATATTTGTTTTTATAAGGGAAAATTATACTAACAGTCCTTATAGTTTAGGACTCGTGTCACTTTGGTGCCTAACTTTTCAATTGTGACACATTTGACCTTAAATTTTGAATCTTGTTCCAAATAAGGACAATTAAAGATACCATTGTTTAATTTCAAGGATAAAATCGTCAATTTAATAAAATATAAACTAATTTGACAAAAATAAATTTCAAAAAAATATTTTTAATTTTTTAAAAATTATTTTTATCCACCAATGATAAAATTATGTAAAATTGATAAAAATTAATAAAAATTACACGATTAATTTTTAAAAATTAATTTTACATGATCATCATCCAAACACATAATAAAAATTAATTTGGTAAAAAAAATAAATAAATGTCTAAAAGATTTATCAATTTTACATAATTTTATTTTTAATAGGTAGAAATAATTTTTAAAAATTTAAAAATATTTGTTTGACATTTATTTTTGTCAAATTAGTTTATATTTTATCAAATTGACGATTTTACCCTTGAAAAATCTAATGATATCTTCAATTGTTCTTATTTGACACAAGATTCAAAATTCATGTTCAAATATGTCACAATTGAAAAGTCAGGGACTAAAGTGATACAAGCCCCAAACTATAGAGACTATTAGTGTGATTCACCATTTTTATAAACAAAATAGACTGATATAATTTTGAAACCAAATCGTCTTTTTGATTTTTAAAAGACATGATAAAAATATGTGATTATATTTATCGGATTATTATAATTTTTTTTATTGACTCTAATTATCGGACCAACTTGATTTTCATTAAAATTTACATACATAAATAAAATAAATAAATAAATCAGATCATCAAAGTGGACATCCCACAAACCCAAGCTACTCTATCCAATTCACAATATGAGTGACGATTCAAAGCTCTAGAGCTGATACTCTAAACCCAGCTCTAGTGACGTGGAAAAAAAATAAAAATAAGCATAAACATCACCATCACTGTGAAGCCCACAACAATTAGAGCTTCCAAATATTTTTGTTCACAATATGGAAAGCAGATATCATTCCATTCGTTATATATATATTTTTCTTTGTCTTATTTTTTAAAAAATTTTACCTATAAATCTCATCTTTTGGAATGGTGATCCGTTTATTCTTAAGAATTCTTTTATAGACCAATTAATCTCATTGATTTTGGAAAGTTAAACTTAATAAATTACTTGAAAATTGGGTTTGCGATTATACCTTTATTTCTATTATGTTTTCTCTCTCTCTCTCTCTCTCTCTCTCTCTCTCTCTTTTAATGTTGGAAAAGTATGATACACAACTTATGGGAATCAAATTTGTGATGAATTTTTATATGAGAATTTTTTTTGTTTGGAATGACTTAAAAGGTGAGATTCTTCAAACATTGCAACAATGTTTTAAAAACTGGACTAACGAGCGAACCAAAAAAAGAGTTGAGAAGACGGGTCACTGGTTTAACTATCGTGTTGAATCGGAATCGAACCGTGATGTCATAATTATATTATGAATGTTTTTATAATTTAAAAATAAATAAAATACATTCATTTAAAATATTTTTATAATTTAATATATATATTCATCAAACATATATGTTTATATATATTTTTATATTAATATTGTTTGTAAAAATATTAATTATACATGTATTTGAGGGAAACTAGTTTGAATACAATAAATATTATATATTTCCTATATATTAACAAGCAACTATGGTAGCAGAATAGAAATTCTTACTTTTTGGAGCTTGAGGTGTTGGGTTCAAGTCTGTTTAGCGTCAACTTTTTCAATATTGGACCAAACATACCAAACTGGTCTGCTTTGCTTCAGCCCAGGCCGGTTCATTTGGTTTAGCGATTTAACTGCAGTTCACACCAATTTAGCTTAAAATAACCAGTTTTCAAGAGAGAACGGGCTAGAGGGTATATTCAGACTGGACTATAGATCGGTCGAATTGGCCGATCTGGTTCAATTTTCAAAACATTTCATTTCAAAATGAGTACAAAAATGACTTGAAATATGAGATTCTTCAAACATTTTAAAACGAGTACAAAAATTCTTTAGCAAGTTTTAGTATTTGTTGTGTGTGTTACATTAGAGTGTTACGTTATTGGAGTATTAGATTGGAGTGTTACGTTCTTATTTGTAATGTGAGATTTGTCCCAAAATGAGAGAAAATCTAAGCCCTCTATAGTACGGATTGCCCAAATATGTAATTTCACATTTAGAAAAATCCACTTTTATCCCTCAAAAATTAAATTCAAATGTATAAGGCCCCGTTTGTTTTGGGATGTAGAAGTAGGAATGGGATTAAGATAGATGTGGGGTCCATTTAATGCCCCGTTTGTTTGTAGATTTGAACAATGGATTGATAAGCCGAACGGCTTAGGATAGGCCTTGCTAACAGGTTTCATAGTCTACTCCACGACTTGGTATTGAAAATTAGTCCGTTGGTATTAGGAAGTGATTTTACTTGTTTATCCTCTTCTCTTCTCTCCCTCTCTGTGTTCTCTTATCATATATATATATATATATATACATATATATGCATATTTCATTTAGTTTTCTCATCAACCAAACAGAAGTGTAGACAAATTGCAAATTAGATCAGTAAAATTGAAGAGTGATACTTCAATCTTCGACTAAATCAGACAAAAGAGATACAAATCAAAAGACAACATGGGTGAACTCATAGAGGAGTGATGCTCCAATCGCCATTAACTCCGATCAGACAGAGGAGTGATGCTTCGATCGCCATTGACTCCGATCAGACAGCAGACTGATGCTCCGATCGCCATTAACTCTCTTTCTCTCTTTCTCTCTCTCTCTCAGCCTTACCTGGGTGAACTCACAGAGGCAACACGTTTTGATAATGCTTTGAATGGTCAAAACCATGGACTGGTTTTTTGAGAAACCATTGGTTGGTTTCTTTAATAATAATAATAATAATAAGAAATAGAAATAGATTGATTATATGATTTTAATTATAATAATAAAAATGGTTTCTTTAATAATAATAATAATAATAATAATAATAATAATAATAATAATAATAATAAATAGATTAATAGTTGAATTTTTTTATTATTTTTAATTATATGATTTTAATTATAATTTTTGAATAGTTTAATTGGGTAATGCATTTATTAGTTGTTATAAGCTTAAATTTAATACTAATACAACAAGGGTATTTTTCTAATTTTACATGATTAATTCCATTCATACCTCTCAAAACAAACATGAACTATTACTACTTCACTGGTTATCAAATAAACACATTTTTCTTAATCCCTTCACTAACAGTCTCCTCACTATTAATCCTCTCATTATGAATCCCCTCTATTCTACCTCTGAAAACAAACGGGGCCTAAGTGACTATCTTTTTGTATAATTTTCACTTTAATAGGATTTTTAGGTTCATTAAAAATAAATAAATAGAAGATTAAACAGTTCATAAGATTACATTTTGAAATTTATTGATATTTTATCCTATTTTTTTAGAATACCAATTTAAATTGTACTTAAAATTTTCACAAAATTTTTTTAAAAGAAAAAGAAAAAGAAATAAAGGATTGGAATTTTTGTTTCAGGTTGGTGGGTGGACAATTGAGTACGAAGGGCTCATGTTTGTGACGATCGGGGAGCTGGACATCAAGTTCCTTCTTTTAAACCCCTACAAGCCCTTCAACTAATTAGACATTTCTTGGCCAATAAAAAGTTGCCATCTGTTCCATTTTAAATATATTTGATTCGTCAATTGATTGTCTTTTAGTTTAGTTTACGCTCTCAATTGATTCTCTTTTGTACACGTGAAAAAAGAAAGCAATACATTACATAAATTTGAAGTCTAATCCAAGTAGTTTTTCCTCCTTTTCGTCTTTCTTATTTGTGTTATGTTGTCTTTGGTTGAACAATGAGAGGAATTTGTAGAGAGGAAGGCAAAAGGAAAGGAAACAAATAAAGGAATTCTTTTTTTTCTTTTTCTATAAATTCTTTAATTTTTTTTTTTTTTTTAATCTAAATACAACTGTAAAATTTTTCCTTTCGAATTTGTTTCAGTTTCAAGCAAAGCTAAAAATAAATAATAAAAAACTATAACAGTTAAAATCACGTATCCTTCGATTACTTAACAATCAAGTTTCTTCAGTTTATGTAAATTATTTATTCCTTATGAGTGATAAGAAAAAGCTGCACAACTACTGTAGCACAAAATAAATAAATAAATAAATAAAGAATCTTTATAAGCTGCACTTCTTTTTAAGAAATTTACTAATGGCAATGGGCTGGGCTGATTTTTTTTTTAGTAGGGGCAAGCCGTTAGTTTTATACTTAGGCCTTGTTTGGGAAGACTAAATAAGTGTATTTTTTGTCTTTTTTAACTAAAAAAGTGAGGTTGAAAATATGGATGTTTGGGTTAATTTTTTGACTTTTTATGGAAAAATGTGTAATAAAAAATTGTAAAAATTAATTTTTAGAGGAAAATTTGAATTGGGAGTTGTGTAGTCGTAATTGTTGACTTTTGGTGAATAGTGTTAACTTTTTAACTTTTTAAGTAACTTTTTGACTTTTTAGATTATTCTCTACATCCCAAACAAGGCCTTAAAAAAAAAAGGAAAAAAAAAAATAGAGAAATATTAATGATCCTTAAGACTTGTAAGGAAGCGACAACCAAGCTAAAGGCTCTGACAAAACTAAACACCTAGCCTAGAAAAGATACAACTCTCACAACCTAAGATACTAAAGTCGCCTAGTGACACATTAGCCCTGTTTGGTAGAGCTGTGGGAAAGTACTTATAACTTATGCCTAAACAGCTTATAGCTTATAACTATGACCATAAGCTAATTTCCAGCTTATTCTTAAAGCATCTCCTGCCCCACTCAAAGAATAAGCTGATTTCTGACTTCCAAAAAGTTATAAGCTATAATCTATAAGCTAAACCAAACACATCAAAATAGCTTAAATTAAGCTGAAAGCTGAAATAAGCTGTAATTAAGCTCTGCCAAATAGGCACATTGGCAGACACCAAATGAAAATTAATTCATCAAAGCAACTCAAAGGGCATGTTTGTTTGGCTCTATGGGTGGGGGAATTAGACTACTAATCTCGTAGATCTTGTATAGTTTATGTTTGGTTGATAAAAATAAAAGGGGACCAGTAGTCTTATAGGACTATGAATACTCTCACATTGGAGGATTAGTTTCGCTAGATTTTGGGTGGGATTAGAAAAATAGTGAGGGGATTGAGTCTATTTTATATAAAAAAATTATTTTTTTAATTTCATTTTTTTTTACTAAGTGCACTTGTTTACTTTAATATTTTTTTTAATTTTTTTTAATATAGAAATAAATAATTTATTTATTTTATATAAAAATAATTTAACAATCCCATCACTAATTATTATCTCTCACACTATCATCAAAACAAACACACTTTTACTTAATCCCCTCACTAAGAATCCTCACATTAACAATCCATTCACTAACAATCCTTTTACTAACAATCCCATCCAACCTAATCCACCAAACAAACGTGGCCAAAAAGCCCAGCCAACTGTCATCCCCCAATAAGGATGTAGGAAAATATTTTTGAAAAAATTAATTTAATATAAATAAATAATAGGAAAAATTATCAAAAAATCCCATTTCACAAATTGTTGCACCATATGGTCCCACGTTTTTTCTATTAGATTGCCAAGTCTTGTTGCTGTGTTCTTTTAGTCAGCCAAGTCCCTTTTTTAATTTTTTGGATTGTTTGGTGGACAAATTTGTCCTTTTTGTTAATCAATTGATGGTATTGTAGGAGTAACAAATATTGAGGGGATATGTGGATGCCACATTTGGTAGTTCAAATCTCGTAATTACAGGGAGTGGGGAATCAGTGGGTGTTCTTTTGGAATATGAAGCTAGGTTTTGGCTATTGTTGGACAGCACCAAGGGTTGTCACAGACATCACAACAACCCACGGTGATCTGGTATGTCACGTTTACATCCGATTTTAAGAAAATGATAGTCTAGTTGATGTCCATTAGCATTTTCAATTGTTTGTTCGCGTGATTTGTTTTGAATGATGCTACATTACTATCACTTCTGGTGGTGCGGTCAACACATTTGGATGCCACATCGCACATTCGCATCATGGTGGCCTACGGAACAGAGACCCATACCACTATCTCATGCCACTTTCACTTCCGACGGTGCGATCCTTCACACCATAGCATCACACGCACTCATGGACAAGTGTAGAATGAAGATGTGGTTGCCACGTTTGGGATGAAGATTCAAATGTGAATCGGTGGTCCAAACGGGTGCGGAATACCCAAATGGGAATGATAAAACATTGCTACACATGCCACCATCACTTCCAACAATGTAGTCCTTCACACCACAGCGTCACACACACTTACGGACATGGGTGTAGAATGAAGACGTGCTGACCACTTTTGGGATAACGATTCGAAAGTGAATCAGTGGTCCAAACGAGTGCGGAATATCCAAATGGGAATGATGAAACGTTGCTACGCATGTCACCATCACTTCCGATGTTGCAGTCCTTCACACCACAACATCACACGCATTCACAAACAAGGGTGTGGAGTACCCAAATGGGAATGATGAAATGTTGATTCACCAATGAAACGTTGAATTGGTGGTCCAAAAAAGATTAGGAATGTCAATCGGCTTCTTCAATTTTATGGTGGTTATGTTTGGGTCGGAACTGGAATATGGGTCACCTTGTTTAATTTAGTAGAAGGTATATCAATTTTTTGGATCCAGATGTGAGTTGCATTGATTCAATGTTAGGGGTGAACACATTTGGATTTGAACCCATAGGTCACCCAAATAATAGTGGTAAACTAAGAAAGCCTATGGTAAGCTTTTTCCAAACGTAAAATAAATGACAGATATGGAATTAGAATTATCTAAATGTGACATGTGACACTCCAATGTGGCAGACCCAATTTAATTGAATTACTGCGTGTCTTCACGTTTTGTGCCAAAAAACAATTAGTAAGGAATTCACGTCCCACACTGCGCGTGTTAAAAACAACCAAACTTTAAAAAGCTACTAGTGCGTTTTTCGAACAACGTGACACACAAACACTCCACCACCTTCCCCATCCATAACCACGCCATCTATCCTCAAACTATACTAACAATGGCAAAATAGTCGACAAATAATTTAAGGGACCACTTAGTCACTAAAAAAACATTTAAGACCTTATGGATTAAAAGTCCACAAAATGGGATTTACTGGTCAATTCCCCTAAATAATAAAATAAAATATAAGAAATTTTTTATAGAAATTTTATAAATTTAATAAGATTGTGACCTAAATTTAATAAGATTGTGACCGATGCCAGTATTTGAATACTGTGTCTTTAAGACAGAATTTCGCCCTCGCCTTTAGTGCTTGCGATTAATAGACGTCCTGCTTCCAGGATACAACGATCACCCCACACAAAAATTGCTTAACTTTCTATGTATACATCGAACCAATTTGTATTATGCACTCTTTCTTTTATACTTGACTATGACATATATATGAATCCTAACACTTCCTTTTTAAATGAATGTCATAAGGAAGGTATTTATAGAAGTATTTGTGACCATTCATAAGAGTCATGACTCTAGAGTCACACTCTTTCATATGAAGAGACACCTTGAAGGGTTGCATCCCTTTCATTCAAATGGAATCCAATTTCATTCACTTATAAATTTTCCAACAATCCCTCACATGAATGAACTTGATGACATAATACAAATGAAATACAAACACTAATAAACAGAATACAAAATGGAAATATTCTACATCAAGATAGACAGTTTTTGGCCTTGAACTTTCTTTAGTGAAAGACTATCGGACTTATTAACTAATCAATGGACGTGATGCCTTAAACTATTCAGCCGTTTATATAAGCCAAGACAATATAATTCACAAAAAATATTTTCGAACACAGCTTGGTTCTATCAGCTGTGCTTGTTTTGACCTTGGGTAGTTTATGGTTTTCATGAGTGCTTTAGAGAATTTAGCTTTAATCAAATCTCATAGAAGTGGCTCCTTCACACTCATATATAGGTGATCTTCATTTCGACTCTCTTAAATGCTCATCTTGAAAAATACCTCTCTAGTTTTTCAAGATATAAGTGATCATTAAAAGCATATAGATTACCCTATGTCCCCTACATACAACACATTTTACAGATATCACTCTCATCATAAGAATGGATAGGAGATAGACTCCTTTAGTGATTTTCGGTGAATCATCCATAATTTAGTTGTCTTTTTGAATCTAGATCTTGTGATTTCCAGTCGGCTAGGTTGGGTTGCCATTATGGTGACTCAAAATTAATAGGCTTTAATCACATTCTCCTCGATGAACTTTCTCTTATTTGCTCTCTAGTCAAACTTTTCGTTTAGCAACCACTGTTTTTCGTTTGACCTTCACATTTTAACATCATTAATTAGTTAGTGGATCCACTATATTATCCTCAAACAATACTCACAATTGGGATCAAATGTTCTACGGTATTAACTCTTTGAATAAATCAAAACTTACCGTTACTCTATGTCACTTTCATTTATGAAATCAAATAATAAACATAGAGGTGTTCCTTAAAAGTTGATGAAACTATTTTTGCTTCTCCTCCAACTTTGTCCTATAGAAAGAGTTGAGATTTTTTGTGGAGCTACTATCGGAACCGTTACTTTGGTAAAATCTTCCAAGCACCTCCACATTTTAAATATTCTAAGAAAAATGGAAAAATTAATTTCCCCTAGTAAGGATATTGCCACACAAAAAATATCAATACGCCTCAACAATTCTAATATAAATCAGTATATAACATCTATCACTTATTGACTATGGTGTACTTGAATTATAAAATTCTAAATCAAATTTATGAAATAAAAAACCCAGAATAATTATAACTACACAAGTCATAATTAATGTTTAGAAAAAATCATATCCTCATAAAAGTTTTGCCCAAGAACCAAACAAATTAAGATTCAAACTCTTAAATTTACTTTTGCTTCTCCTCCACATTTGTGGTAATACATAAATTAGCACAAAACCATGACTTATTGTTAGACAAGTATCACTATCATAACTAATAATTTATTTATTTTATTTATTCAAAATATTTGTGACAAAAGAACATTTAATTTTCACTTTAAGTTCAAGAGATACATTCTCTGTGATGACCGGTTCGTATTTAACCTTATTCTTTAGAGTTGTGTCGGTATTGCCTTCGTTCGAAGTCGGGTTTCAAGTGTGGTCCTGCCGTCGGTGGTGTTCGTTGTTCCTGAGAATTATTTCTATAGATATTTTCGGTTGCATTGTTTCATTTCTGAATTTGCACGCGTCCCGAAGGGTGCGAGGCCGACTCTGGAGTGCTGGGGAGGAAGTCGAAGTTTTTCCAGGCAGGAGGGCCAGGGCCGCACATGCGGGAAGGGGACCGTACGTGCGAGAGGTCAAACCGCACGTGCGGGAAACAGGGTAGTAGGCTGGGTGCACACTGCTAAAAAGGCAAGTGCGTGAGGTGGTGTGGGGAAGGACCGCACGTGCAAGGGTGAGAGCCGCACGTGCGGGAGGGGCCACTCTGCACGTGCGGGGAGGTGCGTCGCACATGTGGCAGAGCTTGTTTTTGCTCCGAATTTTGTGCTTTCAGCCATATTTTGTTATTTTGTCCCTTTTGCTTCCATTTTCAGATTATATCCCTCTCTCTCTACAATATTTTCTCTCATTTCCTCTCATCTCTCTCTACCCAAACTCACAAAACATTATATCTTCTTTGATCTCAAGAAATCCGTAGAGATTTTGATGCTAGTCCCTTATACCAAAATGATGAGCGTGTTGAGGGCTTCGTCTTGACCGGTGGAGATCGTATTTCGGTGAGGTCGATTTTGGGCTCTTTCTCCTTTTCTCTCTTAAGGTAGGGATTTCTTTGATTCTTTTCAATGCCTCCACTATAGATAGATATGTGGTATGTTTTTATTGCCTAAAAACCATGTGGTATGGGTTCATTTTCAAAAATCATGATAGGGAATGTAAGGCTTGGGTGTTGAGATAGAGATTGCATGGGATGGGTTGATGTTGGGTTAAAATTTGGGGTGTGATGCACTATATTCATGATTAGAAAGATAAAGCCCTAGTTCTTGTTATAATGCTTAATGGATAAAAAGGGATTGAAAATCGTGAAATAATTATGTTATGAATTTATGAAATGAGGTTAATGTGTTGGAATTTGATTTAAGATTTAATTGGATCTTATGATTTGGGTATTATTTTGGTGTTGGATTGACTATGTTTAAATATAATAAATTAATAAATTGTTAATTGTAAAAAGGGGATATAACCGTGAAATTAGATTATTAATGAATCACCTTACCATTAAATAGAAATGATGTGAGTTATAACATGCCGCCATGATAGAAATCTCCTATTTAAAATGATGGAAAGTGAATTGGTCATATTTTGTGAAATGAAGTAAAATTGGATTAAGGCATAAGGTGGAAAATGTTATTGTAGAAGAAAAAGGTAATTGGTTTGTAACGGATGGAATGAGATGTTAACATAATATGAGTCCCGGAGATTTACTTGAGTTTGGATCACTAATGCTTTACTTCCTTGTTGTTGATTGTTGGACTTAACACCTCATGAGAATTGAATTGTAAAACACATGCGTTGAAATACAAACACTTAGAGGTTTTGTCCTTGGTCATCGGTGGAGGATGACATTGTTGTGTTGAATGGTTGCATGTAAGTTTTACGCTTATGTTGGTTGCACTCTGTTGTGGTTGCGTGTATGCATTGCATTTGTTGGTTGTACCTTATCATGTTGTGATGATTGAAAGAGGTGTAATGCGCTGAGAATCAGAGATACCATTACCTTCTAGCTAGCGCCTGGAGAATTGGCTGCGCTGAGAATCAAAGATACCATTCCCTTCCAGCTAGCGCCTGGTAAAATGGAGCAGAGATACCATTCCCTTCCAGCTAGTGTCTGGTAAATTGGCATGTTGTTGTTGAGAGGTGAAATCATTGGCTTACTGTGCTTGAGGCAAGTAGAGCGGAGATTTGTTGTTATTGTTGTCTTACTTAGTTATGTGTATTATGTGTTGTGATGATCATGATTCGGCGAGGTTGAATTGTCTTATACGTAGTGTGGATGTGTTTGAGTATGTTTGGATGTGTTGAGAGTGATTGAGCGAGTTGTTTACCAACAATGAATTATTGATGATATTTCTTTAACTTGAATGTAAGGTTGAGATGCAATAAATGTGTGGAGTCAGACTTGGGTTCTTATTTTGAATTGATAAATATATGAGAGCATTGGTTTTGGTGAACGTGTTTTCAAAAAATAAAGTGGGTATTTGTCACAAATGGAACACGGAAATGGGTAAGAGTTGTTCATTGGGAAAAGGGTAGTAAAAGTGGAAATTGATGTTGTTAAATAATTGAATGATTTTAAGAACAGTACATAGATATGTATATACTTCGGGTATAAAATGTCACATTATTTATATGGTATGAGATTAGCATTCATGATCATAGCTATCTGTAAGTTGTTATTATTGAGGATCATGTGGAGATCTCTACTGGACTATATGTTCATCCCACGTTGTTAAATCTTTTTCAGGTGATTATCAGGACGTACTACAAGATTTTGGATCTTCTTCATTTGTTGGCCATGGGGCCTCTTTATGTGTAGGCAGAATGCCATTGATGTAAAAGGGTTACACCCTTCTTCTTGATTTTTAAATGATGTAAGCCTATGAGCAATTTCTTTAATTGTATTTCATGTTGCATTCTTTTATCCGATTGAGAGAATCCCATTGGTTTATTCCTTAAGAATATTATGAGCTTCTGTATGCTAACTCTGAAATTGAATGTATAATAAAGGCTTGGTAATAGTAATCCGAGTAATAAAAAGTGGGGCGTGACATTCTCACAAGGAGTAATTATTTGTGGGGAAGTGGTTTGGAAATACTCTTCAGATCCTGGGAGACGCTAGTGATCCTCAGCTAGTCACCTGAAAAGATACAAACACTCCGATCGGGGGTGCCGGAATTAGCACTCCGACGGACAAGTTAGTTCAGACACTCAGGATAGCTTGTTTACTAAGTGAAGTGAAGTGATTCTTACATACCTTTCTAAATTTGTGGTTCTAATATTTATACTTGCTTTCTAGGCCTCGGGGCCTGAGCCTACTTTTATCCCATTCACCTTTTATTTATTCGGAGCTACTGACCTCCGGCTGTTCGGCCTTCCTAACGTATTCGGCATCTTGGTCGCGCAATATGAAGCCGAATGGTATCTGATTTCTGGGGTACGCATCTTCCGACTCTTCTACTTATTCGGCTCCCACAATTGCCCCCCAAGCAATTCACCAACGATAGTTGGCTGGAGTGCTTGGTTCTGAGTTTCGAAGTCAGAGCCAAAATTCGGCGGTTGGCTTCATCCTCATGCGGATATCTAAGCGCACCCCTTTCGGTTGTCGTGTCGACTTCCCGCCCCCTCGTACGTGTCTATTTATTGCGATCTAAAATTTTGACGTCCTTTCAAGTATGTATTTTATGACGCTCATCGCTGGATTGCCCTTTGAATCGTCCCTGCAACTCTCTTTTCCGATATCCTCTTCATTCTTTATAAGTTCTCTCCTCCCTTGCTTCGAAGACTCTTTCTGGTTTATTCCTTCCTTGGCATATTCTCATAAACTGTAGGGTATGGCGAAACATTTAAAAGACCTTCTCTCGTCAGATCGAATTGCTGGCTTTAAACGCCATTTCTCCATTCTTGATGATGTCCGTCTGTCGCTTGTGGCAGACGGCACTCTTGATATGGAGAGGGAGGACAAAACCACGATTGTCTTTCCTCTTTTGTCAATCGCAGAGGGTAGAGTCCGTTTCCCCCTTCACCCGTTTCTTAGGGCTGTGCTTCGCCATTGGGGTTTAATCCCTTCCTAACCCAATGTGAATTTCTTTAGAATTATAATGGGGGTTATAGCGCTCAACCGTCGCCTTAGAATTAACCTTGGCATTCCAGCCATCCAGCATTGTTATGCCTTGGCTAAATCTTCTGGTCGGCACAGGAGTTTCTTCCTTAGGGCCGAGGATATCGACCATCAGCTGATTACTATGCTTTCCAGTTCTGGAAAACGAGTTGATGATGTTATGGTCGTTGTCCAGGGTAACTGGGAATTTGGTGAAGGGGAGGATCACGTCGACCCTATTCCTAGACGGAGGGGCGAGCCAGGTGGCCGATTGCCTTCTCGCTTTTATTATTTGTTTATTTTTGTTGTAAGGCCTCTTGTTTGAAATGTTACGGCTTGGCTTGTGCAGGGAGCGATCTGAAGAAAGTCCTGTCTTCAACTGACGACGCCGTTCTTTTGGATATCGAAGTCGTGCTCAAATATTTCGGCTGTTGAAGTCTTCAGAAACAAGGGAGGGCGGCCCACATTCTGTTTTGTTACAAGCCAACATATACGACCTTCTCGGCGGCGGAAAATATCCCAGTTCTGGCGGGTGAAGATTCTCTTATCGCTCTTATTTTGTCCGACTTCAAAAACTTGAGGTAGGTTGGTTTTGAAGGGTCTGATTCGGAGCGGGATGTAGCTAATGTTACCGAATCAGATCAGTCCGAAACCGAGTCTGACGAGGTATTGAATTCGGCCGATCCTCCATCCACTTTGGGCCGAGGGGACCTTTCACTTGACGGCGTTTTTCACGGCTTAGAGGATCTTCCCGCCGCAGGCCTCGAAGACATGGCCGGGTTAAGCTTGACAAAACTTGCCAGGAAGGTGAATGCGGAAAGGTTGGCCGCGCGGCGAAGAACAGAGGCCCTTCCGTCTGAAGTACCATCCGCCACCGAATCTCAATTCTCCCTGCCTGTTAGCGAATCAGAGTCCTTGCGCGTCATTGAGGTGGAGATGGCAAAAAATCGGAATGCCGAGTCTACTTTGATCGTACAGGCTGGCCAAGAAGTTAAAGCACCGAAACGCCCTGCCGAGTTTGAGGCCGACTCAGAAGGACAAGGCGGCAAACGTCCTCAATTAGAGGGATAGGATGTGATCGCTCCTTTTGTCATTCAGCCAATGATAAAAAACATGCCGGTTTCTTCTGATGCTTCGGCGCTTAAAGATCCAGAAGTCGCATTCAGCTTGGCTACGTTCGTGTCGTTGCCTTCTGACAGGGAGGCTTTCCGCGTGGAAACGGATCTAAATGTGACAGCACTAGACGCCCAATCGGCACTTTTGGTACGTATTTGGACTTTGCTTCACTTAATCCAAATACTGTTGAAGTTATGGTTTTAAATTATCATTTTGCAGACCGTCGGAAGGATAGCCGATATGGGCCGTCGCCATCGTGACGCCGTCAAACAGATTGGTCGTTTACGAAAGGAAGTTAAGGGCCAGCAGAGAAGGGCTGAGGCCGAAGCTTTGAGGGTGAACAAGGAAGCCTCAAGGGCTGACGCCGAGATAGAGAGGGCTCGTAGCGCGGATCAATTGAAATTGGATGCCGAGAAGAAGGCGAACGCGAGCGAAGATGCGCTCAAATTGGCCCAGAAGGCGGTCTCCAAACTGGAGGCTGAATTAGCTGAAATGAAGGCGACAAAGGAAACAGCCGACTCGAAGTCTTCCAAAGTATTCGAGGCCGGGAGAAATGCTGGACTCGCCGAGTATTTGGACCAAGTCCCCAAGTTTGAAAATCAGGGATTCAAACATGGCTGGCACAAAGCCCTTGCTGCTGCTAACGTTTCATTGATTATGCCAATACCATATGAGCAAGTGGATGTTGAGCCATTAGAGTCTGATTCCGATGGCTGATCCGGCCGACTGACAGTTTTTAGGATGTCGAATGTATTTTTACAATTTTTAATTTAGTATTTTTCATCTGTTGCTACAGTCACAGTTTTTTGTTAGGCATTTTTATGCGGGCTTGTAGCTTTTTGTTTAGTAATTTGCGTATATAAAATTTCATGAGTTGTGCTCAACTTGCTAAGGAAAATGTTGTTCATGCATGATATTGCTTTCGGTTATGGTTAGATCGGCTGCTTAGCTTAGGTATTTGGCTGTTCAGATTAATAAATCTGCCCTTGCCTTAGCTAGGACGTGAGCTTGGGAAGCCAAATGGGCCTAACTCGTGGGCTAGCTGAGGCACGCATTGATCGGCGCTTGCGCTTGAAAACATGGCCGACCAGATTAGTAAATTTGGCGAAGCCGAATGGGCCTAACTCGGGCTGGTTGAGGCATAGATTGATCGGCGCTTGCACTTGAAAACATGGCCCACCAGTTTAGTGAATCGCCCTTCGCCAAGGCGCGAGCTTGAGAAGCCGAATGGGCCTAGCTCGTGGGCTGGCTGAGGCACAGATTGATCGGCACTTGCGCTTGAAAACATGGCCGACCAGATTAGTAAATCTGCCCTTGCCTTAGCCAGGGCGCGAGCTTGGGAAGCTAAATGGGCCTAGCTCGTGGGCTGGCTGAGGCACACATTGATCGGCGCTTGCGCTTGAAAACATGGCCGACCAGATTAGTAAATCTGGCGAAGCTGAATGGGCCTAACTCGGGCTGGCTGAGGCACACATTGATCGGCGCTTGCGCCTGAAAACATGGCCGACTAGTTTAGTGAATCTGCCCTTAGCCAGGGCGCGAGCTTGAGAAGCCGAATGGGCCTAGCTCGTGGGCTGGCTGAGGCACAAATTGATCGGCGCTTGCGCTTGAAAACATGGCCGACCAAATTAGTAAATCTGCCCTTGCCTTAGCCAGGGCGCGAGCTTGGGAAGCCAAATGGGCCTAGCTCGTATGCTGGCTGAGGCACACATTGATCGGCGCTTGCGCATGAAAACATTGCGCTTGCGCTTGAAAACATGGCCGAGCAGATTAGTAAATCTGGCGAAGCCGAATGGGCCTAACTCGGGCTGGCTGAGGCACAGATTGATCGGCGCTTGCGCTTGAAAACATGGCCGACCAGATTAGTAAATCTGCCCTTGCCTTAGCCAGGGCGCGAGCTTGGGAAGCCAAATGGGCCTAGCTCGTGGGCTGGCTGAGGCATACATTGATCGGTGCTTGCGTTTGAAAACATTGCGCTTGCGCTTGAAAACATGGCCGACCAGATTAGTAAATCTGGCGAAGCCGAATGGGCCTAACTCGGGCTGGTTGAGGCACAGATTGATCAGCGCTTGCGCTTGAAAACATGGCTGACCAGTTTAGTGAATCTGCCCTTAGCCAGGGCGCGAGCTTGAGAAGCCGAATGGGCCTAGCTCGTGGGCTGGTTGAGGCACAGATTGATCGACACTTGCGCTTGAAAACATGGCCAACCAGTTTAGTGAATCTGCCCTTACCTTAGCCAGGGCGCGAGCTTGGGAAGCCAAATGGGCCTAGTTCGTGGGCTGGCTAAGGCACAGATTGATCGGCGCTTGCGCTTGAAAACAGGGCCGACCAGATTAGTAAATCTGCCCTTGCCTTAGCCAGGGCGTGAGCTGGCCCAGCTCATGGGCTGGACAATTGTCATCCGACTGTTGACGTTTGGGATTACTGACGTTGCCTCGGGAGAGCTGCATACATTGAAGGATAAATGGGGCGGGTGCACGCCAGAGGCCCTACTTATTTCCATTTAGGCAACTTGGAAGGGACGAAGATTGACTGAATTAGACGCCGCAATGAGTCATAGTAACGAGCCTACGCATACGGTAAGAAGAATGTCCAAGGATCGGGAAACACAGCAGCCTCTTAGTCATCGAAGCAGATCGCCCCGAAAGGACAGGCAACAACGACGAAATTCTCCGCGCCCATGACCGAAAATTGAGCCTGATGCGACGCCACGACCGTTGAGTTTTGCAGTTTCTGTGAGGAATAGACCAATGACGGAGGCGGATTCTATCATTAAAGACCCAGATATGGCAGTCGAGTTCGCTCGACAGATATTTCCACCGGAAGTCCAACAATCGATGGTCGGACGTCGAGATTTCGAAGTATTTCGAGACGGCATACATGGGGCCGTGAAAGGACTATATACCGCTTACGAAGTCGGCATGCGTCTACGGGAAGCTCGACGTGAGAGCGAGAAAAAGGACGAAAGGAATCGCAGTCTGGAGATTTTCGCGGAAAAGGCTGAGCGTGAGCTTCGGGAGCTGAAGAATGTTCAAACGAGCGCGTCGGTGGCGGCCGGTCAATGTAAATTGGTTGTTGCAGAGAGAGTGACCCAACGGACCTCGGGTTATGAAAAGGGGTTTCAGGACGGCCTGAAGGTCGGGATAGAGAAGACCAAACAGGACCTTGCCGAAGAGGTCTGCCGATGTGAAAATTGTGGATTCAAGCACGGCTGGATCAAGGCTCTTCAAACCAAGAAAGCTCTCGAAGCCGTGGGCATTGATTCAGCCTCGCCCCTGTATCATCGCCACTACTTACCTTATTCCGATTTCGAAATTGAGAAGAGCAACGATGAGAGTGCCGAATGAATAGACTTTGGAACGCGAGAAGACTTCGCGCCGAATAAATAGAATTTCTTTTATATTCAACGTTTGTATTTGGTCTTGAAATGTTATGTGCTTAATTAATAGTATTATTTCAACTTACTGGCAAGTTTTGTGTTGCGTGGAGTAAATGTTTAAACATGCATTAACTGGCTTGAATTAAGAACGATTCTCAGTGAATATTTATTCGGCCAATGAAGTGGTGCAAATGCATCTCTCAAAAAGGCCAATCGCGATATCCACGAAGGGCACTCCGCATCCGGAGTATTAATCGGCTCTAAGGTATCATGCACCAAAAGGGGGCTCCGAATCCGGAGGGTTTTTTGGCCAATCGTGATATCCACAAAGGGCGCTCCGAATCCGGAGTCTTAATCAGCCCTAAGGTGTCATGCACCAAAAGGGGCTCCGAATCCAGAGGCTTAATCGGCCCTAAGGTGTCATGCACCAAAGGGGGCTCCGAATCCGGAGACTATTTTGGCCAATTATGATATCCACGAAGGGCGCTCCGAATCCGGAGGTTTTGTTTTGGCTTTGGAAGGCTTAATCGGCCCTTATTAATCAAGGCTTGGGAGCGAGCTCAGAAAACGAGAAACTTTGTATTGCAAAGGTGGAACATGTACAAGTATCAAGCCCACAAGTCGGGTCAATGATAGAATTTACGTAAATGTGTTGAATTCCAAGGCCGTGGCAGGCTTCTTCCTAACATGTCTGAGATCCGATATGCCCCTGTTCCTGTGATGGATTCTATCTGATAGGGGCCGTCCCAGTTTGGACCCAATTTTCCATCAGCCGGTCTCCGGTCGGCTGGAAGTACCTTCTTTAGGACAAACTCTCCTGGCGTGTATCGGCGCAACTGAACTCGCTGATTATACGACTTGGCGAGCTGCTGCTGATACCGTGCCATCGATGCCAGGGCGCGGTCTCTTCGTTCTTTGATTAGAATCAGATCCAGGGCAAGCATTATGTCGTTTCGGCCCATATCAAAAACTTGCGATTTCAGAGTTGGGAGGCCGATTTCCAGGGGTAAGATTGCCTGGGTTCCAAAGCATAGAGCAAACGACGTTTCTCCAGTGGATCTCCTCGGCATAGTACGATGAGCCCACAATACACTCGGCAATTCTTCGACCCATTTACCTTTAGCTTTTTCCAGCCTCTTTTTGATGCCGTCCAAGATGGATTTGTTAGAGGCTTCGGCTTGACCATTGCTTTGGGGGTAGGCCGGTGTTGAGAAGTAAGGCCGAATGCCATATTTGCTGCATAACTCTTGATATACGCCACAATCGAACTGGGTGCCATTGTCTGAGATTAGAGCTCTCGGAATGCCGAATCGTGTTCTAATGTTTCTCTATACAAAGCGTTTGATGTCGGCATCTCGTACATGTGTTAAAGCCTCCGCTTGGACCCATTTTGTGAAGTAGTCTGTCGCGACGATTAAGAATCGCTTGTTCCCTGGGGCCCTGGGCAATGGTCCTACGATATCAAGTCCCCACTGAGCAAACGGCCAGGGGCTGGTGATAGAGTTCAACCCTTCGGCAAGCAGATGGGTTAATGGGGAGAACATTTGGCACTGTTCGCATTTTTTTACATAACTCTCCGTGTCAGCTCTCATTGTCGGCTAATAATATCCCTGTGTTATAGCTCGATGGGCCAGGGAGCGTTCGCCAGAATGGGCACCACAACTGCCCTCATGTATCTCTGTCAGAAGCTCCTCCACTTTGTCGGGGTGCACGCATTCCAAATATGGACCAGAGAGGGACTTTTTGTAAAGCCCTCCTTGCGGATCTAGATAGTATCGCAGGGTTTTATTTCGCAGCTTGTGTGCTTCTTTTTTGTCCTCTGGGAGTTGTTCAGAAGAGAGGAATGCAGCAATGGGGTCCATCCAGCTTGGTGCGGATTCTATAACGTTGACATGGATTTCCTCTGAAGGGCCAATACTCGGCTCCGGGACGAAACCTACTTTGATGGTCCGTTTGATCTCAGAATTGATGGCGGAGGCTAGGCATGCCAAGGCATCCGCGTGTGTGTTCTGGTCACGTGTTATTTGGTTCAGTTCGTGATGGTCAAATTTTGCCAGCAAGGAATTGGCCGTTTTCATGTAGGCCGCCATACGGTCGTTTCTTGCCGCGTACTCCCCCTTTAGGTAATTGATTGCCAATTTTGAATCACAAAACACAAGCAGACGCCGAGCGCCGAGAAGGTGCGCATTCCGCAGACCGGCTAGAAGGGCTTCGTATTCGGCTTCATTATTTGATGCTTCGAAGCCAAGCTTGATGGCCTGCTTAATTACTACGCCATCTGGAGACATGATTACAACTCCGGCGCCACTACCCCTTTGGTTAGATGATCTATCACAGTGTAATTGCCAAATATCCCCGACATAAATTCTCCAGTTCGGGTTTGGCAGAACTTCAGCCTTTGGTCGAACTTCATCAGGTTTGAGGTTGGCAAGCTCGCCGGTGAATTCGGCAATAAAGTCGGCCAACACCTGCCCCTTGATTACGGTTTTAGGTAAAAACTGAATGTCGTATTGTCCGAGTTCAAGAGCCCATTTTGAAACACGTCCTGATGCTTCTGCCACTCCGTAGTACTAATTTGAGGGGATAATCTGTTAGCACCCCAATGCTATGTCCCTGGAAGTAATGCATCAGTTTTCTTGCCGCCATGACTAGGGCTAAGATGAGTTTTTCCAGTAGAAGGTAGCGTGTTTCGGCGTCAACCATTGCCTTGCTCACATATTACACTGGTCGTTGCTCCCCCCTCCTCCTCTTTTAACAGTACGGCGCTGACGGCCCTATCGGAAACTGCCAGATATAGGATGAGCGGGTCACCAGCGGCAGGTGTTGTCAAGAGAGGTACTGAGTGGAGGTAGGTCTTGAGTCCGTTGAAGGCTGATTCGCATTCGGCGGACCATTCAAAAGCCTTACCCTGCCGTAGTGTCTAAAAGAATTATCAGCAGCGATCTGTAGACCGACTGATGAACCTGTTGAGTGCAATGGCCATCCCCATCAACTTTTGGACTTCTTTTACTGAACGGGGGGAGCCGAGTTCCAAGATTGCTGTGACTTCCCTCGAGTTGGCTTCGATTCCTCAGTGATTGACGATGTAACCCAGGAATTTGCCAGAGCCAATTCCGAACGCACACTTGGAAGCGTTCAGTTTCATTCTGTATTTGCGTAAGATGTTGAATGTCTTTTCTAGATCAGCTATATGATTATGTTCTTCTTTGGGCTTGACCACCATATCGTCGATGTATACTTCCATAGTGTGGCCGAGTTGCTCTTTGAACATGGTGGTGACCAGTGTTTGGTAGGTTGCCCCTGCATTCTTCAGCCCAAAGGGCATAACTTTGTAGCAATAGGTTCCTCTTGGGGTGAGGAAGGCAATTTTGTCCTGGTCATCTGGATGCATGGCGATTTGATGGTAGCCACTGTAAGCATCGAGGAAGCTTATGCGTTGATGACGTGCTGTCGTATCGACAAGCTGGTCGATTCTGGGTAGAGAAAAACAGTCTTTGGGGCAAACTTTGATCAGATCCGTGAAGTCGACGCACACTCGCCAAGTCCCATTTTTCTTCTTCACCACCACTGTATTGGAGAGCCACGTAGGGTAAGTGACTTCTCTAATTGCCCCGGCGTCAAGCAGTCTGTCTACCTCCTCAACAACGGCGGCAGTGTGCTCCGCGGCAGTGTGCTCCACGGCTAACCGTCGGCCTTTCTGAATGATCGGCTTACATTTCGGATCGACATTCAGATGGTGCTGTGAAACTGACGGGTCTATTCCCAGCATTTCGTACGGAGTCCACGCAAAGACGTCAGGGTTGTTGAGCAAGAAAGAGATCAGCTGCTGCCTGTCGGCCCGATTCAGAGAGGCGCCGATCATGAAGAACTTTTCTGGGCTTCCATCAATGTCAACTTGGTCTAAATCTTCCGTGGCCTTCTCATTTGGTTGCCGCCCAACGTCATCCAGGATCTCAAGATTCGGCACTTCAATGGAGTTCACTTGCAGTTCCTTTGGCGTTCTGGCGGCAAGGAGATAACATGCTTGTGCCGATTTCTGGGATCCGCGGATTTGCTCAATGTCGTGTTCTGTTGGGAAACGTAGCAATTGATGATAGGTGCTTGGGACGGCTTGCAAGGTATGTAACCATGATCGCCCCATGATGAGATTGTACGGCGATGGCAGCCTGACGACTAAGAATTTCACGTCCACCGTTCTGGAACCTGCTCGAACGGGTAAGCTGATCTTTCCCAATGGGTACTCTGGAGTGGCATTGAAGCCGAATAGTGGATAAGGAGCCAGAGTCAGGTCTGACTCGTTGAATCTGAGTTTGGTGAAGGTTTTATAATACATAACCTCCGAGGTACTGCCCTGGTCGATAAGAACGCGTTCGACGGTGAACCAGTTTACACGTAGCTCAATAACCAACGGGTCGATGTGAGGGAGTGTTACACCGATCAAAATCAGAATCATCAAAGGTGATACTTGGCGTTTCTCGGGGCCGCTCTGCTGGCGTGGAGTTGCTGTTGGGGGGCCTAGATGTGATTGGATCGCATGCACGGCCGGGGCTGCTGGCAGGCTGCATATCATGTGGACGGTGTCAAACGGAAATGCATCCTTCGGAAGGGCAGGTGCTTCGACCACACTCCTCCGAACGCATTGGTGGAGACGTTCATCCTTTGCCAACTTCTCAAGATAATCTGTTGAGGCATAGCGACCGTCAGTTTCTTGTTGTCGGGCCCGGGATCGTCGATCATCTGCCCTCGGGGGTCGCTCGGAAGCCTGGCGCACCGTTTGTTTGGATTTTGCTATTTCCGAGGCCAGATCGTGACGAAGGCGTTCGTTCTTAGCGATGATGTTGTCCAACCTCTGTTTGGTTTGCCTAGCTTGTGCCATGGTCGCTTGTATTGTCTTTGGCGTTGGGTTTGAAGATAAGCACAGGGCCACGGCAAGTCTTGCTGCGATGGTTTTTGGTCCAAACGAGTTTGCTGGAATGAGGTCATCTCTCTGTGCGGTCTCGTCAGTGGCTATCGGAGGATCTTCAGTCACGCCTGCCATGGACGTATTTGAGTATTCCCACAGACGGCACCAGTTGTGGGGAAGTGGTTTGGAAATACTCTTCAGATCCTGGGAGACGCTAGTGATCCTCAGCTAGTCACCTGAAAAGATACAAACACTCCGGTCGGGGGTGCCGGAATTAGCACTCCGGTGGACAAGTTAGTTCAGACACTCAGGATAGCTTGTTTACTAAGTTAAGTGAAGTGATTCTTACATACTTTTCTAAATCTGTGGTTCTAATATTTATACTTGCTTTCTGGGCCTCGGGGCCTGAGCTTACTTTTATCCCATTCACCTTTTATTTATTCGGAGCTACTGACCTCCGGCTGTTCGGCCTTCCTAACGTATTCGGCATCTTGGTCGCGCAATATGAAGCCAAATGGTATCTGATTTCTGGGGTACGCATCTTCCGACTCTTCTACTTATTCGGCTCCCACATTATTTATTCTTATTTCATGGTTAATACTTAGTGCAACAAACATGTATGCATCATTGACATAATTGAATGCTCACTAAAACATATAAACCAAATTTACTGCACAAGTTCATAATAATTGATGACAAACTATGTCAGAAAACTCAAAATCATGGTATAAATAACTTTCAAATTTATTATTAACAAAATAATAATCAACACAAAAAATTCTCAATCTTCTTCTAATTAAATAGAACAATACCCACTATTTCTCCGATGTTAAAGTTGCTTTGATATTACAAGAATACAACTACTACAATAAAAATTTATTTACACATGAAATATAATTTTTCACATAATACTCCAAAAGAAACCCATTGTGATATCATCATCACAATCACAAATTAATTGATAATTTCATAATGTTATTTATTTATTTTTTTACGAAGTATTTCCAATTAAACTCTGATCATAAAATTAATCAATCAATTCTATTAGCACATATCTGATCATCGACATCAAACTGATTTATCTTATAGAACCGTATAGATTTAACGACAGTACAAAACAGAAATTTTTAACACATAAGTCATAATTCTCGAACAGTGTCAAAATGCATCCCAATATTAGAGTGCTGTGGAGATTGATAACCCATACATGATGATGAACCTCATTTTAAGACACTAAATCGTAATATTATATGATATTATAATAAATCATAAATCCCAAATCAAATTCGAAGGGACATCTAAGAATAAATAAATAAATTGTAACAAAAGCACTGCCTATCATGATATAGAAGGGACCTAACAAATATTATAAATATAGTGACTAAGCAATTGATAGAAGTTACACAACTTTTCATAAAAAAGCCACCAACCGACATAATTATATATATTTATATATATAAAAATCGCTTAGTTGCTTGAAATTTATTTTCTTCTTTTTTCGGATTTTGTCTTTTCATTTTGAATAATTTACTAATGGTGAACTATACGTTGAGTGCAAGTTTTTTCGTAATTACGCAAATATTCTTAGTCAATTATGCAACAGATTTTTTCGTAATTACGCAAACATTCGTAGTGAATCATGAAACATGTTTTTTTGTAATTACATAAACATTCTTGGTCAATTATGAAACATAAATCTGGTTTTAACAAATTACAAATACACCCACAATGTTTGTTTAAAATATGAATCGGCCCTAAGAAATTACAGCTGTCGTTTGTTGTAAAGTTTCATTTAACACAATACTCAGAATAAAAAATAAAAAAAATAAAAAAAAAACCAATTCTCCTATACAATAATGAATTATCAAAATTACTTATTGAAAAATATTTCTCATATCATTAAAAACTGTTAATTGACTTAATGATTTATTTATTAACAAAATGGTTAACTGAAAAATATTTTTCATATCATTAAAAATTATTAATTTATTTAATGATTTACTTATTAATAAAATTGGTCATTTGTTATGCAAGTATGATTTATGTATTAATAAAATTAGTTATTTGTATATATATGTATTTTATTTTGCTTTTTTATTTGTTCAGTGATTTATCTTAGTAGTTTTTTTTTTAGATGAGAAAATTATCTTATTATTTATTTTATATTTATCTGTTGAGAAAAGCTGCACACCATAATTTTTTTTTTTTTTTTTTTATAAATTCAGAATAAATGTTAAAGACTCATAAATTCACCCTAAATGATATGGTAATAGAATTGAAGTCTACATCATTGGGTGTGTAACAAATCAAAAATGATACATATCATACCACATAATTCTATTATATATCTAATGATTTATTCTATTCAATTTTATAAAACAATATTTTAATTTTTAAAAAATTATCAAAATATAAAACTTAAATATACCGTAATAATAGCCCGTGCCTTGCACGGGGCCTTCTTAAACTCGTATATATATATATATATATTCCACAATCTAACAGCCAATATATGCAAAATTATATCAGATTTATGTAACACATGATTTACAATAAAATTTGTCTTCGCAAAAGCATATTCAAATTTGCTGATCAAAAAAAAAAAAAAGAAAAAAAAAAGTGTATTCAAATTTTAGTGTACAAAGCCCACACTACAAGAAAAAACACATTTGGCGACTAAATTTTTAGTCGCCAAAAGTGAATTTTTAGTCGCCAAAAGTCGGGTTTTAAGTTTTCCCGACTAAATTTTTTAGTCGCCGGTTTGGTCGCTGGAAAACTGTCGCGAAAGATATTGGCGACTAAAAAACTTTTAGTCACCAAAAACCAAGTCTGTAGCGACTAAAATTTTCGTCGCCAAAGCTCATTTATATTTTTTAAATTATACATTTGGCGACTAAATTTTTAGTCGCCAATAGTGAATTTTTTTTTTTTTAATTTATACATTTGTTGACTATTTTTTTCGTCGCCAATATTGAAGCTTTTGGTGACCACCCATTTTAGTCGCCAAAAGCTTATTTCAGAAAAAAAAAATAATAAAAATAAAATAAAAATTACCCTCTGCTCTTCCCAAGTTTTCAACCACCAACCTCCCACATTCTAAACCTTTAGCAACACACTCTCTCCACTATGCCACAATAACACCACATGAATATATATGCAAAATATATTATTTATATAGTATATTGACCCGTATTAATATAAAACTATATATATGAACATAATTATTTTTATTCAATATAATTTATGTAAAAAATAAATTATTTATTAAAAAAAAAAGAAGCCACTTTTGGCGACTAAATTTTTTTTTAGCCGCCAAAAACCTTGGTTTCGGCTACTACCAATAATTTAGTTGCTAAAAAAATTAATTTCCGCCTAAAAATAACCACTTTCGGCGACTAAACTTAATTTAGTCGCCAAAACCTCCACTTTTGCCGACTAAACTGAATTTTAGTCACCAATTGTTCACTTTTAGCTACTAAATTTTTTTTAGTGGCCAAAAACCTTTACTTTTGGCTACAAATTTTTTTTTTTGTCCGTAAAACACCTATAATCGGCGACCAAACTATTTTTTAGTCGCCAAAACCTATACTTTTGACTACTAAATTTTTTTAGTCGCCAAAAACCTTCACTTTTGGCTACTAAAATTGTTTTAGTCGCTAAAACCCATATAATCGGCGACTAAATTGATTTTTAGTTGCCAATAACTATACATTTGGCTACTAAACTGTTTTAGTCGCCAAAAGTCTTCACATTTGGCTACTAATTCAATTTTAGTCGCCAATTGTCCTACTTTCAGCGACGAAATTTATATTTTTAGTCGCTAAAACTGCTTTTTCTTGTAGTGCCACAAACAAATCTTTCTTAATTAGTAATTTGAAAAGATCATAATTCTGCATAAAGCAGGATTGTAAGATTACAAAACAAAGTAACCAACAAATGTAAGATTACAAAACAAAGTAACCAAAAAAAAAAATATATATATATATATGTACATTACAAACAAAAACAAATCAATACAATTACAAATGAAACAAAACAAAACAAAACAACCAACCAAAGTTATATAATTTACACAACAATATTGTTAAGGACTAAATTGATGTGAATTTAATGTTTTAGGGACTTGATTGATAAAAATGGAACTTTAGGGATTGAATTGAAAACTGTGTTAAACTTTAGGACTATAGTTATAACTTATCCTATTTTCATTGTTAGGTCCTTTTGTGTTGTCAATTCCACGAACAAACACGTTTCAGTTGTATTTCAGTGCCCAGTTTTTGCTTGGACCGCTCAAGTACAACATTGGTGGCTCGAGCGAAGAAACTTATCTTCCAGTAGTTCAGTTATGTCTGCAAAAATACTCGGATGTTTGATTTTGCGCTCAAGCGAATTTTCTGTTGCTCGAGCAAAGGCACTTATGGTTTCTCCGCGCGCAAGACATACCACTCGAGCAACCATTCCTTCGCTCGAGCAGTCACCTCAACCCCGTTCCCTATAAAGCTACATGAAAGACTGATTTTACGACATCTAGATCTAAATCTTGAGAGTTTGTGTTTGCTTCTGTAGTTATTACCCTTGTTTCCCTTGATGTCTTTATGAGATTGATCGCATCTCATAAGTTGATCACATCAAAGGGGTTTGTTTGATTCTTCTATTCAAAGAGAGTTTGATTGGTGGATTCCAAAGGTTCGAGGGTGAAGGCATTGAAGGAGTTCAAAGCGGCTCGTCGTCGTGGACTTAACATGGATGTTGTGGATTCAACATCGGGCTAATCAATTCCAAGGCGAAGGCATTGGTAAAAGAGGCACAAGAGGTGAAAGACAATTCTTGCGTGTGTTGGGTAATTGTTAGTAATCTTGTGTATGTTCATTATCTTCATACTAGATTAATTAGTAGCGTTTTGCCCGTGTTTTTTTTTTAAAAAGAAAACTGAATCACTTTATTTTCTTAATCAATCGATTATAATGTATATGCATATTTATATGGAATGGATGTAATTGCTATTTAACTATAGTTATATTTAACTAAACAATAACCAATCTATCTAACTCTGATTAATCCATAACTGCCTAACTAATTCAGTTAAGTTGAGCTGGAGCTTGTCCTAGATGCTTGAGCTGTAGCTGGGTTAGTTGAGCTGAATATATGTGACTATTGAGGCTCAGCTTTGTAACTGGGGCTCAGCTTTCCTCTGCTTTGATTGCCCAGAAGCTTGTTTTGAAGATAAAGAAAGCGAGGAGAGGAAAGTGGCTTGGTAAATATATCAGCAAGCTGATCCATAGAAGAGATATGATGATTGTGCAACTTTTTGGCTACAACTCTTTCACGAACATAATGGTAATCCACCTCAATGTGCTTGGATCTGGCATGAAAAATAGGATTGTTGGACAAGGAGATAGCAGACATATTGTCACACTAGAGTGTGTGAGCTGACATTGAGATGGACAGATCAGAGATCAACATACTAAGCCAGCTAAGTTCAGCAGCTATTTAAGCAAGAGCTTTGTATTCAGGCTCAGTAGAAGACCTGGAGACAATGGGTTGTTTCTTTGTTGGCCAAAAAATCAAATTGAGGCCCAAAAAGACACAATAACCAGTGGTTGATCTTCAATCAAGAGAATAGCCAGCCCAATCTAAGAAGGCATGCAAGGTGAGAGGGCCAAGACTAAACTGAAGACTAAGATAAATAGTGCCCTTAAGGTACCTTAGAAGTCTCTTAACCAAGGCAAAATGACTGGTGAGAGGTGTCTGAAGAAATTGACAAGCATGGTTAACAGCAAAAGCTAAGTCATGACTGGTGATAGTAAGATATTGCAAGGCACCAACAAGAATTCTATAGAGGGAAGGTTGAGAGAAAGGCAAATCTTCCTGATCAGTAGAAGATTTAAGGGTCATAGGGAAAGGAATAGACTTGCAGTTTGTCATACCAGCCTTTACTAAAATTTCAGTAGCATATTTCTTTTGAGATAAGAAGTAACCTGAGGAAGAAGAGGTAACAGAAATGCCCAAAAAATAGTTAAGAAGCCCCAATTCCTTCATGGAAAAAGTAGAGTGCATGTGGGTAATGAGAGAATAAATATAAGAAGAGTCACTCCCTGTAAGGAGAATATCATCAACATAGATCAAAAGAGTGGTGATGGAGTGAGAAGTCTTCTTAACAAACAAGGAAGAATCACAATGACTAGCTTTAAAACCTTGAGTAAGAAGAAATGAAGAAAGGTGGAAAAGCAGGCTCTAGGAGCTTGTTTGAGTCCATACAAAGCCTTATTGAGCTTGTAAACCATGGAAGGATGTGTGTTATTAACAAAACCAATAGGTTGATGCATGAGGACCTTCTCTTCCAAGACACCATGAAGAAAGGCATTAGAAATGTCAAGTTGTTTGATAGACCATTGAAAGTGAAGAGCCAAACAGAGAAGAATGCGAATAATGGGTTGCTTTGCTACTGGACTGAAGGTCTCAAAATAATCAATGCCTTCAGTTTGGAGAAAGCCTTTGGCAACCAATTTGGCTTTATGCCTAGCAATGGTGTCATTAGATTTTTTCTTGAGACGAAAGACCCATTTGCAACCAATAGCCTTTTTGGTGGGTGGAAGAGAGACTAAAGTCCAAGTACCTTGCCGAATCAAAGCATTGTATTCATCTTTCATAGAAGCAGTCCAAGCAAGTGATTGAAAAGCCTCTTTATAGGACTGTGGTTCGGTAAGACCAGAAGTAGTGAGTAAACAATGGTGTTGAGATTTGGATCTAGTGACCATAGAGTGAGTAGTAGTGGTAGGAAGAGTATTAGTGAGAGGAAGAGAAGGTAGTAGAACAGATAAAGAAGAAATGGGAATGAAAGGAAAAGGAGCCTGAGAAAGATAAGGTAGATGAGTAGATTGAACTGGTGCAGAAGACAGACTGCCAATAGGAAGAGCAGGTTGAGGAACAGACTGGGATGTAGGCTGCTGAACAGACTATAGTTTAGATGGCTTGCCAGACTGCAGTGCAAGATGCTGGACAGACTGAGGATGAACTGGATCAAATTGACCAAACACAACAGAAACAAAAGGAAAAGGACCTGTAGAAGGCATAGTTGCTGGTGTAGGCACAGCTGGTGAGGAAGTAACAGCAAAAGCTAAATTAGTGACAGATGAAGGAGACTGTGAAGACCAGAAAAAGAAGTTTAGCTGGGACAAAGAAGAGGAAATAGATGGGACTGTGGAAGAAGAAGCAAAGGAAAAAAATATTTTCATCAAAAACAACATGTCTGGAGAGATAAATCTTGCCAGTAGAAGGATCAAGACATCTATAGCCCTTAGTAGAAGGAACATAGCCAAGAAACACACAAGGCACAGACCTAGGTTGGAGCTTATGAGTGGCATAAGGCCTAAGCCAAGGATAACATCTGCAACCAAAGGTTCTGAGAAATGTATAGTCAGGAGGATACTAGACAAAACTTCAAAAGGAGTGAGAAAATCAATCTTAGCAATAGTAAGTCTATTAATAAGAAAAACAGATGTGACTAGAGCATCAAACCAATAAGCAAGAGGCAAAAAAGAGTGATGCATAAGGGCAATGGCAGTCTCTATGAGATGTCTATGCTTTCTTTCAGCTACCCCATTTTGAGTAAGGGTACAGGGATAACTCAACTGATGATGAATACCCTTACTCTTTAAGAAATCATGAAATTTGGTGCTAAGATATTCACCCCCATTATCACTTTTTAGAACTTGCAAGCGAGTGGAGAATTGGTTTTCAACAAAGGCCTTGAATTCCAAGAACTTAGTGAAAACCTCACTTTTGTAATGAAGGGGATACAATCATGTAAATTTGTTGTAATCATCAATGAAGAACACATAATATTTGTAGGAAGCAACAGAGGAAGTAAAGAGGCCCCATACATCAGTGTGAATAAGGGCCAAAGGTTTATTGACAGTAGAATTGGACAAGCTAAGTGGAAGTCTATGACTTTTGGAAACACAACAATGTGAGCACAGTTTATTAACATCAACAGATGAAGAAGATAACAAGTGATGTTTAACAAGATATTGAAACTTCCTGGAAGAAGGATGTCCTAATCTAAAACGCCAATTAGGAGAAGTTGAGCTATTAACAGCACAATAAAAACATGTTGCTAGTGAATAAGATGCAATAGATGCAGCAGCAGATGCAGTACAACTAAGAAGATGATAGAGACCATGGGAATGAAAGCCTTTATATAGCACTTTCTTGGTACTCTTGTCCTATATGAGAAACACATCTTTATCAAAAGTAATAGTGCAATAATTATTAGAAATAAGCTAATGAACTGAAAGTAAATTTGAAGATATGTAAGGTACAAAAAGCATTTTTGATAGATGAAAAGGAAATGAGGGAGTAAGGGGAGACCTTGACCAGTGTGATGCATAGGCAAAGTATTACCATTACCAACAGTGACCTGATCAGAACCATGATATGGTTGATAGGAAGCCAGGTGGTTCAAATCATTGGTAATATGGCTGGTAGCAGCAGAGTCCAAAAACCAATTAGTGTTGGTGTTGATATGAGAATTGTCACTAGTGGGAACATTACTAGGCTAAGAGGATATGAAAGCAACATAGGCTTGAGAAATAGAAGATCTGGCAGGTTGGAAAGCAGTATCCAATCTGTACCAACAGTCTAATGTTGAGTGATTGGTTTTTTCACATATCTGATAGATTACTTGAGACAGAAAAGTATTGTTTGAGGAAGGAACAATAGCAGAAGAATGAGTGGATGGATATCATTGATATCCTTGATGAGAACCTTGGCCATGAGATCTACCTCATCTGCCTTGAGTACCAGAAGAATTGCCTCTAAAAAATTTGCTACCATCTCTTCCTCAACCTCTGTAAGAACCTCCTTTATAGCCACCTCGAGAAGAAGTTCTTGAAGCATGGTAAGCAAATGGAATTTCTACAGTGTGTACTTGTTTGGGCGAGGATTCAACATGAATAGACTCAGAGTTTAACAAAGAACATAATTCTTCAATAGAAATGAATTCAGATCTAGCTCTGATAGAAGTTTTAAATGCATTGTACTCATCAAGCAATCCATTAAGAATCAGTAAAACCAGATCCTCATCATCCACAAGTGGTGCAGTTAAAGCTAACTAGTCAGCAATTGACTTGATCTGAGTTAAGTACTCATCCATTGTATTTCCTTTTTTAACAATGTGATTGAGTTTGTTCTTTAACTGGTGAATATGTGATCTTGATAATGATGTAAAACGTTTGATAAAAGCATTCCATTCCTCATGACTTGTGGAACAATGAAGTACAGAAATGAATATAGATGGAGAAAGAGTTGCAGTCAAACAACTGAGAAGATGAGAATCAATAATCATCTATTGTGTATACTTTGAATTCAAAACTACATGGTTGTGTTCATCAGCGATAGTAGATGATGGACATACCTTTGTGCCATCAACAAAACATAAAAGTTGTGTAGCTTTCAGAATATTTTGAACTTGATTTTTCCAGATAATGATATTAGTTGAGTCAAGTTTGACATTCACGAATGAATTTAGATTTGAGATGAGTAAAGCAAGGTTTGGAGGAATGGAAGATGAAGTTGGAGTTGGAGTTGAAGTTGATGTGGTAGTAGGAGAAGATAGATTCATGAATGGCATTGAAAACGCCATTGATGAATCTTCTAAGAGCAGTGCTTGTAAGAGCTTGAATAAGGCTTTGATACCATAAAAGAAAACCGAACCACTTTATTTTCTTAATCAATCGATTACAATGTATATGCATATTTATATAGAATGAATGTAACTGTTATTTAACTATAGTTATATTTAACTAAACAATAACCAATCTATCTAACTCTGACTAATCCATAACTGCCTAACTAATTCAATTAAGTTGAGCTGGAGCTTGTGCTAAATGCTTGAGCTGTAGTTGGGTTAGCTAAGCTGAATATATGTGACTATTGTGGCTCAGCTTTGTAATTGTGGCTCAGCTTTCCTCTACTTTGATTGCTTTGACTAAGCTCCGTATCATTGTTATCACAATTGGAGGTGCTCCAACTATGGTTTTTTCCACATTAAAATCGTTTGTTTCGATTTATGAATTGTAAAATAACAATCAAAATTACTTTTGTACGTACTAGATGGTTTAGCTTCTTAGTTTTGTTTGTTTGAGAATTGTTACAATTCAATTTGTTTCGATTCATGAATCACTTAGGGTTTTCATTCATAAAACTGAAACCTATGACCTAGATAGGCAACCCAAGATGGATGTTGGGTAGCAAATAATCCAACAGGGGTGAATTGGATTAATTAAAAATAAACTTCTTTTTAGACAAATTTTCCTTAGAAAATTAGATATATGACAAGAATAAGAGTAAGAGATTAAGTAATAAACAATTGTGAGCGAGTAAATCAAACCAATAACATGATAGAGAGAAAGAGGATTCTTCCACTTATTGAGTTGCTCTCTTACATCACGTTGCATGACCCAAGCTTTGTGGATTTACAGTTCTTCATTTCTTTGTTGAAATCCCTCAACAACTCATCTCAATATTATTACAATGTAAATCTTTATAAAGAGTACATTACTTGCTTGAGGGTTCTTCTTACAAAGATTTTTGAGATAATAAATATAAGAAATATTCTCTAGCTAAAGAGTATATGAGAGGAGATGTTAGCACAAAAATCAAGAAGAACAATTTTGAAAGCTTGAGACGTATTTGAAGACAACTTTTTTAAAACGTAATTTACTTTTACTTGACTGAGTTTGCTAATGGGTTATAAGCAAAGTCATCACTAGACTACCACAAGCCTTTGATGACGAATGACAACAAGCAAAATTAAAATACCTTCCTAATATCCTTCTTTTGCAATATATATTCTGGAGAGAGAGAGAGAGAGAGAGAGAGAGAGAGAGAGAGAGAGAGTTTTATTTTTCTAGAATAACACAATATGGTCTACTACCATTTCCTCCATCCCAGAACCCCAACAGGTGCCATATGAATCACGAGTAACAAATATCCTATCTTTTAGACAAGTTTTGTTTTCTAATAAAGCAAGAGATACCACCTGAGTTATGGACCAGGTGGTTATGTTGAAAATAATTTCCCAATAAATTAATTTAAATATCAAAATGAAATTTAATATTCAATAAATAAGCCAAAACCAAGTAACAGAAGATACCTAAAAATATTGTGAACCAAACCAAAATAACTAACAGAGGTGTGATCGAGGCCAGTGTTTGGACACTGTGTCTTTAAGATAGAAATTTGACATCTCCACTAGTGCTTGAGATTTATGGACGTCTTGTCTCCAAGATACAACAATCACCTACACACAGAAGTAGCACTACAGTCTGTGTGTACTGTGAACCAAATTTGTGTTAAGCACTCTCTCAACAAAACCAATAAAAATGAAGATGAAGATGATTATGAACACTACCACAAGAAAACGAAAAAGCTAGGATCCAATCTATATTTTTCTGATCCTAAAATGAGAGATTGCTTTGCCATTAAATACGCAATAACCCTAGCAGGTAATAGTCACCTATGTGACTGTTTGGTCAAGAAAGGTGACTGTTAGAGACCAAGGTTTGAAAACTGAAATTCGATTTCATTTATTTATATTTTTTCAAATAATGGTTTCTCCAAAAATTATAAGTGCCAACCCAACCCAACCCACACCCGCGCATGTGTCTTTTGGATTGAGCCTATCTCGGTCCATAACTCCCCTCCTTACAAAACTTATGTTCATGAGTCGATTTCTCATTCACTCATTAATGGTTTTAACAACCATAATAATTCTTTTGTTCACCATATAACAAGAAACAAATTGCTACATTGACCCACTTAAATAATGAATGGGTCCTACATTATTAATGGTTTAAAACCATTTTTCTTCAACAATCCCCCACATGAATGAAGCTGATGAAAAGAACATGCAACAATATGCAGACTCAAAGAGTACTAAACTGGAAATGTCCTACATAGGATAGGTAGCTTTTTTCCTTAAACCATCCCTTGTAAAAGATTATCGGATTTACTGACAAATCAATGGTCATGATGCCTTGAACTGTTATGTCTTTGGTGTAAACCAAGACAACAACCTTTCACATAGTTTTATTTCCATACACAACTTGGTTCTATCGGTTGTGCCCATTTTGGCCCTAGACAATTCTTGGTTTTTATGAGTGCTCTAGAGAATTCAGCCCTTTCAATTCTCATAGAATCGGCCCAATTTACACTCATATAAGTGATTCTTGTTAAGAGTATCCTGTTATACCCCACTTAGATTTCCAAGTTTATGAGAATCATTAAAAGAAAAAACTTATCCTGATTATCACTACAGGTATCACTATGTCATCATAGAAATGGGTAGAAGATTGTCTCCTTAGTGATCTTCCTGAGTCATTCTTAATTCGGTTGTCCCTTGGAACCTAGATCTTGGGATCTCCGGTCAGCTAGGTTGGGTTGCCATTAAGGTGACTCTTAAGTAATAGGCTTTAGTCCCATTTCCCTCAATGATCTCACAACCTGCTCTCTAGTCAAACCTTTTGTTAACGGATCCACAATATTATCTTTTGACCTTATGTATTCAATGGATATAACTCCATTTGAGAGCAGTTGCCTAGACAATTCTATCGGTTGTGCCGATTTTGGCCCGAGACAATTCTTGGTTTTCATGAGTGCTCTAGAGAATTCAGCCCTTTCAATTCTCATAGAACCGGCCCAATTTACACTCATATAGGTGATTCTCGTTAAGAGTATCCTGTTATACCCCACTTAGATTTCCAAGTTTATGAGAATCATTAAAAGAAAAAACTTATCCTGATTATCGCTACATGTATCACTATGTCATCATAGAAATGGGTAGAAGATTGTCTCCTTAGTGATCTTCTTGAGTCATTCTTAATTCGGTTGTCCCTTGGAACCTAGATCTTGGGATCTTCGGCTAGCTAGGTTGGGTTGCCATTAAGGTGACTCTTAAGTAATAGGCTTTAGTCCCATTTCCCTCAATGATCTCACAAACTGCTCTCTAGTCAAACCTTTTGTTAATGGATCTGCAATATTATCTTTTGACCTAATGTATTCAATGGATATAACTCCATTTGAGAGCAGTTGCCTAACGGTATTGTGTCTACGTCGAATATGCCGAGACTTACCGCCGTACATATTATTTTGTGCCCTAGCCATGGCTGGTTAACTATCACAATAAATACAGATAGCTGACATAGGTTTTGGCCACATTGGAATGTCTTCCAGGAAGTGACGAAGCCATTCTACTTCTTCTCTTGCTTTGTCTAAAGATATAAACTCATATTCCATTGTGGATCTTGCAATGCATGTTTGCTTGGACGATTTCCAAGAAACTGTTACATCTCCCAAGGTAAAGGTATAGCCACTAGTAGACTCAGAGTCTATAGTGTCAGATATCCAATTTGCGTCACTGTATCCTTCTAATACTGTTGGATATCTATGATAGCTTAGACCATAGTCACGGGTATATCTTAGATATCTAAGTAACCTTATTATTGCTATCCAGTGGTCTTCCCTTGGATTGCTCGTGTATCTACTCAATTTGCTAACTGCATAGGCAATATCAGAACGTGTGTAGTTCATGAGATACATCAAGCTTCCAATTATCTTGGAGTACTCTAATTGTGATATACTTTCCCCTAAGTTCTTCATTAAATGAAGATTAGCATCGATAGGAGTCTTAGCAAAACGGTCATCATGTTTATTAAATTTGTCAAGTATTTTATCAACATAATGACCTTAAGACAAGGCATATCCAACAGATGTTTTTGTGATTTTCATACCAAGTATAACATCTGCTACTCCTATATATTTCATGTCAAACTTAGAGTTCAACATTTTCTTTTTAGTCTTTATTATCTCATTATTGCTGCCAATAATGAGCATGTCATCCACATACAAGCAAATAATGACATATCATTTTTCAGTGTTTTTCACATAAACACATTTATCACACTCATTCATTTTAAAATCATTTGTCATCATTACGCTGTCAAACTTTTCACACCATTGTTTAGGTGCTTGTTTTAATCCATAAAGAGATTTCTTAAGTTTACACACTTTCCTTTCCTGTCCTGGATCAATAAATCCTTCTGGTTATTCATATAAATTTCCTCATTCAAAAACGTAGTTTTGACATCCATTTGACGTATTTCCAGATCATGCAAAGCTGCATTAGCAATCAACATTCTAATGGATGTTATTCTTGTTAAAGGAGAATAAATGTCAAAATAGTCTACTCCTTCAGTTTGTCTATAGCCTTTAACTACAAGTCTAGCCTTGTATTTATCGATTGAACCATCCGGTTTCATTTTCCTCTTGATTATTCACTTGTATCCGAGAGGTTTACAACCTGGTGGAAGATTCACCAGTTCCCAAGTATGGTTTTGTAAGATAGATTCAATTTCACTATTGATTGCTTCTTTCCATATAGGAGCTTCTGGAGTAGACATTGCTTCTTGTTATAAGTTTGAGGCTTATTTTCCAATAAATACATCAAGAAGTCAGGACCAAAGGTTCCTATCTCTCTTACTTTGCCTAGGTCCTTCCATGTTTTCCTCTTCTTGATGTTCCCTAACTTGTCCTTGATTATTGTCAAATGCATCATCATAAGACCATTTAGGAGAATGAGACTCTTATGTTATTTTACAAGGAAATACGTGTTCACAAAACGATGCATTCCTTGACTCAGTGATTGTATTAACATGGATCTTAGAATTATTACTTTTATGAACTAAAAATCGATAGGCACTGCTATTTTCTATATACCCAATAAATATAAAATCAACAGTTTTAAGTCATATTTTGACCTTTTTGGGGTCAGGAATAGCTACCTTAGCTAAACACCCCCACACTTTCAGATATTTGTAAGAAGGTTGTTGACCTTTCCACAATGCATACGGAGTTTCAATGTTTTCTTATGGGGTATTTTATTGAGAATATAGTTAGCAGAGAGAATTGGTTCCCCCCACAAGTTCTAGGGTAATCCCGAACTTATTAACATAGCATTCATCATTTCTTTTAAGGTTCGATTTTTATGCTCAGCAACCCCATTTTACTGAGGTATATAAGGTGCAGTGGTTTGATGAATGATTCTAACTTGTGTACAAAAATTACCAGTAGATGTGTCATATTCACCATCTTTATCACTCCTTACACTACAAGAAATAAGGGTTTTTGCGGCATTTTTTTAACTGCGCTTTTTTAAACGTCATTTTTGTTAATATTTAACGGCATTTTAAAAATGTGGCATATTTCTTTAATCAAAACGACACCATTTTGTAATAGAATGTGTTTAAAAATGCCTCCAAATGCGGTAGGCCTCACGCGCCTATTTTGAATATGGGAAAGCCTTTTAAACCCTCACGCCTTCAATCATAAAACAAACATTGAATCCTTATGTCACCTCTCTCTCAACCCTCTCTAAACCCTTATTTTGAGTCTCACCTTCAAATCTCACAGATTCACCGATTTTGAAGCTCCACCGCCACCACCATCTGCACCGACGAGGTAGCGAGATTTACCGATTCACCGATTTCACAGATTCACCGATTCACCGATTCAAATCTCATAGATTCACCGATTTTAGATCGGTCTGCACCGCCATCGTGATTTCGATTCAGATCGGTCTACATTGCCACCGCGATTTTGATTCTCTCTCTAGATCTCTCTCTCAGAGATTCATCTTTGATTTCATCTCAGAGCGATTTCGATTTCTCTCTCTCTCTCTCTCTCTCTCTCTCTCTCTCTCTCGATTTCAAAGCTCCACCGCCACCACCATCTGCACCAGCGAGGTATCGATTTCTCTCTTGGCATTCACGCTGGTTCCATTTATATTGTTGATTTTCATCGGCAATCGCTTCTTCTTCGTATTTTGTTTTGATTATCAATTTGTTGTTTTAGCTCTCCAATTCTAAATTGAATTATTGAAGTTATTTGGAGAATGAGAGTAGTTTATTTTGTGAATACGAAGCTGTGAAATTACATTTATGGTTTTATGATAGTTGTTAACTTCTATTGAAGTTATGGTATTCTAGCAGCTTTAACTTTAACCTCATCAACTCTATTTATTGGGTCTAAGAGTAAGATGAGCTTTAGGTTTTTCTTGATTCCATTTAGTTAATTTGTTGGCTCTCTCATTTTCCTTCATTTTCCCATAGTTCCTCTCTCATTTTCACTCACTTGCTCGCCCCAGCAAATGACGAACGGTCTCCAGCAAGAAAAGGTGAGTTATGTTCTTCACTTCATAGCTTTACTCGCTTGAAATTGGTTGTTTTTGCATCCTTGAAATGTCTCTTGCTTTTTGCACTTGTTTGTGGTTTGTTTACTGAAATCAAAACTGCGAATTTTTGTGTTTAGTTGTTAAAATTTCAGCTTCATTTGTTCGGATCTAGAATAGGTACTATTGTCATACTCGAGATACTGTAATAGCGGCTTTGATAATTCTAGCTTGAAATTAGGCTTGATGGAGTTGTAGAAAAACCGTTATGTGGATTGGGAAACATTAGATTATAAAATAGTTATTTCTAATTAACGAGCAACTATTCTCTTCTCACAAAAATATTATGTTTACTGCGTATAGAAGTCCAGAAAAAATCAATGAAATTGAACCAACCATTCAAGATTGATAAAAAATTATGTTTTATTTTGATTTTGAAAACTTTTACATAGAAACAAACATAACCAACAAAAATATTATACTATGATGCATTTCAAGTATTCATTAAAAGAAAGCACAACCAAAATCAAGCACACCTTTCTAACAATCAATGTGCAAGATGGTCCTGGAAAATGGTATCAAAAATCAATTGTCCAAGTCCAGAGCAATAAGCTAGTCCAAGAAACAACCGTGAATACCAACCTAATATTCCAACATATTACATGATTTAGAAAAAAACATCCTAAAAAAAAAACGCTATAGAGGTCACGGAAGATTAATAATCCTTCACCCAATCAATTACAAGCCAAAGTACCCAAAAAAAACTTGCCCAAACATCTTGTTTCTCATTCCAACATAAATCCACAAATCCTTGCATGATTAGAATCTTCTCCTAGGACTTCTTGAACGGTGTCCACGTGGTGATCTACAATAATACAGACAAAAAAAGGTTGGTGCTTTATGTCTGGATGGATGGACTCAAACCAATAAAAAAAATATAAGAAGCTTATAAAAATGAATTTGCAAGTGAAAATAAGTACACCAATACATACTAATATTACAGCTTTAGTGAAGTTTCAATCATTTTACAGCTACCAGATTTCATGTCATAAAGGGCTCTCACTAGAGAAGTGAATCAAATGAAGTCACAGTGACAAAAAAGATTCAAGTATTGCTATTTGCTGTCTCTTATTTCTCTCTATGAGTTTGATGTGACAATAGCAAAGCACCCCATGGCATTTAATTATGCTCTTGCTAATACCTGTTTGTTTCAACATGAAATATTTAATAGATGTTTGGGTTTTTGTTGATATGATGTGGTAAAAACAAATTACCTACTAAAATCTAGGAAAGAATTACCAACTTCATCCCAATGGAACCCACATTAGGGGAACTACTGATCTATTGTTTTGGGGTTTCTCATTTATTAGCATACTAGTAAAATGCACGTGCTAACCATTGGTAGAAACATAATATTTTTTTTTTTATAAAAAAAGAAAAGAAAAGAAAAAGAAAAGAAAAATAAGTTGGGAATGGATTAACTCAAAAAGCTAAATACTGTTTCTGTTTACGAATTCCTCGCATTTGTGCGTTCCTAATTTTTTTAACCAGTTTATCTTGCTGCTCTTTATTTGCCTGTAAAATAAATTTTTATGCTAATGAATTCTCTATTTGATATTTATTTTTTTTATTATTTTTTTGTGTGTTGGCATGGAGTTCAACTTATTGCCTTCAATTGGATTTGGTACTTAATTTTGAGCATGGAGGAGACTTTTTTTTTTTTTTTTTTTTTTTGGCATTTGGTTGCTTTATAATTCACCTCTATTTGGTGCAATTTACTATGACCCCTCCCTTTTCTTTTCTTTTTTTCTTTTTTTTAATTTTTTAAATTTGACTTTCTTTGTGCTTGATTTCATTTGAAGACATAACAGTTTGGTCTTTATTGATTGATTTAAGAGAGCAATGTATTTCTTAAATCTATCATATCTATCAAGAGCATAGTAGAAACTTTTGCTTTCTTCATTAATATGTTTCATACTAGATATGCCTCTACTATGCTTGATAGTAGCGATTTAGATTGCACCATCGGGATGCAATTATTAATTGTGCATGCATGCATAAATAGCCTTAGACTCGTCCAATAATCTTCATTAGAGATACCTAGTTATCTTTGATGACGCTCTTCTTGGATTGTCCAGTTTGGATAGTTCAGGAGCACAAGTCTGTATTGTAATTGGTAGTTTTACTGCTTATAGTCCATCTCGTAGAGATTTCGTGTAGGAACTGCTTATGTTCTCTGAGTGCATACTAGACAAGGCATAGCAGTACACCTAGACTATGTCGTATATTTGGGGAACCATGGGGAGATGCCACCGAAATTTTGTTAAAGATGAACAGAGTGGTATGAGCTACTTTTTACAATATAGACTGTGTATTCCTGAATGGGAAAGTAGGATGAACCAACATATTAGAGGCCAGTTAGAGGTGAATGATGTCATATCGCATGCATTATAAGGTATTTAATTGAGGTTAAGATTAATTAAAATGGAACGGTAATTTTGAACTTTGTTGATTTGACAATGACATTTGTAGTGTAAGACGGAGTCAGATGGATAAAAGTTTGATAAATTAGCATAGGTTGTACCCGGAATACATACAAGGGGTTAAGGACTTTATTAAATTTGCATGCGACAATAAGCTGTTGTTGAATGAAGTCACATGCCTGTGTAAACGGTGTCGTAATGTCAAATTGGTGGAGAAAGGCCTGTTAGGGGAACATTTAATGATCAATGGGTTTCTTCCAAGTTACACTAGTTGGATTTTTCATGGGGAGAATTTGATGTCACATGTGCCACACAGTGTGAATGTTGGGCAAACTGATTCGAATGATGGTGATGAAACTTATGAAATGCTATACGAAGGATTTGGACTTCCTCCACCAAGCTTCATTCACGAGGCAGCAAGTTCTGGTATTAAACAAGGTCCAGATGAAAAAATTGAAAAATTCTTCAATTTATTGAAAGAGGCCGAAAGAGAGTTGTATCCTGAATGTCAAAAGTTTTCAATGCTCTCATTTATTGTTCGGTTATTGCACATCAAGTGCCTTAGTGGATGGAGTGACAAGTCTTTTACAATGTTGCTCGAGCTTTTGAAGGATTTGTTCCCAAAGGGTGAAACTTTGCCAAAGTCATTTTATGCAACTAGGAAACTCCTTGGGGACTTGGGCCTCGATTATCATAAGGTACATGCATGCCTAAGAGATTATTCACTATATTTGAAGGAAACAGCTAGTATGGATAATTGCATAGTGTTTCATATGCCTAGATACAAATAGTTTGAGGGGGAGGAGAATGATGTTAAGAAGAAGCAACAAAGAATTCCACAGAAGATTGTTAGATACTTTCCTTTGATTCCAAGGCTTCAAAGATTGTTTATGTCATCCAAAACATCTTCTTTAATGAGATGGCATGTAGAGGGCTGAATTGATGACGGCAAAATGAGACATCCCACTGACTCTCCTGTTTGGAAAATATTTGATAATTTGTATCCCAAGTTTGCAAGTGAGCCTCGCAATGTCAGACTGGGTTTAGTAGTGGATGGATTCAATCCATTCAAGGCAATGAATGTCTCTCATAGTAGTTGGCCAGTTATTATGATGCCATACAATTTGCCACCGTGGTTATACATGAAGCAGCCTCATATGATGATGACATTGCTCATCGATGGTCCTTCTTCACCTGGAAATAACATTGACGTCTACTTACGCCTTGTAGTGGATGAATTGAAAGAATTGTGGGAAAATGGTGTTGACACGTATGATGCGGAAACTAATCAGATGTTCCGAATGCATGTTGTGTTATTGTGGACTATAAATGATTTTCCTACCTATGCAATTTTGTCTGGATGGAGCACGAAAGGCACTTTAGCTTGTCCTTGTTGTAACACACATACTCGTTCTTGATATTTAAAGAATGGAAGGAAATTATGTTATATGGGGCATCGTCGCTGGTTGAATGGGGGTCACAAATTTTGAAAAGCTGGTGTGTCTTTTGATGGCACTCTTGAATTTGAACCATGTCCAACTCGGTTATCAGGGGCTAATGTGCTACGACAACTGGGGCCTAAGTTCAAATTGAATTCTAAGTGTCAACAATCTAGCAAACGGAATAGAAAGGGGAAAGAAATTGAGGAAAATAAGGACTCGGGTCATAATTGGAAGAAGAAGAGTATTTTCTTTGAGTTGTCATATTGGGAGCATAAATTGATTCGCCACAATCTTGATGTGATGCACATTGAAAAGAATGTGTGTGATATTGTATTGTGGACGATATTAAATGTTGATGGAAAAGGGAAGGAAAATTTAAATACTCGTTAAGATTTGTAAGATATGGGAATTCGAAAGGCACTACATCCTCAAAAAAGGGTTAGGAACAAGTATTATTTGCCTCCTTCATGTTTTGCCATGAACAATAGAGAAAAAAAGTCTATTCTGTACACTTCTGAAGAATATCAAAGTTTCAGATGGTTACGCATCCAATATCTCTTGTTAGGTTAACCTCAAACAGCGTAGCATATCTGGACTGAAAAGTCATGATAACCATATACTCATGCAACAAATACTTCCAATAGTATTGAGAAATTTGCTACCGAAGAAAGTGGTTGAACCATTAATTTAGTTAAGCAATTTCTTCAGGCAGTTGTGCTTCAAAACCTTAGAGGTGGATGGTCTAAATCATCTTCAATCCCAAATTGCTCTTACACTTTGCCATCTTGAGAGAATTTTTCCTCCATCATTTTTCGATATAATGGAACACTTACCCATTCACCTAGCAGAGGAAGCGAAGATTGTCGGTCCGGTGCAATATCAATGGATGTACTTTGTAAAAAGGTGTGTAATTCTACTCCAATGTCCATTTTGTATATATTTGCTTGTTTATACTTGAAATGTATGCATCTTTTTGTTTATAGGTACCTTATGATGCTTAAGTCATACATACGTAATCGAAGTCATCCTGAAGGTTCAATTGCACAGGGATACATAGTCGAAGAATGTATGACATTTTGCTCAAGGAACTTGTATGATGTTGAGTCGAAATTGCATCAACCGTTAAGGAATTGTGATGTTAGCGACAATCCTGAGATATTAATGGGGTGGGCTTTAGGAAAAGGAAAAGGGCTTGTGCTTGATAACACAACATAGGTACAGGCTCATCGGTATGTGTTATTTAACATTGTTGTGGTTGTCCCATATCAAGAGTAAGATAGACGCAACCTTTGTCTCATTGTGAATGTATTTATACCAACTATAATTATCTTGCATTTTACAAGTAGTTTAATTGTGTAGGGAATATTGTGAATTTATTAAGCGGCCACATCGTCGTCTCAGAGATTATGATGTGGATCGTCGTCACAATGATGAGTTTTCCAAATGGTTCAATTCTCATGTAAGTGCATGTTAAGCACAACAAGTCTTTTATATTTTTGTAATCCATGTGTTTTTATATTTTTTAAAGTTGTTAATTGATGCTTAATATTGATAAATTTCTTTTAAAAATAGGTTGCAGAGCTGGTAGCTACTGAAAATGTAGCGTTGTCAGATGAGATTAAAATTTTGGCTTTGGGACCCAGCCAAAAGGCCACCAGATTTAATAGGTATATAATTATTGGTACTAGGTATCATACTAGGAGTCGTGAGTTAAAAAGAAAAACTCAGAATAGTGGAGTTATGGTGAAGGCAAAGACTTCTAGCTATGCAAGTGCGAAAGACATTAATCTAGTGGAAGGTGATTGTAGACACCCCATTTTTTACCGCCCTTACGACTTGGGCGCTTTATTCCAAACACCCGATAATGAAAGTTACACTATGCAATCTTTTGAATTCTCAGCAAAGAAATTTGGATTCAAGCTTTAATACCAAACCTTGCACCTCATTTTGGCCAAATTATTTTAGACCTTAAAACCCTCCTTTCAAAATATTTTCCAAATGCTTCTACGATGTTCCGAGGCTCGCATCTCGTTTAAAACATTGCACTTTTTAGTAAATCGAGTAAGGAAAAAGTGAAAATACATGAAAGGGAGGTGAACTCTTTGAAAAAATCTGTAAAACATCTTATTTATAGGTTTGGAATTGAAGAAAATAGGAGGGGAGGGAAGAAAACCAATTGGGGGAGATGTTGGGCATCAAACTGTTGAGAAAGAATGAGCAACCTTCACTAAAATAGACATATCTCTTTGCACACTTAGAATTTAGATGTGAGGACACCACCATTGGAAAGTAGACTTCCGAGGATCCAGTTTAGACTTAAGAATCACCTAAAACCGATTCTGGATGAAGGAGATATGCCTGTTTGAAGTCGAGCTTGAATACAGATTTTTAAGGCTCAACCAGGTCCATTTAGAACTGGCCGGGCCTCAATGAAAACATTTCCTGGGTTGCTTTTTAGGCTTGGCCATGTGTTTTTAGGCCCGACTGTGGGTTTTGAGGCTCAGCTGGGTCTCAATGGCGCCAGACAGACAGTTGGTTGGAATTGAAGAAATATCTTTGTTTGAAGATATGTATGATCTTTTTGGCTCAAACTCTATAAATTGGACCTCACACTTCAGATTTTAGGGTTAAAAAAACTTTCCAAAAGGCTTGGACATTGATGAGAGCTCTTGAACCTTCAACCTTCTTTGTTCTTCAAATCAACTTTCACCCTCCATACATCTTTAAAGCATGGATTTGAAGCTTTCTTGTAGAGAATTCAAGGCATATTTTTAGAACCTAGAGGTTAGAGAATTGTTCTAGGAGATATTTGTAGAAGCTAAGACATAACTTCTTTACAAAAGCTTTCTTGACCTTCAAACCTTCTTTAGCTATACATACACAGTACATACACCATTAGAGCTTGTTTTTGAAGCTTTTGTTGAAGTTTCAAACCTAAATTTCAGAAACTTGAGGGTATTTAGAATCAAGTTTGTTTAACTACAAGCATCCTCTCTTTCAAGAGGTATAATTTTTGCATCTTCTTCCTTATTTCTCTTTTACTCTTTTATTCTCTTTTCCATGCTTTGTTCACTGTTTTGGGACAGTTTTGTGGACTAAAACTTGTGATTTAAGAGCTACCAAAGGTGGAGGGGTTAACCACCCTTCCTTGAACCTTATTCCAAGCTTATATCCTTGTGTTTTCCACTTATTTCTCTGATTTTAGCCACTGTTTTGGGGCAGTTTTTGGACTGTTTTGAGACTATTTTCAGAGGCTAAAATATGGTTTAGAAGCTCCAAAAGTGGACGGGTTAGACACCCCTCCTTAGCTTTGCTTACTAGCTTTGTGCCTCTTTGTTTTTGCCTATCTTTTTGTGCAGTTTTAACATGGTTTTAGCTACTGTTTTTTACACTTTAAGGGTTGTTTTAGGGCTGTTTTAATTTATTTAATTAGGTCATGCTCTGATTAGTTTGCTTGTTGTCTCAGAAGTTGGCATATATAGCTTGCTACATGTTGTTCTAGCCTTTTTTTGTTTAATTTCCATGTTAAGAGCCTCATTTTAATAATCAACCTATCATCCATTTCTTTAATTTGAGAGTTGTTTCAATCGGTTGGCAGTTGTTCACAACATAAGCTAGAGATCTATGCTTAATGGCTTAATCTCTACGGAGGTTCATCGCCAATGGCATAGTCTTTCTTTCATGTTGAGAATCACTTCCCGTTTGACATGCTTCTCATTTAGTGGACATAACCATCACCTTGGGCTTAATGGACTAAAGAATGGAAAAGACTAAGAAAATTGTTAAAATGAACCAACCCACATAAAGAAAATGAAGTATCTTGCTTGGGTTTGGCCGGACGTTATGCCGAGTCCATTGTGTCATGGGTTGTCTTACATCAATTCATGATGTTTTGATGAACCTTGAAGCGTCTCTACCTCCCTCTTTGAGTGCACTCTATGATAGGAGGGAGTGGTGGTTATTGATTCATTACATTCATTAATTTCTGTCCAAATCATGCCCTAACTTATCAAGCAATCAATATGCTCATTGATGGTTTTGGAAATGACTTCATTCTTTTCTTGAGGCTTACCATGAGAGAGAAGAGTAGAAGGGACAAACAGAGTTCATAATAACTTTGTCTGCACTGTTTTCACCTCAAAGCACAAAAACAGAGTTTTGCACAAAAGTGAGGCACGATCGGCCTTTTTTATGCCTGGCCAGGCTTCATTGAGGGTCGGTCGGGCCCTAATGTTTTGGTAAGCAGTGCATTTTTGGCAAGAAGTAGAGGGCAATGGCTAAGGGTGAAACAGAGCAATTGCACAGAAGGCAGACAGAGCAGCTTCTGAAAACTATGCATATTGTTCACATTAAATGTTGTAATATTATTGTTCATATTATTGTTGTAATCAGTATTGTTGTAATACTGGTTTATTTGTAATTATTATAGCTAGTTAAATTAGGTAGCTAGTTTATTTCTCATTATTATTCTTGTTGTAATAGCATAGTTAGCTAGTAAATACTATAATGATTTCATTCGATTTTGTAATAAGTAGTTTAATTCGGACCTTGATTCGCACCCTCTTGCACGAGGGCAATGTTGCAATAAGTTATATGTCTCCCAACCCCACTTTTTTCTCTCTTTTATTTATCCGCTTATGATGGTAGAATAGAGCATCATGTTTTCTTAGCATTTTTCCATGACCTGTATCCATTCGTCTTGCATACATAAGAGTTCAGCTCATCATTCTAACCAATGTCAAGATCAAAATCTTTGCTTGAATACATGTTTTATTCCATATCTTGGATTGAATCAAATGCCATGCTAGTAGCCGAACTTGTTATTTGCATGATTGTATGCGTCGCATTAGTCATTTTGCATTGGTTAGAGACATGCATGTTTTCTAATTATTTTTCTTTGTTTTGGCTTGGAGTACTAGGTGAGCATTTTGTGTTTTAGCATATCACATTGTATGTCTATGTGACCATATCAAGCATGTTTTCCATGAGGCTAATTGCTTAAATGATATAACTGCTTGAATGCCAGTGGATGAAGGCTAGTTGCTTGAATTGGAATAATTTGATTAATGTACATCTTAAGCCCACTTTTTCAAATGGCATATTCACAAACTCTTTTAAAAAACAAGCATGAAATCAAATGTTCCAACTTCTACAAATTGGTCTATACTTGCGTGTATCACCTAGTAAAGTTAGTTTAATAATCGGAACAAGACCATATAATGTAGATAAGAAACACATTATGATTAGTAGAGGCCGATCTTTGATTGGGCGAGTGGGGTGCTCAATTTATGACCTTCCCCTCTCGTACTTAAGTTCCCGAGCTGAGACACTCTAGTGATGACGGACTAATGGCCTTTCGCACAAGTCTTGGGTTTACTAAATTTTCAAAAATATTTTGGTGGCGACTCTGAAATCTGGCAAAGCAGTCCATTTTTGGCATTTGATTCAAACATCGATTTTTCAAAAAGAATTGCTAGATTTGGACTCTTTTTGTGTTTTCACTATTTCACACTGCACTCATGAAATCAGATTCAAAACCACAGGTGGAGTTCGAACTATAGGGCTATTCGCCTTTCGAAAGGAGCGCGAAAAGTTGAGCTACAGTGATGTAGCATACTATGGATATATGACAGATATTATTCAATTGTATTACTCACATGACCATAGATACATGTTATTCATGTGCAACTAGATTGATAACAATAAGGGACTCAAGCAGGATGATTTTGGTTTTACACTTGTTAATTTCAATCACTTGTTATATGCAAAGAAACAGGACAGTGATGAGCCATTCATCTTAGCATCTGAAGCACAACAACTCTTTTATGTTAATGATTCTGTTGATGAAGATTGGAATGTTGTACTCAAGATGAAACCTAGAGACTTATATGAGGTGTGTGGAGAACAACCAACTATTGATAAAGGAGTACATCACAACGAAGTGGAAGGATTTGGTGATAAAGAGTTAGATGTAGCTTCCTTCACTTGTCAGGAGGACATGGATTGGGTTAGGCAGGGTATTAATGGAACAACTGTTGATGAAACTATTGGACCTCCTGAAGTATCGACAGAGGCACAATTTAAAGATGATGAAGAAATGATATGATATTGTAATTGGTTGTATATTCACTTTTACGTTTGTGTTTTCTGTACAGATATTCATGTTAATAAAATCTTTGCTTTTATACCTTTGTAGCATTCTTTAAATGGCCATTTTTACCTTTCATGTACTCTTATTATGTTTTGAATGCAATTTCTTTATAGATTATCATGTCCTTACTTTTATGTTTATAGTTTCTTTATAGAATATCTATGAGTTCTAGCTCCAAGAGTTCTTCTAGTGAGAGTGATCAATCAAGCTCTAATAGTTCTAGTTCAGATGAGACTTATGCCACACTTAAAATGAGAGTCATACCTGAACCATCGGCATCATGGCATCCACAAAGTAGTCTTCCTGCCACATCACGTAGCAGTAGTACGTCACATGGCTCAGTTTTAGCTGGTACGTATAAGCTTTTTATTTGTATATTTGAATTCTTTTGGATTGAAAAAATGTTTACATATGATAATTTTTTATGTTTGTTCAACCTATATTCTTATGCTTTACAGATAGTACTAACAGGTGACAAAATGAAAACTTTGTTTAATCTCTAATGTTGTTATAAGTAGATGAATTTTGTTCAACCTACATTTATACAGAAATATTTTATGATATTGCTATTATGCACACTATTTAATCTCTAATGTTGTTATAAATAGATGAATTTTTTTTCCCCCCATTTAGATGAATTCCCAAATGTGTTTTATACTATGGATATAGAAGTCACTTGCTTTACCTTGCAAACCAGAAAGTGTAGTTCTAGCATAAAATAACCTACTGTTGAGAACCCATAATCAATTCTTTGGCCCCGTTTTTATTTTTTTTATAGGTCCTGGCTCAAGTTAAACCACACAAAAGCAGACAAGGGGTCCCATATATGCTCATGGTCGATAGGGTACTAGTGACGATGGTGTTTTAAAAATTGTTTCAAATGAGTTGAATCAAATAGCTGAAGGATACACACCCCTTGCTTCACATTTGGGCATTTTGGCACGAGATGGGAGTCTTGCACCACTCACTTTTATGACTCGACATTATGTCCCACAACAAAATAAAGATAACATATGGAGGCAGATAAATGTAATGCAGATATTTAATATGAAATAAGTTGAAATGCATATTACAATTGGATTCCACATGAAATGCATATTACAAGTGTAGTTGACATTGCATATTACAAGTGTGTATAATTACAGGCTCATACGAATGTAGATGAATCCATGAAGAGAACAATAATGGCTTCATTTGGAAAGAAATTGTGAGATTGGAAATGTCGAGTGAAAAATATGGGATACAAACCCTTGGAGGTAGCTAGGTCAACTTATAACTAAACTAAATCAAGTTTAATATGTATAAGATTGAAAATTGAAATTTATTATCTTTAAAATTCATCTTCTCATTTTTTGTATTGGGGTGATTGAGGTAAGGGTAGAGGGATAGTGGTTTGTGGTGATAATGGAGGGGTGGTGTATTGGAGGTAAAAGGATGGTGGTGGTAGTTGTGGTGGCTATAATAACAGCGGTAATGGTGATGCAAATGAGAAATTTGAAATATGATACTCTAATTCTTTGTTTTATCTGGTTTTTATTTACAGGAGACAAAAAAGAACAATGGGGTTTCTGCTAGTCGGCCACAGGTGTGGATGGCTGCATACATGAAAGATGGTACTTGCAATAGTGACTCAGTTAATGAAGTTATGGTATGTGATACTACTTTATTGGACTTTTAACATGATTTATATTGGATGCTAATTATTGAATTCAAAATTACAGACTCAAATGAATGAGCTAATGAAGCACATGGAGGGATCTTCTTCGAACCCTGCTGCATTAAATGAGCATATTTTCACACAAGTTAGGGGGTCGTAGGGACCTAGTCATGTTCGGACATTTGGATTGGGACTGTCTTCCACTGATGTTTTTGGAGATAGATATAGGCAATCACAAGAGTAGAATCATATCTTCCAACCTCGAGTTCAAGAACAAGTTGAAGAGCAACTTCAACGATATCAAATGCAGTTAGAGTTGAAGATGAATGACGTAATGGAGAAACAAATTCAGGCTATACAAGCAGATTTTTAATCATGAATTGAGATTTGGAATCTCAATTGCAAGTTGCGGGCGTACCTGTTACACCAACTGTTACACCCTCGAACCTATTACATAGGCAGCAGGTATTTTCATTATTTTTACTAGTTATTACTTTAAATTGCCCAGAGCTACTATACAACTTAAGCCTCTTATTGAATGATAGGTTGTTGATTCACTTAGTAATCATCCCACTGTTCGGCCAATGTCACATCAACAACAATCTCATGCATTTTCATCCCAAAAGGTGAGCAATCATTTAATCAAAGCTTTTTTGACAATACAATATCTTATTAATTACAATACTTGTTCTTATTAAATATAGGTTCACCTTTCAAAGAAGGAGAAGGAGAAGAAGAAGAAGAAGAAGAACTAACAAGGTAAAAGTACTAACATCACTAGTTTTTAATTTCTCACTTTTCTAATTCTATTAAGACATGATGTGATTTGGTGTTGGAAATTAGTGAATAATCCAAATCAGCCACATAGTTTTATATATTAAGCTTTTAAATATGGCATAAATTCATGTTCAAACCATTTAGAAAGAAGATGAGACAAAAGGGAATTAAGACATGATATAGTTTTATATATCCAGAATTTAGACCATGTATGTTGTTAAGTAATTGTTTTATTTAAAAAAAATAAAAATCTGTATAGTGTAACATATTCATAGTTCCAGTATTTCAACTTAATTTGCCATATTTCCATAAATATTGAGTTGTGGCAAATTATTTGAAGATCTGTATTGTTTAGTTTTTTTTCCCAATATGATTTGTCTGTTTAAGCCACGTCGGCTTAAAGTCTTCTTTGATAACTTTTATTAATCTATTTAATATTTTAGGAAAACTGTTGCTTTGTAAGAAAACGTATTGAAGGGAACAATATGATTGTGGTGTTATAGATAGCTCACTGATTTGGGTTCTAACCAAAATTAAGCATAAGAATGTTTATATCAGTATGTGATTGTGATTTTTGGTATTTTATCTTGCCTACTGGTGACTGATTTTGTTTGAAAATCAACGTATTACATGAGATGCCTAAATGATGTGACTTAGCTGGTGGAGGTAGACTTTGTACCTAATGCTTGTTCGTGGGCATGATGTGTATCCTTTAGTTTGTATAGGGGAGTGATTTGATCTTTGTCGATTGAGGGTGTAGACACCCCATTTTTGACCGACCTTATGACTCAGACATCATCGATTGAGCGCTCGGTGATAGTGCATGTTGTGCTCGTTCGAGTTTCCGGAGTTTTCAGCTGGGTGCCTTGCCTCCGGGCCTCTGAACTTTTTGTGCTTTGCCTCGGTTTGTGGACTGAACCTTGTTTTCTTTTCCCTGGAGGGAGGGAGAGGTCTTGTAGATCATCCTTTTGTGGTCGTAGACCACTTTCCCCGTTTGGAGAACAGTTTTCGATTTTCGGAGCCTTCGGCCATGCACCTTGACTCGGGACCACTTAACGTTCTCCGTTTGGCGTGATTTTTGAACCACACCTTGTTGCCTCTGCCTAAAGGAACACTGTGGCCTGGGAGATCACTTTTGTGGTCGTACACCACTTTTGGTGCCCGTAGACTAGTTTTCGAGGCTCCTGGCCGCACGCCTTGCCTCCCGGACTCTCGTCTTGCATCCTTTTTGGTTTGTTTTTGGTACAAACCTTGTTTTCCTTGTTTGGAAGGTGGTACAAGGGTGGGAGACCAGTTCTTCCCCTTGGAGACCACTTTCCTTCCTGCCAGCTAGTTTTTTGGTCAAGCAACTGGTTTTCTTGGTCTTTGGGCCACCTTTTCTGGTCGGCCACCACACCACCACCTTGGTTTCATGTTGCAGACCACTTCTCCCTTATGGCCGACCACTTTTTGCCCTGGCCAACCACTTTCACTGGTCGGCCGACCAGTAGAAGTAGCTGGCCGACCACTTCAAGTGGTCGGCAGCTTTCCAGCTCATTCCTGGAGATATTTTTAGTATAGCTGTGCCAGCTGGAAGGCACAGAAGCCATGGCTTTAGGCCAAAAGCTTGTCTAACAAGCTTGTTGCTTGTTCTCTATAAGAGAGAACCTCCCCCCTCCTCCTCCAGGTTCAGAATTTGGTGGCTGGAGTGATAGATACACACTTGTCTCTATATTTCCTTGTTTGCTCTTGTTTTGTGCCTAAAAGTGTAATTTTTCCATACTGTTACACACAAACACACACTCAAAAACCATCATTTTGTTGCTGAGGCTCTTAGAAGCTGGTTTTGGTGTTTTTGGAGAGGTTTGAGCTTAGAAAAGCTGCTAGAGTTGTAGCTTCGAAGTTGTTCTACAAGGGTGAGCTTCTAACCCTTAAATCCCTTGATTTTGCTTAAGCTTTTAGACCTATTTGCATGCTGATTTAAGCTTAACTTCCTACTACAAAATTTTCTATTTTTCAGTCCTTAACATGTTTGTTTAAGGTCACTTTTGTGTTGGGGGTAGTCTACCCCCTCTTAGGCCTTGTTAGGCCTTGTTTTGAGACATCTCTTTAGGCTCTTGTTTTAACCTTTGCATGACCTTTCTACCACTGAATTCTAGAGGAATTTCAGTGGTGAAAATGGTGTTTTTAGGTCCCAAATAGGAGAGGGTCATCCCCTCTCCTTGTGTTCTTAAATGCTTGCTTCATTTGCCTCATGTTTGAGCATGTGTGTTAAGCTTATGTTGGCCATATCTTAGCATGTATTTGGGGTTATTTCAGCATGGCATACCACTATTTTTGCTTGGTTTTGTCATCTCTTGCATGCCTTATGCACTTATAGTGTATTTCTCCCAAACTAGTCATGTATGCTTCATGAAGTAGCATGTCTTTCTAGCTTGTTTTGAGTCCATCTCAGCATGTTCTTGGTGTCTTTTTGCCATGATATACCTCTGTTAATGTTTGGTTTGATAGTCCCTTGCATGCTTCATGCACTTGTAGTGCAATTCCATGAACTAGCCTAATGTGTACCATGCTTTAGACCATCATTCTAGCATGATTTTGGCTTAACTCTAAGAATATTTTGTCCATGTTTTAGCATGGTCTAGCTCTGATTTGTGTTGTTTTGGTTATGCATGCCATGCTTTGTATAGCTATAATGCATTCTAGCTTGTTAGCCTTATGTATCAAGTCCACTAGCATGCATTGCTTGGTCTATTTGAATGATTTGGAATCATTTGCTATGAGATTTCAGTGCATTTTTCATGGTCATACACTTACATCTTTCACTATTTCAATGCGTTGGAGGGTTTGCCCTTTATGCCTTAAACATGAGTCATTGCGTATGCCTTCATGCCTAAGCTTGCGAGCTATCATTTCAATGTGTTTTTGGGGTTATTTTGCCATGATATAACTCTAATTTTTGTTGGCGAAGCCATCTTGTGCTTGGTTTTGGTAGGTGTAGTGTAATCCTCCCTTTTGGCCTTGCATATTTCATGCTTCATGCTTACCATGCTAGCTTATTTTGGCTTCCTTCCATATATGTTTTAGTATCATTTTGACATGTTCTAGAACTGTTTTGGGTTGCCTTTGCCATATGCTTCATGTTTTGCATAGTTGTAGTGCAAGTGCCTTGCTAGTTTCAAGCTTTGGGTACCATAGCATGCTTCATTTGTGTTGTGTACATGATTTGGCATCATTTACCATGACATTTCAGAGCATGTAGCATTGCCATGTTCCCACTTCATTCACTCTTTAAGTGCCTTTGAGTGTTATGCATTGTTGTCTTGTTTATGGCCTAGCTTGTATGCTTGCATGCCTAGACGTTTGAGCCCCCATCTCAGCATGTTTTGGTCTTTGTTTAGACCTAATTAAGCTCTGTCCATGGTTGGTTCATGCATTTGTGCCATGTGTTGCATGTCCCTTTGTATAGTCCTCTTTGCTAGCCTTCTGCCTTAAGGACCCTAGCATGCCATGCTTATGTTGTTTGAATGATTTGGCATCATTTCTTGCTTAATTTTAGAGCTTATAGTGTTGTTACACTCCCATGTTTATCACCCTTTGAGCACTCTTGAGGGTTGTGCTCTTATGCCTAGTTGATGGGCCATTGCATTGTGCATGCTTGTATATGCTTTTGTGCCTTCATTTCTTAGCATTAAGGCCACTGATTTGGGCATGACTGAGGCCTGTCCATTTTTGGTTTAAGTCCATTTAGCATTGTGTATGCCATGTTGTTTGCATGCTTATATCACATTGCATTGAGTATGCCATGTTGTTCATTGCATTGTGTATGCCATGTTCTTCGCATTGTGTATGCCATGTTCTTCGCATCGTGTATGTCATGTTACATTGCATTGAGTATGCCATGTTGTTCTTAGCATTGTGTATGCCGTGATGTTACATTGAATTGAGTATGCCATGTTATTCTTAGCATTCTGTATGCCATGTTGTTAATTGCATTGTGTATGCATGTTGTTGCTTGCATTGTGTTTGGATTGAGTATTAGTCCAAACACGAGGAACGAGGGATGTTTCATACTTGAAGTGATGAAACGTGCCTCAATTCTCGATCGCCGACCCTCTTGATCAATCATGATAGAGGTCAAGGCTTTATGTGTTTATTTGTGCATTCATTTCATATTGAATTGTGCAATTTGGCTTCTCGGCCATCATGCATCAAGATGCGTGATTGGTGGCCTGAGGGTCGAGAACCGCACTCCTTGAGCTTATGAAATGATAGGGAGAGTGGTTGTGCACACATACCTTGCAAATACATTGTCATGCCCTTTCTTGCTCTCTGTTGCAGCAAAGTGGAGAAGTGCAGCAACAACTGGTCGGCCGACCACTTTTTCTGGTTTGCAGCAAAGAAAAGTGGTCGACAAGTGGCCTCCCCCATCAACAACTGGTCGGCCATGCTCCCACAGGTCCCTAAGGTGAGTTAGAAGCTTTATGGAGCTTGATGCAAGGTTCTGAGAACAGTTGCAAACATAGGCAAATTGGGGCATCGCGACAGATTTCCGTACGGGGCGACCGAGCATGTGTGCATTCTTCTCCCTCTGAGAACATTGCTTTACCGCTTTACTTAGCTAATTTGCTTAGCTAGTTTATGTTTTGGCTCTGTATTTAAGTAGTTAATGTGTTTAGCTGCTTATTCGTGTTGTAATAACTAGTTAGTTAACTTGTTAGTTAATTAGCTTTGTTTTGTACTTAATTAGTTAGCTTGTTAGTTAATTATTTTTGTGATGTAATAATTAGTTTAATTAGCTTAGATTAGCTAGTTAGCTTCTTATGCATGTAATAAGCGTGCGTTTGTGTGATGCATATCTTCCAACCTCCATTTCTTTCTCCCTTTTACTTAACCGCTTACGATGGTTGGTTTTAGGGCATATTTCGATTAGCATACCTTATGCTTGCATGCGTTGTATTAGCCATCTTAACATGAACTAGGATCATGCATGATTTCTAACTAGTTCTCTGTTTAGGCTCGGAGTACACTGTGAGTGTTTACGCTTTAGCATACTGCATGTGTGTTAATGTTGCCATGAAAGCATACTTGCCATGAGGCTAACTGCTTATTTGACATAATTGCCTGAATGTCTACGGGTGAAGGTTGGATTGCTTGAATTGGAACAATTCATTGAAATCCGCATTTTTAGCCTACTTGCGAGAAGCAAACCGTTTTCAAACAAACGAATATGCAATGTTTTGTTCCAACTTAGGCGATCTAGTCTATACTTGTATGTTGTGCGCATCACATAGTAATTCTAGGTTAACAACCGGAATAAGAACACATGTGTTTTCAAAAACAAAATATCATGCTTAGTACAAGCCGATCTTTGATCGGGCGAGCGGGGGTGCTCATTGCATGACCTTCCCCTCTCGTACCCAAGTTCCCAAGCCGAGGCAACTTTGGTGATGACGGACATGTGGCCTTAGGCACGAGTCAGGGTTTCCTAAATTCTGCCAAAATAAAATATTTAGGTGGCGACTCTGTATCTAGCAAAGCAGTCCATGTTTGGCACTTCTTTATAAAAATCAGTTTTCCAAAACAATTTGTCGGATTTGGACTCTTTGGTGATTTATCGGTCTCACATTGCACTTTGTGAGATTAGATTCAGAACCGTGACACGAGTCCAAACTGTAGTAGCCCAGAACAAAAACAAATTCGCGCCCTCGCAGGTGCGGAAAGCGGGAGTTCTCCGGGGCGGTCTACAAAGGGTGATAAAAGAAATAGAGGAAGTTCAATGGAAACATGGGCAGAGGTGATAAGGAAGGATATAATTGATTGAGGATATGATTTTTAATAGCCAACTGGAGAAATAGACCCATGTAGCTAACTCCAATCAATTATGGCAAACCCTGTCAATAGGAGCCTTACAAAATTTGTATTGTTATGCCTTCTAATAATTCCATAGTGTCTACAAAATTCATAAAATTGTCCAAAGTAGGGTAACCTGTCCCAATTTCTATACCTAGAAGGCTAAAACCCCCCAAAAAAATATGATATAAGAAAATGTACCATGATTTCAGGAAAAAAATAACGTTGAAAAACTAATAATTAGAATAAATCAATTGCATAATCTTCCAATTGCTTTAATGTCAAATCAGCTGAGTCCACCTCAATCAAGGATACATCTTTTTAAAATGCAGTAGTATTTGGTATATAGGAGCTTTTCTAGGAAGTGTTTATATACAGTTACTCTTCATCAATTGACATCAGAGACGAGTCCTATCAATTTCTTGAATTTTGCTAATCAGTCTCTCCAGTTTTTCTTTTATTTGAATTGTAATTTTTTTTCCCTGTCCTTTCAATGTTTGTTTAGAACTTTTTGAGCCATGTATGAGATGAGCAACATTAAGTTGCAAGGTGATATAAATTCTTTGTTAACCAGGTGGTTGTCATGGAAAAAAAGGTTAAAAAAGACGTCTAGTGTTATTGGTAGATGATGTTTGAGTAGGTGTGGGTGGTTTCTAGACTATAAAATTTATGAAGTTCCCTTTGAATTGATTTTCTGTAATACTAATTTTCTTTGATGGACGTATTAGGGATCATACGAGCTTGCACCAAACAGGGTTCGGTTTGGTGAATGTAGGATATGCTTTTATAATTTGAATAGACTAGTTGTTTCTGATGTTAACTTCATCCTATCAGTATTTGTAACTGACTTCTTGATTTCAGGTTTTAAACTGGAGTGGCCTGGAGTGTCCTGACCTTAAAACAATGTACATAAAATCTTCTTGTTAGTGCTTCTTCAAGTTTTAAGTACTGTGCATAAGTATTGGGTACAAATTCTTCAATTTATGCTTATTTTGGTAAATCTGATTACAGTTTATGTTCTGATGCATGCATGCAGACTAGTGAAGACTAACAATAAACTCTCTCATCAATTTGAATTTAACTCATCCAAGCTTGAAATTTATGTTATAAGCAGGAATATATTTTTAAAAGACAAACTAGTAAAGTTTAATAGAGTCTCTTACTCTGGTGATATCTTGAGTTGGGGATAATTTTCTTGGTAGTAATTTGCCATCTCTTGTATAGTTGGATCCATCATTATAGCTCAACACTTGTTTCTCTGCTAATATCTTTGCTAAAACATGATTTTTGGATTTCATGGTTAATGGTGATTGGATATTAAATTAAATGGGAAAGTGAATTAATGTTGCATTTTGAATGAGAGTTATTATTTCATATTAGTGCTATTTTTCAGTTTTATTACAGGTATTTTTTTAGTTTAGTTACATAAAATTAGCACAATTATAAAAAAAAAAAGAAAAAAGAAAAAAAAAAGAAAAGGATATCACAGTGTTTCTAAAAACGTCGCTAAATATCATACCAATGGCTAGATGTTTTTAAAAAAGAGATACGACGGCATTTTAAAAACGTCGCTAAAGAGCATGGTGACGTCATGTTACCGTTAGTAGAACTTTTAGCGGCGTTAGTTATAGCGACGGGCGCATCTTCGACGTTTGGTGCTAAACGTCACAAAAGGATTTGATGGCATTTTTGGGACCTATAGCGGTGTTTCTTAAACGCCACTAAAACCCCTATTTCTAGCAGTGTTATTGCCTTAATTTTTCTACCAAGTTGATTCTCAACCTCATTCTTATATTGCATGAATTTTTCTAAGGCTTCATCCTTGCTTTGTAGCAAATATACCTAGCAATACTTAGTGCTATCGTCAATAAAATTGATAAAATATTTTTTCCCACCTCGATTTTGAACAAATTTCAAATCATAAATGTCACTATGTATTAAACCTAGTGGCTCGGTATTTCTCTCCACTGATTAAAATGGCGATTTAATTAACTTTGCCTCAACACATAACTTCACATTTGTGATTTGGATCTATTTGAAACTTAGGCAAATATTCTAAGTTAATTAATCTACGCAAAGTATCATAATTAACATGTCTTAATCTGCCATGCCACATATATGAAGACTCTTGCAAATAAGTAGAAGATGTGTTAATATTATTAATAGTGGGAACAACAGTCATTACATTCAGTTTGAAAAGCCCATCACACATGTAGCCCTTCCCTACATACATCCCATTCTTTGTCAGTACAAATTTATCAGACTTAAAAACTAGTTTAAGACCATTCTTGCTCAGCAACGATCCAGAAACCAAATTTTTGCGAATTTCTGGCACATGCAACACTTCATTGAGAGTCAGCTTCTTTCCTAAGGTCATTTTCAGCACCACCTTTCCTTTTCCTTCAACTTTAGAAGTCGAAGAATTGCCAATGAGAACAACCCTTTTTATGAACAGATATGGCAAGTAGCGCCGGTATCCACCCACCATGTTTTGGTATTGCTCACCAAATTGACTTCAAAAACCACTCCAGACAAATTTAAATCCGAAACCATTGCACAAAGACTCTCTTCTTCTATTATGTTAGCCTGAGCGGGTTTTTTCTTCATGTTCCCTCCTTGAGTCTGTAGCTTGCGACAATCCTTGGCACGATGCCCCGGCTTGTCACATACATAGCATTTGCCTTGGAAATTTTGACTGTTGTTGAACCCTTGTTTGGAACTTTCTCCAGGATGCTTTATTTTCTTACTGTTGTTCTTTGGCTGCTTTTGTTCCACCACATTTGCTTTAGCCTCCATAGGATGATGTCCATTTTTCTTTTCAGCCCCACGATTGTCTTCCTCAATCCTCAAGTGAACAATCAAATCCTCTAATGACATCTCTTTGCGTTTGTGTTTCAAATAATTTTTAAAATCCCTCCAAGAAAATGGTAATTTTTCAATTGTCGCTACCACTAGGAAAGATTCACTCAGAGACATTCCTTCTGCATGTATTTCATGCAGAATAAGTTAAAGATCTTGGACTTGATTGATCACTGTCCTGGAATCTATTGTCTTATAATCGAGAAAACAACCAATAACAAATTTCTTTGTTCTGGCGTCTTCTGTCTTATATTTACGGTCCAAGGAATCCCACATCTCTTTTTCTGTCTTGATTAGACTATATACATTGTATAATGTGTTGTCCAATCCATTCAGTATATACTTCATGCAAAGGAAATCTGCATGTTTCCATGCATCCATTGCAGCAATAACCTGAGCATCGCTTTCATCCTCCTTTAGAGCAGGTGCATTCTCTCTTAAGAATCTTGCCAAATTCAGTGTAGTAAGATAAAACAACATTTTTTGTTACTATCTCTTGAAATTGACACCATTGAATTTTTTAGGTTTCTCTCCATGATTAATTGGAACAGTTCCAGAAACAGGACCATGAGAGACAACTGGTATAAGAGCAACCGGTGTAGGAACAACAGGCGGAAGAACACCACTCCCTATAACACCACTTTCAGTAGCCATTTCTGTTTAACAAATAAATTTATTAAAATAAAAGATATCTCACAATAAATATGTATATGTAACCAAAAAAAAAAAAAAAACTAGAAAACTAATTTTATTTTATTTTAATTACAGAGTTCAAACTAAACACAAAAATACTTTAAATGTTAATTTACTTGTTTTTTAAACCTTCCTTCCAAAGAACCCATGAAAACAGTAACCAAATAAATAAAAACCAAACAGATACTGTGATCTAATAAAATTGTAAGTTACAGAATACAACAAACAAAAAATAATAAAAAAAAAACAATCTAGTACAAGTTTCGACCACCTAAGGACACCAAATAAAAAAATTTGATGAACACCAAACAAATACTATGTTTGATAAAAGGAAACCAGAACCAGATATTTAGACAAAACATAGATTTACAACTCAAAGATGTATCAATTTTGTATTAATTAAATCAGAATACTACAAAATTTTATTTTCTTTTAAACCAGAAACAAACAGAACTATATATGAAACCAGAAAAACACAGAATGAAATTATGTATTGGGAAAACAGTCACAAAAGAATTAATTTAGCCAGGAAAAAGGAATTCCTGTCTTAAAATTGTTGAAAATAATTTCCTAGTAAATTAATTTATTAATTTAAATATCAAAACGAAATTCAATATTCAATAAAAAAAACATAACCAAGTAACAAAAGATCCTTACAAATACTGTGAACCAAAACCAAAATAATTAACAGAGGTGTGATTGAGGCCAATGTTTGGACACTGTCTTTAAGACATAAATTCACCCTCTCTACTAGTGCTTGAGATTTATAGACATCCTGTCTTCAGGGTATAACAATCACCTACACATAGAAGTAGCACTACAATCTATGTGTACTGCGAACCAAATTTGTGTTAAGCACTCTCTTAACAAAACCAATAAAAATGAAGATGAAGATGATTATGAACACTACCACAAGAAGACAAAAAAGCTAGGATCCAATGTATCCTTTTCTGATCCTAAAATGAGAGATTGTTTTGCCACTAAATACGCAATAACCGTAGCAAGGAATAGTCACCTATGTGACTGTTTGGTCAAGAAAGGTGACCGTTGCAGACGAAAGTTTGAAAACTGAAATCCGGATTTTTATTTATTTATTTATTTTCAAATGATGGTTTCTCCAAAAATTATAAGTGCCAACCCAACCCAACCCACACCCGCACGTGTGTGTTTTGGATTACGCCTACCTCGGTCCATAACTTCCCTCCTTACAAAATTTATATTCATGAGTCGATTTCTCATTCACTCATTAATGGTTTTAACAACCATAATACATTCTCTTGTTCACACCATGTAACAAGCAACAAACTGCTACGTTGACCCACGTAAATAATGGATGGGTCCTACATTATTAATGGTTTAAAACCATTTTTCTCCAACAGGTTAACCATATAGTTTGCTATATGTTTTATGAGAAATTTCACCTATTACTATTTCTCATCACACTACAAAAAAATGGACCTTTTGCCATGAAAACTTACAATTGCAAAAAGTAGAAATGGCATTGCAAAAAGTATTAGCGACAACATGGCAACAACAATCATAGTGGGGCAAAATGGGGTGTGGCAAAAAGTGACTTATTGTCACAAATGGACTTTTTGCCGTCACTAAAGATGTAGTATTTGCAACAGGTAGTTATTGTCGCAAAACGGGAAATCTCACTTTTTAGCAGTGCACTACTTGCTGTCGCAAGTAATAAACTTTAGCAACAGTCTACGCCGTCACAAAATTGTTATAATCCTCTAATAAAATCTTTTGTGACAGCCAATGGGCGTCCTAGATATCCCCTTTTTTTTAAAAAAAAAAAAAAAGTGACATAAAAAAACTTATATAAATGATATTTTCTTTTTCATAATACCATCCATGCATTCACAACCAAATGTAATTTTTTTTTTTTTTTTAAAAAAAGCAAACAAAATAAATTAATATTATCCACAACCAAGTCAAGTAATAGATTATTTAAGCTTGAATATAATTTTAACAAGTTTTCAAATGTTTTTAAATTTGGTTGTTTAATTTGTAAGCTGATCTCATACGAGTTTTGGTCAAGCTAATAACAAGTTGAGTTTAACAAGTTTGATTTACAAGTTGAGTTTAACAAGTTTGATTTTTATTAGTATATAAACTGACAACCAAGTAATAGTTTGTTCAATCTTGACATAATAAACTTTTATTTGTTAAAGTTTAACTTGCTTACATAATAATTTAATCTTGAACATGCTCTTATTGAGCCGACAATGAAAAGTATGATTTGCTTTACAACTCTATGCTTATCCAACAATCAATAATCAAAAGACTGACTAAACACTAGACAACAAACTATTATCTTCACTTCCAAAAATCGTCCCTTGATTAGAATTATCAGGGGAATCTGAAGCATACTTGTACTTGCTCCCAACATTACAAGGTCCAAATCCGAATTGATGGTTGCAATCGAGCAGGATTCGCAAGACCTCCCTCATGCTAGGCCTATTTGAGGGATGTGGCCAAGTGCAAATGATCCCAAGCTCAAAAACGCAAGTCATTTCATCCAAGTAATGAGGTTCTTTAACCTTCTCATCAAGGACATCAACCATGTGGTTTCCTTCTTGATTGTAATATTGAAATGCCCAATCGGCTAGGCACATATCTTCATTTCCATCATTGGCTTTCCTTCCGGTAACTAGTTCCAAAAGAACAACACCAAAGCTGTAGACATCAACCTTCTCATTCACTCTTCTTGTTCGAGCATACTCTGAAATTCAAATATAGTTTAAAACGTGAATGCCAAAAAGCCTTGCATGCAAAATTTTTGAATTTTTTTGGTTGTAGCTTATAAGTTGACTTATTTTTGAATTATTTTTTTGTTTAGTGAACTTTTCTAAAGTTTGAATCATTTTTTTTTTCCCCACATTTTGGGTACATCTAGACTAAACAATTCTAGAAATTAAAAAAAAGAAAAAAAGAAAAGCTCATCAAAGACAAATAAAAAAAATTTTAATGATTTTTTTTGACAAGATTTAGCTTATATTTTCCTCTTCAATAGACTTTTATCAAAAGTTTTCAACATTTTTTATTAAATTTTTTTACTCTACCTGGGGAGTTCCCACTACGACTTACAACCAAGATTTTTAATTTGTACCTTTTTTTTTTTTTTTTTGAAAGAAGTCGTTAAAGAGAAAAATAAGATTTTTCTTTATTTTTTTTAAGAAGTAAAAAAATTAACTCAAATTTCTTGTAAATAAATCCATTAAAGAAAAATATGAGGAAAAATAAGTCAACTTATATATGTCACTTACCTGGAGCAAAATAACCAAATGAGCCAACCACGGTTGACATTGTATTAGGCTCCACATGCTTTACCAATATCTTGGCTAGACCAAAATCTGAAACTTTAGCATTGAACTCAGAATCCAACAGAATATTGCTTGATTTCACATCTCGGTGAATTACTGAAGGCGTGCAGTCATGGTGCATGTAGCATAGCCCCTTGGCAGCTCCCACCGCGATTTGCAATCGCTTAGGCCAATCTAAAACACCACAATGGACTGAATCCGTTGTGCTTGGCCACATATCTCCATGGATCCACCTATCCAAGCTCTGATTTTCCAAATACTCATAAACAAGAAGCTTTGTAGTCTCACTTGAAATGCAACACAACAATTTCACTATGTTGGAGTGGCGAATTGTCCCCAGTATCTGAATTTCTGCCAGGAATTCCTTCTCAAGCTTTTGATCCAACTTCTTGATATTTTGGATTTGTTTGACTGCTACAACTTTGCCTAAGCAGTTCAGTTTAATACGATATACCTTCCCTGACCCACCACATCCGATCACGTTGTTTTCAATTAAATTAGATAAAATTTCTGACTCTTTGAAACTCAATTCCTCAATTGTGTGGAAGCGAGTAAACTCGCACTTGGAATTCAATTTGTGCTCTCTTTTCTGGTAAGCTTTTTTTATCTTGAAAAGTGTGAATAGAATAGCTGATGAAACTAAGATTGTCGTTACGACTACTATTATAGCAATAAGCCATGGGGATATGTTGCTTGAGGTTTTAAATCCAGAATAGCAGATATCAAGGGCGAGTGATGGATTACTAGCGCAAAGACCGGGATTGTTCAAGAAACTGGTATTGAAAAATGTGTTTTCAAACTCAGTTGGGATTCTCCCGGTGAGAGAATTGGAAGACAGGTTGAGAAAAGTTAGCCTTAAAAGGCCAATCTCAGTTGGAATTTGACCTGAGAACTGATTACTTGACAAGTCCAAAACATGGAGGCTTGGTAAAGAACCAAGTTTATTAGGAATTGGACCAGAGAGCCGGTTTCGACTGAGATTTAGAACTGTTAATGACTTCCAAGAGACAATATCCGATGGAAGATGGCCAGAAAATTGATTCCCATCGAGCTCAAGTGTTGACAGGAGAGGAAGAGAGGTCAATTCTTGAGGAATTGTACCGCTAAAGAAGTTGTTACTTGCGCTGAACATGGTTAAATGTTTCCAAGATGACAACCCAGATGGGATTTCACCTGAAAACTTGTTGTTACTGATCTCGAGTTGCCATAAACTCGGTGCCAGTGTTCTTGGAAGCTGACCGGTAAATGAGTTGTCGCTTAGCATCAACTCTTGCAGATTGGATGATGTCCAGAGACCTGCTGGAATGCTACCGGAAAGGTGATTGCCATGAACCCAAACAATCAACAAACTTGAACAATTCCCGAGTGAATTAGGCAATTCACCGGTGAGATTGTTATCAAATGCCACCACTCCTAATAGCTCACCATTGGCACACAAGTGCTCTGGCAACTTGCCAGTGAAATGGTTCGAGGGTATTTCGAACCCCCGGAGATTCGAATATCGCCCAAAGTCTGGTGGCAATGTTCCAGAGAGATTGTTGTTGAACAATTTTACATCTCTCAGTGAAGGAAGGCGGCCAATGGTTTTGGGTATTTCACCGGAGAGTTGATTGTCAAACAGAGCCAAACCCGACAACATTGTTAGTTTGCCAAAATCAGCCGGTATTGTTCCGGTCAAGTTGTTTTGGGATAAATCAATTATCTGCATCTTCAAAGCTTCAATGGGCCAAGGAATCGCCCCGGACAAGTGATTTTTGTAGAGATACAACTTTGTTAAATTCTTTAGCAGAAACAAACCACTTGGGATTGTGCCAGTCAAATTATTGTTTGACAAGTCCAATTCCTCGAGCTCTGTTAAATTCCCGATTGTTACCGGGATTTCACCGATCAAACTTGAATCTTTGATCCATAGTTGTCTAAGTTTCCTCAACTGGGTAAAGCTCGACGGTATTGCCATCAGCAGAAATGCATTGTCGGACAGCTCCAACATTTCAAGATTTGACAGGTTTCCAATTTCTGGCGGGAAAGAGCCTTTTAACTCATTTTGAAATAGCCGAAGGACTCTGAGCTCGTGGAACCGCCCTATAGCCAGTGGGATGTCGCCGGAGAAGTTGTTGCCGTTGAGGTTGAGGACCCGGAGCGTGGTCGACAGCCGGTCAACGTCGCCAGGAATGCGGCCTACAAAGAAGTTTTGGGAGAGGTCTAAATGTTTCAGCTTGGAACAGTTGTAGAGAACCGTAGGAAACGGTCCGAGGATGAAATTGGACTGGAGATCGATGACCGTGAGGTTTTTGAGGTCACAAATGAACGGTGGGATTAACCCGGTGATGTTTTTATCAGGGAGAGAAAGTCCGGTGACGGAGCTGTTGGTGCAGGTGATCTCCGGCCATTGACAATGGGTAGTGCTTTTGGAGTTGGATGGTGTTGGTGGAGTCCAGTGGCTGATGGAGTGTGGATTGTACCAGTGTTGTTTGAGTCTTAATAGAATTGTTTGTTCTGAATCAGTAGTAGTAGATTGGGTGTTTCCATGCAAGGGTAGGGTGAGGAGTAGGAGGGATAATATGGAGAAAAGGAATTGGAGGGAAGCTGTTGGGGTTATTTTGGACATTTCAGAGGTTGGTTTCGCGGGGGTTTTTGGGTGGTACATAGTTTGGGAAGTTCAGGTTTGGAGTGATGGTGAGAGGGTCGTGTTCGGCAGGCAGATGCTTTTAAAATTTCAAGCTGGTGGCTGGGTTTTATAATGTGAAGAGTCCAAGTTTCCTCAATCCTCAATCCTCAATCAATGGTTAATGAGGGAAAGAAACTTGCACTCGAAACAGCCAACAACCAACTAATTTATTTTTTTATTTTATTTTTTGTTTTTTTCTTTGATAGAGGGTCCAAGTCAGTTACACGCATTTTGACTAATTTCAAGAATTATGAAAAACCAAACAAGTTTGGGGCAGAGTGTGTAGGCATGATCCAAAAAATAAGTTGCTCCTAATAAAAGTTGACTGTGAGATCTCGATTAACTTTTACATTTTAATAGTTGTTTGAAATGTGTTATATAAGTGTATTTTTTGATTTTTTTAGTTAAAAAATAAAAAAAAAAATGTATATTTGGAATAATTTTTTAACTTTTTAAGAAAAGATGGATAATATAATATTATAATAAAATCAAAATGACAATTTTATCATTTTGACTTTTTGACTTTTAATTGGATAGTTGAATTCAAAGAGAAAAATAATAATTTTGCGCTAATGACTTCTCCACAAGCTACCTTTAAATAGTATAGACTTTTTAACTTTTTGTCCATATTTAAGTAGACCTAAAAAAGATAAAAAGTCAAAAAAATATTACAAATGCCAAAAAATTTATACTATTCACATTTTTTTTTTTTTAAACGGAAAACAACAATACTGATTAGACTCCAAAAAGACCGAAATGCTCCTGTTTTTGTCCACAAATTCAAGTCAAGTGTGGACAAGCAACCTGTACGTAAAATTTAAATGGGCAAATTACATATGCCTTTGTCGAGATTTAGCTAAATTACAGATATTTTCTTAAAATTTTGGAAATTACAGATACCCCTCTAAGGTTTATATTTTCATAACAAATTATTCATTGAGGTTTATATTTTCATAACAATTGACCCCCTAATTTGTTAGACAAATAGTACCTTCAGAGTGTATCTACAATTTCTCAAATCTTAAGAGAGTATCTATAATTTTGCTAAATCTCAAGTATATATAATTCGCCCAATTTAAAAAAAAAAAACGCTTTGTACATAGCTCCCACCACACATTGCATGCACAAGCCGTACTCGTCTTATCGCGTGACGCACAGTCAGTACCAATAGAGGAGTAGGGCGAAACAAGTTATTTGCATATTTATTATTCCCTCCGTTCCAAAATAATGATTTTTTTGGGGGAATTTAATTTTTTTAATAGTACAATTATTACATTTTTAAAAAGTTGATTTTTCAAAATTACCCTTTGATAGTGTATTTTTTTTGGAATATCAATGTCATAATTGTACTTTTTATATTATTTGTGAATTTAAAAGAAGGGCAAACTAAGAAATTTATATTATTTTTGTACTTGATTTTTTAAGATGGACTAATATTTTGGGATAATGAAAAATGAAATAAATGACTAATATTTTAGGATGGAGGGAGTATAATATTATAATACATATTTTTTCTTTTGTAAAAAATTAAAAAATTATTCCAAACACTTTTTTTTTAAAACCTTTTTAGTCAAAATATATTTATATATCATCACAAACAACTCCTAATAAATTTTTAAATTTTTAACTTTTTAATTTTTTTTTTTTTAATTTATACCAAAGAAGGCTTCAATTGTCAAAATACACACCTTTTTCCGTCATCCTTTTTCCTGCGAGTCCTTTTTTAACGAATGATTTTATAATTGATTATAATATTTTTTACTATATATTGTTTAGCATCTCATTGCAATTCATCGAGGAGATTAACTTCCGTCTAGATATGGATTGGAGAGGTATCTGTGTATATATTATTTTAAAAAAAAAAAAAAAAAAAATTGATCGATTAAATATTTATAACATATTTATTTTATCTCGTTTTAAAAATCCATTTGCCATTCATTTTTATTATTTTTATAAACAAACATAGTAAGTAAAAATGTTAAAATTATCGGATCGATTTATTTTTTTTTATAAATAATATATACACAAAAAATCTTAAATAATGAACAGTTTAAATTATCAAAATAGAGTCTAGACAGCGTCCACATCTAGGCTAGAAAGGATCCCATCCATTCCATCAATAATGACACAGATGAATTGTAAGACCCATCAGATTGTTGTGTTGTTGATAAATAAATAGAATAAATTACATTTTTAAGTTTTTGTTGTTTTAAATTAAATAATTACAATACATAAACTTTAAGTCTTATTTTAATTTGATTATTTCGTTTAAAGTAGTAGTTAAAATTAACGATTTTGTGGTAATTGTCAATCTCCTCACCTGTACATATAGAAAAATTAACTATGATCTAAAAAAAAAAAAAAAATCAAATTAAAATTAGACTTAAAATGTAAGTGATTAAATTATTTAATTTAAAACAATAGAGATCCAAGTAAAATTTGAGTCAAATTATAAGTCTGAAAATTATAATTTACCCAATAAAATTTGATAATATATATATATATTAGGCAAAATTAGAAAAACATCCCTCTCCAACTTTGTGTAGTAAGAGAGGCCTAAGATTTTTTTATATTTTTTATTAGCTAAGGTCTCTCAACATTTTCACAGAAAAAATTCGACTTAGAGAAATTTTGCCTTACTCACAGAAATTTCATCCGACTCAAAAAAATTTTGAAATTTCTTTGGTATGATCATTGAGAAATTTTTCTGTGAAAATTGAAATTTCTCTGAGTCGAGGCAAAATTTCTCTGAATCAAATTTTCTCTGTAGAAATGTTGAGGGACCTTAATTATTACGAAAATATTATGTCATTTATCTTATAAAATCTTAATATCATAGACTTTAAAAATAATTCTTCTATATTTTATTGTATTATTATTTACAGTACCAATATTGTGGTAACATTTTTTAACATATTTTGTTTACTATCCCATGTATTAATATTATATTACTGAGTGACAAACATAAATGATATAACTCATTAGGTCATGCTATAAATTATTTTTTAGTCATAATTAAAAAATAATGAGTCATAATAAAATACAATATAAGATATAATAAAAGATTTTTTTCAATCATAATCAAAATAATAATCATAATTAATATCACAATCAACTATAATTAATCCCACAATAAATTATAGCTAAACCCTACAAATATCTTAACCAACTGAACATATACACAACTTTTGTGTAGTATAGAATTACCAGTTATGGCAAATAGGGGTGCAAACGAGCCGAGCCGAGCCGAGCTTTGCTGGGCTCGAGCTCGGCTCGTTAAGCTATCGAGCTCGTTTATTGAGCTCGAGCTCGGCTCGATAAAGGACTGGGCTCAAGCTCGGCTCGGCTCGTTAATTTTTGTCGAACTTGAGCTCGGCTCGGCTCGGCTCGATAATTTTTTTTTATTATTATTTATATTATTTAAATATAAATTTTTAAATAAAAAATATTATTTATATTATTTAATATATAAAAAATGCATTTATATTATTATTTATATATATTTATATATTTTTAATATATAAATAATGTATTTATATATATTTATATATTATTTAATATATAAATAATATATTTATTATATAATTTAATTATAGATAAACGAGCCGAGCCTACCGAGCCGAACACAATCGAGCTCGAGCTCGGCTCGTTAACGAAACGAGCCCAATAATCGAGCTCGAGCTCGGCTCGTTTAGTAAACGAGCCGAGCCGAGCCGAGCCGAGCCCTTACCGAGCCGAGCCGAGCCTGTTCACGAACAGCTCGGTTCATTTGCAGCCCTAATGGCAAACGGCACATGTCATCATAACACTACAATAAGTTTTGTTTGGTTTTAGATTTTTGGTTAAAAAAGTGAAAAAAAAAAAAACAAAACAAAACAAAACAAAACAAAACAAAAACAAAATTTATTACATAAATCAATAAGATAAAATATTACATCTAAATCATAATCATTATACTTTTTCTCTCACAAAAGTCAAAAAAAACTAAAAAAATAAACCAAACGAGATTAAAAAAATCGAACTAAAAAAGTCTCAATACAAAAATGTCAGCTAAAAAAACCAAGGTCAAACAAAGATTAAATAATTTTGTAACCCCTCAATTATCAAAAATCATGTTGACACTTATTGTCAAAAGTTTAAAAATTATTTGGAATGTGCTATATAAGTACATTTTTCAACTTTTTGGTTAAAAAAGTAAAGAAAAAAATATGTATGTTTGGAATAATTTTTTGACTTTTTACGAAAAGATGTATAATAAAATATTGTAATAAAATCAAATGACAATTTTATCCTTTTGATTTTTTCACTTTTAACTTTTTGACTTTTTGAGTAGTTGAATTCAAAAGGCAAAAATTTTGCCCTAGTGGCTTCCCCCACAAGCTACCCTGGAATAGTATAGATTTTTTAACATTTTTAGTAACTATTTCGCTTTTTGACTTTTTTAGTTTATCCCAAACAAGGCCTTAGTGCAACAGTGAAATACTGATAATGTCCTCATTTGAGATTCTAATTTTCATTATGTCAAAAGAATAGAGAAGGGCAAACAAATCTAATTTTAATTCTAGAAATACAAACAAACCTAGTGAAAAATACAAAAGATTTTTCCAATAGCAACTCTTCAATAATAAAAGAAACCTCTTCAATGAAAACCACCACCCAAAAAGCTATCCAAAGCGAAACCCTTAAAACTTTTAAATTCCTACACACCAATATTGTTAATATAATAACCATAGAGGAGAAGTAGAAGATAGAGATAGAGAGGGGGGCGAAGGGAAGGAACCCAAATCTAGTGATTCCTCATCACACTAGCCCCTTCGTCTAAACTATATCAAAGGATCCATCGATCACAGATTTCTCTGTGTGTGTGTGTGTGTGTGTGTGTGTGTGTGTAACGTCCCGAAATAAACATAATATATCCATCTCATAATAACCAATAAATAGCAACATAAATGAATTGATAAGCTTTTATTAATCAGATTTTCATATACAGAAGGTGACACATGCGATATACATTCATAAATAGTACATCTTGAATCTACAGCATATGTTACAAGATTATCAAAAGAAATGAAAGCTAAACAAATATTCATATGCCCTAAAGGCTTACATCTTTCCAAGTCAAGACTTGGGTACATCAAAAGTGAGTCTTAAGCTTAATACAGATAAGGCCCTAGAATTGTACAAAATTAAATACAAAATAACAACACTGAGCCTTCAGCTCCACAATCCTCCCAAGCTAAGTCTTTGGTGGAGGCATATCACCAGCACCTAAAAATGATTTTTCCCACATAGGGTGACCCAAAACCCAGTAAAAACACTACAACACAATGTATAAATCTTAACAAAGCCATAAGATTTTATGCATACGCAATGCCAGTACCAAAATATTTATAACATTTTTCAAAAGTCGTGCTATGCCAGGTTTATATCACAATTCTGAAAACCATGCCCTTTACAATAGAAAGCAGGGGGAAATCTCAAACCAATACAACCTTTCACGGATATTTCATCTACGGGAAACCGTCAAATGGCACCCATGTAAACGTAGCCTATACAAGCACTACTATTGCTATTTTACGGATATTTTGTCCGCGGGAACTAGCACCCATGTATATGAGCGTTTTTTAGGACTTTCACCCTAGACACACAGGCCAACTTGATTTCGTGATACACACCTTTTTCCCACATTCACTCGTTTTTCTCAAAATCATATACATTTTCAATGTATTAAATGAGCAACAATGTTCAATCCACATGGATGAGAAATTAGTTTTAATTCACCTAATTCTCATGCAATTTCTACAACATTCATAGCTATCCTCCACCGATAGCCCAAAACAGATATCTCTAAACAGATAAATAAATTTCATTAAAGATACGTTTTTTTAAAATCCCAAGTTGGGAGTGATAGTACATATCCAACTCTGCCATCATCATCAACATTACTTCAATTTCATAATTCTCAACATCAATTCCATTTTCTCTTTACAATCTCAAACATTCACATTTTAGGACAAAATCCATTTCTCTTTGAAAATCAATTTCAATGTAGAAAATACCTCATTTCAACATATGTCAACTCCAATTTCATACCCACAAGCTTTTCCAAAAAATCATTTGAAAACCCCTCATTTTCATTTTGATTTCAGACCCTAGGTTTTGTCAAACCCCTCCTCCAAACCACTATAATATTTTGAATTAGCAAATAACTAAAGTCAAACTCATACAAGAGTGTGAAAAATCCCTACCTTAAACTCAGAAAATGATTGAGAGAGTGAGGAAACTTCAACAACGTCGAAACCCAACTTTGTTCGGATGAAAATGAAGCTCTATGTGAGCTCTACCTTCTTTTAAAAGGGAATAGGGTAGAGAAATCAATGGACCTGAGTATTTTAGAAGAGAGAATGTGAGTTTTAGAGAGAGTGTGTGTGTAGATCTAGGATTTTTAGAAAGTTTAGAGAGGGAGAAATGAAAAAATGATGTAAAAATTGACTTTTACAGACTGATATACGTGCAGACCACTCGAGCAGAAGAAGTGATGCTCGAGCGTAAGACACAAAAAATGTGACTGTTCAAGCGCAAAAATTTATTACTCGAGCGTGAAATACAAACCCCCAGTAGTTTTATAGACGGAAGGCCAACGCTCAAGCACAATAAGGGCTGCTCGAGCCAAGACCGCTCGAACGCAAGAAGTTTTGCTTGAGCGAATAATACCAATTCCCAATAGTTTTACAAACCTGTTAAAAGTATTGAGAGTTCATAAAGACCACTCGAGCGTAAGAAGTGACGATCAAGTGTAAAAGCAAAATTCTAGGCAACAAGGTTTTTGAAAAACAAGGTACTAACCTATTCCAAACGCAACCAACACAACCCAAAAGCGAATCCCATAGAGATATAAGGGAAATAAGACATAAATGACTATACAAAGCAATGAAACCCGGATCCAAAACATCAAATGGTTTGGGTCCAAACCAGAATAGCTATAATCTCCCCTCCTTAAAGAATTTGTCCTCGAAATTAAAACCAAACATTTAAAACCATGTTTAAACCAATTACAACAATGATAATCAACTAATCCCATTACCATGACTCACTCACCGGTCATTCATTCATATCAACATGATAAACAAGTTCTCAATATTGAATATACAATTCACATTTCCAAAACATATACAATGTTTACATTACATTAACACAACAAAACTCTCAAAACATGCTTAAGTACTAACAAATAGGTCCAGATACTTCTCACGAACTTCCAACTCATGTTCCCTAGGTCCTTCCTTAACCCCGTGATGTTTCCATAACACTTTAACCAAAGGAATTGTCTTGCCTCACAAGACTTGGTCTCGAGTATCTAAAACTATAACCGGTCTCTCCTCATACGAGGCATCATCATCTACCTCTAACTCAGTCCAATCCAACACGTGTGAAGGATCCGGCTTATACTTTCGAAGCATACAGATGTGAAACACATCATGAACCTCGGAAACCTGTGGCAGCAAGGCCGAGCGATAAGCTACCTCCCCAATCCGCTCTAGGATCTCAAAAGGCCCAATAAACCTAGGAGACAACTTCCCGCTCTTCCCGAATCTCATCAAACCTGGCCTAGGTGATATCTTTAGGAAAACGTGATCTCCTACCTCAAAGGACAACGGTCTCCTTCTACGGTCGGCATAGCTCTTTTGACGACTCTGAGCCGTAACCAACCTCTTGCGGATAAGTGCAACTTCCTCCGTCGTTTCTCGGACCAACTCTGGACCCAACATAGGTGCATCGCCCACCTCGGCCCAACACACAAGAGACATACATGGTCGGCGCTATTGTTATAGACAAACTCCACTAAGGGCAAGTGCCTCTCCACGACCCCTTAAAGTCAAGAACACAACCTCGCAGCATATCCTCTAGAATTTGAATGGTGCGCTCTGACTGCCTGTCATTCTGAGAATGATACGCGGTGCTAAAAGTCAATCTCATGTAACAACCTCGACCTCTGATTAACGTTAATCCATGATTAATTGTGTCTAATAAGTAATTAAGATGAAATTTTTGCATTTATTACATGTGTTATGTGTTATATGAGCTTCTATTTGTTCTGTGTAGGAATATATGTCTCTGATTTTGTTCTATTTTGTAAAATTAAAGGCCTTATCGGCATCCGATCATGAAATTAACTTGGAATATAAGTTAGTTAGAGTTTTTAGAACATTATGGTAGGTTCAATTGAAATTCAATTCAAACCAAATTAATTAGAATAATTTGTGCCCATTTAATTAGTGGTAAGCTTAATTAATTGAACTCCCTAACCAAGCCTATATAAGGCTAGTGTGTGTGCATTAACTCCTCTTTTTATGCACCTTTGAGCCTAATCAACGAATCTAAATGTGAGAGAGAGTAAGAGAAGGAAGAAGTTGAGATCAAAGCTAGGAGAGGGAAGAATTGTTAGAGAATTAAGGAGAATTGAAGAAATTGAGCAAGAACTCACTACAATTCAAGGAGTGGAGAACCTAAGGTAAGAAATCAAGCATTTAGTTGTATAATTAGGGTACTTAACACATGCATTCAAAAGAATTAAGTGAGTTGAGGCAAGAATTAAGCTTAATGAAGTAGAAGAGAAGAGTATACATACATGCATGTGCATTACATTGCATTTAGAGCATGTTGTCTAAGAATTTGTCACATGCATGCTCATATTTTTGTTATAGTTTAAGAATTCACCATGTTTTTTACTAGAATATCTCATTTGATCATGTTTTGGAAGCTATGAACTCAAATGAATATATGCATGTTATGTTTACATTATGTTCTTACATTTCAAGTTGAATTTTTGCACAATTGACATACTTTTGGGTCTTGATTTCATGAAATGATCTTTAATCCTTCATAATTTACAAGTTTACATATGTTTCCTCAAGTTTTGCGCCCAAAAGGAAGTGAATTGTAGCTTGAATTTTAGTTTTGAGTTGAGAAGAGCAATCTGGAAATCCCAGATTCTGCTTTTTCGCTCAAGCGACAAATCCTGCGCTCGAGCGACCACCTTCATTTTCACACTTCTGCTCGAGCGACCAAAAGTCTGCTCGAGCGTAAAATGCATGCTCCCAGAAGTTTGCATGTTTTGCAGACTGCTCGAGCAACAGAAGCTGCGCTCGAGCGAGAGCATGAGTCACACGCTCAAGCGAGTGTCGAGCAAGCATTGAGCGGAAAAATCAAGCAACAAGCACTTTTGCAGAAGTTTACAGACCGCTTGAGCAATAGAAGTTGTGCTCGAGCGACCACTCATATTTGGCATGTCAACTCGAGCGAAGAAAGCTGCGCTCAAGCGAGGCCCCTGTTTTCAACAAGTTTTACAAAATGTTTTCAAGTGTATTTTAGCATCCTCATTGCATCCTAGGCATCCCTAGGCCAAGATTAGGACACTATAATGAGAACAAGAAGTAGAAACGCACAAAGAGCAAAGTGAAATAAGTTATGTACTATTCGAGCGTGTGTTTCATATATATATATTTGTTATGTGTTTGTGTAGGTTGCATGTCATAGGCTATCCGGTTATCTGTTCTATCTATCTGCTTTGGGACTATCTGTGAGTAATAACCTTGTAAAGCTATGTTTACGTTTAAGTAATCTCTTATATAATATGATATGACAAGAAATGCACTATTTTTTTTTGTTAAATGTTATATTCTGCTCATAAATGGTGATCCATGTTTCTGAAATGTTTATGTGGTATCCTTAGTAGAGGCCCTTGCCCAAGGAAAATAGTACTGTGGTTTATGGTCATGAGGCCCTCGCTCGGGGAAATAATACCGTGGCATAGGCCCTCACCTGGGGGAATAATACCTTGGCCCATGTATGAGATATGATACCCAGTATCGGAGGTTCCATTATGGAACTTGATATGCTTGACCAAAGATATATGTTCATGCTAATAGATGTACCACACATGATTTGACAATGATTATGAACTCTATTTCTGATACGAATATGCCTATGTTTCTGTTTGACAAGTGAATTAAAAGCTATATCTATAATGGACATCATTCATTTAAACTTTTTACATCTGTTATTATTCATTGGGCTTCCACTCACTATTTATTTATGTATGTAGGTGAGCAGGCTCGTGACCAGGCTTAAGATGATGCCTGAAGAATTTTGTGTTTGTCAGCCACCTTTTACGCCTTCCAAGGAGGTTCTGGACTAAGTTAAGTCTCGTGGCAGTGTTTTGTGAATGTTTAAGACTTTGTTTCTTTTGATTTATGAACAAAATTTTCGTTTATATGTACATGGGGTGACGTATAACTACTGCATCTTTTGATGTCACGCGTATGTTTTAAAAAAAAAAAAGGTTTAAGATTATCTGTCCCATATATGTCTGCACAGCTCAATAGACTATGTATATTTCTGTATATTGCTTCCGCAGCCCCTAATTATATGTTATTCTATTAAGAGGCCTTTAGTAATCCAAGGATTACTAGTCGGTTACGACGCTTAATCTATAGGGGGGTTTGGGTCATAACATCTCGTGCCTAAGGCATTTTGTAGGCTCTGCCACAAACGAGCCATAGAACGCGGATCTCTGTCCGAAATAATCGTTACAGGGACCCAGTGCAACCTCACTATGTCCTTAATGTAAAGGTCGGCTAGATAATCTACCGAGTCACTTATGTGCATAGGTACAAAGTGCGCTGACTTGGTCAATCGATCAATTATCACCCAAATGGCATCATTACCTCGTTGAGTTCTCGAAAGGCGTACAATAAAATTCATTGTAACATGCTCCCACTTCCACTCGGCTATAGGCAAAGGTTGCAACAAACCCGCTAGCCTCTGATGTTCGGCCTTCACTTGTTGACAAGTAAGGCACTTCGATATAAACACGGCCACATCCTTTTTTATCCTCTTCCACCAAAACTGACGACTAAGATCGTGATACATCTTTGTGCCTTTCGAATGCACTGCAAGACGTGAATAGTGAAACTCTCAGAGTACTTCCTCTCGGTAAGACTCCGGCATGAAAGGACGGTCAAGGTATCTAACACTCAAGTCGGAATACACATTCAAGCCCTTCTCTACCTTTCCACTAGAGATCTTCTTCCGGAGGGTTTCTACCTCAAGATCACCGCTTTGCACTTCTATCACTCGGCTCACAAGTGTTGGTTGTGCAACTATCAAAAACAATACTGCAGACTCAATGGACTCGCCAAGATGTAAGTCAAACTCACCAATAGCACCCAACATCTCCCATTCTCGAATGGCCATACTAGCTACCCTGCTAATGGATTTCCTACTTAAGGCATCGGCCATAATATTGGCCTTCCCCGGATGATAATGCAACTCAAAGTCATGATCTTCTATAAAGTCCATCCACCCCCTCTGCCTCAAATTCAAGTAATTCTGTGTAAACAGATATTTCAGACTCTTGTGATCAGAAAATACTTCAAACTTGTCACCATACAATAATGCCTCTAAATTTTCAAAGCAAAGATCACGACTTCTAGTTTTAGGTCATGAGTGGGGTAGTTCTTCTCGTGTGTTTTCAATTGATGTGAGTCATATGCCACTACTTTCCCTTCTTGCATCAAAACGCAACTCAAACCTTCCTGTGACGCATCACAATATACCGAATAGCCCAAACCCCTCTCCAAAACAATTAACACTGGTGCAGTGGTAAGTCTAACCTTGAAATGGTTTCTCACAAGTTTCACTCCACACAAATTTGATCCATTTTCTCATCAGTCTAGTCAACGGTGAGGCTAACCTAGAGAAATTTTTCACAAACCGATGGTAATACCCAGCCAACCCCAAGAAGCTATGAATCTCAAAAGCATTCTTAGGTTATTCCCAATCTTATACTGCTTCTATCTTAGATGAATCTACAGTCACCCCTTCCCCGAATACCACATGGCCTAAGAACTTTACTTCTCTCAACCAGAATTCACATTTTCCAAATTTAGAGTCCAACTTGTGGGCTCTAAGCAACTCTAGCATAACTCGCAAGTGTTCCTCCTTGGAGGGTGAGTAAATCAAGATGTCATCAACAAAGACGACTACAAAGCAGTTTAAGAACTCACAGAAGATTTGGTTCATCAAATCCATAAACACATCTGGTGCATTGGTTAGCCCAAAAGGCATCACTAAGAATTCATAATGGTCATACTACATACAAAATGTTGTCTTTTGGATATTTTCCTCCTTTAATCTCAAGAAGGTTGCAAGAAGACCACCAAGCTCACTTCGACTACGTAAATCATACACCAGTGATAAAACTCGATAGGCTCTATCTCCATGAAATAAAAACAGTCACCACTCAAGGTACATACAGTAACCCTCTGATGGTAATAGTCTAGTATAGCCTGATACGAGGACAACCAGTCCATACCCAATATAGCATCAAAACTCGACATGTCAACCAACACAAATGCAAAAAAAAGTGAGCGACCGTAACTTCTATCTCACAACCCTAACACCCCTGTTCTAAAACAATCTCACCACCAATAGGTGACTCTACACTGAGTGGAAATGCTAACTGATCCTATTTTAACCCCAATGCCAATGCAAATACAGACGAGATGAATGAATGGGATGCACCCGTATCAATTAACACATTGGCAATAGAATTACATAACAAGAAAGTACCTCTTACAACTGAAGGTGCTGGCACTAAGTCTGGCGTGATAACAACATATATACGCTCTGAAGGTCTCTACTCCATCTGCTCACCCCTCGGAGCATAAGTCTGATGTACTGACTTAGTCTAAGAGGCTCCCTGATTGGCCCTCGAGGCCTATGCTAACTGTGCAGGCTGGTGGCTCTGTGTCTGCCTCCAACCAGATGCACCAGGTGTGCCACCTAACTGAGGGCAAAACCTCTTCAAGTGCCCTGCCTGGCCATACAGACAACAAGTAAGCGGCTACCCTCTCCTCTGACTCTGGCTATGGGAACAAGCCGCAGATGAAATAGATTGTTGCCCTCCTCCCCTTTGCGGGCAAGTTAGAGACTTGTGGCCTAACTGGCCACACTTAAAACAAATGAAATCTCCCTGACCACTTCTTCCAGAACCCGAACTCGGTACTAGAAAAGCGGACCTCGACTGTGCTCTCTAGGACTGCAATGGGTTAGAACCTCTCTGCCTTTACTATCCCCTAAACATCCTGACTCCTCCTAGAGCCTCTTATCTGTTCGTCCTCCATTTGCATCATGGTCTCAAGATGAGCTGTCGACTCTACAAGTCACCCGTAATCTCTAATCATTAAAATGGCTACCTTGAAAAGAAGCCCAGTCCTTAACCATTTCTCAAACTCCACACAACGACGCTCCTCTGCCGTCACTAACTCTGGTGCAAATCTAAAGAGGCTAGTAAAGGCTGCCTCAAACTCGATGACAGGCATGTTGAGCTTTGAGAGCTACTCCCTTAACTTCTTCCTAACCATGGGAGGTAAGTACTTGTCCTGGAAGGTGTCAAGCCCTAAAATTTGGATAATTAAACATTCAATTAATATTCCATCATCCAAATCCTAGGGGTGAAACAAAATCTAAATGCTCTCCTCTCCATAAAGTTTAAGTAAATTTCAATGCTAAAAAAAAATACAAGGGATAAAAAACAAATTAATAAATGCCAATCAAACTATCTATCATAAATTCATAACTATCTAATACCTCCAACATTAAAGTAGCAACAACTAGTCAAAACAACTTAAATAATGTAAAGTTGAAAAATAACCCACAATGCCAAATCGTCAAAATACTAAGGTCATAAAAAATAATAATAATAATAATAATAATAATAAATACATAAACTAATATCAATCCCTAAACTCTAAACTCCAGAAAACAAAAGAAGACCAAACGACATGTCCAACAACTATAGTTATTTCTTGTCACCACCGTAGCCCTAACTAATTCTGCAAAGGAAGCTCAGCTGCGCTCAAATAAAACGAACCCGAGATGCCAAGAGACAAAACGAGTTAGTATACAAGTATATTGGTATGAGTACAAATATTTGACACCCACACGTCCATCAGACACAAATAAAAATACATTTAATTCTTATTATGGGACAAGACAAGTAGTTCCATCTGTACCGAGACGAAGGGGTAGTTTCCCGAGATATAGTGGCATTTAGTTTCTTACTCGTACACAACTAAATATAAATGGAGTATAAAATAAACAAAATAAACATAAAAATATGGTGGGTCAGCCCTACATAAAAAAAAAATAGTAAGACCCACCATTCTGCAAAAAAAAATAAAGTTAGTATAATTTAATCATAAGTAAATTGTTAAAGAAGTATAAACAAACGCACTGTTTCATGATTAAATAATTCGAATTGACCAAAATTCAAAGAACAAAAGTTGTACATAATCAAATTTCTTAAAAAACATCATGATCGAGTTTAGTATAAACTGAACAGGTTGAGAGAAAAACTTAATAGAAGAACCTAGACGAAATTCAATTGAAAAATTTGAACCTGTAATGCCCTCAAAATAATACATATAAACCTACATTCTTGACATCCATAGACATAAGAGAATAAAACATATTTCCATTTATCAAAGTATTCATTACAAAAGTATTACATGTTGACAACAAAAGTAAATGCCCTACGGGCTTACAACTTTCCAAGCCAGCACTTGGTTACAAAAAGAGAGTATTAACTTAAATACACTTTAAGCCCTTGGCTTGAATTTACATGTAATACCAAAAGAGAACAACAAAAAGATCTATCTGCCTCAAGCCTCCCAAGCTACGTCCTTGGAGGTGGCATATCACCTAAACCTGAAAATGATGTCCCATATAGGGTGAGCCAAAGCCCAGTAGAGATATACTAAACCAAGTATGAACAATAACTAAAACATTAGCATATGATAAATGATTAACACTTGTAAATCAACTTACAACACATTCCAATTCCATGACAATTACATCTGTGTTTCATTCCACTTTCCTTTACTTATCCAATTTACATTCATAAACCTAGCTCAATATCTAGCCAAACAATTAAATGAGACTACAACTTATATTAAAACACTTCCATACTTCGATTATCTACGTTATGCAAACGTAATCAAGATTTCGGGACTTTCACCCTGGACACTCCGGCCAACTTAATTATCAATGGAGTCCATCCTCTATCTCCTCCCAAACAGGTTTGAGAGTACATCCCCTATCTCCTCTCAAACCATGGAGTACATCCCCTATCTCCTCCTAAACAATATACATATACAATGTATTTAAACAGTTATCATATATAATGATCAATCAATGCACATATTCGATGTATTATTCCAACCGTCATATTCGATGACATATTCAATGTGATTAGTTTTCGTTTTCCCAAATCAACATACAGTGTCTACAACAATCAAGACTATCCTCCACCGATAGCCCAAAGCAGTTATTTCTAAATAGATAATAAATGCATCAAATAGATAAAACGTCAACATTTTCATAGGTGAGTGATTTATTTATCCAACTTCACTATTCAACCTTGTAATTTCCCAATTTCATAATTTCCAACTTAATTTCATAATTTCCCCAAATTAATTATTCAAATTAATTATTCAACATAATTAGGGCATTATCCCTCTTTTTCAAATATCAGCCCCAAGGTTCAATTTCATCAATTTAACAACAATAATCCCATTTTCCAATGTCTTACATACACATGGAGTTTAACATTTGAAAACCCCCTTTTTATAACCTCAAATCAAACCCTAGCTTTCCCAAAATTACAAAACAACACCATCTAATCAAAATGACTAAAATTCATGTCAAAACTCATAAGATGGAGTACGGTATCCCTACCTCGAAGTTAGAAGCCCAAAGGAGTAGATGAAGAAAACCCAAAGTGCTCCAAATCCACTATTTTTCATATTAAAGTGAAGCCCACGCCACCCTCTATCTTTCTTACAAAGAGATTAGGGTAGAAACACTCTAGGAGTAGATGAAATCTTAGAGAGAGAGTGTGTAGAGGGAGAAAAGTAATTGGTCTAGGGTTTGAGCAAAGAAGATGGTGAAAAAAATGAAGAAGAACTCGCTGCTGCAAACTGATATACTCGAGGCTCGCTCGAGCGAAAGAGTGGTCGCTCGAGCGACCAGACACAAAGAAACCTTGCTCGAGCGCACAAAGCCTTGCTCGAGCCAACAATTCGAAGCTTCAGGTCTGCAACCCAGAAGCACGCTCGAGTGCAAGAATGCTCGCTCGAGCGAAGAAACCCAAAACATAGTCCTCACTCACTCGAGCGAAGGAAAGCTCGCTCGAGTTAAGAAATGCAGCCATCAGGTCCAAACCAGACGCAGACGCAAGCTCGAGTGCAAGACTTCTCGCTCGAGCCAACAGACACATCACTCAACTCTGGCTCGAGTGAAGGAACTAAAACACAGAGCTCGCTCGAGCGACAAAAGCCTCGCTCGAGTGAAGACACCAAAATCTGGGCAGCAACCATTTGTTTCAAACAAACCCAACCTGTTACAAACCTGCCCAATACATCCTGAAACTCAAATACAAGGAATTAAAGGACGGAAAAGAGACATATACAACAACAGACATCTACAAACCGAATCCGGAATACAATAACCAATGGAGGGAAAACCGGGATCGCTATAGAACCTAAAAACGAAAAGAAACTGCCCTAAGATGGCTTTTTTTGGAAAAGTTCAAAACACGAAATGTGTTCAGAATAATGTTTTACTTCAGTTTACTCGAAACCAATAAAAATGAGCTCGTTTCGTGGGTTAAAACAACATCTAAAATCTACATTGCTAAAATGAACAAAAACTGTTGTAACCAAGATAATCCGATTACAAGTTCTAATTGATCTTTTTAGTAAAAAGTTAAAACACAAAAGTTGTCTATAATTACGTATACATGACTCTGCCCAAATTTCATAATTTATCAAGGTCGTTTACTATTTTTCGAGATGTACAAATCAAAACAATTCAAACTATACCAATAAATTCATATTTAATTCTTTGTACCTTAACTCCACCACTTCAGCCCTTTACTTCCGGCCTACACGTATATCCCATGTGCCTCTCGTATACCTAACACCGCTCCGAAGCCAAACTTGCACGGGGATATCGTCCCGAGTTTGACCCACACTCCCCGGATGGTTAGCATATACGTACGCACGTAAATCAAAGTACTCGTCTACTCCTGAGAACAACGCAACAATATATATACACAATCTCTCATCTACTCATGAGAACAAACATAACAATGCCAAAGCTAAGCCATTCAAATAAATCTCATAATTTTTACATTTTTTTTTATACACTTTTTCTTACTAACACTCAAATAAAATAATAGTCCATGGAGTCATAATGGAGTGTAAGGAATTTATCTATGGGTTCTAAATTTATTTTAATTTCATATAACCATGAGTTCAATTACAATCATAAAATAAATATATATAAAAATCCTAAACCTTACATACACATTTAACCAAATAATGAAATCAATCCATCATCTACATGCAAATACAAAATCAAACCAACATCAAATAAATAAATAAAAACAACGAATTAAACATAAATCAAGGATAGTGGGTTTTGCAGTCACAATTATTTTGAAGATCAAATAATCACTTAGAGAATTAATGGAGCCACCAAAATAAAACCCTAACCCATTTTGTTTTTGTCTCTCTTCCTCACCTCTCTTTCTCGTCTCTCTCTTCTCTCCCTGCCGGTTTGCACTCTTTGATTCCTCACAGAGCCCCTCTCTCTCTCTCTCTCTCTCTCTCTCTCTCTCTCTCTCTCTCTCTCTCTCTCTCTCTCCTCATAGCTTGCTTCTCCCTCTTTTTTTTTTGTTTTGTTTTAGTGAGCCTCTAAGCTTTGTACCCTAATTGGCATACATTATTATAATATAATTGACAAATACAACCTAAATACAACATATATAAATATAAATATCTTATATAAAATTTATATAAATAATTTCTTTATATATATAAATATAAATATTTAGATTAATTATATATAATTAACTAACACATTAAATTAACTAAATATCACATTAAATTCTCATGGATCCGCACAATTAATAAAGCCAAAAAAAATAAAGTAATAATAACAATAATAAATAATGTCTTAAGAAAATTAGGGTCGCTATAGAAGACGTTGACAAAAGCCTCTCGAGTCACTCCAATGCACCCACGTGCATACTTCCACCATTGACCCGCATTTCCCTTCAGCTGGAAGGATGCCAAGGTCACTCTCAGTCCATCGTCTTTGATGCCAAGCATCTCAAGCGTCTTCACTATCTGCTCTAGACACTCATCTGCCTTCAGTGGCTCCTTAGGATCACCCAAAAACTCGTCCGAATTAGACTGGAAGAACTCTCTCTTTAAGAACAACGGCCCTGCTTCAACAACTTGGACTTGATTCTCAACTCTAAGAATGTCCATGGATTCCCGCAAAGTTTCGGCCATTTCGCAGGCCAAGGTGCCCATGGCCTGCTGACCAACTGGTTCGGCCACATTGGCATGACCAACCCCTTCCTCTTGTGCCGGATTCTCATCCGGTAAAGGACCTCATATGTCCTAGGCCTGCCATGCCTACCACCACTATGTCCACGTTCTGGCATCCTAATGAAGATAATAAAAGAGATTGGCACATTTACAAATGTGCCGAAGCTAACTCACTTGCGTCCTAATGCGATGGATAATAGTAATTTACTCCACATAAGCACATAGTTACACAAACACATACGAATTTCCTTCCTAGATAATGATCGTCCCACGGTATTGCCAGAGTTCCGATTAGAAACAACAGTGATCAAGTGCTCTTCTAATAGGACTTCTAGAAACCTGTAGGCCCAATCAATATCTTAAGAACTAAATCTCATACCCATATAACCACATAAGCATATTATCGCTTAAGCATTGCAGACATACAAATATCTCTATCAAGCGAGACAAACTCATTGTGCTAATAACTACTTTCCACGTACCCAAAGTATTCAAACCCGGTACACTCTGATACCAAGTTGTAACGTCCCGAAATAAACATAATATATCCATCTCATAACAACCAATAAATAGCAACATAAATGACTTGATAAGCTTTCATTAATTAGAGTTTGATATACAAAAGGTGACACGTGCGATATACATTCATAAACAGTACATCCTGAATCTACAGCATATGTTACAAGATTGTGAAAAGAAATGAAAACTAAACAAATATTCATATGCCCTAAAGACTTACATCTTTCTAAGTCAAGGCTTGGGTACATCAAAAGTGAGTCTTAAACTCAATACAGATAATGCCCTAGGCTTGTATAAAATTAAATACAAAATAACAACACTGAGCCTTCAGCTCCACAGTCTTTCCAAGCTAAGTCCGTAGTGGAGGTATATCACCAGCACTTAAAAATGGTTTTTCCCACATAGGGTGAGCCAAAGCCCAGTAGAAACACTACAACACAATGTATAAATCTTAATAAAGCCATAAGGTTTTATGCATACGTAATGCCAGTAACAAAACATTTTGTTAGACTTATGTATTTTGATGATTTATTTAATTATGTTTTAATTTATTTGAAAGAGAAAAATAGAATCCAAAATTTATTTTGATGATTTATTTAAAAGAGAAAAATAGAATCAAAATTTATTTTGTCCCCTATTTCTCACCTAAACCTTTATCCTAAATGTTGTTAGAATGTATTTAATATTTGATTAAATCAGGAGTTCAAATAGCCCAAAACAGAGGTTCAAACAGCCTAGCACAGCAACAGGCCAAAAGGTTCAAAAGGTTTTCAAATTAGTAATGATGAAAGTATAACGGCTATAAACGGCTATAAATGTTCAAAAGGCCAAAAGATTCAAGTGGAATATATTCAAATTTGTAATGATGGAGTGGAAGATATTCAAATTGGTAATGATAGAAGTACAACGGCTGTAAACGGTTATAAATTCAAATGACTACAACAGCTATAAACGACTATAAATTCAAATGAATACAACGGCTATAAACGGCTATAATTTTCATTATATATACCACAGTCTCTAATGTAAACAAGTTATAAAAAAAACCTAAAAATATTCTTTGATTTATAATCACTCACATCTATTCTCAGAAATTATACACTGAGCCTTATAGCATTAAGCTCATCTTTCCTGTGTGAGATTTGCAGGAAAATCAAAGTTTCATTTTATATATCTATCTTTGAGAGATATTTATTGTAACCTTTCTTGGAAAGCAAAAATACCATTTCATCTTGTAAAAGTGTTGCAAACACTGTGTTCTTGAAATCTTGAGAGTGATTGTGAATCACCTAAGATTTGCAAGGATTTTGGCTCGTGAAGTCTGCGTAAAATCCGTGGAGGATTGCTCCATTTGTAAAGAGGTTGCTAGCACCCCTGTGAAGCTAGAAGATAGTGAAAAATCTCAAGTGAAGCTTGAGGAGTGGATGTAGGCTTGGTTGAAGCCGAACCACTATAAATCTGTTTGTCTCCTCTTCTCTAATCTCTTTACTTTCCTACTACTGCTATAGCTATCTAATATTCATGTGTTAATCATTTGATTTACCCTGTATGTTAGTTATACTTCATTATTATTTTGCTTGATCATTTACTGCTAAGTTCATCATTGTGCTTGTTAATAATTTGTTCTACTAGGAGTTAATTTTATTGGGGTATTATTAATTTTAATTTGTAGAAACCTAATTCACCCCCCCTCTTAGGTTGCTTTTTGGGTAACACATTTATAACCTTTTTCAAAAGTCGTGCTATGCCATGTTCATATCAGAATTCTCAAAATCATGCCCTTTACAATAAAAAGCAAAAGGAAATCTTAAACCAGTATAACTTTTCATGGATATTTCGTCCATGGAAAATCGTCAAACGGCACCTATGTAAACATAGCCTATACAAATGCTACTATTAACATTTTATGGATATTTCGTCTGCGGGAACTAGCACCCATGTATACGCTCGTTTTTCGGAATTTTTACCCTAGACACACAAGCCAACTTGATTTGGTGATGCACACCTCTTTCCCATGTTCATCCATTTTTTTTCTTAAAATCATATACATTTTTAATGTATTAAATGAGCAACAATGTTCAATGCACATGGATGAAAAATTAGTTTTAATTCACCTAATTCTCATGCAATTGCTACAACACTAATAGCTATCATCCACCGATAGCCCAAAACAGATATCTCTAAACAGATAAATAAATTTCATTAAAGATATCTTTTTCCAAGATCTCAAGGTGGGAGTGATAGTACATATGAAACTCTGCCATCATTATCAACATTACTTCAATTTCATAATTCTCAACATCAATTCCATTTTCTCTTTACAATCTCAAACATCCACATTTTAGGGCAAAATCCCTTTCTCTTTGAAAATCAATTTCAATGTAGGAAATACCTCATTTCAACATATATCAACTCCCATTTCATACCCACAAGCTTTTCCAAAAAATAATTTGAAAACCCCTCATTTTCATTTTAAACCTAAGGTTTTACCAACCCTCCACCCCCTGAAAAAAAAAAAAAAAAAAAAAAAAAGAAAAAGAAACCCACTATAATCTTTTGAAATAGAAAATAACAAAGATAAAACTCATACAACAGTGTGAAGAATTCCTACTTCATGCTTAGAAGATGATTGAAAGAGTAAGGAAACTTCAACAACGTTGAAACTCAACTTTGTTTGGATGAAAATGAAGTTCTAAGTGAGTTCTACCTTCTTCTCAAAAGGAATATGGTAGAGAAATTGTTATCCAAAACACAACCTAAGGGGGGGGTGAATTAAGTTTTTACAATAAAAAATTAATAATACCCTAATAAAAATTATGACTAGCACAATAGATAAATATAGTTAATGAAATAAAAATAATTAAAACAAGTGTTCTAATAATTATGTCAGTTAATGATTTTAGCATAGTAAAAATGTGAAACATAGCTACGGCAATTTAAATAAAATAAAGAGATAAGGGAGAGAGAAGCAAACAAATTTATAGTGGTTCGGCTTCAACTCGGCCTACGTCCAATCCTCAAGCTTCACTTGAGATTTTTCACTATACTCTAGCTTTGCAGAGGTGCTAGCAACCTTTTTCACAAATGGAACAATCCTCCACGGATTTTACATAGACTTTCTAAGTTCAAAACCTTTGCCTTCTTTAGTTGATTTCCAATCACACTCAAGGAGTCAAGAATACTGAGTGTACTACACTTTTACAAGGTTGAAAAGAAGGTGCTTTGGCTTTCACAGAAAGCTACAAGAATTATCTCTCAAAGATAGATATATAAAATGAAACTTTGATTTTTCTGGAAACCTCACACAAGAAAGATGAGTTTAAGGCTATAAGGCTCAGTGTATAATTTTTTAGAGAAAGAGGTAAACAAAAAAATTGAATAACACATCTCAGAGAATTTTTCAGAGAATAGATGAGAGTGATTATAGATCAAGGAATGTTTTCTGAATTTCAGTAAGTAAGTAAGTAGTTGCTATGTGTTGTTCTCTGAAGCTCTAGTATATAGGCTCTAGTATATATATATATATTGAAAGGGAGATTAATGACCTGGTACTGGGCCGGACAGACTTGGGCCGAGCGGAGTTTTGTCGGACAGGTTTGGGCCGGGCAAGTGTTGGGCTGAGGATGTGCGGCCCAGTCCGGAAAGAAGATGCTCGGTAAAGACAACGCTTGGTTGGACCGAGCTACATGTTCTAGCGTTGGCAAAGCCAGTCGAGTTAAGTGACCGGCGCCCGGAAAGGTGTGGTCAGCCGAGGTACCTGGTTGCTCGGCAGGAAGGCCGACCAAAGGTGAGCCGAGATGTGCCTAGCCCGGTTTCCTTTGAGCTTGGCTAGTGGAGTGCTTGGGCATGAAGCACAGCACGGCCGTCGACAGCCGAGATGATGTTGCCCGGCTGCCGGGCTCCCAGTAGAGTGGGCTGGCAATCGGGTTAGGTGATGTTCAGCAAGGTTTACACTGATGGATGGGATAGCAGAGCCACGTGTCAGGAGATGACTGGGAGTAGATATGGGGTGCAGGGGGTATATAAGCAGGTCTGCGCCCCCCATACGGACAGACGAACACTTTTGTAAGACATTCTTACACTCAAACACTCTCCTCTCTCTCTCTCTCTCTCTCTCTCTCTCTCTCTATCCCAAGGTGTGTGCTGATTTGATCGTCGGAGGGGTTTTCTGGCCATACACCGCCGGGTAGCTCACCGCCGTTGTGCTTTCAGGTGATCGGACAGAAACAAAGCTTGGAAGAAAGGAGTACGGGCTTGCCGGAATATTTGCTCCCCGTACATATATAAATCATGAGGCTTATAGATCTATTGAAACCATTTTGAATATAAACCATTCCATCATTACTGATTTGATCTTGTGGGAGACAAGGCTTGGATTTGGAACAACTTTACTTTGAAAAATAGTTGTTGTAGCTCAGAGCCGTTGAGAGAAAAGTTCGAAACGAAGCAGAACTAGGTAAAAAAGGCCTGGCCGGTTGTCCAGCCATATGACCGGCCGGATGTCCACCCAGACGTCCGGTGCTTTGACATATTTGAACCTTTTGGACTGCTGTTGTGCTGGGCTGTTTGGACCTCTGTTTTGGGCTATTTGAACCTCTGATTTTGGTTTGAAATGAACTCCTGATTTAAGCAAATATTAAATACATTCTAACAACATTTAGGATAAAAGTTTAGGTGAGAAATAATGGGACAAAATAAATTTTAATTCTATTTTTCTCTTTCAAATAAATTAAAACATAATTAAATAAATCATCAAAATAAATAAGTCTAACAATTTCTCCCTTTTTGATGATGGCACACAAAGATGTTTTGATTTGTTTTGGGGGAAAGAAAAGTTCCCCCTCAAGTCATGCTCCCTGAATGATTATTCATTTTTGAATACATAGGTTAGCACTTGTGTAATAAATAAGCTTTAATCAGATACATGATATAAGACTAAGATAACAAACTATAAATGAATAAAAATCATCATTTATAATTACTAGATAGTCTATATCAGTTTAAAATAATAATAAAAAATACTACCTCAAGACCACAACACATAACATAACATCACAAGTATTTTCTCCCCTTGTGACATTATCAAAAGTAAATCATGGCGTAGAATCTGGAAGAGGAGGAGTGATAAATGGCATCAAAAATAGATATGCAAAACATATATATACATATATATACACGATTTGCCCGCCTCTCTCTTTTCTGTCGAAAAATGCATCAGACACACGGCCTCACTTTTGCGTCAATCAATTGCCTCGACTCTCTCTTCTGATCACTCTCTTCTCTTTGTTCTTCCTCATTCGCGTCCATCCCTTTCTTCGTCTTCTTGAGAGAGAGATAGAATAGAGAGACTGAGCATAGCAGAAAGGCTTGCCAAAAACTACCCTCCTTTTGATTACATCTCTCTCGTCTACTACATGGCCTCGTCCCATCCCCTTACTCTCTTTCCGGACTTGAATAATCCCGTATGCACTGCTGGGTCGAGTGCCCTGGCTCTTACTCTTCCCAACCTTCCTATGATGTCGATTGAGCAAATAATAGCAACTCAATCAGACATTAAAGCCAATCATTTCACACTGACGTCCTGTATGGAGACGGTGACTGCAGTCACAAAATTGGCTCACCGACTGTAGAACAGGACAAGTGAGGTCCATCAAGTCAACGGCTAACTCTCTTTGCTCCAACGCATGCACAAGGATGTGCAAGCAAAGATATGCGCACTGAAAGCCGAAAATAAAGAGCTGAAACGGAAGGCCACCTCCAGGGCCCAATTTGGAGCATCTACGTTCTTGGCCTTTGATAGTCGGCGGTGAGTTCTCACTCTCGACGAAAGCACAGGGGCAGGGCCTTAAAGGGCCTCCCAAGGTGATAAAAAGAGGAAGAAAACGATGGAAGAGGCAAGTAAGTGAGATCGGCGTATGGCCGTATAAAAATGAAAGGTTTCTTTTTTGTACATATATATTTTTATTTTGATTTGTTTTTGTTTTTATGTTTAAGTACAGAAAAATGAAATTAAAAAACAGAAAATAAAAAAATTAAGCCTAATAGCAGAATGAAAGGAAAGACAGAAAAAAAATTAAAAAAAAAATAAAAGAAATTAAGCCTAATAGCAAAAAATTTTAAAAAATAAAATAAAATAAAAAATCAATGTATGCGAAGTTAAATTAAGCTCAAGATGCAGAATAAAAACACACAGTTGTGAATAGCAAACTGTTAAGGATAATAAATGCATGAAGGACTTGAGAGTATTCAACTGATAAAATGTTTTCATATCAATGTAGCAATACACATATATCATTTTAACAAAAATTCAAGTTTCACAGTCACAACAAAACCTTTTAAGTAGAAATCAACATTCCAAGTTCACCACAAATAAAATTAAAGTGATCCTCGCTTAGGGTTTTTGTGAAAATATCCGCCAATTACTTGTCGGTGTTTACAAATTCAAGTACAATATCCCCTTTTTGAACATGATCTCTTAAAAAATGATGTCGAATTTCAATATATTTTGTTTGTGAGTGTTGAACTGGATTTTTACTTAAATTGATGGCACTAGTATTATCACATTTAATAGGGATATGATCATAATATAAATCAAAGTCCTCCAATTGTTGTTTCATCCAAAGTATTTGGGCACAACAACTTCCGAAAGCTATATATTCAGCTTCGGTCGTTGATAAAGCAACAAAATTTTGCTTTTTGCTAAACCAAGATACTAATGAGTTACCAAAGAAATGACAAGTGCCACTTGTGCTTTTTCTATCAAGTTTGCATCCGGCAAAGTCGGCATCCGAGTAACTAATTAAATCAAATGCAACACCTCTAGGATAAAACAGTTCCAAATTTTGAGTGCTAACAAGATATCTAAAAATTCTTTTGACATCACTAAGATGTGATTCCTTAGGATTTGATTGATATCTAGCACACATACAAACACTAAACATAATATCGGTTCTACTTGCGGTTAAATAAAGAAGTGAGCCGATCATACCTCGATATTTTGTTTGATCAATGGACTTACCTTTTTCATCCTTGTCTAGCTTAATGGATGTGCTCATAGGAGTTCCAGCTATTTTTGAGTCATACATACCAAATTTTTTGAGTAGTTCTTTTGTGTACTTAACTTAGTTAATAAAAATTTCTTCCTTACATTGTTTGATTTGAAGTCCAAGGAAATAATTTAGCTCTCCCATCATGCTCATTTCAAACTCACCTTGCATACACTTAGCAAATTCCTTACACAAGGTTTTATTAGTAGCACCAAATATAATGTCATCCACATATATTTGCACAATAAGTAAATCATCATTTTTAGTTTTAACAAAAAGTGTTGTGTCAATCGTTCCTCTAGAAAAATTATTTTCAATCAAAAATTTACTCAATTGTTCATACCATGCACGAGGTGCTTGTTTCAAACCATATAAAGCTTTTGATAATTTAAAAACATGATTTGGAAAAGCATGATCTTCAAAACCTGGGGGTTGTTTAACATAAACTTCCTCATTTATAAAACTATTTAGAAAGACACTTTTTACATCCATTTGATGAAGTTTGAAATCTCTAAAGCATGCAAATGCAAGTAACATGCGAATGGCTTCTAATCTAGCAATTAGAGCAAAGGTTTCATCGAAATCAATACCTTCTTCTTGATTGTATCTTTGTGCAACAAGTCTAGCCTTGTTTCTTATAATTGTGCCGGATTCATCAAGCTTGTTTCGAAAGATCCATTTGGTACCGATAATGGTATGATCTTTAGGTTTTGGCACAAGTTCTCACACTTTGTTTCTCTCAAATTAGTTAAGCTCTTCATGCATAGCTATCATCCAATGTTCATCGAATTCGGCTTCTTGAAAGTTTTTAGGCTCAATCTGTGAGAGAAAAGCCAAGTTACTACAAATGTTTCTAAGTGAAGAGCAAGTTTCGATACCTTTTGTAGGGTCACCTAGGATTAAATCCTTAGAGTAATTATGAACAAACTTCTATTCTCTTAGCAAATCATCATTGTTTCCTCCTTCTTCTTGAGGTGGGAGAATAGGTTGTTCAACCTCTTTGTTGAACTCACACGGTTAGTTCTCTTCTTTATAGATATTTGAATCTTCCACGTTTGGTTCCAAATCTATATTATTGCTAGCAATTTGCTTTTGAAAAGCGATGTTAGTTTCATCAAACACCACATGTATAGATTCTTCCACAACAAGAGTTCTTTTATTAAAAACACGGTAAGCTTTGCTAGTCAAGAAATAGCTAAGAAAAATTGCTTCATAAGATTTTGAATCAAATTTTCCTAAGTTATCATTACCATTATTATGCACATAACATTTACATCCAAACACATGCAAGTGGCTAATGTTGGGCTTTGTATTATGCCAAAGTTCATAAGAAGTCTTTTTTAGAATAGGTATAATCAATGCACAATTTAAAATATAGCATGCGGTGTGAACGGCCTTGGCCCAAAAATATCTAGGAAGATTATTTTTGCAAAGCATTGTTTTACTCATTTTTTTCTAAAGTTCTTTTCTTCCTTTCTACTATACCATTTTGTTGAGGGGTTCTAGGTACTGAAAAATTATGTCCAATACCATGCTCATTACAAAACAATTCCAATTTCTCATTTTCAAGTTCTCTACTATGGTCGGTTCGAATATTAGTAATAAGAAAGCCTTTTTCATTTTGAATTCTACAACAGAGTTTTGTGAAAGAAGAAAAGGTTTCATCTTTGTGTGCTAAAAACATAACCCATGTAAATCTTGAATAATCATCAACAATAACAAGACAATAATGTTTACCACCTAGACTAGATGTCCTTGAGGGACCAAATAAATTCATATGCAATAGTTATAAAGGTCTAGTTGTGGAAATATGAGATTTTGATTTAAACGATGTTTTACTTTGTTTTCCTTGTTGATAAGCACTACAAAGATGATCTTTTTCAAATTTAATTTTTGGAAGTCCAATGATCAAATCTTTTCTCAAAAGTTTAGCAATTAAATCCATATGAGTATGACCAAGTCTTTTATGCCATAACCAACTATTTTCACTATTAACATATAAACATGTAACATCACTAGCATAGAGATCATTGAGACGAAAAACATAAACATTATCATGGCGATTACCAACGAATAAAGCTTTATGATCATTTGTGCTTTCAATTGTGCAATGTGATTTATCGAAAATAACACGATTACTCTTATCACATAACTGACTAATACTAAGTAGATTGTGCTTAAGTCCATCAACAAGTAAAACATTTTCAATGGACGGGTTAGGAGAGATACCAATGCTACCAGTATCGATGATTTTTCCTTTCTTGTTGTCTCCAAAAATAACAAATCCTCCATCTTTCGATGATAGTTTAGTAAATAACGATTTATCTCCGGTCATGTGTCTGGAACATCCACTATCAAGGTACCACTTCCCTTCGTTAGTTTTGGACTTAAAGCAAACCTATAAGATGACAATCAAATGTTGGTTTTTGGTACCCATAATTTCTTGGGTCCTTCTTGGTTAGTTTTGTTAGATCCTTTAATAATCCAAATCTTTTTAATTCCTATGTTTATATTCTTTTTGAATAGACAATAAGATATATAATGGCCTTTCTTTCTACAATAATGACAAGTAATATGAGGGTGTGTCATGAGAAGTGCCTTTTCAAAAATTGTATTGAGATTCTTTTGTTTCTTAATAAGGTCATATCCAATGCCCGCTTTATCGAAAACACATCTTTGATTTCCAAGAAGCATGTTGAAATTATTTCTACCTTTACAAAATTTTCAAGTGATTTTGTTAAATCATCAATATTGTTTTTCAAAGTAGTTTTCTCATTAGAGATGGTATCAAAATCATTTTTCAAAACAATTTTTTCTTTCTTTATTTCTTCTACATTACTAGATAAAGATGCAACAGATTTTTTTAACACATTATTTTTGACACAAACTTTTCTGACTTCATCTTGTAATTCATGGAATGCACTTTCAAGTTCTTCATAAAGAGTAGTTACCTTATCTTAAGTAGAGTCTTCATCTTCAAGAGCCATGAGACACAAGTTGGTTACTTCATTTTCAATTTCATCATTTGAGCTTTCATTTTCACTTTCTCCCCAAGCTGCTACCATGGCCTTCTAGTTTCTTTTGTAGTCTTTTCTATGATTTTTCAATTTTGGACAATCCATCTTCATATGTTCAGGATTTTTGCACTCATAGCAAATAATAGGTTCTTTCTTGTTATCTTTGTTGTACTCCTTTTTCAAAGGTCTTCTTCCTCCATAATTGTTTTTCTTGAAGTGCTTTTTGAGATTTCCACTAAACATGACATAGCTTTCATCTTCTCTGGAGTTTTCATGTTCTTCTTCATTTGATGAGGCTTTGAATGCAATTCTACTTTTCTTTTTGTTTTCAACATCCTCATGTCCTTTCATGGTGATCTCATGAGTCACCATAAGGGAACCCATAAGCTCATCCAATCCAAGTGTGGAGAGATCTTTGGCTTCTATAATGGCAGTGACCTTTGCTTCCCAATTCTTTGGTAAACACCTAAGAATTTTTCTCGCTAACTCACTGTTAGTATAAGTTTTGCCAAGAGATTTCAAAGAGTTTATAATTTCAGTAAATCTAGTAAACATACTTGAAATAGATTCATCAGAGTTCATTTTAAACATTTTATAACTATGAATAAGCATATCAATATGAGATTCCTTTACTTGGTTTGTATCTTCATAAGTTACCTCAAGTTTGTCCCAAATTTCTTTTGCCGAATCACAACTTGAAATTCTATTATACTCCTTAGAGTCTAATCCACAAACAAGGGTGAGTTTGGCTTTAGCATTGGCTTGCAATAATTTGTGATCCCTTTCATCACATTCGTCTTCAGTTTTAGGTACACTAATATTGTCTACTAATTTCGTAGGAATTTTTGGACCTTTGGTGACAATAATCCACATGGCATAATTAGTGGCTTGTAGGTATAGGGTCATCTTATCTTTCCAATGACTATAGTTGTTTCTGTCAAACAATGGTGGCCTATTAGTGGCTTGACTTTCAGCAGTGCTAGTGCTGGCTAAGGTTTCCATGGATCGAAACTCTCAGATGGTTAAATCTAAAGCAAGAATCTAGGCTTTGATACTAATTGTTACCCAAAAGACAATCAAAGAGGGGGGGGTGAATTAGATTTTTGCAATTAAAAATTAATAATACCCTAATAAAAATTATGACTAGCACAATAGATAAATATGGTTAATGAAATAAAAATAATTAAAACAAGTGTTCTAACAACTATGTCAGTTAATGATTTTAGCACAGTGAAAATGTGACATATAGCTATGGCAATTTAAATAAAATAAACAGATAAGGGAGAGAGAGACAAACAAATTTATAATGGTTTGGCTTCAACTTGGCCTACGTCCACTCCTCAAGCTTCACTTGAGATTTTCCACTATACTCTAACTTCACAGAGGTGCTAGTAACCTTTTTCAAAAATGGAGCAATCCTCCACGGATTTTACATGAAATTTCTAAGTCCAAAACCTTTGCTTTCTTTAGCTGATTTTCAATCACACTCAAGGAGTCAAGAATACTAAGTGTACTACACTTTTACAAGGTTGAAAAGAAGGTGTTTTTGCTTTCATAGAAAGCTACAAGAATTATCTCTCAAAGATAGATATATAAAATGAAGTTTTGATTTTTCTGGAAGCCTCATATAGGAAAGATGAGCTTAAGGCTATAAGGCTCAGTGTATAATTTTTGAGAGAAAGATGTAAACAAAAAATTGAAGAACACATCTCAGAGAATTTTTTAGAGAATAGATGAGAGTGATTATAGATCGAAGAATGTTTTCTGAATTTCAGTAAGTATGTAGTTGCTGTGTGTTGTTCTCTGAAGCTCTGGTATATAGGCTCTAGTATATATATATATAAATCATGAGGCTTATAGATCCGTTGAAACCATTTTGAATATAAACCATTCCATCATTACTGATTTGATCTTGTGGGAGACAAGGCTTGGATCTGGACCAACTTTACTTTGAAAAATAGCCGTTGTAGCTTAGAGCCGTTGAGAGAAAAGTTCGAAACGAAGCAGTACTGAACAAAAAAGGCCTGGCCGATTGTCCAGCCGGATGACCAGCCGAATGTCCACCCAGACGTCCGGTGCTTTGACATATTTGAACCTTTTGGACTGCTGCTGTACTGGGCCATTTGAACCTCTGTTTTGGGCTGTTTGAACCTCTGTTTTGGACTATTTGAACCTCTGGTTTTGGTTTGAAATGAACTTCTGATTTAAGCAAATATTTAATATGTTCTAACAACATTTAGGATAAAAGTTTAGGTGAGAAAGAATGGGACAAAATAAATTTTGATTCTATTTTTCTCTTTCAAATAAATTAAAACATAATTAAATAAATCATCAAAATAAATAAGTCTAACAAAAATCAATGGATCTAGATGTTTTAGATGGAAGAAGGTAAGTTTTAGAGAGAGAGAGAGAGAGATGAAAAAGTGATGTAAAAAGTGACTTTTACGGACTGATATACATGTAGACCACTCGAGCGCAAGAAGTGACGCTCGAGCATAAGACACAAAAGGTGTTGCTACTCGAGCGCAAAAAGTTGTTGCTCAAGTGTGAAATACAAATCCCCAGTAGTTTTATAGATAGAAGGCCAACGCTCGAGCGCAATAAGGGCCGCTCGAACCAAGAGTGTTTGAGCGCAAGAAATTTCGCTCGAGCGAAGAATACCAATTCCCAGTAGTTTTGTAGACCTTTAAAAATACTGAGAGTTCACAAAGACCGCTCGAGCGCAAGAAGTGATGCTCGAGCGTAGAATCAAAATTCTGGGCAACAAGGTTTTTGAAAAACAAGGTACCAACCTGTTCCAAACGCAACCAACACAACCCAAAAGCCAATCTCAAAGGGGTATAAGGGAAATAAGACATAAATGATTGTACAAGGCAATGAAACTTGGATCCAAAACATCAAATGGTTTGGGTCCAAACCAGAATCACTATACTCTTTCCTTCATAACATAAAAACCTATCAATGATTTCATAGAAGATGCTTCCATAGGCGATAGAGGTACATGGCTGACCCTGGCTTAAAGCGAACAAGGCAGCATCTTGGGCTTTTAAATTTCCTCAAATTTTAAGCGTGTCAAATAATTTTAACTCTTATGGTGTTAGTAGGTTTACAAATGAGAAATTTTAGAGACCCATAATGATGCAATAAGAGAGTTAGGCCTATATCATTGGATTTGTAATAAATCAAAAATTGACACATATGATGTCACATTACTGTTGATACAATTGTGGGTATTTTTAGAAATCTCAAATATATTCCTTTAAGAATAAAGGTCCAAACCAACTAATAAAAGTCTTTAGAGCATCTCCTACTCTTCATTACTTTTTTTTTTTTGATAGTGGCTGCGGTGCGTTGAGGCACTACTTCGCCCATCCTGCTATTTGCCGCCTAAGCGCTCAAGAGATTCGTGCTAAATAGTTTTCTGCATCATCAGCGGTGCTGGAGTAGGTTTTTTTTCCTTCTACCCAACTCCCCGGCCTTATCAATTAGAAACCAAATCATAAACTTAGTTTTTCGTCACACGAAACTCAACTCTTTTGAAACCGGTATTTTCGAAAGGATTGGCACTTTCCATACTTCATGGGTGCAGCATCAACAAATTCACTCATGATCAAGTTACAGCCTAAGATCTATGACCATATTATGTTATCTGTTCGTATTTTGTTCATTCCATTAGTATGCTCCTAGGTGCCTGTAATTGTGATTTGATTTTAAATTTGAGTAAAAAATCTGATTTGATATGAACTAGTCCAACTCTTTTTTCAAATTTTCGTCAAAACCTTTCTAACAATTTTTTTCAAATCCCAAATTTCCTTTTTCATCAAGGTAATCTTCAATACTTTAATGAATTCAAAAAAATTATGTTCATCAAATTTTATGTTTTTAAATTTGATCAAATTCAAATTTAATGAATTCTCATTTTGATATTAAAAATAAATAAAACCTTCTTTCTTAAAAACTAAATAAAAAAATATATTTATAAATTTCATTCATTTTAAGTATAAATCGAATTACACTACCTTTGAATATATTTAGCATGGATGGAGATGAAGAGTTCTAAAGAAATGGGGTTTGCTTGATTCTCTATTGAGATACTGTTGTTTAAACCTCTTTTTATTATTTATTTATTTATTTATTATTATTATTATTATTTTTTTGTATCTACGTTCAATCTAGAAGATTATCCAGCCTTTTTTTTTGGTATTTAACTGGTAGTTCGGAGATTTTTCTTCTTTGTAAGTTTTCTATCTAGAAGTTTCTATAGCAGTACTCTATCTATTTGTAAATCTGGTTCACACCTTGGCTTTGAATAATTTTAGGTTCTAACGCAGAATATGACTTTCACTTTATAGATTAAGATTTGAATTTGATTATTTATGCACATATGTGAATTGAGGGATTTATGCACATATTTGAAGATTTCCTTAATCAAATTAGTTTTTGACCGAGCTGTTTGTCTCAGCTTGTACAAGTTAATTATAGTTTATTTTTATTTTAAAGTGACCAAGCTGTTTGTCTCAGCTTGTACAAGTTAATTATAGTTTATTTTTATTTTAAAGTCTATGTTAGACTGATTGATAAGTTTCTGCTTATAGATTATTGGATAAAATTTGCTTAAATGAACTAAAAAAAATTAAATATATATAAGTTAAGGGAGGGATATTTTTAATTCCTATTTTTTAAGCAATTGCTTTTTACTTAAAAAAATTATAACAAACAAGGCCGATGCTTCTTCTGATAGATTTTAGTTTTGAATATATATATATGATACAATTGTGTGTTTGGTGGAGGTGGGATCAGATTCACATGTCCTTGATCCTTTATAATGATCCCAATGAGTCAATTAAATCATAACTAAAACTACTTGAAATATAATTAAAAATCTCTTCAATTATAATTAAAATAATAATTATGAAATATTATAATAAATTATAATTAAATATAAAAATAATTATAACTGAAATATATAAGACATACTTTTTTAAAAATATTTTTTAATGTGTATTATAAAAATTCACAACAAGAATATACACCAAACATAGTTTTGTCTTTTATGTTTCTAAAATTATTAGTAGGGACGAGCACAGTATTAAACTAAATCCATATTCCATGAGAATGACTTTGACTTTGACCACAAAGACTCAGGGAACCAGGTGGCCATGTCACGCACCAGCTGTTTGATAATTTAACCCACTAAAAAAAGGCTAAGAATTTTTAGTGAAGTAGAAAGGCAACATTATGGGTGATTATTGGATTTTTTTTTTTTTTGAGTACGGTGACATAGTATTTTATGATATTATAATTGATGGAGAAATCGAGATATTATGATTTTGTGTGTGTGATTAAAAAATATAAAAATATATAATTAATGATGATTGGTGAAATAATATAAACACAGAATACTTCAAGAATACTTAATAATTTTTCACATCTTATGAGGGCTACCCAATCTAATAACATATTGATAATCTATGTTCCTAGACCAAATCAGAGATTAATAACCACATAATTAATTATATAATAAAATAATCATTAAATGACTATGCCACTTCCTAGTGTATCTTTTGTCACCACGCGAGTGTTTTGTATTGACTATTACCGGACCAGTCCTAAAAATAAGATTATCGCCTTGAATTCCTAAGTGCGCAATCCAAACTAAAAAGTTGATTGAAGTAGTTAATTATTAAAAATAATGAATGATTATTTTTTAAATGTACGAATTATTTGTTAACTATATCAGTTATTATTGTGAACGAAGCTTTATAAAATTAAAATTATCAAATCTTACATTTGGTTAATCATGTCACAAAAAATTAAACGGATTATTTATATTATCTACTAAAAAGAATGTGGCGAATAAGTTATAATATGCAAGAATAATTTATAATTTTATATTTAAAAATATGAGAAGAGTAATATTTATGTGATATTTTACTGTAATATGTTTTTTTTTTATTTGGTATTATAAATTTAAATTTTGTTTGATATATATATTGATTTTCTAAATTATAAAGCAACAAGAACAAATTTTTAGTACCTTTTTCAATCATTGTAATGATTTTTTCATATATACTACCTAAGTAAATTTTAACATATAATTTTAATAATTATATATGCAACAAGACTTTGCGCGAATACTAGCAAATAAAAAAAAAAAAAAAAAAAAATCACACGTACTTACGATTTTGCCCATAAACTCTTTTTGTTATCGTTATGTATAAAGAATCTTATTTTGTGAGTTCGCCTAGGACTTCCAAAGAACTCAAGATTGCACTTGGACACAACACAATTGCAAATAATGTTTTTTTCTTTTTTACTAAATTTGTGTTGATTTTTATGTTCTTAATTTTTTTTATTTTTTTGTCAATAGATAGGAGAATAATTACAATCATTGACAAATATTTACATAATTGAACAAACGACTAGCCTATAACAATTAAAAAGTTTAACAACCAACAACCGAAAACCCACCAAGCCCAACACAACTAACTCACCAAGCTTAAACCCAACAACTATATACAATCAACCCCCATAATGGGGATAACAAAAACCATAACACTATCAAACTTTTCTCTATAGGAGTTGAATCTAATACCTCACACGACAAACGGGTGCTACATAACCACTAAATATCTGAATTTGTATCAATTTTTATGTTGTCAGATATAGTTTTTGTTTTTTCATTGGCTAGTGTGGGGACATAATTTTGAGTTATTCACGTGGCTTAGGTGGTTAGCGGAAGTACCACATGGGTGATTCTGATTGGCCAATGTATGATTAAATCACATCTAAATCCGAGATATTTGAATGAGGGATTAGAGTCTTAGATGATGATAGACTCTCTATTTGAGTAAGGTTGGACTCTTGAGAGAGTCGATCTTAATCTAAATAGGATGAGTCTTGGATAAGTGATATCCTTGTAAAGGATAGAGTCCTATGAAGTGATACTTCTAGAAGACGAGGGCACTGTTGACTATAAAAATAAGGCCCCCGTGAGTCTAAGGTATGCTTTTACTTGTGCATTGTTACTTGAGTTGATATCTTTGTGAGATAAGTTGATTGATTTGATCGTCGGAGTGCCTTCGGGTGGACGAGCTATCATGATATTTCTTACTCTCTTGTGTATAGGTGTTGGCTTAATCTATTCTGCCGCGTGCTCTCCAGCAAAGTTCCGTAGATCTCTACAGAGAAGTCTATTTGGTTGTGAGGTCAGAAATTAACACCCATAATTTGGCGCCGTCTATAGAAACTTAGTAGGAATAGATAGCCAACATCTGACAAGGAGGATAAGAAGGATAATCTTGATTCTTGATTCTTGGTTCTTTGTTTTTGACGAGTGGACATTTGAGTCCTTGTTTCATGAAACTGACGAGTCATGATCTCTGTCGGAGGAGTATCTTTAGCATGTTGTTTAGCCGACATATTGAAAGATTTGACAAAATAGGTTCCATCATCTCAGGTTGCCGAAGTAATAGAACCTAGGGGGCAGTTGTGGGGACATAATTTTGAGTTGTCCACATGGCCTAGGTGGTTAGCCGAGGTGCCACGTGGTTGATTCTAATTGGTCGAGGTGTGGTTAAACTACATTAGCATCCGAGATGTTCGAATGAGGGACTACAGTCCTAGATGATGACAGACTCTTTGTTTGGGTAATGTTAAACTTTTGAGAGAGTTGATCTTAATCCAAATAAGAGGAGTCTTAGATAAGTGATATCTTTGTAAATGATAGAATCCTATGAAGTGATACTTCTAGGGGACGAGGGCATTGTTGACTATAAAAGTAAGGCATCCCCGTTGATCTAAGGTATGCTTTTACTTGTGCATTGTTGCTTGAGTTGATATCTTTGTGAGATAAGTTGACTAATTTAATCGTCGGAATCCTCTCGTTGGTATTTCTTACTCTCTTGTGTGTAGGTATTGACTTAATCTATTTTGTTGCGTGCTCTCTAACTAAATTCCCTAGATCTCTACAGAAAGGTCTATTTGGTTGTGAGGTCAAAAATCAACATCCACAACTAGCATATATTTGCAAAAATTTTTGCAATTAGTTTTTTGACCGCCATTACACCTTAAATGTATTGTTTTTAGCCCAATTGTTTGCATCACCATCTTCAATGTAAAAAACATTAGTAATTTTTATATGTGGATAAGATGTATATCATGTGATACCTTCTATTATTATGATTAGTTTTGACAGTAACGTCTACTACATTTATATTTGGTGTTTGCAGAACAATAAAAAGTATATATATTTATAATTGATAAAAGATAATATTATATGATATACTATTGACATATAAAAATTTTTGCGGAAACAATAATTTTTGCGTTCAGTATTCAATATTTTTCTACAACCATTGATCCCACCAGCAAAAAAAAACGTATTATTTACATCGAAAAAAGAGAATGTTGAAATGTTGAAAGTAAGAAGTCCTTTCTTCTAGTAGTGATTGATTCTTATGCTTAGATTTATTGATCAACAACTAGTGGATGGCTTGCAAAGATGACTCCCAATGACCACGTTTGGTTGTGACTATCACAATAATGGTTCTATCCTTAGAAAATGGGTTTGTTTGTGTTGTAGAAAGGAACCTTTGAGGAAATTGTGTCCATTGCTCATGGAATTCCTCGAGAATTGATCAATGCACTGAAAGTGTTGCCACTTTAGGAATCTGAGAAAAGTAAATTTTGTAATTGGAAAAATTACGGTATGTCGCTTTTATGGTTGGTCATTTTTTTATTTTAATTTTTAAAATTTATTTTTTATTATTTTGATCTTTTATATTTTAATTTTTTTTTAATTTACTTCTAAATTTTTTTATATTAAAAATAGACAAAAAGTGATAGATTAACAATTACATGACATATAAATATTTTATTATATATAACTCATATTTCTAAATTAAACTTAAATTTCAATATAATAACATAATTTTTTATATTATATGATAATTATTATGACATTTTATGTCTAATTTTAAATAGAAATTAAATTTAAAAGTAAATTAAAAAAATTAAATTTAAAAGTAAATTTAAAAAATTAAAATACAAAGGGTCAAATAAAAATAAATAAATTTTAAGAAGTAAAATAATAATAATTTTTCCTTCCGCAATTTCATGAAAAGTATTCAAATTGACTTGTCAAACACTGAAAACATCAGACGTCATCTAATGATGACAACAATGATGTAATTGACAAAGATGGCAATCTAACACGAGCAATAAGTCTACATGCAAACAGAAAAATATGAAGAAAATTGCACGTAAAAATCAATTGCAATTGGTTCACTTCAATTTTTTTTTTTTTTTTGGAATCCAGCTCCTCTCAGTTCCCAGTAGATTAGACGATTCAGTCTAGTTTGTTATAAGTCTCATTTCAATAATTCATTCTAATTATTTTTAAGTCTTGATATATTAATCATTTATAAAAAATTTAAATTGATCTAAAATGTAATTGTGAAAGGTAAAATTTTCTCAACAAGAAAAATGAGATAGCGTGTCCATTTCTTCACTCTATCAAGATAGACCAAAACGTCAGTAATCATCCCCCGGACCCCATCAAGATAGGTCGGACGGACCATTCGATGGTCAAGTTAGTTAACTGTTTGGCCATAATAATCTATATTTAAAAGAGAGTTCTTAAGTTACCTCTGGTCTGTCATCTATGCTTCTCTTGCTTGGCCTTTTATAATTACCTAACTTGAATCTCGTTCGTTGGATTACTGTCCGATCCGAGGATTCTACCTTTACTTAACCCTATTCGGGCAAGTGGCCAGGTTGTTTTTATCCTTAATCGTTGGATTATCATCTTAGAGACGGCTCAGATTATGTCAGATGCTAGTAGTCAACTTGTCAAGTGTTGTATCCGTCGGATCAAGTTGATTGGACAATGTTGTTGTTTATTAGGCCTGACCTATATCTCTGTATTTTCTGTTAGGTGTTTCTGCCGGTAGATGAAGCTTAATCCAACGTCCTTCTTTCATTCTGTAGATTTCTCTTCTAGAAGGATATCTTTATGCTTGATTGCCCTTCATGCTTTCAGGTACACGCCAGCTTGCTGCCAATTGTTCCTAATGGACTCCTAAAAGGCTCATCTGAGCCTTTCCTTTCTTTTAGACTGATGTTTAATTGATTTGGGCTTGAGCTATTATTTTATCCATCCAGGGTAATCATATACTTTAATCATATATCTTCAAAAAAATAAAAATAAATAAATAAACGATAAATATGATTTTTAAAATAGATTGTTCTTTAGTTAGCAATAAAATATTAAAATGATATGATACAATTATAAAATACAAAGTGAAAAGATTATTCTGAACTCCACAGCACTTGAGACAAGCTAGATTCTTTTTTGTGAATTATTGCATTCGCAAATGCACACCCCACTCAAAAGTAGCAATAGCAGATCTTGAATAATGATGTTCTATTTACAGAAAATTAAATAATATCAAATACATGGAGAATTAAAAATGAATTAAAATAAGGATGAAAAAAAAAAAAAAAAAAAAAGTGGTGCTTTTTACTCTTTTGCCTCTTAGCCTCTCTCATCTCCTCGTTTTCCTTGCCTGAACTGCCTTTCCTGTTGGCCACCCCTCCTCATCCTCCTCAGTCACAAACCACCCCTTTGTCACTCAACATTGTCACTACCAACTCCACCCTTAACTCCCTCCTCCATGCCAATTGTCCAGTGCAAGGAAGATTGCGACAAGAGTACAGAGAAAAAGAAAGAGAGAAGAGGGCATTTTTCTGATTTTATAGGGCATTGCTATTAAATTGGTTTTCCAGATGTTCACAAACTTTGGATAGAGTTAATCAAGCTAATGCCAGGGTCCAAACTGTAGTCAATGTACCATGAACACACACAACCCATGTAACATTTTTTAGTTGTAAAGGGCAAGAAATCATCTTCCAACAAAGTGCACAAAATTCAAAACTTTTGGACAGAATTGTTTGTCTCACTTGTAAATAAGTACCAATCCGGATAAAGAATTCAGGTTGTAATCCCCAATCTGGATAAATAATTACTTCTAATAACATGTTCAGTTGTTGAAAATAGATTTAAATAGAGACCTGAGGATAAGATTCAATATCCACTACAAGAAAAAGCGTTTTTGGCGACTAAAAATTCATTTTTCGTCGCTGAAAGTTGTATAATTGGCGACTAAAATGGATTTAGTCGCCAAAATTGAACCCTTTTGCCGACTAAAATAGTTTAGTCGCCGAATACCAGGCTTTTAGCGACTAAAAGGCAGTTTAGTCGCTGAATGTAGGGGTTTTAGCGACTAAAGGTTGTTTGGTAGCCAAAAGTGACGGTTTTTGGCGACTAAAATAATTTAGTAGCCAAAAGTGATGGTTTTGGCGACTAAAAAACATTTTAGTCGCCGATTATAGGTGTTTTTCCGACTAAAAAAAGATTAGTCGCTGAAAATGAAGGTTTTTGGCTACAAAAAAAAATTAGTAGCTAAAAACAGTGAATTGGCGACTAAAATTCAGTTTAGTAGCCAAAATGAGACGTTTTTGGCGACTAAAAACTGACTTAGTCGCCAAAACTACTATTTTTAATTTCAACTTATTTTTTTACCAACAAAAAAATAATTAGTAGCCCAAAAATCATAGAATTGGCGACTAAATAATGGATTTAGTCGCCAAAAGTGGCCTAAAATTTTTTTTAATAAATAATTTATTTTTTACATAAATTATATTGAATTAAAATAATTATATTTATATATTTTGTTTTGTATTAATACCGTCAATATATTATATAAATAATATATATTGCAAATATATTTATGTGATGTTGTAGTGGCATAGTGGAGGGAGTGTGTTGCAAAAAAGGTTGCAATGTGGGATGGTTGGGCACAGTTCGAAACTCAGAAAAACCAAAAAAAGTGGTTTTTTTTTTTTTTTCCGACGGAACACCTTAGGCGACTAAAATATTAGTCGCCAAAAGTCTTGATTTTGGCGACTAAGCCGTTTAGTCGGCGATTGATTGAGTATTGGCGACTAAATTATTAGTCGGTAAATGTATGATTTTCAAAAGGCTAAAACACTATTGGCGACTGACATTTTAGTCGCGAAAGACCTGTCTTTTGGGGACTAAAAAAATATTAGTCGCCAATGCCTACGCCGACAACGTATACGCGACAAATGTGGGGACTAAAAACAGACTTTTGGCGACTAAAAATTTAGTCGCCAAAAGTGACTTTTCTTGTAGTGATCTTAAGTTCAAGTTTCTCAAAAGATCACTAGAGGTTTGTCTAGGTGTTAACTTTAGGTTCCCGGCTGTCCTGATATGAGGTAACTCGGGGCCAATTAGGCTAAACTAGGCAGTTGATACCTTGGATTATCAAAATAATAAAAAATAGACAAATAGACAAATAACAAAAAAACAAAGAGTAGATTGAAAAACATAGCCAAACCCAACAACTTTGTTTAGACTTCCAAAGTCGTGCAGTATTGTTCAAGTTGTTTTCGGATAAATTGATTACCTCCATCTTTCAAAGCTTCAATGGGCCGATGAGTTGCCCCACTCAAGTGACTTTTGTAGAGGTAAATCAGTGTTGTTAAATTCATCAGTAGAAACAAGTCACTTGGAATGGTACAGTCAAGTTCTTGTTTGTCAAGTCAGATTCCTGGAGCTCTCTTAAATTCTTGATTGTTTTTGGGATTTCTCAATCTTTGATGAAGAGTTGAAGAGTGGTCTTAGAGTATTTTTTGGAGAGTTGAGATTTAATTCTATAAAAGTTAAGGGTGAAATAGTTATTTCACCTTCTAACTTATAAACCTTAACCCCATCACTTTAAGATCACTTCGGGAAAAATTATTCTAAAAAAGATTCTGACTATTTTTAGGTGGTCCATAGCTAGCAAAGTTGAGTTGAGGTTTGAAGTAGTGATGGAGGAGAGAAGGTTGTATTGGTGTGGCAAAGGCAGATGTTTCAAAACTTAAAAGTTTTGTCAATGGTAAAAGTCAGAAAAAACATAGGGTGCCAACTGCCAACTAACTTTAAAAAACGTATCAAGAAAAATAATATGTAATTAAAATTTATTTCAAGTGTGGATCTGACAATGTAACAATTGAATTTACATCAAGAGTTTGGATTTCCTATCGTTCATTCTCTGTAATGCACACTACAAAATGTCATTGTTGTGTGTTTCTTTTCATTTTTTTTTTTTTTTTTTTTTTCAGTCTTATGAAACCCACGACGACTACGGCGTCCTCTCCAAGCTTTCTCCACCAATGTCAATCTTTGCAACACCACCTCTCTCCCAAGCGTCAATAACTTTCTCTTCAACAAATCCCCCAATTTACTGTTGTTGTTTCCATGGTTTGCTCTCTTTGATTTATTGTCCTCTGTTGAGCCATTGTTCAGGCCCAAAAGTTCCCTTCTGTTCTGCCTGCATCTGATCCCAGATGCATTGCACAGTGACTGCAATAAACAGACACAACCTAGATCACACAAGCAAAATCAAATTTAAACCCAGAACCCCAAAACACTAATCAAAACACAACCATTGAAATAATCAGAACTCTGTTAGGGACAATAGACAACCTTCCAAATCTAAAATCAGAGCATATATGGCATAAAAGATACACGCTTGTGTTCCCAAGTTTTCACACCCCAATTTGTTTTCTTCTCTCCCTATATACTTAATTCTAGTTGTCCAATTTTTGAGATGGGTTTGTGATGTAGAACAAGTAGATGATGAACTCTTTGAACAATTGGATCAACAAAGGGTAAGGAAGAGTCAAATGGAGGATAATAGTGACACTTTTGTGACGAATTTGGAATTATCTCGAGTTTGGTATTCTAATTGGAAATAGCTTTTGAAGCAAAGTGATCACCATTTTGGGGATAATGTGTGGTGGATTTTAGCCAAATTCCTTAAGCTCTCAAATTAGTGATTTTGCCGTTTTAAGAAAGTTTCGTTTTAGTAATAACTTTATTTTGAGAAGTCCATTTTTAGCGTCGTCTATTTTGGTGCGTTTCTATTGTTTCTTGGTATTCAGATTTGGGTTTAACTCAAAATTTTTTTTTTTGGTGGTAATTTTCTGTTTATTTTTGTGTTTAACAAGGAATTAACCTAATTCCTTGTTTTCTTGTCTAGTTAGGGTTTTGTTCATTTTATATAAGGATATATGATTTAGGGAAAATCAACTTCTATTCAATATAATTCAAATTCTCTTTGAGAATTCTTTGTTTTTTGTGGATTCAAGGTGTTCTTCGTCTGCTAGAACGATATCTAACCTTGTGTGATATATTCTGATGTGTCAGTTTGTGTGTATTGTGTAGATTGTTGCAGAACAATATCTCTGGTGAAATTTTCCTGGATCTCGGCTCTCTTCTGAATCTTTAGGCCCTGGGTCTGTTCAATAATCAGTTCTTTGGTTACGTCGCGCATCGCAACTAGTAGCAATCGCCACCTACCCATCCACCCTCCTTTCCCTTTTCTCTCTCGATCTCGTCGGCCTTCACGGTAGAGCGATCGCCAGAGCTGGTGGGTTGAGGGTAGGGTGGAGAGAGGAGGCGGCTTTGGTAGGGTTCAGGGTGGGATGGGTGGTTGTTGGAGAAAGCTACTTTGTCGTAAATAATAAACAAAATGATGTCATTTTGAAGTAGTACAAAATATACTATACAGTGTATCCTATAGAGAATCTAAATTCTTAGATCATACAATGATTTTTATTAATAATCTTTTTTTATCTAAATTCTTGATCCCTATCATTATTCAACGTGGCAAATTTTATTTCTTTTTGTGTGTTCCTTTTTCTTTGGACTGTGGAATCAATAATGTTGTAATGCTTTCATTTTTTTTTTTTTAACTATGTTTTTGTTTTTGATCTCAATTTATTGATAATAATAAAAAAAAAAAAAAAAAGTGGTTGGATTCATTAAACTATTATAATGCCCAAACAGAACACAATATACAGAATATTATTAAAAAAGGATTAAACATCCCTTAAGTTTAAATTTTTGAATAAAATACTTAGGCCTATGGGTTTATTATGAATCCCATTCAATGATTTAAATTATCATCTTATAGGATCCGCCGTATATATTATCTATGAAAATGATTATATCAATCTAATAATTGTAACATTTTTATTTTATCACATGAAAAAATAGATGCTAAATATGTTTTTAAAAATAAACCGTCATCTTTTTTTTTTTTTTTTTTTTTGGCAAACAAATGCGTAAAAAAAATAGACCTAATTTTTTTACATTTACAGTTATGAGAAATTTTGTTTTATTTTATTATTTAGGATTTATAATAAATTAAAGTTTTAGTGATAAAAACTTAGAGAAAAAAAATCACATTTTAAGAACGAAGTATCATAATTACTAAAAGTGCCTTTTTATTATATTTTTATCAATGACATTGAACACTTAGGAACGAATATCCTTTTAGTGACATTTTCATAATTTTATTGTTAAAAGTCCCTTTATTTGACTTTTCGAGATGTGTTTATAGTGACAACATGAAATAATCTCTTAATATTTTTTTGTAATAAAATTTATATTTTTAGAGAGTTTGATCCCTAAAATTCTTAAATATTGTAGTATCCCAACATTTTCCTCACAAGCACCTAAATACTGCTTGCATATACATCACTGGGCATGGCTATGAGACTCGTTTGAAAGTGGTGTTTTTCAAAAGTTAAGGGCACTGTGTGTATTCTAATAGGGGGATTTATTGTCTAATAAGTCCTGTAATAATTAGCGACTTTTTATAAATAAATAAATAAAAGTCTAATTATCAATTTTTATTGGTAATTTGAAAAATTTGTCGTAAAAAACGTTGTTAATTGTTAATTTTTAGCGACATCTTTAGAAAAACATCACAGAAAATGTCTCTAATTATCAGTTTTTAGTGACATTTAGAAAAATATTGTTAATTGTTGGTTTTCAGTGACGTATCGAAAAAAGTCACAAAAAGCATCATTAATTGTCAATTTTAAGCAATGATTTTAATAGGATCAACTTTCTGCGATGAATTGATTAGATTTAATAGGAATTAAGTCTAACTATTAACACTTATTGATAATTTATCCAAAAATGAAAAACAAAGCACATGTACCAAACTTATTTTTGTCCTATGCTTTTAGACCCACTGGGAGACTAGCTAGGTAAAAACTTACCCCTGATTGCATGATACTTAACTGACTTGGACTATATCACAAAGACCTGGGAGAAGAAAGTGCCATCTATGGGCACCCACCACACCAGATGTTTGACTATGAAGCATGGATATTCTAAAAAATATATGGTATGAGTGTTAGATATATATACTCATTTGATATGACAAGATATGTATTGAATATGGCAAATAAGTGTTCGCCTTTTTTTTTAATTGTAAATTTCGAATATGGGAGGGATACGCGAAAGATACTTGAAAGATACGGCAGAATACGTGAGGGATATGCCAAATAAGTATTCAATTTTTTTTTCATTTTTCATTTTTTATATTTTAATTTGCCAAATAAGTATATAAAAATTTTTTCAATTTTTTTCTTATTTCATATTTATATTTTTTCAATGGTCAATACTCTTTACTCTTGTTCTCCCCTCCCCTCCCCTCTTATCTATTAGGCTGGTTTATTTATTTATTTTTCCACTTTTTTGTTTTTTTCCTACACTGTTTTAATGTGAGTATTTATTTACCAAATTTTTAATTTTAGGAGCTTTAATGTTAGTATTTCTTTGGAGGAATTACGTGTAAGTCCTAATATGTGGATTTATTGTCTAATAGGTCATGTTAGAATTAATGGTGATTTTCATCAAATACTATTAAAAAGCGTCACTAATTATTAATTTTCAGCGACAGTTAAAAAAAGCCACAAAAAAGTCACTAATTTTTAACTTTCAGCGATAATTTGAAAAATTTGTCATATAAAAACATCATTAATTATAAATTTTAGTGACAATTTATAAAAATTGTAACAAAAAAATTCATTAATTGTCAAATTTTAGCAACATAGGCAAAAAATTATCATAAAAAATTATTTTTAGTGACGATTTTACTAGAACTTATTTTCAATAAGACTTGATGGAAATTAAGTCAAACTATTAGAATCTATTGATAGTTTACCATATTTCTTTATTTAATTGGAATCCCTCTTTTTATTTATTAATTTGCTTTAGGTTTTATTTTCATGCATATTACATTATTAAAATTATAAAAAAAAAATAATTTTTTTTTACGAATGTACACCTGCCTTATCCATATCTTACTTCTTTAGATTTTGACATATTGTCATATCTGTATCACCGTATCCCATATCCATATCCCTGCTTCTTACATGTTTGATAATTTAACCCACTAAAGAAAAGGTTTGAGTATTAGTGAAGGCCAGCATGAGAGTCACCCAATCTGTTCAGACGAGTGGTTTGTGAAACGATCTTTGATCTGAACACATTTGGGTTTATATTTTGGTCTGGACATATTTTGTTAATAACAAAATGTGAATGTCAAATATGAATGATAAGAAAATGTGATTGACAAATATGATCAGAGATCATATCACAAACTATGAAGTTTAAAGATCTGTCAAGAAACAAAATTAATCAGAAAAATTAATATCATTCATAAACATCAAACAATAGCGTTCGCTGTTAAACAGACTGTTTCACTCAAATTACTCTAGATGCATTTTCTGTAATTGAGCCTGGTCGACATCCGATCGATGTCGCCAGAAATGTGGCCGACGAAGAAGTTTTGGGAAAGATCTACATGTTCCAACTTGGAACAATAGTAGAGAGCAGTAGGTAACGGTCCACGAATAATATTGTACTGAAGGTTGATGGCGGCGAGGTTTTTCAAATCACAAATGAACGGTGGGATTACGCTGGTGATGGTTTTCAGTAGGATTATGTGTTCTAAATCAGTAGCTTGTTGGCGGAGCTATTCATTGTTTAGTTCCACTGGACTTTCAAATTTTGTTCAAATATATATGGAATTATGTCCGACAGTTTTGAGTTTTAGCAAAATGACCCCAGTGAATCTAGAAACAAAATATTAAATTTTGGAATATAACAAATTGCCTCAATGAAGTTAAAAATATATATATGCAAAATTTTAATATTTTAGAAGGAAAATGTCATACAATTTTTTAACTTTTTTTTTTGACAAACGAATGCGTCATGGAATTACACTGCTAGAAATTAAAACATAACTCACTTCAATGACATAATAGGTGTCATATCAGTGAGTATAATTTTGGTACTTTGTATAACATTATTCTTTTATGAAACAAGCTCAGTGTTTGACAGAAAAAGGCTCCCTAGCAGCAGCCAACTAGTCAAGCAACATTAATTTGACAAAATCTGATTTGGTTAAGACACTCCACCAGTTCGTGTACTGAATAAGGCACTTCCGGCAGATTAGACTTTGCCCAAATTGCCACCCTTACCTTCACAATATCAGCTAACTCCACCGAATTAGGTTCACAGGCTTTAAATATACATTCATTTCAACATAATCAATCACTGGTATTTATATAGGTAGCAATACGGGAAAAAAAAAAAAAAACTGGTGATATATAACATTTCTTAAACTAAAAATAAGATATAATAACACTGATAATGTTGGTGTTTGGGAAGCGAGTTTTTTTTTTTTTTTTTTAAAGTTTTTTTAGTTGTAGGATATTATTGGAGAAAAAAAAATTGTGTTTGGAAAGATAGTTGGGTTTTTTTGTGGTTGGATGTGATGTTTGTGAGAGAAAAAATAAAATGATTATAGGGTTTGATGTGATATTTTGTTTGGATTTGTTTTTTTGTTTTTGTAACCAATTTGTCTTTTAGTGAAGAAAATTAAAAAAAAAAAACAAAAAAATCCTTCCCAAACACCGCTAATGACTTGTTGAATGATCCCACTGAATGAAATTCCGGGCTACGCTAGGGCAGGGTGGGGAATTGCAGGGTAAATATGGAGAAAGGGATTTGGAGGGATATTGTTGGGGTTATTTTGGATATTTTAGAGGTGGGTGTTTGGTTTTTTCGGTGGTACATAGCTGGAGGGTTGTATTTGGTGTGGCAATGACAGGTTTAAAACTTTTTTTAAGAGTCAAGTTTTGTCAATGGTTGTTAAAAGAGAGAAAACTCTTTGCCAAAAAGCCAATCAAATTTTGAATTCTAATGTGAAAATAAACTTTTTCTTTTTCTCTCTTCCTTTTCCTGTAGAGTGTTTTAGGCAGCGTTCACCGAAATTGTAACTGTAAATACAAGAGCAACTTCACACACACATGAGATGAAAGAAAGAGGAAGCATCCAAGGCAACTACCCTGTTATATTTTCCTCGTGAAATGAAGGCACATGAATTGATATATGAGAGTTTTCCTAAGGTGTACTTAAAACTTTGATCCTTCTACAATATATGCCCTCAAAAAGGGTATATTTTGTGTAAGTTATGAGATTTTGTAGTGTTAATATCATAAAAGGTTAATTATACTTTTTACTTATGTAATTTGATTCAAATTCTGCTATAGTTTTTACAATTTTAAATTGAATAATTTGGTCTCTACACTTTAGTGTAATTTCAATTTGGTATGTCCATTCAAATTGGAGGTTAAAATTAATAATTTTGGAACATTTATCAATTTTTTTAAGGTTTACACATGGACAAAATTAACAGGAATTTAGATAGAATGACCAAATTGAAACAATAAGAACTAAAATGAAATTTAAGTCAAACTATAGCGTGAAAAGTACGAAGGAGGATTCCCTCCCGTCCAGATTTTGGATTGGAGGGTATTGTTTGGGCCCGTGAGGCCCACCATGGGCTCCGTTTCGATTATCTGAACTGTTCATTTTGTCGGGCACTTCGTGTATTCCATCCACAAAAAATATTAGGTCGATCCGATAACTATAAGTTGTTCAATTTATTACGTTTCTCACTGAAAAAAATTTATGATTTATTTAAAAAAAACACAATTGTTGTTTATTTTTTTAGTGAAAAATTGAACAAGTTACAATTATCAAATCGATCTAATTTTTTTGTGTGAATGAAATACACGAAGTGCCCGACAAAATAAATGGTTCGAATAATTGAAATGAGGCTCGTGGTGAGGTGAGCCTCACAGGCCCAAACAGCATCCTCTAATCCAAAATCTGGACCGGAAGGGATCCTCCTCCGAAAAGTATAATTAACCTTATCATAAAATATCATAACTTTAGTCATGCCTAAATAATTAAACACTAGTTGAGCCATAATCAAATTTTTTCCGATGACAGCCAAAATAATTATAATTAAGTCATAACCATACTTTAATGGGTCACAATTAAATACCATTTCAAAATAAAAAAATAAAATAAAAAAATCAAAATAGGTTATAACTAAGTCAAAACTAACTCTTGTATAGGTCAAAATAAAATACAACAAAGATCGTAACTACTACATTCTTTTTCTTTTTTTTTTTGGGTCAATTGATAAGAGAATAATTATATTATGAAAAATATTTACATTATCAAACAGTCCACTAATCCACAATAAACAATCTTGACCAAGCTGTTAACCAAGACAAGCCCCACAATCACTAAATACAACCCCCATAATAAGGAATAAATTAGCTAATCATCTCAAAGAGTATCAAATTTCCTTTCATAAAAATTGAATGTGAGATCTTATACCAAGATGACGCTAAACACCCATCAGGTAAAATGTCCTAATTCAAGTGCAACATATAGTACACATTGTTTTAAGTGTGTATCGAATTTCCCTAGAAGTAGCAACTACCAAGTGGATATGATATTCAATCAAATATCTAAAAAAGTAAAAGAAAAGTGGTTAGCTGCTCGAATTTGAATTTGCTTACAAGTTTGAATTTGTGTTTGTTGGTTGACCATCTGAATGAGACGATCGGTGCAGCATTTATCTATCATGGTTGTCACCCTTGTCCATGGTGGCTTTCACCTTCTTGTTGGACAACCGACAAAACAAAATTCAAGCGATTTAGATAAACTCATATTCAAACTACCAATTAATACTGAAAAGTAAAATGTATAGATCACAATTGTTTTAAAATAGTTTACACAATAACAAATTTAAAATTACACCACACAGTCTATATTCAAAATAAAAATTGATGACACTTTTTCATAACATATTAATTTTCCCCTTAAAGATACAAGATCAATTAATGCCCATAGATTTTTTATTTGAAGAATTCCATGGACACAAGACATACTGTATTATACAAATAATGTTATATTTAACAACACCGCTACATCCACACAAATTATTGTCTTCCGAGTAGTCCGAATGATGTGGCTAGAGAAGGATGAAGCTAAATCCCAGTTGCTCCAAAAAGTGAAATCCCAACCTATAAATATACTTGTTTGAGTTTTTTTCCTTCTTTTTTTTATTTTTATATTTTTATGACTGTTTGAGTATGTTTGAGTACTTTCTGAAGCAATGTTTACCTAGGTAGGTGTAAAATCATTGTTTAAAATAGGGTATGCATGAAGCTTTTATTTGTTTAAGGACAAATTATAGAAATGGTCCCTATAGTTTACCCGTATTTTTATTTTTGGTCCCTGCACTTCTAAATGTATCAATTTTGTACCTGCAGTTTTGTATTTGGCTCGAAATGGTCCAATAGTTAACGGTGGTTAGACATTTGGGCTAAAATTCGACGCCTACAAGGCACGCACGGGCCAATTTTGACTTTCTTGAACAATTTTGACTTTCTTCAGTGTTTTTGGATCAATTCAATTTGTTTAATAGATGTTTTATTTGATTTCATTATTTAATTATTATTATTTTTTAAAATTAATTTATTTAAAATTTTAATTAAAAAAATAACATATATTTTTATTGATATTTTATTTATTTATTTTTTAAAAATAAATTTATTTAATTGTGTAAAAAATATAATAAAATAAATTTTTATTTAATCTAGCTAAAAATAATTAAAATATTAAAGACATGTTTAATATTGCTATTACTTAGTAAACAATTGAAAAATGATAAAATAGTCTTTTTTACATTTATCCTTATCTAGTTTATCTAACCAAACATTAGATTCACTAAAAATAGTCATTTCTAGATATTTAATCACATGAGAAAATAAACACGGGATACACATCCAATCCAACTAAATAGTCTGAGGGATTCACAATCTCAAGATTCAAGTCCGATGTATTCAAATCCCCCATTTTCTAATTGTTTGCTAAGTAATATTATGACGGTAAAATAGACATTTCACGCATTACTCCCATGGGATATCAATCCCATGGAAATAATCCCACCCCTCCCCCCGGATTGTGTAGTTTCTCATATGAGAGATATGGAGTCCCTCATATAAATTATAAATTATAAATTATAAATTATAAATTATAAATTATAATTATAATTTTAATTTATAAGGCCATAATTTTTAATTTATTATTTTTAATTAAATTAAATTTATAATTTATAATTTATATTTTTTTATTAATATATAATTTTAAATTGACAACAGTAAAAAAATAATTTATAAATGTCTATATTTTTTTATTAATATATTCATAAATGTCAGTTTTAATAATAAATTATTTTTTATTAATAATTTAGTTCGCCGGACATGGAGTCCTGGGATTGTGAATCTTCCGGATTATTTGGTTGGATTGGATATGTATCTCGTGTTTGTCTTCTCTTGGGATTAGATGTTTGGAAAGAACTGTTTTTAGTGAATCTAATGTTTGGTTAGACGAACTGGATAATGATAAATGTGCAAAAGACTATTTTACCATTTTTCAATTGTTTATTAAGTAATAGCAATATTAAACACATCTTTAATATTTTAATTATTTTTAGCTAGATTAAATAAAAAATTATTTTATTTTATTTTTTACACAATTAAATAAAATTATTTTTAAAAATTAAATAAATAAAATATCAATAAAAATATATGTTATTTTTTTAATTAAAATTTTAAATAAATTTATTTAAAAAAATAATAATAATTAAATAATGAAATTAAATAAAACATCTATTAAATGAGTTAAATTTAAGTGAAGATATTAGAAAACAAATTGAATTAATTCAAAAACACTCAAGAAAGTCAAAATTGTTCAAGAAAGTCAAAATTGGCTGGTGCGTGCCTTGCACGTGTCGAATTTCCATCCAAATGTCTAACCACCGTTAACTATTGAACCATTTCGAGCCAAAAACCAAACTACATGGGCAAAATTGATACATTTAGAAGTGCAGAGACCAAAATGAAAACACGGGTAAATTATAGGACCATTTCTGTAATTTACCCTTTGTTTAATTTTTAAACATTTTTCTTTCAACCTTTCTGGAACAGAGTTTGAGAAATTGCTTTGTTAGCTTTTTTACATACTATTTTTCTAGCCTTGTTGTTGTTGCTGCTGTTGTTGTTGTTCTTGTCTTGTAAAGAAACCGCTGCTTCTTGTTTTTGTTGATTTTCTTCTTTATTTGCTTGTTATTAGCTTCTCTATTTTTTGCCACTATGCTCTGTTCTTCTCTGTTTTTTCGAGACATGTTAACAGGAGTATAGACTACACAGGTGAAATGTCAAAAATGGATTTTCCGTTAACTATTTATGCCATCCACCATTTGGACCAAACAACACTAATTTGTGAAAGTTGGGACCAAGAAGACACAATCAATAGTTTAATGTTTTATTTCAAAATTGAGGTAGCTGTTGTGCATGGAGCACAACAATTATTATTGTGCATTTAATAGGTCTCACTTTGGGTCTAATTTGATGATTTAAATTGTCCACTCTTTAAACTAGATTGAGTAGAACACATCTGTGAGAAAAATAAGTTGATCAGATATTGGTAGCCTTTTTATTAAATCACGTTTTTATTAAATTTTACGCTTCAAATCACACTTACCATTCATTTTTTTATATACAAATGAATAGTTGTTTTTCATATTTTGAATAAAATTTTCGAATATGCTACATTTATCGGATTAACTTTAAAAAAATTAGATTAATCCAATAAATATAAAATGTTAAATTTATCGCGTTTGTCTCCAAAAAAATGAACGACTTACGAGTATGTTTTTTAAAATAGACCATCAATTTTTTGGGTGATAAATGATAAATTGAAAAGGTTATAACTATTAAATCGATCTAATTTTTTCATTAAAAAATGATCTTATAAAATGAATAATTTAAATAATTAAAATAAAATCATGATGGGCTCTATAGACATGAACGACAAGTATCCAATTTAGATCTAAAATTGGAAAGAAGCGAGAATCAAACGGAAACTATTACACCTTACATTTTAGAGGCAGCGGCAGACTTCGTCGTCGCCCAAAAGTGCCTAGTGGCGACATTGGCAGTTTGTCGAAGGGGTCAGGTACAAGATCTAGGTCGTTCAGTAGTCGGAAGTTCATCTCCGAATGGCCCTGCTAGTGGTGAGATCCCTCCAGTTGGAAGTTGATACTGATGAAGATTGTTTATCTTATTTTAATAGGTACAAAGATCAAAAAGAAGAAGTTGAGAGAGATAGAAAAAGATTTTGAACAAATAGTGGGTTTGTGGAAAGATTTGAACAAATACGTTCAATAGATAAGAAAAAATAGATTAAAAAAATTCAATAGATAAAATATGATTATGGGAGAGAGAGAGAGAGAGAGAGAGAGAGAGAGAGAGAGAGATTTGAATAGTTATGTTCAAGAGATAAGAAAAAATAGGTTAAAAAAAATACAACAGATAAAAAAAGATTTGAACAGATAAGTTAAAAAATTCAATAGATAAAAAAAAAAAAAGATTGGAACAGATAGGTTAAAAAATAAAATGGCAACATTAGAAATAAAATGTCCTCCAAAATAATAAAATATACTTCTCACCACAATAATTTACAAAACATGTACTTTTCACCCAAAGAAATTATCCAACGAGCCAACATCTCAAGCAATTTTCAAATTGAATTTATCACCAATTTTCTTTAAAAAAAAATAAAAAATAAATCGATTAATCCAACCAATCTTACTTGCACCATAGAAAGGGTCACTATCTTGTATTAAAATTGTTTAATATGGCTCATCACACAAAGGCCATGATTATATTTTATTTTTATATCTTGTATTATGCGTCTCATTACATGTTTGTTAACAATGTTGTATTGGCACATAACAATAGTATGAAAACAAAAGTCATCCATGGTTTAAAAAAAAAAAAGAAAAGAAAAACAAACTCATCATAAAACTACTTTTCTCATTTTCCTTGAATAAATTTACTTAATTATATATAATGTATATGTTAGTATGATGAGACCTACCTTTAGTGAAATAGTAAAGATATCGACAAATATGCCAAAAAAAAAAAAGAGATATCGACGAATAATAATACCTCTAGTGAATGCTACGTATTGACATATACATTTTAAATATTTTTCTATAATTCAATTACGTGTAGTCAGAATTACATTATTTTTAGGATAAAAGACAGCTTTAATCTCTAAAGTATCTGTTGCTTTTCATTTTAGTCTCTTAAGTTTCAATTGTCATTTTGATCCTCAAAATTGTCAATTTAAGTCAATTTGGTCATAAGTCTAACGTCCATTTACATTGATAACAGAAATATAGATAAAAGAAAATTTTGATCCCTAAAATATGTATTTTTTTGTCATTTTAGTCTCTCAAGTTTTTAAATTTTGTCATTTTGGTCCTCAACGTTGCGAATTTAAGTCAATTTAGTCTTAGCTCAAATTAAATTGGCTCAAATTGACAACGTTGATGACCAAAATAACAAAATTTAGAACGTAAGGGACTAAAATGACAAGAAACACATATTTTAGGGACCAAAATTGTCTTTTATCCAAAGATAAAATATTTTTTCCATTAACAATGTAAACGAACAGTAGAGATATGGTTAAATTAACTCAAATTGACAACTTTGAGTATCAAAATGACAAAATTAAAATTTAAGAAATTAAAATAATAAAAATGCATACTTTAAGAATTAAAATTGTCCATGGCATTAGGATTTGCCTATATGCAAATGCAAAAATCTTCCAATTGCTACTGAAGATACAGTAGCATGTTTACAAAATTGAAACCTATTACCAAAGATGAGGGTTGGTGAACAAGCATGGCTGCCCTTCATATCTCATCTCTCCATACTTGTTCGTACTTCTTTTATATGATTCAATTCTAAACTCATACCGATAATCCGAATTATCTATTTTGTAGACATCACAATAAAGGTTATTCATGCAAAAAATTAACTTCATCGAACAATTATGAACATATGAATAAATAGCATTTTATTTTAAAAAATAAATAGTAAGTTTTCAATCACATTTATCATTCGTTTTATAAAATAAAATGTGATTTTTTTCTTATGTTTATAAATATCCAATAAGACTATTTTTTTATTTTATGGATGACCTTTATTACAAAATCTACGAGATAGATGGTTCGGATCATCAGTCCGGATTTAGAATTAAGCCTCATAAGAAGAGTATGAAAAAATATAGAAGAATAAAATATAGAGGGGAGTCTATCCCGAATCCAAGAGGATGAATTGGATTAATTAAAAATAAACTCCCTTTTTTTATAAAAAAAAAAAAAAAAAAAAAACCTTTTCTTAGAAAATTAGATATATGACAAATAAGAGCAAGAGATTAGTAATAAACATTTGTGAACATTTGTGAGTGAGTAAATCAAAGGAATAAAATAATAGAGAGGGAAAGAGAATTCCTCCACTGACTGAATTGCTTTCTTACATTACATTACTTGACCCAAGCATTATGGATTTGCAATTCTTTATTCCTTTGTTTAAATCCCTCATCAACCAATCTCAATATCTTAAGGGGGTGGTTGTTTGATCAGATTAGGTATGAAAGTGGCACTAACAAAAATTAAGGTTTTAGGAATTAAAATTTAAAGACAAAATTATTTTTTTTTGGTACCAAATATTTTTGTTGCTAAAAGTATCATTATTATACTTTTAGCAACGAAAATTGGATATTAGTGATAAATTATTATCCTTTTATAACCAAATTTTTTGTCTCAAAAAATAAACTATTTTGAGACCAAATTATTTTGTCCCTAAAAGTCTATTTATTAGTGACATTTTCAAAATTTTGTTGCTAAAAGTTTTATTTTCTATTTTTTGGGACAACCTTTTAGCGATTATTCTTGTGACAATGAAAATTGGTCCCTAAATGTCTTTTGCAACAAAATTTTCACTTTTAAAGACCAAAACATTTGGTCTCTAAAACCGTTATATGGTGTAGTGTGGACTCTATATTTATCACAATAAATAATCCAAACATTTGGTTAAAAAAGATAAGTTTGGATTAATAGTTCAGTTGGACCTAATAGTTTCACATATGTAGAATAATTTAATCACATGGGATATGCAGGATAGAAATTGATGGACTCAACTATACTTTTAATTCGCTAGTTAAATGATGAAATTGATCCAAGTATAAGATTTTTTCCTGTTATTTTTTTAAATATATTTTTTAAACACGTTAGATTTTTTTTTTAAACATGTGTAAATTAATCTCATAATATATAATAGTATTTTTTTTCTTTTTTTTTTCTTTTTTTTTTTTTAAAAGCAAAATCATATATAGAAATACACTTCTAATGTAGATTTAAATATAATTAAAAATGGTCATATGAAAATAAAATAAAATATATTTCAAATTTAGTATTGCTATCATAAACAATTCAAAATGACAAAATGGTCTTTTAAGAAGTTATCATTTAGATAATTTCCTAATTAAACATGAGATTTATTAAAATAGATATCTGATTCTATGACAAAACAAATATGAGATACATATCATTTTTAGTTAAATAGTCTAAGAACGATTTATCCTTACATTGTAATTCCTGTTGGGTCTTGTGGACCCTAAAAAGTACTATTACTAGGTCCTAGGTCTAATTTTTTTTTTTGGGGGGGGGGGGGGGGGTTGGTTTTAGGGTTCTCTTTTACCAAATTTTTTGGGGGTACTTTGGTAATTTCTTATTACTTCCGCATTGCCTTAATTTTATACTTATAAGTAGATGAAGGATTCTTTTTTGTAAGAGAGTTGTGTTGTTTTTTTGATCTTAGTGAAAATTGCAGCAGCCGTGGACGCAGTCATATTCTAGGGTGAACTACGTAAATCTTGAGTGTGTGTGTGTGTGATTTCTTCAATTTTATTTTTTATTTTTTATCTTCTTGTTTGGTATTTTGTATCTCACCGATCCTGGTTAGGAAGAGGTAATTTCTAACAACTGATGTCAGAGCTTTGGTTTGAGTGGAAGTGATGGCCGCAAACAAAGAAAAGGTCAAAATCAACAAATTCAATAGCACAAATTTTGGATTTTGGAAGATGCAGATTGAGGACTATCTATATCAAAAAAATCTATATCAGCCCCTTTTATAGGGTCAAAACCAGAAAGGATGAAGGATAATGAGTGGAATCTTATTGATAAACAAGCGTTGGGTGTTATTCGGCTAACGTTGTCATGTAATGTTACGTTTAACATATCAAAGGAGAAGACTACAACGGGCCTCATGGAGACCCTCTCAGACATGTACGAAAAACCCTCTTTCTTAAATAAAGTTTATTTGGTGCGCAGATTGTTTAATCTGAGGATGACAGAAGGTGCTTCGGTGGCTAAGCATCTGAACGAATTCAATATAGTGGTGACCCATTTGAGTTTAGTATATATTAAGTTTGATGATGAGATTAGGGCTTTGAATATTACCAAACAAGTGATTTTTGTAAAGGAATAATTTTGACAAAGTTTTTAGCAAAAACAAACCACTCGGGATTGTACTAGTCAAGTTATTGTTTGACAAGTCCAATTCCTCGAGCTCTGAAAAATTCCTAATTGATTTTGGGATTTCTTCAATCAATCTCGATTTTTTTTTTTTTTAAATTTTTAATTTTATCAAGAGTTGTTTAAGTTTCCTCAACTAAGTAAAGCTCCATAGTATTGCTATTGGTGCAAATTTATTATCTGAAAGCTCTAACATTTCAAGATTTGAGAGGTTGTTGATTTTTGACGGGGAAAGAGCCATTGAACTCATTTTGAAAAATCGAAGGGCTTTGAGTGCTAGGAGCTGCCTGATGGCTGCTAGGATGTCACTAGTGAAGTTGTTGCTATTGAGGTTGAGGATTTGGAGTCATGTCAAAAGCTGGTTAACATCGTTGGGAATGAGGCAACCAATAAGTTTAGGGAGAGATTTATATATTTTAGCTTGGAACAGTTATAGAGAACTGTAGGGAATGGTCCAACGATGTAATTGTCAGACCCGATTTGAGGAGCAAGCCCACAAAGCACCGTTTTGGGCCCCCAAAGAAAGGCTAAAAAAAGGGCCTCAAAATTATTTTGGCTCTTGTACCTATCTATAAGAAAAAAAGCCCACTTGAATTTAAAGGTCCACATTTGTTTTTAATGTGCAAATTACCCGCAAATCCTCTTCAAAATAGGTGTACTCTATTTAATCCCAAACCTTTTAGGTAGACCCAACGGTCCTGTGCGCCTTCCTTCTTCTCTTTATCTCTCTTTCTGATATCCAGCAACCGGCGACCATGCCTTCCTTGTTCTCTTTCTCTTTCTGATATCCAGCAACCGGCGACCATGCCTTCCTTGTTCTCTTTCTCTTTCTGATCTATGGTCACCTGCAATTGACGATAACCATCGATTGGGGTTCATCGATAACCATCGATCACCGACTCTTTGTTTCACCCTTAACGACAACGAATGAAATGAGTTTATGGCAAAGAAGATGACTAGATCTACATCAGATCCGGCTAAATCTAAACCAAAAATAGTTACCGAAGTACAATTCTCTCTTTATCTCTCTCTCTCTCTCTCTCTCTCTCTATTTTTTCTACTTTTTCTCTACTACACACTTCTTTTTTCTTGTTTTCATGGAGAAATTTTCAAGTTCTGAACATGTTATTTTCCAGTTTTCGTTACAAGCGGTAAAAACTGTAAAATGTTTTAGTTTTAGTTTTTTTGGTACTAAAATGAATTATACTTTAAAGTTACAAAATTTTATAGTTTCATAACATGCTTTAGAACTATAAAATTTTGCTTTTGCAGTTTCGTAACATGTTTTTCAGTTTGATTAAAAAGAATAAATGCTTAATAGAATTATTCTTTGAAACTATAATAATTTTACAATTTCAAATCTTGTATTTCAGCTTGATCAATATTGGAGATTATTTGTTTAAATCCTACAAAATTTGAAAAATAACATATGTTTTTTCTCCATTATTGTTGTTCGTTGTTATATTTTTTTCCCTTCCAGTTTATCAATATTTATCACATTTTGCTATGTTTTTTCACTCTAATTTCTCTATTTATTCGTTTTTTTTTTCCCACTATATTTTAAACATTCCGATAAGTCTCTGACAATATTCATGACGTCAAACGAATGTTCTAGACATTCTAGTGACTTCCAGTGATGTTCAAAACACTCCGGCAACTTCTTGGCGATGTTGAACATTCCGACAAGCCTCTAATGACCGTCTAACGAAAATTCAGCGGTAGTGGGATATCGCAATGTCATAAATTATTACTTTTTTAAATAATGATTTGTTTGATAACAATTAAAAATATATAGGACTAATTTGTGTGAGTGTTTTGTTTTAGAACTAGATCGACTTTGAATTTTGTATTTGAGACCTACCATCAAGTGCCCATTTTTTAATAAAAGACCCAACCTGAATTAGAGATCTGTAAAAAATAGGCCCACTTGAATTTTGAAGGTCCAAAGTTGTTTCTTAGAAAAGGCCCAATCTGAATTAGAAAAACCCAAAACATTGATAACTTTTGAGGTCCATGTGTAAATAATATAAAACCAAAGTTTTGACATACCTGGTGGGTTTCCCTCGGTTGTTAGAACTGGGGGGAACAATACAGAAAACTTTTAAGCCCTACGAGTAAGAGCGACACCATATTAAGTCGTAAGACTATAAAATTGGAGGTGTAATCTATCATAAGCATCGAAGGTACTTTATTTTCTTTTTTATTTTATTTATTTATTAATTTTTATAGATCTATTCATCTAAACTTTTTGAAATTAATTGGGAACTATTATGTTTCTGAACTTTTTTTGTACTATTTTTTTTCTTTTGTTTTTTTTTTTATTTATTTACTAAATTATGATGGTAAATCTCATATCATATTTGTAATATAAAATAGGGTTTCAAGTTACAATCTTTGTAATGGGTATGTGTTCGTATTTTTACTTGATTAAATATTTGTTTGATGATGATTAGATGATTTTTTTTTTTTTCCTGTTATGATGACATGATTTTTATTTTATTTTATTTTATGTCTCATTTCATTGATTATTTGATTTGTTATAGTTGAAGACCAACTTAGCATTATGATAATGATATTAGTAATTTTTGGTAAACGTATCAAACAGGTCATGCTTTCTAAAAATATATTTTGAATACGAAAGAAAAAATTATTCATATTTATAATCTTTTCATCGCAAATTTTTTTTTTCTTTTAATATGTATGAAAAGCTCTATATTTAAGTTTCGGTTTGGATTCCGAAAAAGTTAGAGCCGACCTTGGTAATTGTAGTACAGATTGATGACAAATGAGGTTTTTCATATCTCAAATGAACGGTGGGATTGGCCTGGTTATGGTTTTGTCAGGGAGAGAAAGTCTGGTGATGGAGCCATTATGGAGGTGATCTCCGGCCATTCACAATGGATAGTGCCAAGGATGGATCCATGATTATCACTATGGGGGGCAAAAGTATGTTTGGGTGTACAAATCCTTCTAATTTTTAATTATTTTTAATTTTTTAGTATAATATATGATATTTTTAAAAATTTTGGAGGTACGATTGCTCCCTCCTACATCTCCCTAGATCCATCATTGGGTAGTGCTTTTGGAGTTTGGTGGTGTTGGTGGAGTCCAAGGATCACCAAAATCGATTCTAAAATGAGTCTATGAAGTCTAAGCATACTCTTTCAAGTTGAGATGACAAACTTGAGAGAAACCAAATCTTTTTTTCATCTCATATTTTAATCAAAAAGTCAAAAAATCACAAAAAAAAAAAAAAAAAAAAAAAAAAAAAAAAAAAAAAAAAACTTGTTCGCAAATAAGACCTAAGAGAACTCAAATTAGGCAATTCTATTGTTAGATCAAGAAATGTAGAGAACAAAAAGTAAATAATCAAATCAAATCATCGAATGACTCGGCTATATTGGCAAGTTGATGTAGTGAAGTTTGATTTTCCCTGTTTGAAAAAATTCATCGGCGGTGGAGTTGAGCTTGAATGTTCGTGAGAATCAATGCCAAAATTTCACAATTCCTGGTGATTTGGAGGTTGTGATGCTAGTTCTAAGGGAGATTCTAGTATATAAACTTTCTATTATACACAATTTAAAGTTATATCAATTATTATTATTATTATTATTTTTTTAAGTTATAACTAATTTTATCTTCTTGGTTATGATCTTATTTTAATTACGACTTATGAGATATTTGGGGATTGTTTGGAATGAACTATATAAGTGCACCTTTTGACTTTTTGGATAAAAAAGTAGAGGAAAAAAAAAATTCTTTGGAATAACTTTTTGACTTTTTACGAAAAATATGTATTAAAATATTGTATAAAATAGCAAAATTACTGTATTGCTTTGGATAACAGTGATGATTGAAGGAACCAGTACAGATTTCTTTGAAATGAGATGGTGGGCAAGCATGCTTCAGAATATATATATGTATAGGATGAGCCTTCCCGCCAGTCCTTCATTGGACTGGAGGGTACTGTTGGATCCATGGGAGCTCATCACGAGTTCCGTTTCAATAATCCAGACCGTTTAATGTGTAGAACTCATTGAGTACTACATGCTACAAAAAAAATCATGTTGATCAGATATCGATAGCTATGTGATCAAATCAGTTTTGTATAAAAAAAAAATAGACAATGAAAAGTAAACGGCTAACAAAAATCTGATTTGATCACATAGCTATCGATATCCGATCAACGTGATTTTTTTACAAACATATAGTACTCAACGAGTTCTACACATTGAATGGTTCGAATTATTGAAACGGAACCCGTGGTGAGCACCATGGGCCCAACAGTGCGCTCCAGTCCGAAGAAGGGCTGGAGGGAAGCCTCATCTAATAATTTTTTTTTTTTAACATGTTCCTGTTCGCACGTGAGCTTGTATTATCACTGCAATACAAATTTGGCTTGCGTATTTTTTTTGGTTTTTGTTTTTTGTTTTTTTTTTTTGTACTTTTTTGGTGAATAGTGATAATTTTTTGACTTTTTTAGTAATTTTTTGACTTTTTGTCTTTTATAGACTATCCCAAACAAGCACTTAGTTGTGCCACATGTGTTGTTTTTTGGTGTGATGTTTACTTATAACTTGTTAGGAAGCCATAATCTATATATTATATAACGAAAATGGAGTTTTTAATCCACAAGCCTCATGGGAGCTCCAATATCTCAATCTTAATTTTCTAATTTTTTGATTAAAAAAAAAATTAGCATTTATTGATTTCTCCCAACCCACAAGTTTTTTTTACTTCTCCCATATCTACTACCGCACAATTTTCAACTTCTCGCATGCACTATGGTTAGTGATGAGATTGTCAAATTATTTTTATAAAAAAATCTAAAAAAAATAATAATTTGTATATTAAAAAAATACATAAAACGAATATAAATTCTTATTAAAAAATAACAGTTGCAATTGCGAAAAAAGAGAAAAAAAAAATTACACTGTAAAAAATAATTTGTATATTAAAAAAATATCTAAAACAAATATAAATTTTTATTAAAAAATAAGTGGTTGCAATTGTGAAAAAAAGAGAAAAAAATTACACTGTGCATTTTATTAAAATAAAAAAAAATTGTATATTAAAAGAAATATCTAAAACAAATATAAATTCTTATTAAAAAATAACAGGTTTGCAATTGTGAAAAAAAAAAAAGAAAAAAAAAATTACACTGTACATTTCATTAAAATCTAAAAAAAATAATTTATATTAATATTAACAAAATATCTAAAATAAATATAAATTTTTATTAAAAAATAGTAGGTTACAAAGAAAAAAAAGAGAGAAAAAAAAATTACACTGTAAAAAAATAATTTGTACATTCAAAAAATATCTAAAACAAATATAAATTCTTATTAAAAAATAACATGCTATAATTACGAAAAAAAAAGAGAAAAAAAATTACATTGTGCATTTCATTAATGATGCTCAAAAAATGTGCCAAGTATTTGTGTAAAGCCTTGACACGTTCCAGTATCAAATTATCAAGTGAATATAGATGAAACCAAAGAATTCAACTATAATGGCTAACAAATATTAGAAACCCGACCATTAAATCCTAATAACTATTAATTAATAGAATTCAGCAATTGAAAGGTCTTAAACCATATCTCTTTATCTTTTCAAATGTTCCATTTTTTTGGTTCATGCATTCATTCTAATATTGATAGAGAATTAGACGTGTGGAAGAGTGAGAGATATTAAAATTATATATTGAGTTATGTAATTGATGTGATGAAAAATAAAGTTGTCTTCCTCTTCTATGGTGATTTATCTGGTTATACTTCAAATTAAAACGTCAAGTGTGTTTTGACATCATCATTGAATGTTGCCTTCATTTTTTTTAGATGCTTTGTCTCATAATTGCTTGTGTTTTGTGTTATAAAATTTATTACATCTGTGTTTGATAAAGTTATTAGATGGACCTAATGCAAGAAGTGCAAATTATTTCAATGTCATTCACGGGATGAGAAGTACAAAAAGCATGCACAAAAAGTATATAAATAGATAAGATTTTACAAAATTTGTTTGTAAATCTCACTTCTTGAAAATCTTATAATTCATTTATTTTTTGTATTATATTTTATGTTTGGTTTCTATACTTTTATTTTTTATTTTTTTTATATAGTTTTATTTGTTTTCTTTAAAATTTTATTTTTACAAATTAATTAATAAATAAATAAATCATTTTCCATTTCAAACAATTTCATTTTTGTTTTTATGTTTTAATTTTTTTCTTAAAGTAGTTTTAGTTTTGGACAATTACTGACTTATATATATATATTGTAAATTTGTGCATTTTAAGTGTATGATATTTTCATTAATACACTCGAAGATGAACTATGAAAGAAGTATCATGCGAAAATCAAGTAAGAAGAAAATAAATAAATAAATAAAACAATGCGATAAATGTGGAGCAAAGATCAAAGATTAAAACTCTCAAAACAAGCAAGCAAAACGAACAAGCAAGTAGAATAGAAAATTTAACAATAGACATTTGAAAATTTGCAACAAAACTTTATAACTTTCCTTTTTGCTAAGAAAATTCTATTTGGTACTAGTGAAATAAAATGCTTCTAATATATATATATATATTTAAATTTGAAATTAAAACTATAATAAATTTATGTAAGCATAATTGTGAACCACATTTCTTTTTAACTTAATATATAATATTTATATTGACTACCTTTTTCAAGTTTATTTTTTTAAGTATTTATATAGAAGTAAAAAAAAAAAAATGTTGTTAGGAATAAATTTTGCCTTAATTTGCTTATAAATTTTGCATGTACATTATTTTTAAGTTTTGAATAAAAGCAAATATAAAATGATTGATTAAAAATATGCTGCATTTGTTATAGTCCTTTTTCTATGTGCAAAAAAAAAAAAAAATAAAATAAAATAAAAATTACAATTCACATATATACAAATATTTATAAACATAACTCGTGCATAGCACGGGTGGAACACTAATTTAAATAAATGGAAAATTTTGATTTTTAAAAGCTGAGTGAAACATTTTTAACTTCTAAATTAGCAACTTTTAATTTATAATGAGTTCCAACACCTTAGTCGGACAGATGGAGAAAGAAAAATAGTTGAACCTAAAGAAAGGCAAAATGGTAAGAGAAACAAGAGAGGAGAGAGACAATAAAGGCGAGCCAGTGAGGGCAACTTTGTCCGCGTAGTAAATAAGAGTACTGTTATTTTAATCATTTCGAAGTTCGAAGTTCTCTCTCGAAATCGAAGTTCATATCATTTCAGATCGGTGATTCAACCATTTCGAAGTTCTCTCTCGAAATCGAAGTTCATCTCAGCGATTCAGATCGGTGAGCTCCACTCTCTCTCTCTCTCTCTCTCTCTCTCTCTCTCTCTCTCTCTCAAGCTGAACTGATGGTGCAATGTCGATTTGGTTATTGAAATCAATCCTGTGAAATCCTGTGAATGGTTTTGATACTTGGTTTGAAACTATCCTGTCATATCCTTCATGCTTGTTCAACATGGCTATTATCCTTCATGCTTGTTCCATAACTAATATTGAATAAAGGAAGCCCAAATGGCCTACAAATTAGATATAGAAATGTTAGAAGGAGGAAAGTTAGTCGACCACATCCTAAACTCTGATGTGGCTCAAATCTATGCTATACACTGTATTTTTTAGGTTTTTTATAGCTTTATCTTCTAAAAAATTACTAATCATAGGTGTAGAATTTTTGAAACTCTACCCTTCTTATTTAATTCTTTTTAAAGCTTTAATGCGAACCTAACCTTTGACATAATTTGCACAAAGTAACCACCCTCAAATTTAAACCCACAACCTCAAGATTAGTAGGCCGAATTTTAACCAGTGAACTTGTGTGTCTCTGTGTGATGCAATAAACTGGAATTTATTTACAATAGTGAACTGTTCTGGATTTAATGTTGTGGTGCTTCAATATAGTTGATAGTGAACTGTTCTGGATTCAATTCTCTTATTTTTGTTAAAGGTCACACATTGGCATTCCATTAATATATGATCAATGTTCAAACTACTAGTATTTTGTAAAACAATTACAATGGGGAACATTCAAATTTTTGCACTTCTCCTTTTTTACTTCATTGTTTCTGCATAAGTGCATGTTTGTGTATAGCATTGATCCTGAGATATTCACTTTTTCTAAGGATTCCTTACTGCCGAACGCAGCATGGACGTACCTGCATGGAAAAAGGGGCTAAGATTCCTGCAAATAAAGAAGCAAAGCTTCCCTGCTGCAGTTCACTCTATTGTGGTACATTTTTTGCTAATTTTATTATATTTAAGCATGTACTTCATCAATTTTAAACATTTATCAGATCTTCCTCTACCTTTCACAAACTATCACAAGATTCATGCATTAAAAAAATGGGTTTATTGCAAATTATATCTTATAATCTTTGATTATTTAGCAATCAAATTTGTTCTTTTGTATTAAAAAAGTCCATGTATCAAAATATTTGTTAGCCTCTCTCTTCTGACAAATTTTATTGCTGTATTTTCCTCATATAAGCAAAGAGATGGGTTTCCTTAAAGGTGGGGCCCATAAAAGATACCTTAGGCAATGTTCCGTAGCTTCTGAAGAGCAGAAAAGAGGTAAGCATGGAAGGTCTTGTTATGCTTTTCAGTTATCAATGTTTTAATAGGCTCTAATGCACATATTGTTTGAAGAATTATATCACTTTGGCATGAGATATAATGATGACGCTTCAAACTATTTTAGTTTCTGCAGACAAGCTGTTACAAGAGTCCAAAGGCATTTATGTTGCTTACATTTTGTGTAATAGTTGAATGTATCAGGAGGTTTTTTTTTTTTTGATTGAGATGGTTCATCATTTTCTACAGTGCAGCGGTAGAGTTTAAAGAAAGGATATGAATTTTCATACTGATCCTATAAACTCTGTTCATGGTGATCTACTTTTGTTGAGTACTACTCATTAAGTCCAGCTACGGGAATCCCTCGGCTATTCATCTTTGTGTATTTTCATATTATCTGTCAAATCACCCGTTAAATTATATGCCATCAGCTCTATTGTTATAACTTGGGCCATTTTCTTTTTTGCCTTCCTGTCATCCTCTCCAAATTCCTTCATGTGCTGGTGCATTTAAAGGCTATGACTGTACATGAGTAAACCATCCTTGATAATTTTTTCTTCCGTACTCTATTAAGTTCTTGCGAATGAGTTATTTTTTTCCCTCTATGTGTGTGTTTTTATTTATTGTCATGCTAATTATTCATCTCAACATCATATTTTAGATATACATAATGCATGTTGCAGAGAGAATGGGTTGAAGAGCATGGCTGGCTTTCTAATCTTCCTAACCAAAGTTCATTTTAAATTGCAAGTAATAGCTGGTTTCACCGTGCTTTAGAAGCACTTCTTGTTTTCATCTGTTTGATTCTAAATTATGGGTAATGCTTTTTCAATCTCTCCCCTGCTTATTGGTGAGCAACCTTGACATTATGCGATGATTATTTTTGGGTATCTGTTGGCCATCTATTTTAAATGTCCATTTGCTCTGCTTCCTGGTTTTGTGGAGATTATGTTTCATGTATCTTGTCTTTGCCATGCTTACCTTAAAATCTTATTAATCTTGTTTTTTTAAAGGGTTTGCAGAAACAGGACATCTTTTGATCTTCAAATAAATCTGCGTATACTGTGCAGATGAGTTTGTATGAAGATCTTGTAGTAGCTTGGGTACCTGCAAAACGTGAATGGCTTTGGCCACGCCATTTAGGTCAAGAACTCGTCAATAGATTGGGACGACAAAAGATGTTCAGCTATTGTGCCTGTATGTCGAACATTGTTCCATTTATCACAATGATATGAGTAGTGTTATTTCTAACTCTATGTTTTCTTTTGTTAATGCTGCTTATTCTTATTGGATCAGGTTTCAGCTTATATTGTTCATTTTCCACTTGGATTGTTACATATGTTATGCTAAATTTTCAAGCCAAGTTTTTCATATAATTTCTGTTAGATTGCTTGATATACATTGCTGGGTTCATTTCTTAACATATATATCTGAGGACAATTGGAGATTGAAGAATTTTATTTGTTTATTTTTTGCCAAGCAATAAACGAATCTCTAATCCCTTGATCCCATGTTTTGAATCATCGCCCATTGTCAACTGAGGTCTTTTCTTTTTAGTCCATCCCCGAGCCACGAAACTGATAGATCACTAGTAATGTTGCAGCTAGGTTGAAGGCACTTATTTTAATGTTTCATAATTACTCAAAGTTCTCATTTTGATACTGTATGTAGCCTCACTAACGTATGAAAAGAATTTTTATGCAATTTGAAGAGATCGATTGGTTTGTACCCACATAGGTTTTCATATTTCATTTGCATTAATTAATTGAAGAGATGATAAGCCAGTAGAATGAACTCATGTTGATATAACATTATCATTAGTTCTAGACCTATAACCTTTCTTGAAGAATTCTTATGGAGGTTTGTCCTCCATATATTGAATATTTTTCATTTCCTAAATGATTAGTTAGCTTTTCTATTAATAGGTAAATATGCTGTCTGTTGGCTTTATTGCTTTCGTAAAGCCTTTTCTTTTGTGCTTGAAATGGAAAAAAAAAATATTTTTTAGTTTTGTTGTTAAATTTGAACTGCATTGGAAATTTCTATTAATCTATGAGTTAGTCTTCAATTTCATTGTTCTTTATTATTTGTGCTGTTTAGCCGAATCTGGAATGAGACTTGGTTGGCAAGCTTTTTCTACAAACCTTGCAACTATGAGTTATTTGTCAAGCAATCCCTCAATATGGAAATGGCTATCGTCATGGCAAGGGTATGATCATATCTTTTCATTTATGAATTTTGGTACAACTTTCTTTCTTTTTTTTTTTTTTTTTACCAGTTAGATATTCTTTTTGAATAATTCTTAAGATTGGTCTTTACATTCTCCATTTGTTTTTTAGAAAGCTGGCATGGATTGGATTGTCCATCTTGACACTGACGAGTTACTTCATCCAGTGGGTGCTCATGAGTACTCTGAGATAGCTGCTAGTAGAGGTGCCTGGGAATGTTGATATGGTTATCTTCCCAAATTATGTGAGTGAATTGGTTTTCTTCTAAATAATTATTTAGTATTTAATTCTATGAATTTATACTACTGTTATCTGGAAAGTAGTAGATTGTGTTGATTTCACCTTTCACATATAATTCTGATGTAACTTTTATTCCCTACAACATTCCATTTTCTGAATCTGATCTGCGCAAGGCCTTTGAATCATTGAAGAGGGTTGCAACAGCGGTTTTGGCAATTGAAGAGTGCACGTCAAATCTCATTTTATTTTTCCAATGATCTTTCAGACATTTCTTTGACTGCGTCAATAGAAAAACCCGGGAATTTTTGTTTCTTGGTAGATGCTTTCATAATACTTGTATGTATAATTAGTTTGAATTGCATCTTTCGTGTATGCTGGAAAATGGCTTTGGAGGCTTTGGAAAAACCTTATTTTCTGCTAACTTTGAGCATTAATTAAGGTGGGACCCAAGCCTTATTTTTAACGTTTCTCATTGGGTTCATGTTTAATGCTGCATAGTGAATAAAATCGTGTATTTGGTTGCTCAAAATTATTTTTGGATGAATGAGAATTCAACATGCGGTTCGTAGAAATGGCTTTATGTGGGTTTTCTACACATTTGTGAAATGTGTTTGTCCTACATTGGAAAGGCTTAAGGTTTTGAATGGGCTACTTGGGATGGGCCCCAATGGGTACCCAAGTTTGTGGAAGGGTGAGGTTATGGGTAAAGTAGGCTAGACCCATTGGACCCAAAACAAAAAACCATATGTGCGCGTTGTCGCCGTCCTTCTAGGCTGGGCCTGGGTGTGTGGTGTGAGGTTGGGTTGGGCTTGTCCAGCCCAATACTTATCTTTTTGGACCAAAAACATTTGAATTTTATTTATTTATTTTTAATTTTGGTTTCAAAATTCAAAATAAATTGTCTTTTTTTTTTTTCTTCTTTTTTTTTTTTCATCCAAACAAATCCCAAACTATTACCCACCCAAATAGGTTCATACCTATTGAATTCAAATCTGTATCTGTTCAAACAGGTTTGTACCTGTTCAATCTGTCCGAACAGGTTTTCTACCTATTCGGAAAAGCCACCACTGCTCCTATATAAAGCCTTCCATTCTAGCAATTATTGGCATCTAATTTTTCCCTCAAAATTCCATCTTTCTTCTTTTGTTCATTTTTGTGTTTCTGCATCTGTTCTGCATTTAATTTTTAGAAAGAAAAAGAGAGAGTCACAGTAGAGTTTTCGTTCGCCGGACTTGATTTTGTAGTGCTGCAAATCAAGTGTTAGTCATTGCATCCTGGGAAGTGGATGCCATTAAAACTTGAAGCACCAGAGCGAGGGCAAAATCTACTTTAAGGAAATTGTGTCCAACACAAGCCTCGACTTATAATTTTTGTAAGCATTTAATTTAGAATTTAATTTATTAAATTATTTTATGTATTATTTCATTTTGTTGTTTATTTTATTTACACATTTAATTTACACATACACCGCTGGGCATAACAGTGTAAACTACATGGAGTAAATTGACATTTGTGTAAACTACATAGACCAAATTGACACATTGTATAGATGTTTAAAAGATTAATTTGGTAAAAAAATAAATAATTAAATGTTTAAAAGATTTATCAATTTTACATAATTTTATCTTTAGTGGGCAGAAATAATTTTTAAAACTTCAAAAATATTTTTTTGACATTTATTTTTGTCAAATTAGTTTATATTTTATCAAATTGACGATTTTGCCCTTGAAATTGATCAGTGATATCTTCAATTGTCCTTATTTGGAACAAGATTCAAAATTTAGGGTCAAATGTATCACAATTGAAAAGTCAGGGACCAAAATAACACAAGGTCCAAACTATAGAGACCGTTAGTGTAATTCGCCCTTAGATTTAATAATCTATTTTCTAATTAGAATAAGCTTTGTGGGTAGTTAAATATGGATTTGGTTTTTATTTCCATATTATTTTGGATTTATGACAGACCTATTTGACTTTGTTTGGACTTATTAAAATTTTAAATTTAGTGTTTCTTTGTTGGTTTGGGATTGGATTGAAAGGAAATATATATATATATATATATTTGCTTTAGAAGGATTCTTTAACTATAAATAGGTGGAGACTCTCATTCATTTAGTTGAACTTTTCAATTCCATTGATAGGACTTTGTGGTTCGTTGGAGCCCCCATAGAGAGGGCATTGTTGGTAGATGCATTTCTACAAGCTCAATTTCTACAGGCTCTCACAGTTTCATCAACCTTTCGTTGTTTGGTGCCCATCACATCTCTTCTTTGATTATTAGCACTTAGTGAATCAGGTTTAATTGACATCACCATTTCGTTTGATGCCAAAGGGGACACAATGGCCAAATATGGCCACTGTTCAAGCTCAATGAGCACTTTATTTGGTGTATTCCATGCATTAGATGTTTGACCTCCAATATCTAGCTTCTTTGATGGTTGCTCAATTGAGGTTTGCATATTGCAACTTTCCTCGATAAACCACAATTGTGATGAACCAAGATGACCACACAAACAGAGACCAACACAATCACACTCAAACACAACCTATATATGCAACTAGACTTGTGTGGGTATTAACAAATAAAAATGTCGCAGTTACTTACGATTTTACTCATAAACTCCTTTTGTTGTGATTGCGTATAAAAAAAATTCAATTTAAGGGTTCATGGATTCCAAATAATTTAATGTTGGCCATAACCATTTGAAGAGTTTGGCCAATACTTGGGAAAACTCATGATCGAATCTAACCACTACACTATCACAAATAATGTCTTTTTTTGCAACTAAATTTTTGTTTCGATTTTTATGTTGTCGCATAAAGATTTGTTTCTCATCCTTTTTTTTTTTGGGGTGCATTGCCTAGTATATCGTCGCAAATAATATTTTTTGCGTCGGTCCCTATACCCTTAACATATAATGTGTGATTGGTTCTGTATTCCAAGACACGTTAAGAAACTAGTGGATGGCTCACAGAATTGACTCCCAATGAAAACGTCTGGTTGTGACAATCACATACAATATTCTTTAGGAATGCATTAATGTTGTGATTGAATCATAAATTTATATAGGAATTTAGAAGAGCAAAAAAAGGAAAGAAACGGAGAAAAAAAAAATTAGTTTATATTTTATTAACATTGTCTTCACATTTTTTCTTTTCCTTTTTAAATTTTTACCCAAATATATGATTTTAGGGCATGTTTGTTTGACATATTATAATTAGATTTGAAAAACCTAAGTTATTCGTCATTAGATCAAGAACTAATTGTACCAATTCCCAAACAACAAAACTTACCAATCTAAATCATCAAGCACGTACGAATGTGATTTAGATTGTTGTTTTTGAAACAATAAATCGACATAAACGATTTTTATGTGGAAAAACCACAATTGGAGCACCTCCAATTGTGATAAAAAAACCACATGCGAAATGCCACAAATCAATCCACTACTGAAGAAAGAAAGATTACAAAGATACCAAACAAATTACCCAAACGCTTTCAATTTGTCTTCAAATCTTCTGTATATCTTTCACCGCAACCTTCGTCTCGGAATTGATTAGACTGATGTTGAATCCACAGCATCCATTGTCGAACCAACGACTACACACAGCATCAAACTCCTTTGATTACTCTGTGCTTGAATCTTCGGATTCTACCGAAGAAGAATACTCTCTAAGAAGATCAAACAAACTCATTGATGTGTGCTTATAAGAACATGAGTTCAAAACTCAATCAAACATCAAGGAAAACCAGAAAAATATCCCCAAAAGAAAACCCTAAAAACCTTTAAAAAGATCTAGAAAACGTAACCCTAGATTTGGAGCAACTTGAGGTTTTATAGAGGTTGAGATCGCGAGGTCTGCTCGAGCGTGGAAATGGAGTCTCGAGCGGGGACTCTATATCGCGTGTTCCAAACCAGGGTTCACGCTCGAGCATAAGAACCCACGCTCGAGCATAATAACACACCATTCAGTATATTTTGTAGACAAGCCAAAATACTGTGATGATGGAATCTTCGCTCGAGCGCCACTTTCCCTGCTCAAGTGGGAAGACCAAAAACATAAGAAAAGTACAACTCAATTCAACCCAAGATTATCCACAGAATTTGACAACAAGTAAGGTCCTAACAATCTCTCCCTTTGTCAAATCCCAGACAAAACTGTTGTAACAATTTTCCTAATAAACAAACCCAAAACATACTAACTAACACAATCAACAACCTCGACTTTAACGAAAACGAAAAAAAAAAAAACAAAACCACTACAAAACCACTACAAAACCACAAGAGCTGAATGCGAATATGAAATACTTATAACTTGAGAAATCCACCTATGGAAACAACCATACAAACCAAAACTGTGGAATTGGATAAATAACCAAATATATATCTAAACAGAATTCAAATATATATCTAAACAAATGTCAAAAGTATCCCAATATCCATGCCCAAAACCCAACAGTTATCCAAATGTAAAGTATCTCCAAAAATACTCCCTTTTTTTGTTCGGGAGGGAAACATAAGTGAAAAAGAAACAAAAAAAACAAGAAAAAAAAAAAAACTGTGCAAAGAGTATACGAGCCAAGAAAGCAGATATCACGGATTTGGTGGTGGTGGAGGTGGCTGCATCTGAATGAGGGACAGGATCTGGGAAAGATGAATGGAGGACTAAGCAACTGACTCCTTATTGTGCCTAGATGAGGCCTCCAATGCTGTGAGCCAAGCATCAGTGGTAATCTCAAGATTAGTAAGCCTGGCCTCGAAGATATCCATCCAGCCCTCCAGACGATCAAAATGTGAGACCATGGACTGCGCGAATTAACGTAGCTAGCCTCGGATAGTACGAACTGGAGGAAGCTGCTCTCCTTCACTGGCATCCTCACTTGCAACAGCTGCATCATACTCTGCCTCCTCGGCCACAGCAGCATCCTCTGTACCTGCACCAGAACTACCTACTCCAGAAGGGATCCCCCCTGATATGAGACTGACTCTGAGAGATAGTCTTTTTGGTGAAAGGCCGGGAAGGAGAAACAAAGTCATCCTCATCAAAAAAGGGAACCTCAAACTTGGCAAGAAGCTGGTTAATGAGGCAACCGTAAGGAAGACCAAGGTTATTGCACTCAAATGCAGCAACCATTTTTTGAATGATCAAGGTGGCAAGGTCGATAGATCGGTGGTGAGCAATGCAATAAAGGACAAAACCTTGTTCTTGATTTATCTCGGAGTAGTGGGTGGTCACAATGATGTTGGCACAAACAATAAGATTGAGTAAACGAAACTGGAGAAGGAGCTCATTTTGTTTGATCAAAGAGCCTGGGAGCCATAAACGAGATGTACCACATAAAGTAGTGGCCACCTCGTTGAAATCACAGGTGGGTTGAACAGGAAAAGGATAGTAAATAGGAAAGACTTTACCAATACCTAATAGCTCACGAATAAGGTCAGGGGTAACTGTGATAGACTTAGACCTGACCCAAGTCTTGAACGAAGGACCAACATCGTCAATCCCCTTCATATTACAGTAAAATTCCCGCACCCAATTAAGATTTAGACGGCTCGAAAAGGAAAGAACCAAATCCCCACCCAAAGGATCAAACAAAGGACGAATGTGGATGGACTCAAAAGTGTTTGGCAAAACATTGCATTCAAGATGAACAGTCCTAGAGGGGTAAGACTCTTTAAACAACTTGGCTTTTTCAGCCGAGAGAAACCGGTCTGTATTAAAAAAGGGGCAAGGGGCAGTTGACTTCTTACGTTTACAAGTGGACATGACTAAACCAAGGATTACCCAAAGGAAACAACCACAAACCCCTCCCAACCCAAGACAAGAATCAAAACCAAAAACAGACAAACAAACCATTAGTAACAAAGTCAATTTTGTCATAATTAAATAGCCAAGAGCAGTATGAAAATCAATATGACCAACCCTCAATGAGATCACAATATATCAGAATACAGAATAGAACAGCCAATGAGAACATAGTGAACATAACCAAATAGCCAGATAGATATAATGAAAAAACACTAGAACATAAGGCAGTGATCATACCAAATACACAACTCACTATCCCACAACTCATGAGAGCACACAACCACAGATTCAAGAGAATGAGAAAAGATAATCACATTGCATACAAAAATGCCCAAACCAACAGACCATAAACATGAGTAATCAAGAACCATATTCTACAAACAGGACTCATGAGTATGGATGATGAAGATGAGAAGGAACAAAGACAACCAAAAACAAATAAAAAAAATAAATTGACAAACGAAGATAGAATCATACCTGAGATGACGATGTAGTATGAGAAACAAGGAACTGAGAGGAGCACACCAATCAACAACCCAAGGAAGGACGATCACAGAGTCGCCAAAGGAACCCTAGGAGAGAGAGGGATGGAATTTAGGGAAAAATTGACTGAAGAGTCGAGGAAAGGGTTTTTAAAACAAACCATTCCGCTCGAGCATGGGTTTGAACGCTCGAGCGTGCGTCGGAACACGCATGGCTATGCTCGAGCAAGGAATTAGATGCTCGAGCGCCAAAAACAACTGCTCAGAAGTTTGAAAAACTTTGCAGAAATGCTGGAGGGATGAAATCTACGCTCGAGTGTGAGAGTTTCCGCTCGAGCGGGGACTAAAAACACCAATGACCAAAACACATTTTCTAAGCAAATAAACCAACTCACACTAAGAAGTGTGACCTGCAACAAAATAGAGGTGAGCATAACAGTAAGAATGTGACACTAAGATGGAATAATCCACAAACCATGAAGCCTGCAAACTCGCAAATTTTGACATTATGAACCACAAAATCATGAGCAAATCAAATAAAATTAAATCAATGATCATGAGCTACATGAGAATGCACAACTCAAAAGAAAACATGAGAGCTCACGTAATGAATGTATGTGTGTGCAATCCTTGAGATGCCACGGAGCTAGAGTTAATCCTCGTAGTGATCGGTTGGCTGGACCTTCGGCCAGAGTAACGAAACATCACATAAAAAAGTCAACCCACTAGAAATCAAGGGGTATTTGTTGAGTAAACGCGGAGGCTCCTCCTCAATCAATGAGTTCCCCCTTTATTTTTTATTTTGTGACTTTTCTTTTCTGTGGGCACTCACTGGTGGCTTGCACGCTCAAGAGTATGGAGACCAAATTAGAGAAGCATGAAATCAGAAAGGATGGCCTAGTTGGTGCCTCTGAGGTAGCCTTTTCCTAATGCCCGGACTTCAATGAATTGAGGGAGGAACCGTGAAAGTGAAAAATGATGGTAGATGGTTAAGAGACTCAACATTACCCATGATATACCAGTATAGGTCAATTCCTCCAATAATGTAAAAGATACACTGTTAGTGGTTCATAGAGAACTTTGATCACTTGTGCAGAAACCCCTGCAACAGTTTATCTTAAGAATGTGTACAAAATGAGATCATGAAGTGAATGAGCATGGGCATTCAGAATGAGCTATGAACAAAGAAAAATGAAATCTAGGAAGCAGCATAAGAGGTGTTCATATGAGTATAAATGCAGGGATGACAGGAATAAATGAGAATGAGATTATAGCACCCAAGTACACATAAAAACAATCATTCACACCCCCTCAAGTAATAGGTAACACCCTAGTAACTGAGCACTATACCCAAGGTCTTTCTAAGGAACTCAAACCTAAGAAGATCAAGGGGTTTTGTAAAAATATTATCTTTTTGATGCCCAGTGGGTACATGTTCAAGAACAATAAGGCCTTCTTCTACTAACTCTCGGATAAAATGATGATGAATGTCAATGTGCTTGGTGTGAGAGTGTTGGACAGGATTTTTAAAAAAGTTAATGGCACTTTTGTTATCACAAAAAAGAGTGAGAGTGTTTTGGTCAATTCCATAATCATGAAGCATTTGCTTCATCCACAGTATTTGTGCACAACAACTCCCTGTAGCAATTTACTCAGCCTCAGCGGTCGAAAGAGAAATGGCATTTTGCTTTTTGCTATGCCAGGCAACCAAATTATTCCCAAGGTAAAAACACCCCCCAGATGTGCTCTTACGATCATTAGCACACCCTGCCCAGTCGGCATCAGAAAAGCTAGTGATTTTAGCTGTAGTGTCGGTTGAGAACCAAATCCCATAACCCATTGTACCATTCACATACTTAATGATGCGTTTGATAGCAATCAGATGAGACTCTTTAGGACAGGCTTGGTAACAGGGACAAACACCTACACTAAATGCAATGTTAGGACGACTGGCTGTGAGGTACAAGAGACTCCCTATCATACTCCTATAAAGGGTAGGATCAACATCCGTACCAAAGGAATCTTTGGAAAGGTGAAGACTAATGCTCATGGGAGTGCGTGCATATTTGGTCGATTCAAGACCGAACTTTGACACAAGGTTTTTGGCTTACTTAGTAGGAGAAACAAACATACCTGAAGGAGACTGCTTAATTTGAAGACCTAAGAAATAAGACAACTCCCCCATCTTGCTCATCTCCAGATCATGTGTCATGCAATCCAAAAAGTATTTAATAAGATGATCAGCAGTGGATCCAAACACAATATCATCAACATAAATCTGAGCAACAAGTATATGAGACTTAGTATGTTTCACAAATAAAGTCTTGTCCACACTACCCCTTTGAAAATCATTATCAAGTAGGAAGGTCGTAAGTCTATCATACCAAGCTTGAAGAGCTTGTTTCAACCCATATAAAGCCTTGTCTAACTTATAGACATGGTTTGGACATTTAGGGTGCTCAAACCCTTTTGGTTGCTCAACATAAGTGTAGACACCCCATTTTTGACTGACCTTAAGACTTAGACGTCATCAATTGAGCGCTCGGTGATGGTGCATGTTATGTTCGTTCTAGAGTTTTGGAGTTTTGGCTGAGAGCCTTACCTTTCGAGCCTCGAAACTTTTTGTGCCTTGACTCGGTCTGCGGACCAGGTCTTGTTTTCTCTTCCTGAAGGGAGGGAGAGGTCTTGTAGACCATCTCTCAGTCGCAGGCTACTTTTCGTGGTCGTAGGCCACTGTTCCCGTTTCGAGACTTGTTTCCGATTTTTGGAGCCGTCGGCCGTGCGCCTCGACTCGGGACCGCTTAACATTCTCCGTTTGGCACGGTTTTTGGAACACACCTTGTTTCCTTTGTCTAGAGGGACACTGTGGTCCGAGTGACCACTTTTGTGGCTGTACACCACTTTTGGTGCTCAACAGCCAGTTTTCGGGGCACCCAACCGCGCGCTTTGCCTCCCGAACTCTCGTTTTGCATCCGTGTTGGTTCTTTTTTGGCATAACCCTTGTTTTCCCTGTTTATAAGGTGGTACAAGGGTGGGAGACCAGCATTTCCCTTGGAAACCACTTCTCTCTCCGCCAGCCGATTTTTCTACTCAGGAAACTGGTTTTCTTGGTCTTTGGGCCACATTTACTGGTCTCCAACCATACGACTGACTTGCTTTCAGTGTGGAGACCACCTATTGTGCCTGCCGACCACCTTGTTTTGTGGGAGACCACTTGCCCTGGTCGGCCGACCAGGGAAAGTGGTCGGCCGACCACCTTTTCTGGTCGGCCAGTTTCCTCATGTTTTGTCTGTCTAAGTGCATGCTAGCTGTGCCAGGTGGAAGGCACAGACTGGATCCTCCATACACTGTATGAAGGATTTGCAACCAAGTTTTTAGCTTCTTGGAGAAGCTTTGGCTTTTAAATCTATAAGAGAGGCCTTCCCTCTCCTTATACCAGGTTGAAAAAAATTGCTCTAAGGCAAAGCTTATATCTCTCTCTTTGTCTCTATATTTTAGGCTTAGAAAGTGCTTTGTTCTTGGCCTATTGCACATCACCTCATAACCATACACCTCCACCATTGTTACTGAGTTGCTGGAGGGTTTTGAGAGGTCTCAAAAGTTGGGTTTTGGTTCAGAAAAGTTGCTGGTTTTGCTGAGCTTCAAGGGTAATCACTTTTCCCTCTTCTAAGCATTATTTTGATCCTTCTCTTAGCCTCATTTGCATGCTTATTTGAGCTTTGTTGTCAATTGAAAAAAGGTTCATATTTAAGTGATTTTCATGTTTGCTTAAGGCTTTTTTGGTGTTGGGGGTCATCTACCCTCTTGCATGCTCTATTTAGCCCTGTTTTGAGCCATGCCACGAGACCTTTGTATTGAGCTTTGCTTGGCCCTTTAGCCACTGAAATCCAAAGGATTTTTAGTGGTTGGAATGTGGTTTTAAGGGCCAAAATCAGAGAGGGGTGACCCTCTCTCTTTTGGCCTTGTTTGCTTGCATTTTTGGCTTTCCAAGGGAGCATATATTTCCACACTTCCTAGCCTTGGTTCAGGCCCTTTTTAGTGACTTTTAGGACCTGCCTAGACTCTGTCTATGGCTGTTTTGGTCACCTTTTGTTTGCCTCTTGCATGTGTAGAACAATCCCTTGCATAGCCTATCAAAGTAACATCTCATTCTTGCATGTATTGGTCATGTTTCAGTGGGTTTTTGGCCATCATTTGGCATGCCATGATTTTGTTTTTGGCTGGTTTGGTAGCCTCTCATATGCTTCACATGCTTGTAGTGTAAATCATGTTCACTAGCTTATAATGCTTGTTATTTTGGCCCTTTATGCTAGCATATTTTGGCCATGCCCCAAACTGATTTTGTTCATATTTTGGGCTGCCTTGGCTCTGTTTTGAGGTCCCTTGGTTGAATGATGCTTGCCATGTATGGTTGTAGTGTAATAGCCTTGCTTAGCCTAGAGTTTTGAATCCCCTTACATGCTTAACTTGAGGTGTTTGCATGTTTTAGCATCATTGAGCATGATATTTCAGAGTTTATTTCTTGGCCATATTCTCATGTTTGTCACTCTTTCAATGTGTTTGAGAGTTGCATCATTATACCCCGTTTATGAGCCCTTGCATTGAGCTTCATTCTTATGCCTTTCAAGCCACCATCTTGGCTCATTTTGCCACTGTTTTGGGCCTGCTTAAGGTCTGTTTGGAGTTGGTTCTTTCATTTGAGCATCGCCTTGCATGCCTCTAGTGTAATGTGCTTTACTAGCTTCGGTACTTGAGCCTTTCAACATGCATTGTGTGAGTTGTTCGCATGATTCGGAGCCATTTTGTATGTCATTTTAGAGCTGGAACATGTGTCATTGTATGCCATATTTCATCCTTCCAATGCTTTTGTAGAGTTGTATTTTGTGCCCTTGGGTTTAGGTCCTTGCATTGTGTATGCTAGCATGACTTCTGGAGTCTTGTTTTAATCATGTTTGGCCATTGATTTGGGTGTGGCTGAGGCCCAGTCATTTTGGTTTAAGTCCATTTTTGCATTGAGTATGCCATTGTACTCAATAGCATTGAGTATGCCACATCGTCGCATGATTGATCATTGCATTGTGCATGCCTTGTTCATCTCATTGTGTATGTTAGTTCTTAGGTGCATTTTATATGCTAAGTACCACATGCATTGAGTATGCCATTGTTAGTTCATAGCATTGTGTATGCTAGTTGCATGTTTGCATGCCATCCTTTGCATGTTTGCATCACTTAGTTGCATAGCATTTAGGTTGCATACTTAAAGTCGCATTGTGCATGCCATTGTTTGTTGCATTATGTTCGGAATAGGAGTTAGTCCGAACACGGGAAACGAGGGATGTTTCATACTCAAAGTGACGAAACGTGCCTCGATTCCCGATCGCCGACACTCTTGACTACCCATGACGGAGTTGTTGGCTTTAGGTGCTTGTATGTGCATTCATTTCACATTGAGTCGTGCAATTCGACTCCTTGGCCATCATGTATCGAGATGTGCGACCGCTGGCCTGAGGGTCGAGGACTACACTCCCTAGAGCTTATGCAATGACAGGGAGAGTGGTCATGCACACATGTGTTGCAAATACCTTGTCGTGCCTCTCTCTTTCCCTTTGTTGCAGAAAAATAGAATCCATGAGAAGAAACTGGTCGGCCGACCAGGTTTTCTGGCAAGCCGACCACCTTTTTTGGTTTCCACCACAAAAGGTGGTCGGTAGTTGGTTTCCCATGCCTATAAGCTGGTCAGTAGCCTTCCCACAGTTCTCCGGGGTGGAGTTTCATCTCTCTGGAGCTTTGTGCGAATTTCTGAAATCAATTGCAAACAAAGGCAAGCCGGGGCATCGCGATGGATTTCCCGACAAGGCGACTCGAGCATGCATGCATCCTTTATCATTCAAGGCAGAGCTGAGGCAGTCCACATTCATGTAGTTTGCATGCTAGTTTAATTGCTTACTTAGTTAGTTTGTTAATTAATTAGAGTTATGTAATAATTAGCTGTAATTTATTATTCATTTTGGTTGTGTAATAACTGGCATAATTAGATTAGCTTAGATCAACTAGTTGGTGTTGTATTATTTATTCGGACCCTCCGTCGAGAGGGCCAACTGTTGTAATAAGTGTGCGTGTGTGTGATGCATGTCTTTCAACCCCACATCTTTCTCCCTTTTATTTACCAGCTTATGATAGTTAGTTTTAGGGCATGTTTCAATTAGCATCCTTATGCTCGCATGATTGCATCCATTCGTCTGCCTTGCATGCACCGGGCTTGGCGCATCATACTAACTGCATTGTATTTCAATTCCAAGTTGAATGCGTGTTATCTGTAGCATCTCATATGCCATCTTAGAATAGCCGAGCCTATCTTAGTTGCATTTTGTATGTGTTGCATTAGGCATTCTTGACATAGCTAGGATCATGCATTGATTTCTAACATAGCTTTTGTTTTGGCTCGGAGTACTCGGTAAGTGTTTATGCTTTAGCATCCTTGCATGTATGTGAGTGATTGCCATGATAGCATGCTTGCCATGAGGCTAACTGCTTATGTGATATAACTGCCTAAATGCCTGTGGGTGAAGGTTGGGTTACTTGAATTGGGACAATTCATTGATTACAAGTTTTAAGCCCACTTGAGAGTGGTAAATCACCATGTTTTCTAAGCCCACTTGAGGGTGGCAAAATCCATATTTTAGCCTACTTGCGAGTAGAAAACCGTTTTCAAAACGAATATGAAATGTTTTGTTCCAACTTAGGCGATCCAGTCTATACTTGTGTGTTGTGCGCATCACATAGTAATTCTAGCTAATAATCGGAATAAGAACACATGTGTTTTCAAAAACAAGATATCATGTTTAGTAGTGGCCGATCTTTGATCGGGCCAGGGAGGGTGCTCATTGCATGACCTTCCCCTCTCGTACCCAAGTTCCCGAGCCGAGGCAACTTTGGTGCTGACAGATACGTGGCCTTAGGCACGAGTCAGGGTTTCCTAAATTCCCCTAAAATAAAATATTTAGGTGGCGACTCTGTATCTGGCGAAGCAGTCCATGTTTGGCACTTCTTTCTAAAAATCAGTTTTTCAAAACGATTTGCCGGATTTGGACTTTTTGGTGATTTATCAATCTCGCATTGCACTTTGCAAGATCAGATTAAGAACCGTGACATTGAGTCCTAACTGTAGTGAGCCCAATGAACAAAATGGGATTTTCCCGGGACGTTCTGGATCGTCTACAGTTTCTGGCGACTCTGCTGGGGAGTTAGAGAACTTGACTCGAACTCATGATATCTTGTTTTGACTACACTTATGTGTTTTTTGGCATTGCATTTGCATTGGTGCGCCTAGGACACCGTGTTTGCCATCTGCTATTCCTGAACGGTTTGTCGGAGGCTCGCTTTGAGAAGCGTGCCATAAGGCTAACCAGTTACGGGCTCTGCCACGATGGGAACACAAACCCTGATTTTCACCGGGGCACCTTTTTGACCATTCGACCTAGTGCATATTCGGAATCTATAGTGACCATTCCAAGCTAGGACAGGTTGCTTACCCGATTGTAGGTTGTTTGAAACCGCTGCATGCATAGTGAAACCTTAGCTCCTAACAAAATAGGACAGGGAAACCCTACCCCAACATAGGGGTGTTTTTGGCTCTCACTTGCTTGCTATGTGCTTTTAGAGTGTGTCTCTACAGGAATGCATGTATCAGTTTGCAAGTCTGGGCATCAGGCCTGCGGGCATCAGTATTAGTGTTTTGAGAATCAGTTATATCTGCGGGTATCAGATTCAGATTTGGGGCAGTGATTTGGAAACAATGATTAGTAGTTACGAACAGTATATTTAGCTTACAAATGCCAATTGTGTGTTGTCATACCGACTGTGTGTTGTGTTTATTTAAGTCGTTATGCTGTTCGTTTTCTGGTTGTTTATTTCCTTATTATGCTTTATTTATCTTTTTGCTAGGTAGTTTAGCATAATTGCTTCCAACCAAGCAGATATTCCCCAAGCACTCTGGACTAGAGGTCGTAGACTCCATCGATCTGAGGATCTGGTAGACGGACAACCGGTGTTCCATTCTTTACCCCCGGTTACTAGACGGAGGGCAGTTAGGCAGAGGATATCAATTCAGCAGTCAGTTCAGAGGGCTTTGTCTACCCCACCTGAGTATAGTAAGGATCAGAGTTCTGTTTCTCCCACAGAGAGGGAATATATACCGGTAGTTCAGCTAGATCAGGGCAGTATGGCAGGAATCGAAGAAATGATGCGTCAGCTCCAGGAGAGCATGAAAACCATGCAACAAGACGCTGCTCATCAAGTAGAATTTGCTAAACAGCAGGCTGAGATCATGGCCCAACAGACAGAGCTAATCACCAGACTACAGCAGCAAGCCGAGGCATCCGCTTCACACCAAGCTCCTCCCTCGCCAAGGGTTCCAATACCCGGGGAGACACCAAATATCCAGGAAGATACGGACATTCCGACAGGGCCGGCTCCGCCCCCAATCCTACCCCAGCTATCCAAAACACCTATCAACCTACCAGATTCTCCCTTTGAGTTCGAGGTGGACCCCACAGCATTAAAAGTGAGCAAGCTTGAAAAGCTGTTCAAGAAATCTCAGGGTGTCAAATCCATTCCAGATATCGAAGATGGGTACACCGACACAATCGTGACGTTGCCAGACCGGTTTAAGATGCCACACATTGACCGTTTTGACGGATGGTTGTTTTCCAACATACTAAGGCCGATGGGCCTCACCAGATTACAGAAGCTTTCTTTATTCGGCCGGACCCTGTCGGGTGTAGCGGCCATCTGGTACGTAAAACTGGAAGATTCCATCAAGAGGAACTGGGATGAGATTTTTCGAGGCCTTCGTAGCTCAATACTCCTATAACACGCAGATCGAGATCACAACTCGTGATCTTGAGACAACTAGACAAGAGCCGAAGGAGAGCTTTTCTGATTTCGTAACCCGCTGGAGGGCCAAGGCCTCAATGATGACCGTTAGGCCAACTGACAAAGATCAAATATGGATGGTTGTGCGCAACCTCCAGCCCAAGCTCATGTAGAGGATGATCGTTCTCCCTCACCCCACTTTTGCAAATCTGCACGAGATTGGGGTGCAGATTGAGGACGCTTTGAAGCAGGGTCTGATCGACAATGACAAAGAACAGCCCATGAGGTCCTTCAACCGCAATGCAAATGCAAGCACGAGTAGTGCTGCGACTGCCAGAGCCTTAGAAGTGAGCATGGTCACCACCACTCCCCCCCCCAAGAGCCCTTATGGCTACACCATTCACCGGTGCATCCGGTAGCAACTCACAGACAACCAAGTACCAACCCCGAGGCCAAAGAACCTTCACCTCATTATATATGCCCCTGTCCAAAGCTCTGGGGGTTTTAATCAGGAAAAGGCACTTGAAGCCCCTGGAGCTGCGGCCATTGCCAGAAACACTTCCCCCCTCCCATAACCTAGTCAAATATTGCGCCTTTCACCAACAACATGGTCATGACACTGACCATTGCTTTAGATTACGTCACGAGATTCAGGATCTCGTTGACAACAGGGTGATCGTGCCTCTGGAGAAGCCGAACATCACAACCAACCCTCTCCCACCACATAGCCAAGCCCCACCTCCCAAACCCATCAACTCAATCCAAACTGGGGTCGTGTCATACGACCCTAGCATATATATCACCCCGTCTCACCTACCCAAGCCAGAGGTGTTCATTCCTGGTAGCACTGACTTGTGCATGTTGGACATCTCCCGAGCCCAACCTGAACCAATGGTGGTGACCATCGAAGATGGAACAGGGATGATTTCGGAGGAAAGTGGGGCTGATGATTCAGGATCTGAGGAAATTGGGTGCTGTGCTAAGGAGGTATATGATCCGAGTGGCTACATTGTATCAGCAGGTCAGGTTACGCCGAATCTGGAATTGCCAGCAGGGGCAGAACTTTGTGTAATACGGGGGAAAGGACTTGATCAGGGGATAGACGACTTAACAGCTCTGGAAGGGGACATTGCTAACCTTCAGTTTTTCAACGAACAAGATCCGGGAGACATGATAGCCAACTGGTTTGATTTTGAGGAGTCAGTAGAGGTTACAGGATGGCTTGATGACCAACCAGATATTGTTGAAGAATCTCAGCTGGAAAAGGGCCCGTCAGGGGTAAGGACATCAATTGGGGCCAGAAGGGCCGGGAATCAGAATGCATCACCGGAGAGCATTGGTGCCAAGAATTTCGCTCAGGACTTGGGCATTTTGAATGTAGGAAATATTGAACAGCAGGCTGCATTGACGCAGTTAGAACGGGAAGGGATCGAAGATTCTGAGAGAGCCAAGAAGGCCAAAGCTCCTGTGGGGATTGAAGGTGTTGTGGGCACAAGAATAGAACGTGCCGCAAGTATAGGAACACAAGGTGCTATGGGCATATGGACCATTGTAACAGAGCCGGACAGGTGTTTGTCCACTGCCGATGGCGTGTGGTGGGAAGACGATGACCTATGTCTTGCCCCACACAGATGAGGATTGGGGGAGTAACCAGCTGGACGATACCTGGTACATTGGCGAAGTTGATCATATGACTAGGAGCGGGCGGTATTTCAAGCCCCCACACCTAGACCAACCAGAGGCATCCGGGAAGGACAAGGAGTCGGAGAAGCAGAAAGAGAAGCTACTTGAAGAAGAGGCCGTGCTGAAGCAGTTGAAAAAGATACAGGCAGACATCTCCATCTGGGGACTGCTTATGGCTTCACGTGTTCATAGACAAGCTGTCCTATCGGCGATGGACAAGGCCAAACTCTCAATAGACACCACGCCTGAACAGCTGGTGGGATTGGTCTTTTCGGGAGGAGGTTCCTTGATGTTGACCTTTTCTGACAAAGAACTTCCGCCTGAGGGCGCAAATCATAACAAACTACTCTACATCTCTGTGGAATGTAGAAGCAAATGGATACCGGTGGTTCTCGTCGATACAGGATCCGCTATTAACGTGTGCCCGTCAAGGACGGCATATGCAATCGAGTTGAAGCCCATGGACTTTGTGTCAACAGCCCAAATGATAAGGGCGTATGATAACACAAGCAGAGAGGTGATGGGGACTGTGAAAATTCAGAGCCAGGTTAGTCTGGGACAACACGAGATTGATTTTCATGTCTTGGACGTTCCTGCAACCTTTAACCTACTTTTGGGGCGGCCGTGGCTGCACCAAGTAAAGGCAGTCTCTTCCACCTTGCACCAGATGTTGAAATACCCCCACGGGAAGGGGGTGGCTATTGTTTTCGGGAATTCGTCAATCCATCCGCCACCAGAAGTGTCTACACCAGTTTTGGAAATCGAGCATGGCACGGAGGATGTGTTCCTATCAGGGTTTACTCTGACTGAGGCCCGAGTCGTACAGAACATCTTGGCTGTTGATGAGGAGTTATATGTCAGCGTACAATTAGTGTACCTCATGAACAAGCTCCAACACATCCCCGGGATGGGATTGGGAAAGAGTGGCCGGAAAGGCATTGCAGTATCGGCCGAAGTGCTGCACAACCCGCATACCTTTGGCTTGGGTTATTTGCCCACCAAAGTGGATTGGGTGAGGAAAGGCAAGGAGATGGCCGGGAGAGCCAGAGCAAAGCAGGCAGGGAAGCCTTATGAATTAATGCACCGACCCATCCAGGGTACCCTAAACGGACGCTTTGTCCGGGAGGGGGAGGATTTTCCATTCTGTGGCTTCCCAGAGCCATGGTTGAATGCAGAGAAGCGTCGCTTGCCAGGGTTTGAGATCTTCTTTGACCTACAGTTATCCGGGGATGATGTTGTTGAGAAGCAGACAGACCTATCAGCTGAGGTTGAGCAGAATGAGAAAGTGGATTCTGAGAACACCGAAATTGAAATGGGGGTAGCACTGGCTTGTCCACTTTCAGATCCTCCGATCGTACAGAAGTGCTTGGGGGATAACTTCTCGATGTCTATGATCGGGAATGAAACGGCTGCGAGCCCACCTTCAAACATTTTGGATGCATCCATCACAACCTCCCTCATCTGGCAGTACGAGGAGGGATTTTTATCAAGTAGCACCGAGTCAGGTAGTGAGCCGGAATTTGATTCCACCGAGTCTGTGGAATCGGAATTAGGTTCCAGCTCGTCTGAGTTTGAGTCCGGTATTCCTGGGGGTGACAACCCAGATGCCACAGTCCTGTCTAGGTCGTCTTTTTCTTTCTCTTTTGGGTCTATTGTAACAGAGGAATCGGACGATTTGGAAGTGATTAATGAGAATGGAATGGCTGTGGTTTCTGAGTACTTTTCTGTGCCTTTGATTTATTGTATTAATCAGGACTTTCAAAATTTTGATGAAAACAACGAGGAAGAAATTCCTCCGGTTTTACAACGATTAATTGATCAAGAGCAGAAGAGATTTGTTAAACCCTTGGTTGATGAAATCATTACAGTTAATATTGGTACTGAGAAGGACCTGCGGCTGGTCCAGATCGGGTCCATGTTGTCTTCGGAGGAACGCGAGCGCTTAGTCGCTTTATTAAAAGATTTCAAAGATGTTTTCGCGTGGTCCTACGAAGACATGCCTGGGATCGATCCTGAGATTGTACAGCACCGGATCCCTCTTGACCCCGAGGCCCGATCCGTTAAATAGAAACTCAGAAGGATCCGCCCGGACTGGGCTCTCAAGATTAAAGAAGAGGTCACCAAGCAAATTGACGCAGCGTTCCTGCTGGTATCTGAGTACCCAACTTGGTTGGCCAACATCGTTCCGATGCCAAAGAAGGATGGCAGGATTCGGGTATGTGTGGATTTCAGGGATTTGAATAAAGCCAGTCCGAATGACGACTTTCCTTTACCGCATATCGACGAGTTAGTGGACTTCACAGCGGGGCATGCTTTGCTTTCGTTCATGGATGGCTTTTAGGGCTACAACCAGATTGTGATGGCACCCGAAGACTGGGAGAAGACTGCTTTCACCACCCTGTGAGGGACATATTGCTATAAGGTGATGCCATTTGGGTTGAAGAATGCTAGAGCTATATATCAACGGGCCGCGACCACGATATTACATGACATGATCCACAAAGAGGTTGAGGTGTACGTAGATGGCATGATTGTCAAGTCCAAGGAAAGAGAGGGCCACTACACCGCCTTGCAAAAGTTCTTCCAAAGGATCAGAGAATTCCGGTTGCGGCTGAATCCTCAGAAGTGTATGTTGGTGTTACAGCAGGGAAAATGCTGGGGTTCTTGATTACACAGAGAGGTATCAAAGTCGACCCTTCCAAAATGAAGGCCATCTTAGAAATGCCACCACTGAGGACTGAAAAGGAGGTGAGAGGCTTTCTGGGTAAAGTGCAATTCATAAGACGGTTTATTTCAAAACCAACCTTGACTTGTGAACCACTTTTTGGTCTCCTAAAGAAAGGAAAGAAGTTCCAATGGGACGGCCGATGCCAAGCTGCTTTTGAACAGATCAAACAATACTTACAGAACCCATCTGTGTTGTCACCGCCTGAGCTGGGGAAACCGTTGATTTTGTACCTTTCAGTAACTGAAACTACAATCAAACAATACTTATAGAACCCATCTGTGTTGTCACCGCCTGAGCTGGGGAAACCGTTGATTTTGTACCTTTCAGTAACTGAAACTACAATGGGCTGCATGCTTACGCAAAAGTCTGAGGACAAGGTGGAGAGAGCTATCTACTACCTGAGCAAGAAGATGTTGGATTACGAGACCCGCTACACTCCACTCGAGAAGGCTTGTTTGGCTTTGGTATGGGCTACCAGGAAGCTGCGGCACTACCTGTTAGCTCACTCTGTAATGTTGGTTTCGAGATTAGATCCCATCAAATATCTCTTTGAGAAACCGGCACTTACGGGTAGGCTAGCTCGTTGGTTGCTTCTGCTTTCCGAATTCGATCTGAAATTATGTGACGCGCAAGTCAGTAAAGGGGAGAGCAGTAGCATAATTCTTAGCCGATCACCTGGTGGACGGGGATGAAGTAGTTGAGTACTTATTCCCAGATGAGGCCATTCCACATGTCGAAGAAGAATTTTGGACGATGTACTTTGACGGAGCATCAAACTAATAAGGGTATGGGATAGGAGTGTTGCTGATAGCACCCGACAATTCCCCGTATCCCTCTAGCATTCAAACTCCAGTTCAAAGTCTCGAACAACGAAGCAGAGTATGAGGCAATGCATTACCGGTCTAGAAGCAGCCCTAGAACTAGGGGCAAAACGGTTGGACGTCATTGGGGACTCGAACCTTGTTGTGTCTCAAGCAAAAGGAGATTGGAAAGTCAAAGAAGAAAAGATGAGAATCTACCACCAGACCTGGACTTGCTGATTCCTCGGTTTGAAGCTGACCTTCGCTCATCTACTAAGAGAGCACAACAGGTTCGCAGATTCACTAGCAACTCTATCTCTTCCATGATAGACATCCCTTTCGGAGTCTGGATGCGTCCGATCATCATCGACCAGAAATTTGCTCCGGCCTATGAGCTGATTGCTGCCATAGATGAAGCACGAGATGAAAACCCCTGGTATTACGATGTCTAGAACTTCTTGGAGAAAGAGGCGTACCCACCAGGGGCAAATGCCAAGGATAAAAGGGCAATCAGAAGAATTGCTGCTCAGTTCATCATCTGTGGGGGTAAACTGTACAAGAGAGGTCATTTGGGAATGCATAAACTGTGTGTCGAAGCCGAAGAATCGAAGAGCCTGATGAAGGCCATCCATGGAGGAGAATGTGGAGCGCACATGAACGAGGTGATGCTAGCTCGAAAGATCCTCAGACAGGGTTACTACTAGTCCACCATGGAGGAGGATTGTATTGGCTTTGTGCGGCGATGCCACAAGTGTCAAGTCCATGCAAACCGCATGAATATCCCACCGTCGAAGCTGTATAATATGACTTCGCCATGGCCATTTTCAGTTTGGGGAATCGATGTGATCGGGGATGTCACTCCAAAAGGGTCTAATGGGCATGAGTTCATTCTGGTCGCGATAGATTATTTCACAAAGTGGGTTGAGGCCCAATCTTATGCGGTGTTGAAGGCTTTGCACGTTGCAAAGTTTATCAGGAACAACATCATCTGTCGCTATGGGGTCCCAAACGAGATTATCTCAGATAATGGTTCCCACTTCAAGAACGAAATGATTGACTTGTTGGAGAAATACAACGTGGCTTTTCACAAGTCATCCACATATCGGCCGCAGACCAATGGAGCAGTTGAGGCCGCCAACAAGAACATCAAACACATTTTGCAGAAGATGGTGGAAACCTACCGGGACTGGCCAGATAAGTTGCCATTTGCTCTGTGGGGCTACCGGACTTCAATTAGAACTTCTGCTGGGGCGACTCCGTATTCATTGGTTTATGGGATGGAGGCCGTTCTACCTATCGAAATTGAGGTTCCGTCATTACGAGTACTGGCTGAGTGTCAGATAGCTGAGGCAGATTGGCAGCAGAGCAGATTTGAGGAACTCATGCTCTTTGATGAGAGAAGGCTGAAAGCACCGTACCATGTTCACAGTTATCAACGACGAATTGCCAGGGCTTTTAACAAGAAGGTTAAGTCCAGGAATTTGAAGGAAGGAGATTTGGTGCTCAAAGACAACTGAGCTCCCATCCACGACCCTAGGGGCAAGTTCAGACCCAATTGGACTGGTCCTTACATCATCAAGTCTATCTGGTCGGGTGGAGCTGTCATTCTGATGGACCTAGATGGCCTAGAGTTCTCCCAACCGATCAACATGGACAAGTTGAAGAAATATTACCCCTAAGTGGCTCGCTAGGCCGAAAACCCGCAAGGGTGACCAAGGCAAAAGTTAGAGCATAGAAAAATTTGAAATTATAAAAATTGAGCTCGCAAAGTTGAAAACCCGCAAAGCGCGGCCTTAGAAAAAGTTAGAGCGTAAAAGGTGAGGGTTAATACACGAGTGAACCTGAGTCGAACTACGTAAGGCTTGATTCCCATTTTCGGGATACGTAGACAACTTCATCTTGAAGTCTAGCCATAAACTCTTCCCCGATCAACTTGGTCCATTTGATCATTTCAGTCATCTTTGTCTGTTCTGCATTTAAGAGCTTCGGTTGTCATCTCCGGTGCAGTGCTATTCAGACTAGGGGCAACTTTCTAGTTGCCGGGATCCAGGGTTGTACATCTCAGTGACAGATCCCAGGCATGTCCAGTTCTGATCCATTTCGAAAATGGTTTTGAAGAGTTTTAATAAAAGTTGATTTTGTTCAAATTAATCTTTTTACAACTTAGACCATTTTTGGACCAAATGGGAAATTTTCAGTACCCACAACCTTCAATTACATTGATTTAGTACAGAGTTCTCCTGCTCTTGAATACAAATTGAAGGTGCTTTTTATTACACTCATAAAGAAAAACTTGAAAGTACTGATTAAAGCAATAAATTCGGGGCATAGATAAGTCAGGTGTTCCTGTGCCCCCTCTCAGAGTTGGTCGAAGCTTCTGATGCCAAGCTGGGCCCAATCTGCGCCTCTTCATTGAGCTAATCTATGCACTCATCAAACAATGTGCAACTGAAAGTGGGAGCGGGGGCCAGAAGCTCTCTCGTCCTCTATGCCGTGGCATATCGAGCTAGCTGTGCGGTTCGGACCGGAAATGCAGTTGGATACTCTATCCCCTCCGTCGAGCATATCTGATCATGGCCAAACTGGCGTTGGAACCAGAAAGGAAAGTAGAACACGTAGTGTGTCAGGCCAATCAACTGAATCCTAGGCTGCTGGGACATGCTGTAGCTCATTGCCAGTAGATTGAGCCAAGGGCACCGCCAAGCAATGCGGTCTGCGGACAAATTGCACATCCAGTCGAACCACCATCCCTCATCAAGGGCATCGACTAGACGTCGTCGGAAGAAGTAGCCGCGAGCTGAGTATGCTGGGCAAGAGTCCACAACCTGCAATTTGTCCATCAACCACACTTGGGGAGGGATACAAAAATGAGAGATTAAAGAATAGAGAGGTGTACGTTGAGAGAAAAGTGAGAAAAGGGTTTTGTGAGGAAAATTGAGCCTGAGGGCCGAGTGATGTGAGCAATATATGTGAGGAAGGGTGGGAACATTACCTGTAGCAGTAGTGGACTCCCCGCAAATCTGGCTGTTTCTCGGCGATGGAAAGCATCCATGCCCATCAATGTCTCAGCCAATGTCATGGCAATGCAGCTCTTGCCCTCTTTCAAGCCTCGGGCAACTTCAATCAAACCAACGCTGGGCCCACTGAAGCTTGGGGCAAGCAAAAAGTGAGACAACATGCACAAGCAAAGGGCATGTCGTCGAAAACCCTGCCAGTGATGATCGCCGCGGTCACCGGCATTAGAAAACCGATGAACCAAGCTGGGGATGTCCAATGCTCCATCGCGGATCAAAGACCGAGCGTCATGCATAGTGAGCCCGCACATCCGTCCTAAGGCTTGGGAGTGGCCAAAGCGGAATTGCGGCAAAATCTCTTCCTCGCGTTCGGACCCCGTTAAAGCTTGGAAGTCTTCGAAGGTAGGACACATCTCTTGCCTGCCAAAACTAAAGACATGTGTTACCCAGTTCCAAAACCTTACCGCGGCATGGAGGAATGGAAGATGCAGTGGAGTGCGACTCAGCGTGAATAGTGCATTTATGCTGAAGCCCCGGAAGTTCAACTTTTCCGAGCCGTCTAAAGTAGCAATCCAAGTTGTGAGATTTTGGATGAGAAATGCCTCCATTTTGATGCAAAACTGAGATGAAATGAGAGAACCACGAAGTTGGAACTTTTATGGAGGATAAGGCACTGTTTGGAGGACACGTGTCAAAAATCTGGAGGTCGCCAAGCCAATTGGTCGGTCGACCACTTTTTCTGGTCGGCCAGCCAGTTTTTCTGATCGGCCGACCACACAACTGGTCTCCAAGGCAAGAAACTGGTCGGCCAACCACTTTTGGTGGTCGGCCATGGAGGAAAGCTGGTTTTTGGTCTTTTCTTGGTCTCTAGAAGAGAGCTCCTAGCCTTTCCATGTGTTGGGAGTGTTGAAGGTTTGAGTTTACCTCTGTTTTGGATGCATTCCGTCGCCCGGTTTGTCCGAAATGCATTTGCTTATCGAGTTGTTGTTCTTTATTTATCGAGTTGTTGTTAAGTTTGTTTATCGAGTTGTCGAGTTTTGTGCCTCGAGTTGTTACTCTTTGTTTAATCAACATTGTCGGGATTTGTTTATCGAGTTGTAAACTTCCTAAGGTTTTGTTGTTTCTTAGTAAGTTAAGTTGTTTAGTTTGTTGCGTCGGTTCACTACTTGACTTGGCAATGTACAATGCTCGATTTTCATTCAATCTCATTTTTGTGCAAAATGATGCAATGCGATGCTAAGAAAACAAAATACAACACTTTTTGAACAAAAAGCTGTTTCATTCCATCATAACTTCTTTTGTTACAACATTTTACAACAAGGTACAAGTTTTAAAGAAAATAAAACTGCCTAAAGCTAATGTGCTACAACTACTAGTAAACAAAAAAAGAAAATAAAATAAAGTAAGAACATCTGCATCAGTGCTGTCAAGCTCAAGATCAGGAGGCTCTCTTCATCCTCTTCAGCTGAGCAGCCTCTGCACCACCTCCACCTGCACCACCATCCGAATCGGAGCTGCCATCCTCGGAACCCTCCCCGACATCACCTCCACTCTCAGAACCGGAGCCAGAGTCCTCCTCTCTGCCTGCGGATGTCTTCGACTGAGGATGCGCAAACTCCTCCTCATTGCTAGACTCCTCATCATCTCTGATAGGCGCTCTACGCTTGCCTCGGCTGCGAGTCGAGTCCCCTCTCCCAACTCCTCGAGAAGGCCTGGATGGCCCAGCTTGTAGCGATGGCATCTGAAAAAAGGGGGGTAGTTTGAATGCATCAGTCAAAGTATGTATATCAGATGCAGATGCGCGAATGCTACATAGAGTGTGTGCATGCAGATACAGTATATGAATGTGGTGTGTGTCAGATGTGCTCTACACATGCAGTCAACCAATGTAATGGAATGTTCGATTTCAGTATGTCATCAGAAGTATGATAAATGCACGGAAATTGAAAAGTACCGACACGCCGGCGATGAACAGTTGTGTCTCCCTCCGCAGGACCATGCTCTCGAGTGAGGCCATCACTCCGAGTAACCTCTCAGTATACTCTCTGGGAGGCTGCAGATGTAAGTGCAAGACATTAGTGAATGAATGAATGTCTAAATACCTGAGTGATAAATCAAAACTGTAAAGCATACCGGTGGCGAGTCAGGGTCACTGACGTATCGATGATCAGGCAATGGAGGCTCCAATGGAATCGGGTAGGATGCCCCATACCGCAAGCCTATCAGCTCGGTCGGAATATTCGGCCACTCAGCATACTGATAAGTCGGGGGGATCTCTCTAGCCCCACTCCTAGATGTGCCAGCCTTGCTAGTCGAAGGGGTATCTGTAGCCCGGACTCGACTCGATGATGGCCTGCCAGCAGCCCTTCTCGTAGGAGTACGGATAACTGTCAATGGGGGCATCAAGTACGTATGGCGGTAGGTCGTGTACTCCCCCTCCTCCAAGAGCAGAACTACATCAGTGCCCATCATAGCCTCCTCGACCTCCCAGAGAGTGAGTCTTTTAGTGGACCGCATATCCTCTGGAGGTGCTGTCGGGATACCCTGATCAGGGACGCCCATCGTCTGACGCATGAAGCGATCCCCCAGAAACCAGGCCCTGCCCACTGGCCTCTCAAATAAAATCCAGTATCGAGAAGAGGCCCACGTCCCAGGGAATCGGAAATGGGTATCTCCTCCCAAAGGTATCCAGGGCTCCCAAGTGATCTGCGGATAACAAGTGCACAAACTGATTAGATGTCATAAATATGCAAGATGAACCAAAGCACTACCGAAGAACTGAGAGTTCTAGATTACCTCGGTCGCCCGCACAGTACCAAAGAACTGCCGAAGGAAGGGCAGAGTCTCATGAGTCCTCGGCGGCACCGACCCTCGAATCTGCGAGAGTGGGAAATCTCAAGAGGTGCCTCCACCTCGAGCTCTGGGGCCAATGTTGGGAAGTATGCATAAACCCATAGCTGTGAAAAACAGAACAATGGCCATTAGAATACAGAATGCATACAAAATACAGAGTGCTGAGTGCATAATGTGAATACAGAATATACGAAAAATACAGAATGCTGAGTGCAGAATGTACAGTATAGAATGAAAAATGTGTCGTGTGTGCAGTGTACAGATAATGAAAAACAGGAGTGTAAATCAAGAGGACAGAAAGTACCTCCCAGGCTCTCCAGTAGCCACCGACTATGTTCCCCTGCCCGCGGGAGGTCGCACTCATATAACAGTAAAGGGTAGCGAGGCCGGTGCCGCCCCAATCATATTGGCTGACCTAGGATAGGTCTACTAAAGCACTGAGCAGATAAAGTCCAACTGTGTTCCCCCTGTCGGAGAACAAAGTGGTCCCGAGGAGGAACATCAAAACCCCCGAGCATACTGCTCTATCTCCTCGACGGTCTCGGGCATAGTCCCCCTGTACTGCATGGGAAACCAGGTGTATCTAACTCTACCCGATGATCTGTCGATCGGCAGACGGACTCCCAGCAGATAAATCCAAGCCGCCTCCCACTCGCCCATATCTGCGTCGTAAGGGACCGGTCGGCCGGCCATGTCAAGGCCAGTCAGCATGGCAAAGTCAAATGGGGTCATCGTCATGTCCCCAGTAGCTGAAAAGTGGAACGAGTTGGTGGTGTCCCACCATCTCTCCACAAGTGCCCCCATCAGGGTCCTTCTCGCCGGATAACGAGATAGCCCTGCGCAGAAAGGTCCAAATCCTGCCTCATCCACGATATGGCGATTAGTATCTCGGAGCTCTGCGTACCACTCCCTAGCAAGGATCGATCCATAGCCCCGTGTGGAACGGGAAGATACCTGCATTCAAAACGAACATATGTATTCAGTTTCAGAATGAAACATATGACCCGTGTGCAAATGAAGTAACTGGACTGTGTGTTCAGTATGAGCCGTGTGCAAATGAAGTAACTGGACTATGTGTTCAGTATGAGCTGCGTACAAATGAAGTAAGTGGACTGTGTGTTCAGAATGAGCTGCGTGCAAATGAAAATGTATGAGCTGCGTGTTCAGAATTGAAATGTGTGAGCTGTGTGTTCAAAATGAAGTGAATGAGCCGTGTGCCCGAAAATGAGCCGTGTGCCTGAAAATGAGTTGTGTGCCCGAGAAATGAGCTGTGTGCCCGAAAGTGAGCTGTGTGCCCGAGAGTGAGCTATGTGCCAGAAGAATGAGCTGTGTGCCTGGAAAAGTGAACTGTGTGCCCGAAAAATGAGTTACGTGCCCGGAAAAATGAGCTGTGTGCCCGAAAAATGAGCTGTGTGCTCGAAAAATGAGCTGCGTGCCTGAGAGATGAGCTGCGTGTCCGAAAGTAAGCTGCGTGCTCGAAAATGAGCTGTGTGCCCGAGAAATGAGCTGCGTTCCCGAAAGTGAGCTGTGTGCTTGAGAAATGAGTTGTGTGCCTGAAAAAGGAGCTGTGTGCCCGGAAGACAAGCTGTGTGCCCGAAAGGTATGCTGTGTGCCAGAAGAATGAGCTGTGTGCCAGAAAAAACGAGCTGTGTGCTCGAGACAAATTGTGTGATAAGAATGAACCGCGTGTTCAGAACAAGATGCGTGCCCAAATGGACAAAATACTGTGTTGTGAGCTGTATGCTAAAATGAGCAAAGTATGGTTACATATGAGCTGTGTGTCGAATGGATCGAATGGTGCGTGAATGTGTTCAGAACGAGCAGATAAAAAATACATAGCGAAAGCATGAAATGTGCAGGAAATACAGAATACATTGCGGAGAATGTAAAAGGGAAGTACGTACCTCTCGTGCCTGGTGAGATAAGTGAGACTCAGGTTCCCGTAGCAGTAGTTCCGCGGGTGCTCGTCGCTCAAAGTCGGTAAAATGATGGAAGGTGGCAGGAGGTAGGACGTGCTCCTGAGGGTCATACCTCTCCGGATCGAAAGGACGAATCCTCGGAGGCACTGACATGATGTCTGGCTCGTCCTCGGCATGTGGAGGACCTCTGCCGTGATCCGCCATTCAAAGAAATCTGCAAAAATGAGCAAAAATGAGTGAAATGAGCCAAAATTGGAAAAAGTCAACAAAAGTCAACTCTCGGGAAAGGAAAAAGTCAACAAAAGTCAACTTCCGAGAAAATGTGCCAAACTTCGAGACAAACATACCTCAAGTGGTGAAAATGGAGAAAGAAGCTCCGAAATCAAATTTTAATCGGTTCAAAGTGAAGAGAACTGAAAGTTTTCGCGAAACAACTTCGTATGTGGCGTTGGAAAATGCGTATAAAGCGCAGATCTGGGGGAGAAAATGGTCTAGGAAGGACGGGGGGGTTGATTTCGGCCTAAGGGGTGTGAGCAAAAGTGATTGGGATATATGTATTTAAAGAACCGAGCATAAAAGGACCAAACTGCCCCAAGTTTAGTAAACTGGTCGGCCAACCAGGTTTTTTGGCTGGCCAACCACCCTGTGAGCAAAAACTGGGGGTGGCCCCCCTGGGTGGTCTCCCAGGTCCCTTTGTTCTTCCTGTGAATTTTGGTGATGATTGGAGTCCCCGGCTCTCGAGAAAGTACAAGAAAAGTGCACTCTTCGGCGCGAAATGCCTCCGCGGGAACTTCAAATCAAGTCTTCGATGCGTGGCTCGCCGTTACTCGCCAACAGCAAGGTGTATCCTTTTTGAGTACGTTGCGACCCCTCCGAGAGGTAAATCGGACGTCGCGTTTGAGTTGCTCTCTTCAAGGCTTGCACTTCCTTACTCAGCGTTTTGTTTCGAACATGCTTTGAAGTTGCACTTGTCCTGCATTGTTATGCACACTATTTGCATCGTTGTACACGTTTCACTGGTATGACCACGCATCCATACTTAACTTGCGTCGTCACGCATGTTTCGCTTGCATTGCGATGCACTTTTCCATCAGCGTCGTACGTATCCGCGTTCGATATAGTGCTGAACATGTGTTGCTAACTATATTGTACCTGTTAAGTTTCTCTCTTTTACAGGCACGATATTGTATGTACAGTTCATTCGAGGTTAGTGCGACCAGACAATATTGTATGTACGGTTCATTTGAAGCTAGTGCGACCAGACGAACCAGACGGTATTGTATTCTCCGTGTGAGACGTAGCGAGAATTGTATAATTCTCTTATATTCTTATTGCATAAAATGTAGTTTGATTTGCATTCTTGTTTAAAATTGTTGCATTTATTGTGTATATTTGCTTCATTACAGCTTTCTTTGCATGATCATAAGTTATACTCGGCTTCATGCATACCCTTTGCATTTTGCCCCTGCCTGCGGGCACTTCTCCTTGATTATCTCGCCTGTTTGTCTAACTCTTCGGCCTTGTCAAAAATGGGTTGTCTCTCATCTTTGACATTCACTCCCGTCACTTATGACTTTCGAGTTCTGTCAAAGAGGGGCAACTGTAGACACCCCATTTTTGACCGACCTTAAGACTCAGACGTCATCGATTGAGCGCTCGGTGATGGTGCATGTTGTGCTCGTTCTGGAGTTTTGGAGTTTTGGCTGAGAGCCTTACCCTCCGAGCCTTGGAACTTTTTGTGCCTTGACTCAGTCTGCGGACCAGGTCTTGTTTTCTCTTCCCGAAGGGAGGGAGAGGTCTTGTAGACCATCTCTCAGTGGTCGTCGGCTACTTTTTGTGGTCGTACGCCACTGTTCCCGTTTGGAGACTTGTTTCCGGTTTTCGGAGCCGTCGGCCGCGCGCCTTGACTTGAGACCGCTTAACATTCTCCGTTTGGCACGGTTTTTGGAACACACCTTGTTTTCTCTATCTAGAGGGACACTATGGTCTGAGAGACCACTTTTGTGGCCGTACGCCACTTTTGGTGCTCAACAGCCAGTTTTCGGGGCACCCGGCAGCGCACTTTGCTTCCCGAACTCTCGTTTTGCATCCGTGTTGGTTCTTTTTTGGCACAACCCTTGTTTTCCCTGTTTAGAAGGTGGTACAAGGGTGGGAGACCGGCATTTCCCTTGGAAACCACTTCTCTCTCCGCCAACCAATTTTCTGCTCAGGAAACTGGTTTTCTTGGTCTTTGGACCACATTTACTGGTCTCCCACCATACGACTGACTTGCTTTCAGTGTGGAGACCACCTATTGTGCCTGCCGACCACCTTGTTTTGTGGGAGACCACTTGCCCTGGTCGGTCGACCAGGGAAAGTGGTCGGCTGACCACATCTTCTGGTCGGCCAGCTTCCTCCTATTTTGTCTGTCTGAGCGCATGCCAGCTGTGCCAGGTGGAAGGCACAGACTGGATCCTCCATACACGTGTATGGAGGATTTGCAACCAAGTTTTTAGCTTCTTGGAGAAGCTTTGTCTTTGAAACTCTATAAGAGAGGCCCTCCCTCTCCTTATACCAGGTTGAAAAAAATTGCTCTAAGGCAAAGCTTATATCTCTCTCTTTGTCTCTATATTTTAAGCTTAGAAAGTGCTTTGTTCTTGGCCTATTGCACACCACCTCATAACCATACACCTCCACCATTGTTACTGAGTTGCTGGAGGGTTTTGAGAGGTCTCAAAAGTTGGGTTTTGGTTCAGAAAAGTTGCTGGTTTTGCTGAGCTTCAAGGGTAATCACTTTTCCCTCTTCTAAGCATTATTTTGATCCTTCTCTTAGCCTCATTTGCATGCTTATTTGAGCTTTGTTGTCAACTGAAAAAAGGTTCATATTTAAGTGATTTTCATGTTTGTTCAAGGCTCTTTTGGTGTTGGGGGTCATCTACCCTCTTGTATGCTCTATTTATCCTTGTTTTGAGCCATGCCATGAGACCTTTGTATTGAGCTTTGCTTGGCCCTTTAGCCACTGAAATCCAGCAGATTTTCAGTGGTTGGCATGTGGTTTTGAGGGCCAAAATCAGAGAGGGGTGACCCTCTCTCTTTTGGCCATGTTTGCTTGCATTTTTTGCTTTCCAAGGGAGCATATATTTCCACACTTCCTAGCCTTGGTTCAGGCCCTTTTTACTGACTTTTAGGACCTGCCTAGACTCTGTCTATGGCTGGTTTGGTCACCTTTTGTTTGCCTCTTGCATGTGTAGAACAATCCCTTGCATAGCTTATCAAAGTAACATCTCATTCTCGCATGTATTGGTCATGTTTCAGTGGGTTTTTGGCCATCATTTGGGATGCCATGATTCTGTTTTTGGCTGGTTTGGTAGCCTCTCATATGCTTCACATGCTTGCAGTGTAAATCATGTTCACTAGCTTATAATGCATGTTGTTTTGGCCCTCTATGCTAGCATATTTTGGCCATGCTCTAAACTGATTTTGTTCATATTTTGGGCTGCCTTGGCTCTGTTTTGAGGTCCCTTGGTCGAATGACGCTTGCCATGTATGGTTGTAGTGTAATAGCCTTGCTTAGCCAAGAGTTTTGAATCCCCTTGCGTGCTTAACTTGAGGTGTTTGCATGTTTTAGCATCATTGAGCATGATATTTTAGAGTTTATTTCTTGGCTATATTCTTATGTTTGTCACTCTTTCAATGTGTTTGAGAGTTGCATCATTATACCCCATTTATGAGCCTTTGCATTGAGCTTCATTCTTATGCCTTTCAAGCCACCATCTTGGCTCATTTTGCCACTGTTTTGGGCCTGCTTAAGGTCTGTTTGGAGTTGGTTCTATTATTTGAGCATCGCCTTGCATGCCTCTAGTGTAATGTGCTTTACTAGCTTCGGTACTTGAGCCTTTCAACGTGCATTGTGTGAGTTGTTCGCATGATTCGGAGCCATTTTGTATGTCATTTTAGAGCTGGAACATGTGTCATTGTATGCCATATTTCATCCTTTCAATGCTTTTGTAGAGTTGTATTTTGTGCCCTTGGGCTTAGATCCTTGCATTGTGCATGCTAGCATGAGTTCTAGAGTCTTGTTTTCATCATGTTTGGCCACTGATTTGGGTGTGGCTGAGGCCCAGTCATTTTGGTTTAAGTCCATTTTTGCATTGAGTATGCCATTGTATTCTATAGCATTGAGTATGCCACATTGTCGCATGATTGATCATTGCATTGTGCATGCCTTGTTCATCTCATTGTGTATGTTAGTTCTTAGGTGCATTTTGTATGCTAAGTACCACGTGCATTGAGTATGCCATTGTTAGTTCATAGCATTGTGTATGCTAGTTGCATGTTTGCATGTCATCCTTTGCATGTTTGCATCACTTAGTTGCATAGCATTTAGGTTGCATACTTAAAGTCGCATTGTGCATGCCATTGTTTGTTACATTATGTTCGGAATAGGAGTTAGTCCGAACACGGGAAACGAGGGACGTTTCGTTCTCAAAGTGACGAAATGTGCCTCGATTCCCGGTCGCCGACACTCTTGACTACCCATGACGGAGTTGTTGGCTTTAGGTGCTTGTATGTGCATTCATTTCACATTGAGTCGTGCAATTCGACTCCTCAGCTATCATGCATCGAGATGCGCAACCGGTAGCCCGAGGGTCGAGGACTACACTCCCTAGAGCTTATGCAATGACGGGGAGAGTGGTCATGCAGACATGTGTTCCAAATACCTTGTCATGCCTCTCTCTTTCCCTTTGTTGCAGAAAAACAGAATCCAAGAGAAGAAACTGGTCGGCCGACCAGGTTTTCTGGCAAGCCGACCACCTTCTTTGGTTTCCACCACAAAAGGTGGTCGGTAGTTGGTTTCCCATGCCTATAAGCTGGTCAGTAGCCTTCCCACAGTTTTCCAGGGTGGAGTTTCATCTCTCTGGAGCTTTGTGCAAATTTCTGAAATCAATTGCAAACAAAGGCAAGCCGGGGCATCGCGATGGATTTCCCGACAAGGTGACTCGAGCATGCATGCATCCTTTATCATTCAAGGCAGAGCTGAGGCAGTCCACATTCATGTAGTTTGCATGCTAGTTTAATTGCTTACTTAGTTAGTTTGTTAATTAATTAGAGTTGTGTAATAATTAGTTGTAATTTATTATTCATTTTGGTTATGTAATAACTGGCTTAATTAGATTAGCTTAGATCAACTAGTTGGTGTTGTATTATTTATTCGGACCCTCCGTCGAGAGGGCCAACTGTTGTAATAAGTGTACGTGTGTGTGATGCATGTCTTTCAACCCCACGTCTTTCTCCCTTTTATTTACCAGCTTATGATGGTTAGTTTTAGGGCATGTTTCAATTAGCATCCTTATGCTCACATGATTGCATCCATTCATCTGTCTTGTATGCACCGGGGCTCGGTGCATCATACTAACTGCATCGTCTTTCAATTCCAAGTTGAATGTGTGTTATCTGTAGCATCTCATATGCCATCTTAGAATAGCCGAGCCTATCTTAGTTGCATTTTGTATGTGTTGCATTAGGCATTCTTGACATAGCTAGGATCATGCATTGATTTCTAACATGGCTTTTATTTTGGTTCGGAGTACTCGGTAAGTGTTTATACTTTAGCATCCTTGCATGTGTGTGAGTGATTGCCATGATAGCATGCTTGCCATGAGGCTAACTGCTTATGTGATATAACTGCCTGAATGCCTGTGGGTGAAGGTTGGGTTACTTGAATTTGGACAATTCATTGATTGCAAGTTTTAAGCCCACTTGAGAGTAGCAAATCACCATGTTTTCTAAGCCCACTTGAGGGTGGCAAAATCCGTATTTTAGCCTACTTGCGAGTAGCAAACCATTTTCAAAACGAATATGCAATGCTTTGTTCCAACTTAGGCGATCCAGTCTATACTTGTGTGTTGTGCGCATCACATAGTAATTCTAACTAATAATCGGAATAAGAACACATGTGTTTTCAAAAACAAGATATCATGTTTAGTAGTGGGCGATCTTTGATCGGGCGAGCGAAGTGCTCATTGCATGACCTTCCCCTCTCGTACCCAAGTTCCCGAGCCGAGACAACTTTGGTGATGACAGACACGTGGCCTTAGGCACGAGTCAGGGTTTCCTAAATTTCCCCAAAATAAAATATTTAGGTGGCGACTCTGTATCAGGTGAAGCAGTCCATGCTTGGCACTTCTTTCTAAAAATCAGTTTTTCAAAACGATTTGCCGGATTTGGACTCTTTGGTGATTTATCAATCTCGCATTGCACTTTGCAAGATCAGATTAAGAACCATGACATTGAGTCCGAACTATAGTGAGCCCAATGAACAAAACGAGATTTTCCCGGTACGTTCGGGCGCGTCTACAATAAGCCTCTTCTTTTAAGTACCCATTAAGAAAGGCACTTTTCACATCCATTTGAAACAGTTTGAAACCAAGAAAGCTTGCAACACCAAGTAAAATACGAATAGATTCGAGACGTGCAACTGGGGCCAACGTCTCATCATAGTCAACACCCTCCACTTGTGTATAGCCTTAAGCGACCAACCTAGCTTTATTTCTAACCACAGTACCATTCTTATCAGATTTATTCCTAAAGATCCACTTGGTACTTATTATATTCATGTCTCTAGGTCTGGGAACAAGAGTCCAAACATTGTTACGTTCAAATTGACCTAATTCTTCATGCATAGCATTGACCCAACTATCATCTAGTAAGGCCACTTTTATATTTTGAGGTTCAATTAATGAAACATAACACATATGAGATACCTCCTCCTGAATTTGTCTTCGGGTTTTCATTCGATCCGAGACACTTCCAATCACCTGTTGAGCTGGATGATTCAGTTTCACCCTTGTTGATGGTTTGAACTCTGGACTTGTGGTGACAGAAGCATCAGAAGTGGTGTCTCTTTGTGCACTCTTTAGACTCTGACTTACTTGAGAAGTTGGTGCTGTCTCAACTTCTTGTGCTTGGACTTCAGCTTCTCTTTGACTTTGTGGTTTAGTAGCCAGGATTGGAGACTCACCATTTTCTTCCTCATTTATCGCTGAAGTAGGAGAACTTGTGTCATCTATAACCACATTGATTGATTCCATTAAAGATAAAGTTCGCTGGTTATAGACACGAAAAGCTCTACTAGTGGTTGAATACCCTTGAAAAATACCTTCATCACTCCGATAATGAACTATTTTCAAACTCACGACCATGATCAGTTCGGATTCTTATGATACGCCCAATAGAAACACCCTGTTCATTTTGGATTTTAAGGACTAAGGCCTGGAAAGCATCAAACGTATCAGATTTTTCTCTAAAAAAACTTACCCATGAAAAATGAGTAAAATCATCAACGGTTAAAAAAATGTATCTTTTACCTCCAATGTTTTTAGTGTGAGTGGGTCCCATAAGATCCATATGAACCAATTCAAGAGGGCGTTTGGTTGTAAAGCTGTTCACCTTTTTATGAAGGGCACGGGGTTTGCTTCCTAAGTTGACATGGTCCACACACATGGTTCAGATTCTTACCCAGTTTAGGTACTCCTTTCACAAGCTCTTTGTTGGCTATCTTAGTTAGGTTTTTGAAATTCATGTGACCTAATCTTTGATGCCACAGATCAATGTTACTTATGATGGGTGAGTGGCAAGTGAGATCATTAGTGGTAACAATCCTGTAGCAGTTATCAGATGTGCGAACCTCATGCATGATAGTATTTCCCTTTTTATCTAAAATTTCACATTTATTTTTTGAAAATAATACTTCATGGTGGGAATCACACATTTGACTGATGCTCAATAGATTTGCTTTAAGGCCATCAACAAGTAATGCATTTTCGAGCTTAGGAAGACTAGCCACACTTATAGAGCCCTTACCAATGACTCTAGAAGTGCCACCATCTCCAAAGGTAACAATTCCTCCTTCATATTTTTCAAGGGAAGAGAACTAGGATTTGTCACCTGACATGTGATGAGAGCACCCATTATCAAGGTACCACATGTGTGAATCACGTGCTTTTAGAGTAGTGTGAACAACAAAACAAGTCAAGTCATCCTTTCTCATCTATATCTTTTTCGTCTTAATAAAATCAGGACTGGCAGTCTTGGTAAATGTCGTAGCGTTGTGAACACCCTCATGAATCTTGGTGTTCCACCTAGACATGTAAGGTTGTCTCCTAACCCAAAAAGTATTAGAATTTCTACCCTTTTGAGACACCTTACCAAACAACTCAAAGCAATAAGGATGGATGTGGCCATACCTACTGCAATGATGACAAACAGAAACAGATTTTACCTCCCTTTTGTTGATCTTACCCACGTTAGGCAGAAGGCAGATGAAGAGATGGATCACCTTGGTGCACCTTCAGCCTTCTCTTTGCTTGAGTCTTCAGGTCATGTGATGTAGAGGCCTGTCCATTGTGAGCTGTCGCATTACCATAGCCCAGCCCACTTTTGTCACAACCCATTTGTTGAGGCCCAAGAATGTCTTCTAATGACTTGGAACCTTTGTTCCACATGGCAATGGTGGTGAAGATGACTCTCCTCTTTCATAAAATTGACTCAGAATGTTCCATACATCTTTGGCCTTTGTACAGTGAGCAACCCGTTGCTGTTCTTCATCAAAAATTGCTTCACGAATGGTAGTCAGAACTCTCTGATTGCTCGGATTGTTAGTGCTTTCAACATCCGCTTCAATGGCTTGCCAGCCCTCAGGGTCGTAAGCTCTCAGAAATGCCCTCATTCTGATCTTCCAGTACAAGTAATTACTCCATCAAAGGTAGGAGCACGGTGTAAATCCTGACCACGAGCAAATTCCACTGGCTTTAGAGGAGGTTGAGTGAAAGTGGACCAGAATGCCATGAAAGCACTATCTCAGTCTTCACCAGATTCGGTTCCTTCGGGTTCTTGCTCTGACTCGCTTTCATCATCCCAAGTCACTGTATAGACTTTTTTCTGATTCTTTTTTGATGGACATTCAAGAGCAATATGTCCAAACCCTTGACATTCATAACACTTGACCCCTTGCCCCTTCACAATCTTCTTTTCAGTTTTTGGAGCAAGTTTTGGTGGAAAAGTTTTGGGTTTTTCATTACTCTTATCTTTTGAAGTAGGGTCCCTGAAATTAGGCTTCTTTTTCCTTAAATTTTTTTTTTTGGAACTGTTTAGTAAACATAGTCGTCATCCCGAACTCTAGATCAAACTCAGTCTCAGGAGTTTTTACAGTCTCATGAGCACTAGTGAAAGCCACACTATCTTTTTGTTTTTTTCTTAGAAATCTGGTAGGCTTCATAAGTCTGCAGGTTTCCCACCAACTGATCAAGCTTGAGGGTATCAACATTCTGAGCCTCTTCAATAGCTGTCACTTTTGATTGGTACATCTCAGGTAAAGACCTCAAAACAACCTTAGCTTTAGGGTTTTTTTTCACTGAGTGTGAAACGGGAATTCACGATGTCACTAAGTTTAGCATAAAAATCATCAAACGTCTTACCCGAAGACAACGTGGACCCGATCTGGACCAGCCGTGGGTCCTCCTCAGTACCCACATTAACTGTAGTGATTTCATCAACCAAGGGTTTAACAAATCTCTCATACTCTTGATCAATTAGACGTTGTAAAACCGGAGGAATTTCTTCCTCGTCGTTTTCATCAAAATTTTGAAAGTCCTGATTAATACAATAAATCAAAGGCACAGAAAAGTACTCAGAAACCACAGCCATTCCATTCTCATTAAGCACATCCAAATCGTCCGATTCCTCTGTTACAACAGACTCAAAAGAGAAAGAAAAAGACGACCTAGACAGGACTGTGGTATCCGGGTTATCACCCACAGGATTACCAGACTCAGACTCAGACGAGCTGGAACCTGATTTCGACTCTACAGACTCGGTGGAATCAGATTCTAGCTCATTACCTGACCCGGTGCTGCTTGACAGAAATCCCCCCTCGTACTACCAGATGAGAGAGGGTGCGATGGATGCATCCAAAATGCTTGACGGTGGGCTCGCAGCCGTTTCATTCTCAATCATAGACACCGAGAAGTTATCCCCCAAGCACTTCTGTACGATCGGAAGCGCTACCCCCATTTCAATTTCGGTGCTCTCAGAATCCACTTTCTCATTTTGCTCAACCTTGGCTGATAGGTCTGTCTGCTCCTCGGCAACATCATCCCCGGATAACTGCAGGTCAAAGAAGATCTCAAACCCCGGCAGGCGCCTCCTCTCGGCATTCATCCATGGCTCTGGGAAGCCACAAAATGGAAAGTCCTCCCCCTCCCGGACGAAGCGTCTGTTTAGGATACCCTGGATGGGTCGGTGCATCAACTCAAAGGGCTTCCCCGCCCGCTTTGCTCTGGCTCTCCCAGCCATCTCCTTACCTTTCCTTACCCAATCCTCTTTGGTGGACAGATAACCCAAGCCAAAGGTATGTGGGTTGTGCGGCATTTCGGCCAATACTGCAATGCCCTTCTGGCCACTCTTCCCCAATCCCATCTCGGGGATGTGTTGGAGCTTGTTCATGAGGTACACTGATTGTGTGCTGACATATAACCCCTCATCACCAGCTAAAATGTTCTGTACAACCCGGGCCTCAGCTAGAGTAAACCCTGATAGGAACACATCCTCCGTACCATGTGCGATTTCCAAAACCGGTGTAGACACTTCTGGCAGTAGATGGATTGACGAATTCCCAAAAACAATAGCCACCCCCTTCCCATGAGAGTATTTCAACATCTGATGCAGCGTGGAAGAGACTGCCTTTACCTAGTGTAGCCACGGCCGCCCCAAAAGTAGGTTAAAGGTTGTGGGAACATCCAAGACATGAAAGTCAATTTCGTGCTGTCCCGGACCAACCTGAGTTTGAATTTTCACAGTCCCCATCACCTCTCTACTTGTGTTATCATATGCCCTTATCACCTGGGCTGTTGGCACAAAGTCTGCGGGCTTCAACCCGATCGCATATGCCGTCCTCACCGGCCACACGTTGATGGCTGATCCGGTATCGACAAGAACCACCGGTATCCATTTGCTTCTACATTCCACAGAGATGTAGAGCGGTTTGTTATGACTTGCGCCCTCAGGTGGCAGTTCTTTGTCAGAAAAGGTCAACGTCGGTGAACCTTCTCCCGGAAAGACCAATCCTACCAACTGTTCAGGCGTGGTGTCTATTGAGAGCTTGGCCTTGTCCATGGCTGATAGAACAGCTTGTCGGTGAACACGTGAAGCCATAAGCAGTCTCCAGATAGAGATGTCTGCTTGTATCTTTTTCAACTGCTTCAGTACAGCCTCTTCTTCGAGTTGCTTCTCTTTCTGTTTCTCCACCTCCTTGTCTTTCCCGGACGCCTCTGGCTGATCTAGGTATGGGGGCTTGAAATACCGCACACTCCTAGTCATGTGGTCAACTTCACCAATGTACCAGGTATCATCCGGTTGGTTACTCCCCCAATCCTCATCTGTGTAGGCAAGACATAGATCATCGTCCTCCCACCACATTCCATTGGCAGCCGACAGACACCTGTCTGGCTCCATTACCACTATCCTTGTACTTACGGTACCTTCTGTCCATGTGCTCGCAGCACCCTCTGTTCTTGTGCACACAGCACTTTCAGTCCCCACAGGGGCCTTGGCTTTTCTGGCTCTCTCAGAGTCTTCGATTCCTTCTTGTTCCAACTGCGTCAGTACAGTTTGTTGTTCAACATTCCCTGTATTCAAAATGCCCAAATCCTGAGCGAAATTATTGGCATCGGCGCTCTCCGGCGATGTCTTCTGATCCCCAGCCCTTCCGGCCACAATTGATGTCCTTACCCTTGACGGGCCCCTTTCCAGCTGAGATTCTTCAAGAATATCTGGTTGGTCGTCAAGCCATCCTGTGACCTCTGCTGACTCCTCAAAATCGAACCAGTTGACTGTCACGTCCCCCGGATCTTGTTCGTTGAAAATCTGAAGGTCAGCAATGTCCCATTCCAGAACTGCTACGTCATCTATCTTCTGATCAAGTCCATCCCTCTGTAGTACACAAACTTCTGCCCCAACCGGAAATTCCACATTTGGCCTATTCTGACCCGCTAACGCAATGTAGCCACTCGGATTGTACACCTCCTCAGAAAAGCTCCCCAATTCCTCAGTCCTTGAATCCACTATACCACTTTCCTCCGAAATCATCCCTATTCTGTCTTCAACAGCCACAACCATTGGTTCGGGTTGGGTTCGGGAGATGTCCAACATGCACAAGTCAGTCCTCTTAGGAAGGAACACCTCCGGCTTGGGTAGGTGAGATGGGGTGATATATATGCTGGGGTCATATGACATGACCCTGGTCTGGATAAAGTTGATGCGTTTGGAGGTGGAGCTTGGTTGTGTGGTGGGAGAGGGTTGGTTGTGACATTGGGTTTTTCTAGAGGCATAATCACCCTATTATCAATGAGATCTTGAATCTCATGACGTAATCGGAAGCATTGATCAGTGTCATGACCGTGCTGTTGGTGAAAGGCGCAGTATTTGGCTGGGTTATGGGAGGAGGGAAGTTTTTTTGGTAACGGCCGCGGCTCTAGGGGCTTCAAATGCCCTTTCCTGATCAAAACTCCTAAAGCCTTGGACAAGGACATGTACAGTGAAGTAAAAGTTCTTTGGCTTTTGGGTGCGTATCTGGCTGTTTGCGAACTACTACCGGACGCATCGGTGAATGGCGTAGCTGTAGGGGTTCTTGGGGGAGTGGTGGTGACCATGCATACTTCTGAAGCTCTGGCAGTTGTGGCATTGCTTATGCATGTATTGGTGTTGCGGTTGAAGGTTCTTCTTGGTTGCTCTCTGTCTTGGTCAATCAGACCCTGTTTCATAGCATCCTCAATTTGTAACCCCATCTCATGTAAATCTCAAAAGGTGGGGAAGGGGAGAACAATCATTTTCTGCATAAGCTTGGGCTAGAGATTGCGCACAATCATCCGAATCTGATTTTTGTCAATGGGCCTAGTGGTCATCATTAAGGCCTTGGCCCTCCACCGGATTACGAAGTCAGAAAAACTCTCCTTAGGCTCCTGCCTAGTCGTCTCGAGATCACGGGTTGTGATCTCGATCTGTGTATTATAGGAGTACTGAGCGACAAAAGCCTCGGCCATCTCATCCCAATTCCTCTTAACATTGTCTTCCAGTTTTACGTACCAGATGGCCGCTACACCCGCAAGGTCCGGCCGAATAAAGAAAGCTTCTGTAGTCTGGTGAGGCCCATCGGCCTTAATATGTCTGAAAACAGCCGTAAGTGCACCATGGGATCCCCGGACCCGTCAAAGCAGTCAATATGTGGCATCTTAAATATGTCCGGCAGCGTCACGGCTGCATCGGTATACCCATCCTCAATGTCCAGGATGGACTTCACACCCTGAGATTTGTTGAACAGCTTTTCAAGTTTGCTCACTTTTAATGCCGTAGGGTCCACCTTGAATTCAAAGGGAGAATCCGGGTGATTGATAGGAGTGGGTGCCTTGGATAGTTGAGGTAGAATCGGGGGTGGAGCCGGCCCTGTTGGGATGTCTGTATCCTCCTGGACATTCTGGACATTTGCTATTTCCCCGGGTATTGGAACTTTTGGTGGGGGAGGGGCTTGGTGTGAAGCTGATGCTCTGGCTTGCTACTGTAGCCGGGTAATTAGCTCTGCCTGTTGGGCCATGACGACGGCCTGCTGTTTGGTAAATTCTGCTTGACGAGCAGCGTCCTCCTACATGGTTCTTATGCTCTCCTGGAGCTGGCGCATCATTTCTTCGATTCCTGCCATACTACCCTGATCTAGCTGTACTGCCGGTATATGTTCCCTCTCTGCGGGAGAAATAGAAATATGATCCCTACTATACTCAGGTGGGGTAGACAAAGCCCACTGAACTAACTGCTGAACTAATATCCTCTGTCTAACTGCACTCCGTCTAGTAACCGGGGGGAAAGAATGAAACACTGGTTGTCCGTCTACCAGATCCTCAGATCGATGGAGTCGACGACCTCTAGTCCAGAGTGCTTGGGGAATATCTGCTTGGTCGGAAGCAATTGTGCTAAACTACCTAGCAAAAAGATAAATAAAGCATAATAAAGAAATAAACAACCAGAAACGGACAGCATAACGGCTTAAATAAACACAACACACAGTCGAGTATAACAACACGCAGTTGATAAGCTGAACACACTATTCTCAAACACTGATCATTGTTTCCAAATTACTGCCCCAAATCTGAATCTGATACCCACGGATATACTGATTCTCAAAACACTGGTGCCCGCAAGCCTGATGCCCAAACTTGTAAACTGATACATGCATTCCTGTAGAGACGCACTCTAAAAGCACATAGCAAACAAGTGAGAGCCAAAACACCCCTATGTTGGGGGAGGGTTTCCCTGTCCTATTTTGTCGGGAGCTAGGGTTTCACTATGCACGCAGCGGTTTCAAACAACCTATAATCGGGTAAGTAACTTGTCCTATGGTCACTATGGATTCCAAATATGCACTAGGTCGAATGGTCAAAAAGGGTGCCTCGGTAAAAATCGGGGTTTGTGTTCCCATCGTGGCAGAGCCCGTAACTGGTCAGCCTTATGGCACGCAGCCTCCGGCAAACCGTTCAGGAATAGCAGATGGCTAACACGGTGTCCTAGGCGCACCAATGCAAATGCAATGCAAAGAAAGACATAAGTGTAGTCAAAACAAGATATCATGAGTTCGAGTCAAGTTCTCTAAATCCCCAGCAGAGTCGCTAGAAACTGTAGACGTCCCCGAACGTCCAAGGAAAATCCCGTTTTGTTCATTGGGCTTACTACAGTTCGGACTCAAATGTCGCGTTTCTGAATCTAATCCCGCGAAGTGCAATGCGAGACCGATAAATCACCAAAGAGTCCAAATCCGGCAAATCGTTTTGAAAAACAGATTTTTAGAAAGAAGTGCCAAACATGGACTGCTTTGCCAGATATAGAGTCGCCACCTAAATATTTTGTTTTGGGGGAATTTAGGAAACCCTGACTCATGTTTAAGGTCACGTGTCCGTCATCACCAAAGTTGCCTCGGCTCGGGAACTTGGGTGTGATTGGGGAAGGTCATTTCATGAGCACCGCCGCTCGCCCGATCAAAGACCGGCCACTACTAAACATGATATCTTGTTTTTGAAAACATATGTGCTCTTATTCCGGTTTATTAGCCTAAAATTGCTACGTGATGCGCACAGCATACAAGTATAGACCGGATCGTCTAAGTTGGAACAAAACATCTCATGTTTGTTTTTGAAAATGGTTTGCTACTCGCAAGTAGGCTAAAATGCGGATTTTGCCACCCTCAAGTTGGCTTAGAAAACACGGTGATTTGCCACTCTCAAGTGGGCTTAAAACTCGCAATCAATGAATTGTTCCAATTTAAATAATCCAACCTTCACCCACGAGCAATCAGGCAGTTATATCACATAAGCAAATAGCCTCATGCTAAGCATGCTATCATGGCAGTCACTCATACACATGCAAGGATGCTAAAGCATAAACACTTACCGAGTACTCCAAGTCAAAACAAAAGCTATGTTAGAAATCAATGCATGATCCTAGTTCATGTTTAAGATGGCTAATGCAACACATGCAAAATGCAACTAAGATAGGCTCGGCTATTCTAAGATGGCATATGAGATGCTATAGATAACATGTATTCAACTAGGAATTGAAATACGATGCAGTTAGTATGATGCGCCGAGCCCGGTGCATGCAAGACAGATGAATGGATGCAATCATGCGAGCATAAGGATGCTAAGTGAAACATGCCCTAAAACTAACCATCGTAAGCTAGTAAATAAAAGGGAGAAAGACGTGGGGTTGGAAGACATGCATCACACACACGCACACTTATTACAACATTGCTCTCTCTTGGAGGGTCCGAATAAATGATATAGAATCGAATTAACTAATTATTACACAACACTAGCTAATTAATAAATTAACTAAACTAGCATGCAAACTATGTAAAAGGGGCTGCCTCAGCTCTGTTCCGAATGATAAAGGATGCATGCATGCTTGAGTCACCTTGTCGGGAAGTCCATCGCGATGTCTTAACTCGCCTTCGTTTGCAATTGAACTTAGAAACTTGCACAAAGCTCCAAGGAGATGAAACTCCACCCTGGGAATCTGGGGGAAGGCTACTGACCAACTATAGGCATTGGGGACCACCCACCAACCACCCTTGGTGGTGAAAACCAGGAAAGGTGGTCGGCTTGCCAGAAAACCTGGTCGACCGGCCAGTTTCTTCTCTTGGTTTCTGTATTTTTTGCAACAAAGGCAAGAGAGAGAGAAGGCAAAGCATTTTCAACATATGTGTACCCGACCACTCTCCCCGTCATTGCATAAGCTCTAGGGAGTGTAGTCCTCAATCCTCGTGCCATCAATCACTCATCACGATGCATGATGGCCAAGGAGTCGAATTGCACAACTCAATGTGAAATGAATACACATGTAAACACCTAAAGCCAACAACTCTATCATGGATAGTCAAGAGTGTCGGTGACTGAGAATCGAGGCGCGTTTCGTCACTTTGAGTATGAAACGTCCCTCGTTTTCTGTGTTTGGACTAAACCCTACTCCAAACACAATGCAACAAGTAAAATGGCATGGCATGTACAAATGCAACTCTAGTATGCAATCCTAAATGTAATGCGACTAAGTGATGCAAACATGCAGAGGATGACATGCAAGCATGCAAATGGCATGCACAATGCTATGAACTAATCAATGGCATACTCAATGCACATGGATACTATATGGCATACATAATGCACATGTGAAGCTAACATACACCATGAGATGAACAAAACACGCACAATGCAATGATCAATCATACGGCAACATGGACTAGATGGCATACACAATGCAAGATGGACTTAAACCAAAGTGGATGGGCCTCGGCCGCACCCAAATCAATGGCCAATATGATGAAAATGAGGTAACAAGGTACATGCAAACATGCATACATGCAAGGGACCAAACCCAAGGAACACAGTGCAACTCTACCAAAGCATGACAAGGATGAAATATGGCACACAATGACACATGTTCCAGCTCTGAAATGACATACAAGATGGTCCCGAATCATGCAAACAACTCACCCGATGCATGTTGGATGGCACAATTACCGAAACTAGTGAAGTGCATTACACTAGAGGTATGCAAAGCAATGCCCAAATGACCAAACCAACCCCAAACAGTCCCTATGCAGACCCAAAACAGTGGCAAAATGGACTAAAATGATGGCTTGCAATGCACAAAAATGAAGCTCATGCAATAGCCCGAAAATGAGGCATACAAGCACAACTCTCAAACGCATTTAAAGAGTGAAAAACATGGGAATATGGCACAAGTATAAGCTCTGAAATAACATGTTCAATGAAGCCAAAACACGAAAACAACTCAAGTTAAGCATGCAAGAGGCTTCAAAACTCGAAGCTAGGCAAGGGTATTACACTACAAGCATGCATGGCAAGCATCATTCGACCATGGGGACCTCAAAATAGAGCTAAGACAGCCCAAATCATGAATAAAGTCAGTTTAGAACATGGCCAAAATATGCTAGAATCAAGGGCCAAAACAACATGCAATGTGAGCTAGTGAACATGGATTACACTACAAGCATATGAAGAATTCAAGAGGCCACTAAACCAGCCAAAGACAGAGCTATGATATGCCAAATAAAGCCCCAAAACCCACTGAAACATGATCAATGCATGCAAGAATGACATGCTCCTTTGATAGGCTATAAGAGGGGTTATTCTACACATGCAAGAGACACACCCAAGGTGACAAAACCAACTCTGGGTAGAGCCTATGCAAGCCCTAAAAGTCACTGAAAAGGGCCTGAAACAAGGCTTGGAGGTGTGCAAATGAAGGCTCCTTTGTAAGGCCAAAAATGCTAGTAAATAAGACAACAAGAGAGAGGGTCACCCCTCTCTGATTTTGGCCCTCAAAACCACATGCACACCACTAAAAATTCACTAGATTTCAGTGGTAGGAATGCCAAGCAAAGATTAAATCAAAGGCTTAATGGCATGGCTCAAAACAAGGCAAAATGAAGCATGAAATGGGGTAGATGACCCCCAACAACAAAATGACCTAAAACAAACATCAAAAGGACCTCAAAACAAGACTTTTTTTAGTTTACAACAAGGCTCAAATATGCATGCAAATAAGGCTAAGAGATGGATCAAAATAAAGCTTAAAAGAGGGAACAAAGTATGTTACCCTTGAAGCTCAGCAAAACAGCAACTTCTGGACCCAAAAACCAAATCCTTAACCTCTGAAAATGGCCTCCAAGAAGCTCCAAGAAATGGTGGAAGGGTTAGGCTATGAGGTGGTGTGCAAAGGTGCAAGAACAACCCACTTTTTGAGCCAAAATAGAGAGATATAGAGGGAGGTGTATATTTTGCCTTAAACAAAATTCTGAACCTTTACAAAGGAAGAGAAGGGCCTCGCTTATAGAGATCCAAGGCCAAAGCTTCTTCAAGAAGCTAAAAACCAAGGCTCAAGATCCTCCATACACGTGTATGGAGGATACAGTCTGTGCCTTCCAGCTGGCACACACTTACAAAGACAAAACTGAGGGAGGCAGGCCGACCAATTCAGGTGGTCGGCTGGCCACTTTCCCTGGTCTGCCAACCAGTTCAAAAGGTCCAACTCAAGTTCAGGTGGTCGACAACCCTATTTGGTGGTCTCCCAACTGAATGCAAGCTAGTGATATGGTGGGAGACCAGCAAATGTAGTTCTAAGACCAAGGAGACCAGCTTCCTGACAAGAAACCGGCTGGCGGAGAGAGAAGTGGTCTCCACAAGAAAAGGTGGTCTCCCACCCTTGTACCACCTTCCAAACAATGAAAACAAGGACCCTGCCAAAAATGAACCAAGATGGATGCAAAACGAGGGTTCGGGGGTCAAAACGCGCAGCCGGGTGCCCCGAAAACAAGCTGTTAAGCACCGAAAGTGGCGTGCAACCACGAAGGTGGTCTCCCGGGCCACAGTGTTCCTTTAGACAGAGGAAACAAGGTGTGTGCCAAAAACCGGAGCAAACGGAGAAAGTTAAGCGGTCCCGAGCTGAGGTGCACGGCCGACGGCCCCCGAAAACCAAAAAACTGGTCTCCAAACGGGAACAGTGGCCTGCGACCATGAAAAGTAGCCTATGGCCACTGAGAGATGGTCTGTGAGACCTCTCCCTCCCTTTGGGAAGAGAAAATAAGACCTGGTTCGCAAATCGAGGCAAAGCACAAAAGGGTCCCGAGGTCCGGGGGTAAGGCTCTCAGCCGAAACTCCGAAACCTCAAAACGAGCACAACATGCGCAATCACCGAGCGCTCAATTGATAGTGTCTGAGTCTTAAGGTCGGTCAAAAATGGGGTGTCTACAGTACTCCTCAACGGTAAGCCAAAAGAATGTGTCAAAAGTATATGCATGATCCTATATACAAATAGCTAATGCAATACATACATCAAATGCACCTAGGGGTCCCGGCTACTAACACATTACATGTGTATCATCTCAAGGCATGAGGTAGCGCATATAGTAATTTTAGAAATGATAAATCCCACAAATGCAAGTCATGAATATGATAACTAAAACATGATGTTGCGTATACAAAAAGCGTATGATTAGAAGGGATATAAAAACGTAGGGGTTGGAAGTTATTACAACAATTGAATAAATAGAAGACGTAGGGTTGGAAGCTTATTATAACAAATGAATTGATTCAGCCAAATTAAGCCGAATCTAACAAATCGTGAGATAAAAGCAAATGAACTATAAACAGCAGCCTCAAGAACCCAGGAGATCACCCTCCAGAAGCTGTAGTGTTTTGTTTTATTCTGCCGTTAGAAAAGATGACTGACCAGATGGGAGTTTCGTTGGCTGGATGATTCTTGGCGAGCCGGATGAAAGATGCGAGGGAAATTTTACTTTGCATAGCAGAGCCAAAACAAAAACTGCAACACCTTCAAAAGGGTGCTCATGCTTTTTACCTGTCCCCCTCACAAAAGCACTCAAGGGAGAGGTATAGGGGCCTCAACCCACAATTAGAACCACAAAAATCCACTAATAGTATAATATTTACAATTTGCCAAATGAAGTAGAAATTAAGATTGGGGAAAATTTAGGCCCAAGAAAAGAATGAGAGCCTACAATCATCTCTTTGTGAACAAGGGCAAGATAATGCCCAGATTCATGATATTAACTGGAGAAAGTAGATTAATGCCCGCTATTTCTTGGTAGAAGTTTTGGCTTTAAAGTAGGAGATTCATCAAAGGCTATTGAATACTCATTTTCTATTCATGGAACAATGATGTTTCCATCCTTTCCCATGTTCACAAAAAATTGAGGAAAGAGTTCTTAATATCTTTGGCCTAGAACCTCATACTCTACTTCCAAGAAAAAAAAAAAAAAAGAACCAACAACCTTCTTAACATCAAATCTCATGGATCATCCTAATAGCTCCATACAACAACCACATCCATGGATTGAAGCACATGAGCCAACATGCTTGAATGGTTATATAGGTGATGAGAAAGTGCGAGAATATGAAAGAAACTACTCTATTTAATCAAATTTGTGGATGGGTGGCTACTTGATAACTCTCAATCACATCCATAAGGTTCCAATTAACACATCTATATACAACAACAATAATTTGTACTCCTAGAAAGTAAGGAAATAGTACAACAATATAGAAAAAGGAAGGAAAACAATCAACTCAATGGATGGGTGGCTACTTTTTTACTTCCCTCCATATCCATGAGGACTTATCACATAATTACAATAGGCCAACAATAAAATTCAGAGCTTAAAGATGAAGAAACAAAGAGAGAGAAAAAGAAAGAAAAGTTGAAAAGCTTCACCTCTTACAAGAGGGTGAGTTTCTTGGTTGTTAAACTTATTCTAAGCACCTCAAGGTCCTTAGATATGTCTTAGAGCTCTTAGAATCCTCAGCAAGAAGTTTGGAGTTAAGCTTTAATGGTGTTTGGGTAGTTTGTGTGTGTGAAATGGAGGTTAAAGGAGAGGTAGCGTGATATGCTCTAAAAAACAAGTCTCTTAGCCTTTGAAAATTTTGAAACCCCAAAAAACCAAGCTGAGACATGTATTTATAGACTTTAGGGGTCAAAAGATCTAAGATATTTGTGAAAAAATTTGCAAAAAAAGCCAAAATTTTCAAAAATGCTCTGTACTTGGACATTTCAACTAGTCGTACCACCATTCATCCGGCCGACTACATTTTTCATCCAGCCATGAGTTGTATGGCTCGATGACAAATATTTCGTTAGATCAATACGATAAAGCTAACATGATTTGAAAGGAGAAACAAGTATTTCAGAGAATTTCACATTTTCCATTCATTCTTGCTATATCCTTCGCTTGATCCACTAAAAAAGACAACGTTTGAAGTTTGGAAAAGGCGAGTCTCGGGACATTATAGAAATGTTGGAAACTACACCTCCAATGTATTTTGAAAAAGGGTCTTAATTTGGGTAAAAATGTTTTGGCCAAAATGATTGTAATATTAGAATTAAACCCTGAATTCGGACTCCATGCTGAGGAATTCGTAAGATTAGAACATCTCAATTTTCATCGTCGGGGTGTTCAGAAGAGAGCGCCTAAGTCATAAGGTTGGTCAAAATGGAGTGTCTACATACTTTGTAGTGAATTTTTCGATCAATATTCTAGAGTCTTTTTCTAGTTTCAACAACTTTTTTAGTGACTTTTCTCGCACTGCGACTTTTTTAACGTGTGTTTTTATCACCAAAAAAGATTAAACCTTAAACTAATAATATATGGCTCCATGAGAATAGACTTTTCACGAATTAACCATCTTTTATAGAATCACATAAAATAACAAATGCTTATCAAATATGGATCCCATAAGACTGGGGAGAAGTTGAATTCTTTTTTGTGAATTTTTCTGTATTTTTTTTTCTACACGTATTATTTGGCAAAACTTGAATAGTTGATGTTCTATTTAGAAAAAGTAAAATAAATAAATAAATAAATAAATAAGGAAGTAGAAGAAATAATTGCAAAAAAATGGAGAGTAAAACATAAATTATAAAATAGGTTTAAAATAGTCAATAAAACAAAATGTCACATCAAAGCATAATCACTTCATTTTTTCTCTTACAATCATCAAATCAACTACACAAAAAATCAATCAACTTTCTAAATACACCTTTTTAGCGAGGCTAAAATAGTTAAAAAGTTTAAAAAGTCAACTAAAATAGTCAACTTTACAAACGAGCCCAATGTGAACATTCATTTTGGTTTTATTTACAGAAGGCTAAAAGTAAACACAATGGGCCATAATGTTGGACACTCAGAATGACAACAATCACATATCATCACAATGCTTAAACCTATAATGTAAACATTCACATAAGCCATAATGTGAGTGAAATGACAAAATGAACACAATGATAACTTCCAAAACACAAAATTATAATGTCAACATTCACAACAGCCAAATTGTAAACACAATGAAAAAAATTATAAACATATCACATAAAATCATGATTGCCTCAAGCATAACTATGATGTGAATATTCACATGAGCCATGCTGAGAACAAAATGAAATAACGCGAACATATCACATGAAACCATTATTGCTAAGTTCATAGTTCACATAAATGTAAATATGGAATAAATTGTTAATAATGGGGCTAGCAGAGTGTGAACATTCACATAATACAAACACTCACAAAACATCATCACAAATAATCAAATTCATGGTGTGAACATTTGCACGACACAAACAGTCACAAAATACCATCAAACGGTCATAAAACATCATCACAATCAATCAAGTATATGGTGTGAATATTCACATGACACAAACAATTACAAAACATCATCACAAATAACCAAATATGTGGTGTGAACATTCACATCACAAAAAATGTGAACATTCACACATTGTTTAGTAGTACAAAATTTGACAATATGTCACACAATCAAACGAGGGCACAAACAAAGCAACTCATTCTGTCTACAATGCAATTGATGTTTATTTCACGTTGCATCAATACTATCTATACTATTTGATACAGAAATGAAAGGGTGATTTCTAAAATAATAACAATATGAATATGAATACTATAAAATTTGAAATCATATTGTGATAAGATCGTTAATCTCCTGCATCAATTCAATATAAATGTCTTGTGGATGATTGTAGGGACACGATTTCTACAAAATTTGGGGAAAAAAAAAAAAATCAAGGAACGTTTCCTATATTGTTGTAAGACTTTTTGAAACCCATAACATGGTCATTGGTAGGGGTGTTTTAGTAATTTTGCCAACCATGGAACTTAGAGGGATTTATCAAAAGATGTCATGTATATAAATAAGTGTTAATATGTTTTGTGGTTTAGTGATTTACAATAGTTTTGTGGTTTTAATGGTTTTGTGAGTTGACTCATTGAGTTAAAAATAAATTAAATTTTTGAAAACTAATTTTTAATAAGAGGATAAAAAGGTAAATTTATATTTTTTATTAACAGAGTCAAGTGTTGCATTTAGTTCAAAATCATGAAGAATGTATGTGACTATTTTTAAAAAATGAGGACGTAAAGTGCCACCAAATTATACCACACAGATATAAAATGTATTAAACCTTATTTTTATTATTTATACAAATTTATGTTTATTAATTTATAAGACTTGTTTTGAGAGGAGTGTTCTTAAAAAATTGAAAACAAAAATATGTACCAAACATATTTTTGTCTTGTGCTTTTAGAATTATTTATAGTAGTGATAGCCCATAGACCCACTCTGAAACTAGCCTGAGTAAAGTCATCCCATATTCTACGAGAGTTAATTGACTTTGACTAGACAACAAAGACCCTTTAAATTAATATAATGCTAACGGATGAAATATCAACAAAATGTGAGATAAATATGATCATCATCGCATGATTATTATTCAAATCTTACTGACGAGTAAGTTTAAAAATATAGAAGCAATCACAAAATTAATAATAAAAGTCATACACATCAAATAATTGAGTTTTCCATTAAACAGACTGTTTCACTCAAATTACTTTACATGTTTTTTTTCAATTATTTTTTATTTTTAAATTTATTGATTATTTATTCATCAGGCACTAGGGTTGACTCCCAATGAAGATGTTCCATTGTGACTATCATAAAGAATGGTTGCAACCGTGAAACATGTATTTGGTGTAAAAAACCATAATGCATTTGCAATTGACAAGATTTATACGTACTTGGCCTATTATATAGGCCATATAACACTAGCAAACAATAATACAATAAGAAAAATGATTTGGACCCCACAGGGAAAGCACCCCTACGACCCCCTTTGGCTGTGATTGGCCAAATTTTTTTTTTTTTTCCTCCTCCTCTAATCACTAGCCCCCACGTGTATGTGGGATGGTGGGGGTGGTGATTGGAGGGAGTCTCAATCACCTCCCATACAATAAATAAATAAATAATATAAATTAAAAAATTAAAAAATTTTGAGTTTTGTAATAAAATAAAGGGCATTCAATTCATAAATCCAAATTTTTAAATTTTTTTTTTTTTTGGCCAAAGATTCTAGCTTTGAAATACTTTGTCCAAAAGAACAAACTTAAGCAAAATGTCTAAAATACCCTTATATATCATATACATGGTTCCATTCCATCACAGATAGTCACACTTTCTTTCATTCTTTCTCTCCAAACCCTAACCCTTTCTCTTTTTAAACTCTCTCTATCTGCTCCTCCGACGCCACTCCTCTGGTGTTGCTCATCCGCTATCCTCCGTCGATGCTCCTCGTCGTTGAACCAGAGATCTGTAGCTCCGCCGTCGTTGAATCAGAGCTTCGCCCCTATAACGGTTCTGGTTTAGACCCGACCCATTCTATGCTCTTATATCCGGGATCTCGTACCTTTAATTGTTGTTCGTGCCCTTTACCATCTTATTGGTAGTTTAGTTGGGTTGTTGGTTGTATTTGAAACAGGTTGGGAGTTAGTTTTTTGAAAGAGTTGCTCTCCAGTTTACTTCTTGTTCACTCGAGCGGTGTTTTGGTCAAGCGGTCTTTGAGATCTCCTAGTATTTTTGCAGGTCTACAAAACTTTTGAGAGTAAGGTATCTTCGCTCAAGCAATCTTTTCTATGCTGGAATGGTCTTCTGCTGTCTGCAAAACTTTTGGGAGGGAGTCATTGTACGCTTTAGCAGTGTTTTGGTCGCTTGAGCGGTGTCACTTATTGTGTTTGACACTCGAGCAGTGTCTTGATTGCTCAACGATTTGTGCGTATATCAGATCGGGGAAAAGAAAATTTTAATCACTTTTTCATTTATCTCTCTCTCTCTCTAAAACATTGCTAACCCTAATTTCTTCTCCTTTTCTCTCTAGTTCTTCTTGAAACCTCAAATACTTTATAACCCATTGATTTCTCTGCCATAGCTCCTATGAGAAAAAGGTAGAGCTCGTCGTAAGCTTCATTTTAATCGGAGAAGATCTTGTTTTCGGCATTGTCAAATTTCCACCCTTGCTCTCTTTCTTTTTTACTTTTAAGGTAGGGATTTTTTCAACATTTGGTATGATTCTTAGCTTAGTTATTTACTCCTTGAAAATGGTTAGTGATTTGGGGATTTTGAGTTAAACCCAGGGTTTTATTTTAAAATAGAAAATAGGGGTTTTCAAATGGGTTCTTAAGAAAAGTTGTGGGGATGGAAATTATTGTTGAGATATGTTGGAATATTGGAAATCTTTTCCCGAAATGTGTTTTTCTTTTAAAAGTAAAGGATGAGTGATTTGAAATTCTTTGATGTTTGATTTTTAAAAGATAAAAGCAATGATATTGGATATTGAAAAGATAAAAAGAATATATCTATTGATGATAAGGATGAAGTTGGACATGTATTATCACTCCCATTTTGAGATTTTGAGATTTATACTTCTTTTTGAAAATTATCCATTGAGTAGAGATATTTGTTTTGGACTATCGGTGGATGATAGTCTTGATTGTTATAGAATTGAAATGAGGATTAGGTTAATTGAAACTAATTACTCATACTTTTTGCATTGAGCATTGTTTCATATTTAAATATTGAAAATGTATTGTTTTGAGAAAAAGTGGTGTATACCTTGATGAATCTGGTTAGGAGGTGTGGTTGTGGTTTATATTGTTGACATGTGTGTCCTTGGTGAAAGTCTAGAAACCCGCGTAGTTAGGTGCCAATCCTTCCAATTAGTACTAGTAAAATGGCTTTGGTAGTGCTTGTATAGCCTATTGGCAGACATGTACCTAGAAATTCCTAGTATTTGTACATTGCCCTGTTTTCTAACTTGAAAGTATTGTTTATTAAATTGAATTACATATAATTGACACATGACATAGTTTTGAAAGAGATAGCATAATGTTTTGGAAAATGGCATTGCATTGTACTCACCATTTGACTTTGTTAAGTTTCATACGTTGTGTTTGAGTATCTCTACTGGGTTTTAGTTCACCCTATGTAGAAAACAACTTTCAGGTGCTAATGATATGCCTCCACCAAAGACTTAGCTTGGGAGGACCGTGGAGCTACATGTTCATTTTTGTTTCTTTTATTGTAATTATCTTTTGTATAAATCTTGGGCTTTTTAATTGTTTTGGACTTTGATCCACCCTCTTGTAACTAACCAATGACTTGAAAAGATGTAGTCATTAAAGTATAAACTTATTTATATTCTCTTTTATTTTCAATTCACTTTTATATGACCTATGCTATAGTTATTAGAAATTAAGATTTATAAATATATCCATACATATATATGGTAACAATAAAGCTTGAGAGCTCAAAAAGTTCAAGGCTCGATTGGCCCAAAATTCAAAACGATGTCGTTTTGAATTTTTTTTTTTTGTTCGAAGAGGTAGGAGAGCAATGGCGTGATGGCGACGACATGCTGTGTGTATGTATACACAGATCTGTGTATACACACAGAGGAATGGCGATGGGCGATGGGCGATGGAGAGCAACGGTGATGACGACAGCGACTTCTTCCTCCTCTCTTTCTTCCTCTGTTCTTCTCTTCTCTCCTCGTTTTTTATTTATTTATTTATTTTGGTTTTGATTTTTTTTTATCTGTGTAGATTTGGTGATTTGTGGGATTTTTTTAAGTTTTTTATTTAGATTTAGCTTTTGATTTTCATGTGAGTTTGTCTGTTGCAGTGGGCTTGATTTTTGATTTTTTTTTTTGAGTCTGTCAGTTGAATTTTGATTTTCACGTGAGATTTTGAGTTGTTGAGTTTGCTGTGGGTTTGAATTTACGAATCATCATTTCTGTTGGTAATTGATTTTTCTTTGGGTTTGCTGTGGGTTTGTCTCTTTGATTTTGATTTCAGTTGGTAACTAAAAACATCATTGGTTGGTGCCAATCATTTTTTTGTTTTTGTTGATTTAGATTTAGATTTTTATTTTCATTTTTTTTTTGAAGAGCAGAGCAGAGAGAGAAGGAAGAAGAGAGGGGGAGGAAGAAGAAAAGGAAAAAAAAAAAAAAAAAATCAAACCACGTTGTTTTGAAATTCGGCTTGTTGTAATTATTACGTGGCGTTAGAACGCCCCACGCCGTCAGTTCAAGCGACGATTTCTGGTCCTCACCATCTCTCGCAGGGCAGAACTTCAAATCTGAGCTAATCTCTCTCTCTCTCTCTCTCTCTCTCTCTCTCTCTCTCTCTCACACACACACACACACAGCTCAGATCGTGGTTGTACATCTCTTTCATCTGATGGCATCAACGATCACGAACAACCTTCATCCACATCGGCAAGACTTGACCTTCTTTGACTCCTAGATCTATGCTGTTTCTTGACCAAATCGATATTTCAACTTCGCAACTTGAACTTCGTCAAGATCTCACTTCGTTCTTTTAGATCTGTGTGGCTTTTCAATGCTTCTCACAAATTCAGGAATCAATGGCCATTCTCTCTCTCTCTCTCTCTCTCTCTCTCTCTCTCTGTGCCGAAGTCCACCGCCATGAACACTGGTTGGTAGGTCTGTTGATGCTTTGTTACTCACCTTCAATTGTTCAATTCAATCAAGTCTTTTTTCTCTTTTTGATCAAATCCATTCATTTCTGATTTATCTAAGCTGATTTATGTTCATTTCTCTCCGTCCTTTGGATATCCTGGATTTGATTTGATTTTTCTTATTTCACGTAGTTAGTGGAACTCTTAAATTGTTTATATATATATATGTATGAAATCGTTTTGCAGAAATTCATCTACTTGGAAGCACATGATTTGGATTGGGATCTGTATATTATCAGTAGCTTATGCCTAGCTGTTGATTATGCCCCTGTTCTGTTTGGTGCCTGCTAAAAAATAATTTATTTAGGAAATTTGTGTCATAGTGTTTGTTGCATTTTTTTTTTCTTATAGTTTTCAGAGAAAAATAACTTAAATAAGTTGAAAAAAATGAATAATTTGGTAGCTATATGCCTTTAACTTCTGCTTTTTGATTATCAATTTTCAGTTTAAAAAAAAAAAGTTTCACAAAAGAGGGCTAGTGTCAAATAATTTATGCATCAGACATCAGTTGCTAGTCACTATGTTCACACAATTAATAGTTTTGTAATTATATATAGCCATATACCTCAGCACCTCACTGGCTAATTTTTTAGTGCTTAAAGTTTTATATTTAAATGGTATTTTCTAGTGGTTTGGTTTTTATATTTCAAGTTTTCACTTTTGTTTACTATTGGTTCCCATCACATAACAAATCTAGTCAAGTATTCTTTTTGTTCTTTACTATTTTTTTGCTCGAAGATCCAACATCGACTCAATCACTCAAAGACCAAGCTTTAAAAATCATCTTCAAATCGCATTACCGTAATCAATTATATTCTCAATTCTCGCTATATACACAAAATAGCTTGAAATCTGATTTTAATGCTTGTTTTAACCATAGAAAGCAAGCTATTAGAATATAAACTATCGATAATCGCTACATTAGCGCTTCTCTGTGCTTCTCAAGAGTTGTTTCCTCTGCAATTTCCCTGTTTCAAAGCTACGATTGCTTCTTGTGAATATGTAAATAAAGTAAGAAGCATATACACACATATATACATGTTTATTTTTATATATCTTTGATGTGATTGCAAATTGAGTATTGATTTTGTAGTAGAAGCCGTGGAATTGCCTGATTGTAATGGAGGAGATGGTGATGGATGGTTGATTTGGGGGTGGGGGTGGGGGAACCAGGATCCTCTCCTTGAGGTTCCTCAGTGATTTCCTACTTGTTAGGCTATTGGCATGGTTATCAGAATTCCGATCCGGATCTTACGATCCTACGATCTTACGATCCATTTGGACACAATCGATCCGGATCGTGTAAAAAATCCCTTATAGGTAGGATCTTTCGATCCTGGTAATGGGATCTTATAGGATCGTGGAATCCCGATCCGGATCCGAATCCGATCCTATCTGATCCAATTTGTAAGCCTCGTTTTATATTGTATAATCTAATTTATTGTAAATTTTATGTTTGTTATCTAAATATCAATTTATGTACTCCAAATTAATATTAAAAAAAAAAAAAGCTTGAATTTAATAAACAAATTAGGAAACAAACATTTAATATAATACCAATTTTATTCACCCAAAAAAATATAATACCAATTTAAGAAAACTAAGTAGTCGAGAAAACAAACTTAGCTTTAGTGAGGTCTAAGGAGGGTAAAATGATTGCAATTTTACCCTAATTTTTGGAGAGACAATTTTCGTGATTTGAACCCGCTCCACAAGGGATGCTAATGACAAACCTTATCATTCAGTTAAGCCGCTCTTTTAGCTTCTCAATTTATTTTCATATCCGACTCTGTAAAATATTGTTTCTTCAGTTTTTATGCATATTGTAAGTATTATGTTATAAAATTCTTCTTCTTCACCTTCTTTTTTAATGAAATGCAAAACTTTTACCATCGAGTTTCTATTATGTAATATTATATTTACATTTGACATAGAGTATTATATGTTTCACAGTATCTTCACTTCTTTTTAGTAGAATATAGGCTTATTTTGTGTATATCTTTTAAGAAATGTTTATTTAAATTAAATTATTACGTAATTTGCCTTTTTCAATAGGATCTTACGATCCTCGATCCGATTCTACGATCCGATCCTATAAACACCTCTAACGATCCAATGTAGGATCCCGATTTTAACAACCTTGGCTATTGGGCATACTTTTAGGCCCAATTTCGATAATCCGAACCGTTAATATTTTAAGATTTGTTGAGTATATCATACCTGTAAAAAATCAAGTTGATCAGATATCAAAAAGTATGTGTTCGGATCATCGAACTAAAAACTAATTTTTAAAAAAGTTTAATAAACAGTTTTCCGAACACATGCTTCATGATATCCGATCAACTTGATTTTTTATAAGTATGATATACTCAACAAATCTTAAAATGTGACCGGTTCGGATTATCGAAATTGGGCCTAAAAGTAGGCCTAATGGCCCAACAAGTAGGAAGTTAAGTAGGAATGTCAAGGAGCGGATCTTGATTCGAGGGTGGGGGTGGGGGTGGTGGTGGGAGTGGGGGTAGGGGTGGGGTAGGGGTTATTAAGCTGCTGTTGATTAGTTATTAGAGTACCTTAGCTCTGTTTGGTTTAGTTTCATCTGTTTTTGAATTTTTTTAACCCTTGAAAAAGAATGGTATTGAGGTTGACAGATATCACCTTTCTCTGTCTCCCCTATCTCTATGTATATCTGTGTTATATTTGACTATTGGTAGTGGAAATTTTTGTGTTATATTTGAGTATTGGTGGTGGAAATTTCAACAGATAGCAAAAACAAGTTTGTGAATTTCAACAGTATCTATTACATTTCTCTAAGTATGCATTTCATGTTGTTTGGTTCCTGGGAAAGAAAGTTCTAGAGGAGAGGTGTGTTTGGTTTTGCTATTTTGAACAGATAGTGGCTTTGCTGTATTTCAATAACAAAGTTTTGAACAAATAATAATATTTGGACAGATGGATTTGAACAGATAAGGAGAACAAATTGAACAGATAGGAAAAAAAATTGAACAGATAGTCAACGAAAGTCAACAAATAAAAAAAAGTCAATACATAAATTAAGGGGTAAAATTAGAAACAAAATATCCTCAAAAACTAACAAAAAGATTCTCACCAAATTATTTCACAAATGATGGACCTTTCACTAAATATATATATATCCACTGGATCTAATGCCTTATACCCTCCTTATGTTGGACTTTTCAACAATTTCTGAATACAGGCTGAAATACTGGATGAACCACTTCATCGCTTGAGTGAACAAATGACGGCTCGAGCGGTCAAACAACTTTAGTCGTTATAGTCAGCGAAGTGACAAACAAGAAATATTGAATGTCAGCATAAACTTCCCTACACGGGTACAACTCTTGTTGGATTGATATCTAAGCACTCACAGCTTCATTAAAACGAAAAAGCGAATAAAATTATAACTGAAAGGAGTTTTATCAAATGGGATTGCCAATTACAAAAACCTAACAATTTCTAAAATAAATCTTAAATTTTTTATTTTGTCAATTTAAATTCTAATTTTTTGATTTGCTTTCAATATAAATCATTTGCATATTTTCTTTAAATAAAAGTGACGGAAAAATAATATTTTAGTCATTATACTCAATATAGGTATATGGAAAATGTCTTTAATACTATTTTTCGTAGCGTTTAAACACTAAAAATGTCATTTTTATTCACTTTTACTTAACAAAAATATGCAAATAATTTAGATGAAAAACAATTACAACATTTAGGTTTAAATTAACAAAATAAAAAATTCAGAATTTATTTTGTTATGAGGCTCCAATTCTGAAATTCTTTTTATAATTTCTTCAAAAATTTATAGGTATTAATAGAGGTCGTATGTGTACTCTTGGGAGATGAGAGTTTTAATTTCTTTGTGGAGATGTTATCGACTTGCTACTTTCAAGCATCTTAAAAAAAAAAAAAAAAAAAAAAAAAAAAAAACTCATCTCTCATTTGATGTGTGTGTGTGCCTTCATTTCGCAAGAAAACTAAGTGTAATTTTTTTTTTATAATCAATTATCTGAATTAATTTACGTGTACTTCGATTAATTCAGACCTTAAAGTTCTATTAATGAAGCAAAAGATACCACCCAAGTTACAGTTCATGGTGATTAGCCACATAGCTTGCTAAATCTAACTTATTACTATTTCTCATCAACTACCATGTTAAATAGTTGCGTATGTAAGGTGTAAATGTGTCAAATAATAGATTATGTAAATTTGATTACAAACTTAACAAATATTATATTTCTTCAAGCCAATCTCAAACAAGTTTTGATCGAACTAATAATGAATCAAGCTTTAAAATTTTGATTTTTATAACATATAAGCTTAGAGTCAGTAGTAGATTGATCAATCTTTAGAAAAAAAAAACACTTAACAAAACTTTAAAATGAGTTCGAGTTTAGCTTATTTACCTAGTGAGTTGATCTTGAAATAGTTTTTCACAAGCCTAGAATGAGCAACTTGATTTGTTTTACAAGGACGGTCCTGTCATTACTGCTCTGCTTGAGGAAGGAATAAATCGGCGAAGGGCACCAGACGAAGTGATGAGCCTCTTTAGAGATAGGGTGCGGCTTTCTTGAGGTAGTAATTGCGAATGCTTATGCAATAGTCAAGAATGAAAAGAGTAACTAAACAGAGTTCAGATCCTCTCCTTGGTTTCTGTCCTTACCTCCCTACTTGCAACACTGGAGATACATCCCATGATGATCCAACGGTCCAGATCTGACTATTTCAAAAAGATAAAATAAACAAAATAAATTGAAATAGTCAGATCTCGATTGTTGGACAACAATGGACAACAAACTACCATCCTCGCCTTCAAAAATGCTCCCCTGCCTAAAATCATTAGAGAAGTCAGAACTATCACTCCCAACATCACCCCCTCCAAATCTTGATTGATGGCTGCAATTGAGCAAGATTTGTAAAACCTCCTTCATGCTAGGCCTATTTGTTAGAAGTGGGCCAGTGCAAATGATCCCAAGTTTGAAAACACAAGTCATTTCATCCAAGTAATGAGGTTCTTTAATCTTCTCATCCAGGGCAACAACTAAGTGGTTTCCTTTTTTATTGCAGTATTGAAATGCCCAATCCTAGCATACTTTGAAAGTCATGTATAATTTAAAATATGAATGCGAAAAAAATTTTAGGATTCTTTTAGTTATAGCGTATAAGTTGACTTATTTTTTTGTCTTATATTTTCTGTTTTTAGTAAACTTTTTCCAACTTTGAGGTAACTTGGATTATGCCAGAGAGAGGGCGGCTTGGGTGGTGTGCCAAAGGGGGCAGCTTGAGTTGTGTGCCAAAGAGGGCAACTTGGATTGTATGCCAGAGGAGCGGCTTGGGTGGTGTGCCAAAGGAGGCGACTTGGGTTGTGTGCCAAAGGGGCAACTTGGATTGTGCGTTTGCATGGTGTATAACTATGAATATATATATATATGATGGAGATATTTAGAGTAGAAATAAACCAGCGGATAGAAGAAGAGATCACTACGAAACGATACTGAAAGGAAAATATGGCAGCGGAATGGGTTGAGGCCCGGCGGGCGGTGAAGGCGAGGCTACCGCCCACCGGTGAAGCAAAATTACTAGGTTCTTAACCTAGCTCTGATACCATGTTAGAATAGTAGAGAGAGAGAGAGAGAGAGAGAGAGAGAGAGATAAAATAATATTTATTGCATTAAATGAGTTGTATTGAACGATTTGTCCTATACAATATAAGGGCTGTATATATAGGATGAGAAAGAGTATCCTACTCGAAATGTAACTAAAGAGTATTCTACTAGAAATCTAACTGTGAAAAAGAGTATCCTATAAGAGACCTAACTATGGCAATACCTAATATATCTAGTAAATCAATACCTAATATATGTAGGAATATATGCCATATATACATTAAAACTCATAAACAAGAAGTTTTGTAGTCTTACTAGAAATGCAGCTCAACAATTTCACTATGTTGGAATGGCGAATCGTGCCCAATATCTCAACTTTTGCTAGGAATTGCTTCCCGACATTTTGATCTAACTTATTGATATTCTGAATCCTCTTAACTGCTACAATTTCACTTGAACAGTTCAACTCAACACGATATACTTTTCCCGACCCACCACTTTCGATCACATTATTTTCAGTCAAATTTGACAAAATGTTTGACACTTTGAAACTCAAATTCAATTCGATTCACGACCCTTTTTCTTGCAAGTTTTAATTAGGAAGAATGTGAGTAGTGTAGCTGATGCAAGTAAGACTGTTGCTATAACTATGATTATGGTACGAAGCCTCAAGTTTTCAAATCGAGAAGAGCAGATCTCAAGGCCGAGTGATGGATTACTTGCACAAAGACCGGTGTTGTTCAAGAAGCTGGCATTGAAAAAAGTATTTTCAAACTTAACTGGGATTCTTCCAGTGAGACAATTGTGTTATGAGAGTAGAAAGAGAAGAGAAAAGAGAACTCTTGTATTCAATCTATATTAATGAATAGGTACAAACTCCTTTATATAGGAGAGCAGATAAATATATACAGAGAATATACTATAACAGATAGGTACAAATAATATCCTAATATACTCGATAGACTATATTAACACCCCCCCTCCCCCTCTCAAGCTCAAGGTGGTAAAGAAAATATCAAGTTGAGCTTGGAAAGTAAATCAAAAAATCATCTTGGAGGATGAGCCTTGGTGAAGATATTAGCTGTTTGACCAGCAGAGGTAACAAAGATAAGACGAACAGTGCCACTAGTAACGTGTTGCCGGATGAAGTGACAATCAATCTCAATATGCTTGGTGCGAACATGGAAGACATCATTATGTGCAATTTGAATAGCACTCTGATTGTCATAATAGAGGGTAGTGGCAGCAGGATGGGGAATTCCCATATCAGTAAGAAGCCAACGAAGCCACACAAGCTCTTGAGTAGTATCTGCAAGAGCACGATACTCAGCCTCGGTATTAGAATGAGCAACAAGAGTTTGCTTCTTGCTACGCCAAGCAATGAGAGAATCACCCAAGAAGAAGCAAAACCCTGTAGTAGAGCGGTGGTCAGTAGGATCCCCAGCCCAATCGGCATAAAAAAATGGATGTAGCTGCAGAGAAGAGTGTGTTGAGTAGTGCAGACCATGGAACATAGTGCCTTTTAGATAGTGCAAAATGCGAACTAGAGCATCATAGTGCAGAGAGCGAGGAGCAGCCATCAACTGACTGACAATGTGAACAACATAGGCAATGTCTGGGCGAGTAACCGTGAGATAGACAAGATTGCCAACTAGTTGACGATATAAAGTAGCATCAGATAATAGGCGACCATGAAGAGGTGTGAGATGAGTCTGAGGATCAACTGGAGTAGTAGCAGTCTTGCAATCGATAAGACCAGCACGAGCCAAAAGATTAGAGATATACTTGGATTGTGTTAGAAAGTAACCAGAAGGATCATGAGAACTTTCCAAACCGAGGAAATAGCTAAACAAACCCAAATCTGTCATCTCAAATTGGTGACTGAGGAACTATTTGAGACTAGAGATACCCATTGTGTCATCGCCAGTGATGATCATATCATCCACATAGAGAAGAAGAATAATAATGCAACGCTCAGTCTGTCGGATAAACAAGGCAGAATCATAAGCACTGGAGGAGAAGCCGAAGTCATGAATGGTAGAACTGAACTTGGCAAACCAGGCACGAGGAGCTTGTTTCAAACCATATAAAGCACGGCGAAGTTTGCAAACTTTGATGGATGGAATAGAGGAACCAAGTGGAGGTTGGATATAAACTTCCTCAGTGAGATCACCATTGAGAAAGGTATTTTTGACATCCATTTGAGAAAGACTCCAGTGGCGAGCAGCAGCAATTGCTAATAAGCTACGAACTGAAGTAAGACGAGCAACAGGAGCAAATGTTTCCTCATAGTCAATCCCATACTCTTGAGTGAATCCTCGGGCAACAAGACGGGCTTTGTAACATTCAATAGAACCATCTGAATGAGTTTTGATCTTAAAAACCCATTTATAACTAACAGCAGTCTTGCCAGGAGGAAGATTAACCATGTCCTAGGTGTGAGTTTGATCCAAAGCCTATGGTTCATTTGTCATAGCTTGTTGCCAAATAGGGTTAGAACAAGCCTCACGATAGGAAGTAGGTTCATGAGAGAAAAAAGTAGTGGAGCCAACAATATAATCACGAAGAAGAATAGAAGGTTGTTTTACCCGAGTTGAATGACGATCTGTTGGAGGTGATGGTGGTGAAGATGGAGAAAGCTCCACAGGAGATGATGGAGGAGGCTCCACAGGAGGTAATTGAGGAAGCATAGGACCATCATTAGAGACAGAAACCTTATGATTGACAGTAGGCATAGGCAGTTGTGAAGGCGTTGAACCGGAATCTGCATCAAATTTAGGAGACAACAAGTCTATAGAAAGATCAGTAAAAAACAAAGAATGGATGGACTGTGGTAGGTGAAACTTAGACAAAGTAGAGAACATTTTGTGTTCCCAGAAAACCACATGACGAGAAATGTGAAGACGCTTGGAGAATGGATCCCAACAATGATAGCCTTTATGTTCTATACCATACCCCAGAAAATAGTAAAGATGAGAACAAGGTTCTAGTTTAGTATGTTCATGAGGTTGAAAGAGAACAAAGCAAGCAAAGCCAAAAACTTTAAGAGTGGTGTATGTAGGAGGAGAACCATACAAACGTTCATAAGGAGAGAGATTGGCTATGAGAGGAGTAGGCACACAATTTATGGTATAGACAACAGTGAGAGCAGCTTCCCCTTAAAACTTTTCAGCACACGAAGAGGAGATGAGAAGGGCTCGAGTAGTGTCTAGAATATGATGATGCTTTCTTTCAACATGACCATTTTGTTGGGACGTGCTTGCACAAGAACGATGAGATTGGGTACCATGGGCCTGATGAAAGAAAAGAAAATCAGAATCCAAGTATTCCATAGCATTATCAGAATGAAAGGTTTAATAGTTTGAGAAAATTGAGTATGGACCATGGCAGAGAAATCATAATAAACCTGTTTAAGTTTAGATCGATTTTTGAGAAGAAATATCTGAGTATAACAAGAAAAATCATTAACAAAAAATCACAAAATATCTAGACCCCCCCATGGTCGGGGTGGGGGAGGGTCCCTATATATCATAATGCACAAGAGCAAATAGGGCAGTAAAAATAGAATTACTTTTATTAAAAGGTAATGTAGGCTATTTAGCAAGTTGACAAGGTAAACAATCAACATTTGACCACTAGAAACCAAAGTTTTTAAGCGACCAAAAGAGACATGTCCTAAATGACAATGCCAAAGGTGAAAAGAAGACATAGAAGTACAAGTAGCAGAAGAGGCAACAGAAGCAGCAGTGGAGGATGTAGATGGAGTGCGAAGATGAAGAAGCTCGCACAGACGTCCATGCCTATGACCTATCCCAAGGATTTGTTTCGTCTGACGGTCCTGCACCAAACAACCATTAGCAAAAAAAGTGACGGTGAGACCAAGTTCACACAATTGACCAATAGAGATAAGGTTTAATTTAAGAGCAGGAATGTAATAAACATTAGAAAGAGATACAGTGGAAGTAGAAATTTGACCAATCTGACTAACGGACATATGAGAACCATCAGCAGTATGGATAGAGGGAATAGAAGAGGATAATGAGATAGAAGAAAATATAGTAAAATCAGAGGTCATATGATTACAGCAGGCGGAATCAAAATACCATGAAGGATTACCTGATGTGACTAAAAGAGCAGGAGAAGGAAGAGTACCAGATTTGGCAAGCACCTACTAGATAATTGACTCAACATCATCCATAGAAAATGATGGAACAATAGAATCCATAGGGTGGGGAGTACAAGAACTCTCTGAGGCAGCAACAGCAGTAGCAACAGGACGAGAACCATGAGCAGATTTGGACTGAGGCCCAGAATGTGAAGACCTTTTCCTAGAAGAAGAAGCAGGGGGAGCACGAGGACAATTGCTTTGGAGATGACCAGGAGCAGTCTTGTGGCAAGTCAAGCAGTCACGAACTTGGCACTGAAGTAAAGAATGATTGGCAGGTAGGCCACGGTTGCGACAATAAATGCATGAGCTAGGAGGCTGTGAAGATGAAGAACCTTGTGATGATGGCTTAGCAAGAGCAGAATCCAAAGTTGGAGGTTTGAGCATCCCAAAACGAGTTTCTTCTGACAAGAGTTTAGTAATGGCTTGCTCCAAAGTCGGTAAGGGCAGATGATGGAGCAAGGAAGCATGCACAAGTTCAAAGGTGCTATGAGGAGCCATAAGAAATTGTAATAGCTGCTGATGACTCCTGTGAACAATAAATAACTATGCATCCTCCGAATGTGCCCAAGTAGGTTCGAAAAGAGCCAACTGGTCGCAGACAGATGACATCTGGGATAAAAAATCATTGATGGACTAACCAGGCTCTTGGCGCATGTGATGAAGAGTTTGTAGGAGTTGATATTGGCGAGCATGGCTAGTAGTCTGATAGCTTTCCTTCAAGAAATCCAAAATTGCCTTAGCAGGAGAGACAATGGAATCATCATCCTGAAAGCGACCAAACTAAAGGTTAATAGAAGGAACAGAAGTAGCCCGGAACCATATGATAATCTGGTAGTTCTTCCCTTCCCATTCACCAAGACGTTCATTGAAAGCAGATGTAGTCTCTTTGTCTTCTTGGACGGGTTTAGAAAGAGCGCCAGTGATAATATGCCAAAGCCACTTCCCTTTAATGAATCCAGAGAGAGCTTGGGCCCAGAGAACATAGTTAGACCCATCAAGTGCAATAGAGACAGAATGGATGTTGTCAGAACGATCCATGATGCTCAAATAGAGCAAAACAAAGAAGAAGGTGCTTTGTAAAGGCTAATTTTGCGAAAACAGAACACACCAGCAGATTCAGGAGGCCGAAAATAGTGGGGATAAGGCTGAACGGACCAAAAATATGACCAGAAAGGCAGTGAATCGACTAGTCGAAGTGAGTTGACCAGGGCTGATGTCACAGCGGCAGCAATGATGTCAGCAGGCGCGGCGGACGTTAATAGCGAGGCACGTGACGCAAGATAGCAGGGGAGAAGCAGCGGCACATGGAAGCAACCAGGGCTGACGTCAGAAACACGCGACTCATGTTAGCAGATGAGTCCGCGGCGCACAATAGCACGGGACAAGTGCAGGAGGCACGTAGGGTGCATAGGAGAATGGGACAACACGTGGCAAATCGTATGGCGGCGTGTGAAGGCGCGTGGAGCGTCTGATGGAGATGAATCTGGTGGCGTTGGCCTCGTCTTGAAGAGACGAAGAATTTGGTGTAGTCAAATCTATGAAACAGAAAAAGACTAGATACGCAGAAACCAACGTGAACATGAAGCAATCCACCAGATAGAAAAAAATTGTGTTGTAGAAGAAGAGGAGGCCAGGGAAAAATCCTAGGCTCTGATACCATGTTATGAGAGTAGAAAGAGAAGAGAAAAGAGAACTCTTGTATTCAATCTACATTAATGAATAGGTACACACTCCTTTATATAGGAGAGCAGATAAGTATATACAGAGAATATACTATAACAGATAGGTACAAATAATATCCTAATATACTAGATATACTATATTAACAAGTTAGAAGACAAATTGAGGGAAGTTAGCTTTAAAAGGCCAATCTGAGTTGGAATTTGACCTGAGAACGCATTCCTTGACAAGTCCAAAAAAGTGAGGCTTGGTAAAGAACCAAGTTTGGTAGGAATTGAACCCAAGAATTGGTTGCGACTGACATTCAGAGTGGTCAGCGACTTCTATGAGACAATATCTGATGGAAGATGACCGGAAAATAAATTCCCATCGAGCAGCAGAATTGTACCAACAAAGAGGTTGTTACTTGCGCTGAACACTGTTAAATGCTTCCAAGAAGACAACCTAGTTGAGATTTCACCGGAAAACTTGTTATTACTGATCTCGAGTCGTAATAAACTTGGTGCAAGTGTTCTTGGAAGCTGACCGGTAAAGGAGTTATCGCTAAGCATCGACAATGTCAGATTGGTTGATGTCCAGAGACCAGCTGAAATACTGCCAGACAGGCGATTACCATTAACCCGAACAATCAACAAACTCGAACAATTGCCAAGTGAGTTAGGCAATTCACCACTCAAATTGTTATCAAATGCCACAATTCCAATTAGTCCACCATTAGCGCGCAAGTACTCCGGCACCTTACCGGTGAAATGGTTCTTGGCAGCTTCAAACCCCTTAAGAATGGAATATTGCCCCAAGTCCGGTGGCAATGTTCCAGAAAGATTGTTGCTGGACAATGTTACATATGCCATTAACGGAAGACGACTAATACTTTCTGGTATCTCCCCCAAGAGTTGATAAGAAAATAGAGGCAAAAGTGACAACTCTGTTAGTGTACCAAAATCATCCGATATTGTTCCTGTCAAGTTGTTTTCGGATAAATCGATTACCTCCATCTTCAAAGCTTCAATGGGCTGAGGAATTGGCCGGGACAAGTGATTTTTATAGAGATATACCATTGTTAAATTCTTCAGCAGAAATAAACCACTCGAGATTGTACCAGTCAAGTTATTGTTTGACAAGTCCAATTCCTCGAGCTTTGCTAAATTCCCATTTGTTTCTGGGATTTCACCGATCAAACTTGAATCTTTGATCAATAGTTGTTTAAGTTTCCTCGACTGGGTAATGCTCGGCGGCATCACCATCGGCACAAATTCATTATCCGAAAGCTCCAGCATTTCAAGATTTGACAAGTTTCCAATTTCTGGCGGGATAGAACCGTTAAACTCATTTGGAAAAAGGCTAAGTGCTGTGAGCTCCGGAAACTGGCCAATAGCTGCTGGAATGTCGCCAGTGAAGTTGTTGTCGCTGAGGTTGAGGGTCCGGAGCTGGGTCGACAACCGGTCAATGTCACTGGGAATGTGGCCAACGAAGAAGTTTTGGGAAAGGTCTAAATATTCCAGTTTGGAACAATTGTAGAGAACCGTATGGAACGGTCCGGGGATGTAATTGTAGTGGAGATCGATGGCAGTGAGGTTTTTGAGGTCACAAATGAACGGTGGGATTGTCCCGGTGATGGTTTTGTTGATGAGAGAAAGTCCGGTGACGGAGTCATTGGTGCAGGTGATCTCCGGCCAATGATAGTGGATGGTGGAGTTGGAGTTTGAGGGTGGAGTCCAGTGGCTGATGGAGGGTGGATTAGACTAGTGTTGTTTCATTTTCAGTAGGATTATTTGTTCTAAATCAGTAGGTTGGGGGTTTGCATGCAAGGGCAAGGTGAGGAACTGAGGGGTAAATATGGAGAAAGGGATTTGGAGGGATATTATTGGGGTTATTTTGGATGTTTTAGAGGTGGGTGTTGGGTTTTTTGGGTGGTGCATATTAAGCAAAATTTAGGGTGGTGGTGCTTGTGATGGTGGTGGGACGGTTGTGTTTGGTGTGGCAATGACACAGGTTTTAAAACTTTTTAAGAGTTGAGTTTTGTTAATGGTTGTTAAAAGAGATAACAACAACCAATTGACTTTTGAATTCTAATTTAAAAATAAACTTTATTTTTCTCTCTTCCTTTTTCTTTGTAGTATTTTAGGCTCCGCCTTCACTGAAATTGTAACTATAACTACATAAACAACTTCATACACACATGAGAAAAAAGAAAGATGAAGCATCTAATCAACTTCCTTTTTATATTTTCCTTGTGAAATAAAGGCACATTCTCTCACACACACACACACGAAGATTTCATAAGGTGTTTAATAGTTGGATCCTTCTACGAAATACACTATGCAAGTCATATGCAAGTTGGAATTGAGTGTTACACGGCTGGGACGTAATGTTGTGGTTTACGGACATCTAATGATTTCATGCCACATTACTTAAATTTAAAGAAAACATTGAGGCATTTTATTAAGTCTGTGTTTGATAGAAGGATTTGACAAGGGAAATGGAAATGTAAAGGGAAACAGAAGTAGAAATAGAAACAAAATCAGAAAGAATTGATAGAATTTGAATTAAAGTTATGTTTAGTTGAGTTGGGAAATAGAGAAAGAAAAGAATCTAAGTGAACTAAAAAATAAAAAGTGGGATTGTATTTTTGTCTCACTTTCTTTTTTCTTGTGTTTTCCATTTTTCTTTTCCAATCCTCTAATGAAACATAGCCTAAAAGGGATTTGGAAAGGAAAAAAGAAAAAATTAGTGAAATGTGAACAAAATATATTTATTTTTCATCTAGTTTTACACACTTTCTCCATTTCCCTTTTTCAAATTACTCCCTAAATTCATGAATCAAACACAGCTTACCAAATCCATCAAACTAAACTATGATTTAAAGATAAAGTCTCACTTTTTCTTTCCATTTGCAAACTGTCTATTTTTTTTTTTTTCAACTCGTAAAATATCTGTTTTTCATCTCCCTAACTCTCTGTTCAATCTCTCTCTCTCTCTCTCTCTCTCTTTACAAGCCCAAATGATGCATTGACCAATGTTTTTTTTTTTTTTGGTGAATTAGTCATAAATCCACCGACCATTACCACCTGCTAGCCACCATTCTCCTCTGCTCAACACCATCATCATATTATTTTTGTGTCAAATAATAAAAAATAATTTTGTACAATATCAAAAGACTTTAATTTGGGTGTCCCTCCTTTGTCTTTTATTTCTATAATTGCTTTATCAATAAATCAAGGGAGAATTTAAAAAAAGTGGATATTGAAAGTTTTTTTCCTCAACTAATGAAAGTACAAAATTTATTTGGATAATTGAATGCATAAGTTGCTTGTACATTCATCATTTTGTAATTATTTTTTTACTCTCCACTTTTTTTGATATTCTCCCTACAATCAATATGAGTTTACACAGACTAGTCTAATTTCTTCTTATTTTTTATTCAATCTTCATCTAAAATATATTTGTTTATATATGTAGCATGTTCTGCATATGTAATTTAAAAACCTAAGTGATTCGTGATTAGATCAAGATTTAATTATTCCAATTCCCAATCAATTAAAACTCACAATCTATATCATCAAGCACGTATGAAAGTGATTTAGATTGTTGGTTTCAAAAACAGTAAATCGACACAAATGATTTTTACGTGAAAAAACCACAATTGAAGCACCTTCAACTGTGATAAAAAACCACGAGCAAAATGTCCCAAATCAATCCACTATTGAAGAAAGAAAGATTACAAAGATACCAAACAAATTACTAGAACCGCTTCCAATTTGTCTTCAAATCTTCTGTATGTCTTTCACCGCAACCTTCACACGGAATTGATTAATTTGATGTTGAATCCATAACATCAATTGTCTAATAAACGACTACACATAGCATCAAACTCCTTTGATTACTCTATGCTTGAATCTTTGGATTCCACCGAAGAAGAATACTCTCAAAGAAAATATCAAACAAACTCCTTGATGTGTGCTTATAAGAACGTGAGTCAAAACTCAATCAAACATCAAGGAAAACTAGGAAAAATATCCCAAAAGTAAACCCTAAGACCCTTAAAGAAGATCTAGGAAAAGTAACCCTAGAGTTGGAGCAACAAGCGAATTTATAGAAGCAGAGATCGTGCGGTCCGCTCGAGCATGGGAATGGACGCTCGAGCAGGGACTCTATATCGCGTGTTCCAAACCAGGGTTCATGCTCGAGCGGAAGATCCCACGCTCGAGCGTAAAAACACATCACTCAGTATTTTTGTAGACACGTAAAATACTGTGAGAGTGTAAACTCCACTCGAGCATCACTTTGCCCACTTGAGCGGGAAGAGAAAAATTGGAAAATTATAAATCGATTACAAACTCAGTTTTTCCATGGATTTTGACAACAAGGGTCCTAGCAATCTCCCCCTTTGTCAAATCCCATACAAAAACTGTTTTAAACAATTTTCCAAACAAATCCCAAAACATAAACAAGCTAAGATAATCAAAAACCTCAAAAAAAAAAAAAAAAAAAAAAAAAAACTCAAAAAACGAAAAAAACAAAACTATTGAAGGTGACGACCATGAATCATGCAAGTCTTGAACAATCCACCTGAAGAGACAAACACACAAACCAAAATTGTGGAACTGGATAAATAGCAAAAGATATAGATATCTAAAACAAAAACAACCTAATATACCCATCCATCCAGAAATAACAATATCACTACCCATCCATCCAGAAATAACAATATCACTAACACTAACAAAATATCTCAATAAGGCATGCATCAAGTATAAACATCCAAAATCCAAAAACCAAACAATATTTCTAACAATATTATTTCTAACAACATTGCATCCACTCCCTCTTTTTTTCCGGGAGAGAAAACAAAAAACCAATATAGAAATCAGTCCAACAAAAGATATATATGTGCAAGAATAATACTAGCCAAAAATATGTCTGTGCATCAAAGATCACTGAGCTGGTGGTTGTGGAGGGGACTGTATCTGGAGAAGAGACAAGATCTGGGACAAATGAGCAGAAGACTGTGCAATGGACTTCTTAATACGCCTGGATGAGGCCTCCAATGAAGTGAGTCGAGCATCGGCAGTAGTCTCTAGATCTGTGAGCCTGGCCTCGAAAATATCCATCCGACCCTCAAGACGATCAATGTGAGAAACAATAGACTGCTCAAGATGGTGGAGCTGGCCGCGGATAGTACGAACTGGAAGTGGCCGCTCCCCCTCACCAACAGCTTCACCGGTAGCAGCCGCATCAAACTCAGCATCCTCTGCCATAGCAGCATCACCTGTATCTGTATTGGAACGACCCACCCCGGTAGGAACCCCCCTAACATGAGACTAACTCTGGGAGATAGTCTTTTTGGTGAAAGGCTGGGAAGGTGAAGCAAATTCATCCTCGTCAAACGAGAGAACCTCAAACTTGGCGAGAAGTCGGTTAATGAGGCACCCGTAAGGTAGACCAAGGTTGTTACGCTCAAATGCAACAATCATTTTTTGAATGATCAAAGTAGCAAGGTCAATGGAGCGATGGAGAGCAATACATTGAAGGACAAACCCTTGTTCTTGGTTTATTTCCGAGCTATGGGTGGTCACTATAATGTTGGCACACACAATGAGATTGAGTAACCGAATATGGGATAGGACCTCATTTTGCTTGATTAATGAGCCTGGGAGCCAAGGACGAGATGTACCACATAAAGCAGTGGCCACCTTATTAAAATCACAAGTGGGTCTCATAGGAAAAGGATAGAAAATAGGGAAGGCTTTACTAATCCCTAAAATCTCACGAATGAGATCAGTAGTGACTGTGATAGATTTGGACTGAACCCAAGTCTTGAATGAAGAACCAATGTCATCAAGACTCTCCATATTACAGTAAAATTCTCTAACCTAACTGAGATTTTGAGGACCCGAGAAGGAGAGTACCAAATCCCCACCCAAAGGATCAAACAGTGGACGGATATGGATAGACTCAAAGGTGTTGGGGAGAGCATTTCATTCAAGATGAACAGTACGAGACAGATAGAACTCTCGAAACAATTTGGCTTTATCAGCCGAGGGAAATCGGTCTAAGTCAAGGGAGGGTTGAGAGGCAGTGGACTTCTTTCGCTTAGAGGAAGACATGACTAAACCAATAATAAATCAAAAGAAAAAAACACCAATCCCCCAACCCAAGATAAAAGTTAAACCAAAAGAGAGAGAGCAAAAAAAAAAAAAATAAAAAAAACAAAAAAAAAAAACATTAGTGATAGACTTTAAATCTAGCAAAATTAACTAGTCAATAGAAGTATGAAGCGCATTGTAACCCAAGTAAGACAATAATCAAGGACAACATAGTGATATAATCATTCAACCAGATAGATCACATAACTCAATAAAACCTAGAACTGAAACATGGATGAAACATGAGAGAAATAAACACTACCAATAAGACTCAAACTGGCAAAAAACACAAACCTAACTAGATATTCCAACCAATAAACCTACAACTAACACAACCTAATATTCCAAAGCCCAATATTCCATAACTAGATTCACAAAAACCAATAAGAATCAAACATTGTAAACAATAAAGAACAATGAAACATGAGAGGAATAAACTACAGCCAAAAATAAAGAAACAGAAGAATAGCAGCAAAAACGAAGAGAAACCTACCTTAAATGCGCAAGAAGAACAAGAATCACAAATGAATAGTCCAAGGAAGGACAATGTATTGAATCGCCAAGAAGCCCTAGGAGAGAGAATGAATTTTGGGAAAAAAATGAACTGAAGAGACGAGGTAAGGAGTTTTATCTCAAACCAGTCCGCTCGAGCATGGTTTTTAACGCTTGAGCGTGAGAGTTTTTGCTCGAGTGGGGACAAAACACCACCAAACCTCAAAACAACACTTTTTAAAAAAAATAAAAATAAAAATAAAAATAAAATGAAATAATAAAAAATACAAAAAAAAAAAAAAAAAACAACTCAACCAGAGAAGTGTGACCTGTAAAACAAAGGGGAGTATGATTGCAAGACTGTGACACGAAGATGAGATTATCCACAAACCATGAAGCCCGTAAACTTGTACATTATGAAATTATGAACCACAAGATCATGAGCAAATTCAGATAATATTCAATCAATGATCATAAGCAAAATGAGAATGCATAACTCAAAAACAAACATGAGAGCTCACAAAAAGAATGTGTGTGTGTGCAATCCTTGAGAGGCCACAAAGCTAGAGTTAATCCTCGTAGTGATCAGATGGCTGGACCTCCGGCAAGAGTAGCGAAACAATCATAGAGAAAAAGTCAAACCACTAGAAATCAAGGGATATTTGTTGTGTAAGCGAGGAGGCTCCCCCTCAGTCAATGAGTCCCTTTTATTTTTTATTTTTCATGAGACTTTTCCTTTCTGTGGGCACTCACTGGTGGCTTGCACGTTCAAGAGTATGGAGACCAAACCAGAGAAGCATGAAATCAGGAAAGGATGGCCTGGTTGGTGCCTTTGAGGTAGCCTTTTCCTAATGGCTGGACTTCAATGAGCTGAGGGAGGAACCGTTAAAGTGAAAAAAAGATGGTAGATGGTTAAGAGACTCAACATCACCCATGATATACCAGTATAGGTCAATTCCTCCAATGATGTAAAAGATACACTGTTAGTGGTCCATAGAGAACTTTGATCACTTGTGCAGAAACCCCTGCAACAGTTTATCTCAAGAATGTGTACAAAATGAGGTCATGAAGTCAATAAGCATAAGCATTCAGAATGAGCTATGAACAAAGAAAAATGAAATCTTGCAAGCAGCATACGAGGAGTTCAGATTTGTCTAAATGCAGGGATGACAGGAATCAATGAGAATGACATTATAACATCCAAGTAAACAGTCTTGCAATCACTCACACCCCCTCCAGTAACAGATAACACCCTAACAACTGAGCACTACACCCAAGGTCTTTCTAAGGAACTCAAACCTAAGAAGATCAAGGGATTTTGTAAAAATATCATTTTTTTGGTGTTTAGTGGAAACATGTTCAAGTACAACAAGGCCTTCTTCCACTAACTCTCGGATAAAATGATGATGAATGTCAATGTGTTTGGTGCGAGAGTGTTGGACAGGATTTTTAGAAATGTTAATGGCACTTGTGTTATCACAGAAAGAGTGAGAGTGTTATGGTCTATTCCATAATCGTGAAGCATTTGCTTCATCCATAGCATCTGTGCACAACAACTCCCTGCAGTAATGTACTCGGCCTCAGCGATCAAAAGAGAAATGGAATTTTTCTTTTTGCTATGCCAAGCAACCAGGTTATTCCCAAAATAAAAACACCCCCCAGATGTGCTCTTACGATCATTAGCACACCCTGCCCAGTCGACATCAGAAAAACCATTGATTTCGGCGGTAGTGTCGATCGAGAACCAAATCCCATACTGCAAAGTCCCATTCACATATTTTATGATCCGTTTGACGGCAATCAGATGAGACTCTTTAGGACAGGCTTGGTAACGCGCACAAACACCTACACTGAAAGCAATGTCAGGGCGACTAGCAGTGAGGTAGAAGAGACTCCCTATCATACTCCTATACAAGGTAGGATCACGGTGCAGATTCTGACCACGAGCAAATTCTACTGACTTTGGAGGAGGTTGAGTAAAAGTGGACCAAAATGCCATGAAAACACTATCCCCGTCTTCAGTGGATTCAGTTTCTTTAGGTTCTTGCTCTGACCCGTTTTTATCATCCCAAGTTACAGTATAGACTTTCTTCCGATTCTTTTTTGATGGACATTCAAGAGCAATATGACCAAAACCTTGACATTTATAACACTTGACCCCTTGCCCCTTTACAATCTTCTTTTCAGTTTTTGGAGCAAGTTTTGGTGGAAAAGTTTTGGGTTTATCATTACTCTTGTCTTTTGAAATAGGGTCTCTAAAATTCAGCTTCTTTTTCTTTAATTTTTTTTTGAATTGTTTAGTAAACATAGCCGTCATCTCAGACTCTAGATCAAACTCAGTCTCAGGAGTTTTTGCTGTCTCATGAGCACTAGTGAAAGCCACACTCTCTTTTTGTTTTTTCTTAGAAATCTGGTGGGCTTCATAAGTTTGCAAGTTTCCGACCAACTAATCAAGCTTGAGGGTATCAACATTCTGAGCCTCCTCAATGGCTGTCACTTTTGATTGGAACCTCTTGGGTAAAGACCTCAAAATTTTTCTAACAACCTTAGCTTCAGGGATTTTTTCACTGAGTATGAAACAGGAATTCATGACATCACTAAGTTTAGCATAGAAATCATCAAACGTCTCATCATCACGCATAAAAAGGGTTTCAAAGGCAGAGGTGAGACGTTGAAGTTTTGACCATTTAACAGAAGTAGTACCTTCGTGAATCATTTCAAGAATGTCCCAAGCCTCTTTTGCTTCCTCACACATACAAATACGACGAAACTCTTCAGGTGTGACAGAGCAAAAAAGGGAATTGAGAGCCTTACTGTTCCAACTCGAGTTTTGATAATCGAATGCATCCCATTTATCAAGGGGTTTGGAAATATCCACACCATCAATGGTGACAATAGGTTCACTCCACCCATAGATCACACAGTGCCAAACTTTCTCATCGATAGATTTTTAAAATGCTCTCACGCGAGCTTTCCAATAAGAATAGTTTGTACTATCAAGTAACGGAGGTCTATGGGTCGAGTTACCTTCACGAATTGAATCCATATCACCAATCACACAAAATCACACTCTTATAGTTTTGATAAAAACAAAGAGTGACCTGCTCTGATACTAATTTGAAAAACCTAAGTGATTCGTGATTAGATCAAGATTTAATTATTCCAATTTCCAATCAATTAAAACTCACAATCTGTATCATCAAGCACGTACGAAAGTGATTTAGATTGTTGGTTTCGAAAATAGTAAATCAACACAAACGATTTTTATGCGAAAAAATCACAATTAAAGCACCTTCAATTGTGATAAAAAAAAACCACGGGCAAAACGCCACAAATCAATCCACTACCGAAGAAAGAAAGATTACAAAGATACCAAACAAATTACCAGAACCGTTTACAATTTGTCTTCAAATCTTCTGTATGTCTTTCACCACAACCTTCACATGGAATTGATTAACTTGATGTTGAATTCACAACATTAATTGTCAAATAAACGACTACACACAGCATCAAACTCCTTTGATTACTCTGTGCTTGAATCTTCGGATTCCACCGAAGAAGAATACTCTCAAAGAAAATATCAAACAAACTCCTTGATGTGTGCTTATAAGAACATGAGTCAAAACTCAATCAAACATCAAGGACAACTAGAAAAATATCCCAAAAGTAAACCCTAAGACCCTTAAAGAAGATCTAGGAAAAGTAACCCTAGAGTTGGAGCAACAAGCAAATTTATAGAAGTAGAGATCGCGCGGTCCAACCAAGCATGGGAATGGATGCTCGAGCAGGGACTCTGTATCGCGTGTTCCAAACCAGGGTTCACACTCGAGCGGAAGATCCCATGCTCGAGCGTAAAAACACATCACTCAATATTTTTGCAGACACACAAAATACTGTGAGAGTGTAAACTCCGCTCGAGCATCACTTTGCTCGCTCGAGCGGGAAGACAAAAACTGAAAAATTACAACTCGATTACAAACTCAGTTTTTCCATGGATTTTGACAACAAGGGTCCTAACAGTAATTATAATTTTTGCAGTTTCTGAATCAAACTCCATGTAAACTAAATAAGGACTTCACTTTGGATTTGTGGAGACAGAAATAGGATTTTTAGAGAGAGAAAGGGGGGTAGTTTTAGGAAGATGACATTGATGAGTAATTTTGGTTTTGTAGAGAGAGAATGGAATAGAAATCAAAGAAAAGAGAAAAAGTGGGACAGAAAATTGGGTCACTTGATTTGTAAAGGGAAGAAAATATTGATCGAAGAGAAAGAGAGAGGGGATGAAAGTAGAGTAGAGAAAGGGGATATACTATAGAAGAGTGTATTATATGTATCTTATAATTATAAAACAAAATGATATAATTCTATACTTTTTAAGTCATAACTAAAATAATAATAATAACCAAACACTACATGATGTATAAGTAAAGACCTCATGAGTCATAAGTAAAAATATTATCATAATTAAAGAAGAAAATTGGTCATAATTAAAGAATAAAATGGTATGACTATGAGTTCATATGATACATCGCTTTCAAGGAGTGTCTATAGTAGAATTTCCCATAGAGAGAGAAAGAAAGATATGTGTTATACGTAGGGGTGTTCAAATTAACTAACCCAAAAATTGAACCTATTTATACATATATATTTTAAAATTTTATTTGACCTGTCTTCATCTTATTGCTCTATTACAATGGACTTGATTACACCTAATAATTTCTATACATATAAGAATTATTAGATAAAAGCAAGTACTAGAAATTTGAGTCAGAATTCACAGTTGATTTAATTTATGGTTGTATTAATATATTTAATTTGTATTATAATTATTTTTAAGCTTGAGTTAGATTTAATTTGTATTGACTTGCATTAAATAATATTTTACTCTTTTCTTGTGTTATGTTTAAATGTTAAGGACTTACTTATTTTAATTATTTATTATTGATTGATTTGTTTATTTTTAATATATTGAAACCGTGATTCCAACCCGAACCCGAGCTACATTGAGTTGGGTTGGGTTGCTTCTAGTGCATAATTTGTTTGGTTTTATCTCTAATAACTTCATATCGAATATGATTGAATTGGTTCTGAATTTAGTGTCAAATCGAACCAAACCGACCTATGAACACCCCTAGTTATATGTAGTCTCTACTCTTCAGTGAGACAAACAAATTGGAGAGAGGGGTTATGTCGAGTTTGTAGAGAGGGAAAATGGGTTGTAGATAGAAATATGTAACCATGGTTAAAGTTATAAGAAGGGTAGATTTACACTGACAGTCGCTTTCATTAACTTTCCCCATCAAACTCCCTATTCTTTCTCTATTTTATTAAAATAATATTTGTAATTACTTTTAAATTTAAATATTTTTTTAATAATAAAATAATGAAAAGCCAACCAAACACCAGTAGCACAGCAGAGGAAAACAAATAGGGGAGGTCGACTGGCCCGACGACCGGGCAGTCGACCGGTTAGGTCATTTTTGGGCATTTTTCTTCTTCAACTATAGGGCACTCACAGATGTCCGGGGGGACATCCAAGGGATACCCCTTTCATGCCTTCAATGAAATAAAATAAGAATTTATCAGATATAAGGGAGCTACAGTGACTCCCTACAAATAGGGAGTCACTGTAGCAAAAATTAGTTTAGGGAATTGTTTAGGGGAGCTGCTGGAGGTGTATAAAATGATTTCAATCCCTTAAAATAGGTAAGGGGTGGGTTTAGGGGGATTGATGGGGATGCTCTAACACTCACATCTTTATTTTTTGAAATTACACTGACGTCCCCTAATGCACAGTTAAATGGAAATGTAAAATCACTTTTATACCCATATAATTATATATTGTCAACCATAAACTTTCTCACTCTTGAACTCAACTCTGTCTCTCTCACCACAAACCACAATAGACAATCACTTACCAGTCCATACAATACCCATCACACTTAATTATAACGACCAATCACACTTCATTGTTGCCGGCGACAATCCCCACAGACCCAAAACCCATCACACAACCAACGGCATCACAGACCTCAAAGAATGTTGAGTACTCCTAAGATAGCTCATTGTTTGGATATACTAAGTGGCTTCACTTGTGGAAAAAGTTTCAATTCATATTTTGCATCATAAGAGAGCTCATTGTTGGGATTTTCTTAGTAGATGTTCTTCATCAACGTCTGCTTTTCTATAGTGTATTTGCATGGTTTTTCTGAAAGTTCTTTGTGGATTTCTAGTTTGATTTATAAAATTCATTGCCTTTTATTTCCAATTGTATTAATTTTTCATTTCTGTATCATATAGTGTTTTATGTTTCATCTTTCCTTCTGTAAAACTATACCCATTTTATCTTAATTGAAAAGTGTCTGTAGATTGTCTCATATATTTATTTATTTATTTAATATGATAATATTCAATTCATAAGTCCCAACATGGAGCGGAAACAAAAGGGGTTTAATTTCTCTCTCTCATATCTTTATCTCTTGATATGATTTAAGATTGTGTAGGAATTGATGGACTATTGGGTGGTAGAGATGATGGTGAACAGTGATGGGGCTTTGGGCTAAGAAGAGAAGAGCATGTTGGCATTTAAAGTTCTTTTTTTGGATGATGCTAACAATTTTTGTGTAGTCAACTAACAGTTGACTAATGGAAGGAAAGTGTTGCATAAATTTATAAAGTAAGGGAGAGTAGTGTGATTTCAAAAAATAAAGGAGGTGTCTGTGTTAATTCGGAGATATAGAGAAAGTGTCAGTGTTACCCTAAATATGAGCAATTATTCATTGACCCAAAGTATCGACAGGGTAATGTCGTAAATCAATCCAAGCCATTCATTTATGTGAGGCCCCACATAAATGAATGGCTTGGCTCACATAAATGAATGGGTGGGATTTATTTGTGGCAATGCCACATAAGATCTTAAATAATTTTTGAGGGACTTATGTATAGGTCCTAATAAATAGATCCTATGATAATTAATGACATTTTTTTTATTAAACACTATTAAAAAAGTTATTAATTGTTAATTTTTAGTGACATTTTAAAAATTATGTTATAAAGAATATCACTAATTGTAAGTTTTACCGACAATTTAAAAAAATCTTCACAAAAAAAGTCTCTAATTTTCAACTTTCAACGACAGTTTCAAAAATTCGTTACAAAAAAATGTCACTAATGGTAAGTTTCAATGACAATTTATGAAAAGTCGTGACAAAAAAAAAAGTCATTAATTGTCAATTTTTAGTGATATATGCAAAAAATCGTTAAAAAAAATAAATAAATAAAATTTAGTGACGATTTTACTAGGATTTATGCTCCATGGGACTTGATGAGAATTAAGTCCAATTATTAAGACCTATTAGTAGTTTTGCATAATTTTTTCCTAAATATAATGTCCCACCGTTCTGCAATTTCACATTACGTGGTAGCAAACCACTAGTTGTCCATAAATTTGTGCTTTACTACACATCCATATAAAGTATAATCTCAGTTATGATATTTTGTAATACTAGTTGGACCCCCATGCACTACGTCTGTGGGGTCGCATTATCATTCATAAAAATAATATAACAAGGCAAAGAAACTTTTTTTTTTTCCTGATAAAATCTCCAACACAAAATACATAATATTTCTTCTTTTCTATATTGTCAACATCTTATGCCATATTGTGAACCAAATAGAACTCTATGGGTTAGCCGGTTGAAAGTATTGCTTTATATCGTCTCGCTTTTTATTTTCTCGCCAACATTGCCACCACTTTCAAAGCTATAATTAAAAACAAATCTACCTTCAAGTTTTTCTGTAAAGTTAATTGGAAAATAACATTAGTAACTTGTGTTGGTACAAATGATTTTATAAAAATGTGAACATTTTCACATGTAGTTCTTTCCATAGTTCATTTTCGAAATAAATATTTAACCACTAAAGAGTACTAAGCCTTCACAAAGCAATCCTGAACAACCATATCTGAAATTTGATTCTTCTTGTAGTAAGGCACCTATCCATCTCGAGAAAAAGGTTCCCCAGTTTGATTAGCCTGCTTTCTTCTTTCATCACGAGAAAATTGAGCTCACACTGAAACTTGTAAGGGCTTCATCAAATGGGAAATTCTTATCCAACACGCCACAACTTATTAATCTCATTAAAAGTTTTTCTTCACAAATTTTAAGTCTTATTTTCATTGTTCGTGGCATTGATAAAGCAAAGAAATTTAATTTGGTATTCAAGCAATAAGTTATTAGAAATTTAGCTAGACCAAATCTACAAGATAAGAGACTTTTCGATATGAGTAGTCAAACAATTGGCACGCAAAAGAAGATTTCCCTCTTCAAATGGCATGGGATGAGTTGTTGGGCTCCAGACATGTAAGGTAGTGTTTGGTTTATTGAAATGAATGTGGACCGAAATGATTATTCCATCAGAATGTCCATAATTCTCATGTGTGGGTTACTAAAAAAATGAATGAAAACGTATTGCAAAAATGACCATTCCATTCAATTTTTCATTCCAGTGAACCAAACAATAACCAAAGGTGACGAAATAAAGTAAAAGCTTCTTTTTTTTTTTCCTTTACAAATCTAAAATTCAAACACAACATGAAGGTACTACTAATAGGATGGTTAATTATAAGACCTCTAGAAGAGCCATCAAGGACAATTTATCTCACACTTGCAACCCTTTTTGCCTCCTTTCTAATTTATTTCCATAACAAATATTATCATGAACTCCAAATCACATCTTGAACGTATAACATACATCTACAACAAATCCAATGACCAGATGTCTAGGTATACCAAATTCCCATATAACCAATAGAAATTTGTCGCACACGCTGAAGTAAGAAAAACGACATAGACATAACAGAACAATGAAATTTGATTAAGGCTGAATTGTGCAACATTGAGGCTGTTAATTATGATCTCTTAACTTTACTTGCTTGTCAAACTATATATTTTATGTTTATTTAATGTCAATCAGGTTGTACATAGTCAGAGCATAAAATGGGCAAAAATACAGAATTTGGAGAGAAACGAGCTTCCCGTATGTGCGTTGACTTTTGCCGCACGTGCGGCCGTACCTCAGAAAACGGGCCCAATGTTTTAAACCTGTTTGAAAGATAGCAGAGGTATAAAAAGAAGAGAGGGAGGCTGGATTAGGGGGTTGATATTTTTCCAAGGAGAGAGAGGCTAGGGTTTGGAGGAAAGGAAACTCAAGCTTTCAATTCGACTTCCATGGGGTCTTCCATCTCTTGCACCTCTTCCCACTCCTCCATGAGTGGCTAGGCTCTTCTTTTCTAGGGTTTTGATGAAACCCTAGCTAAGTAATGAGGTTTTCTTTTTGATTATGTAAAGGTTTGAATAATTGTATGGTGCTTTAGAAGTTTCAAATACATATTTTTCATTATCTCTTTGAGTATTCGGCTTTCTGTGATTGTTGAATGCCTTCCATACAATGGTTTTATTTTCTTTCATATTCAAGGTATGAGATGAGCCATATTACGAGGGACGAGTCGTTTTGCTACGTTAGTTTAGAGTGAACGATTCATATTACTGGAGATGGTTCGCGCCTATACATTGAACGTGATGATTTTCTTGATAAATGCTTCAAACTTGTCGTTGCGAAGTATTATTTAGTTCAAACCGTAGCATAATTGATTTCAAATTGAATCCTTATTTATGTAACTAGTGGTGAACTCATTGCCTTAGGTTTTTCCCCAAATCAGTAGATTCCAATTTTATTTATAATTGCTAGTTTCATCGCTTTGCTTAATTTAATTATTACTTGTTAGGTTTTATTCTTGGCAATCCTGTTTGACAAAACTCCTTTTAATTGTACTTGTTTCGCACTTTTATTTTAGTGAGGTTATGAGTTTTTAGGTGCGAATCTAATCCGAATTGTGCCTCGTAGAGAAGTTTGTGGCGTTAATTCTATCATGTTTGCCACTTCGCTGACTATGTCGGGGATCCAGAGGAGAATCTTTGGTTCCAGAAGTTTGAACTGTCTACAAAAGTACTAGAAGTTGTGTTTTTGTGCTTGAGCGGAACTTTCTACACTTGAGCGTCAGTCTGTTCGAGCAGCCATTCTTTTGTTCGAGCGGAGATCATGGATCATTTTTCTATAAATATGTGGTTTCATCCATTTTTAGCGTTACGGCTTCCAGATCTTCTTCTTCGATATGAGGATTTATATCTGGAGCTTCTTTGCTAGTTTCTTTGAGTTTAAATCTGGTTTGAAAAGTACACATCAAAGGATTGTTTGTTTCGTTTAATACACAAGAGAGTGTTGTTCTTCAGTGGATTCCATGGAATTTGGGCTTGAAGCTTTGGTGTATTCTAGAGTGTCTCATTGTCGTGATTCGACATCGGTGTTGTGGATTCAACATTGGGCAGGACAATTCTGAGGTAAAGACAGGGCTGGAAGAGACAGATAGGGGTCGGTTCGATTCGGGCGTGGATTTGCCAAGTAATGGAGAGTACACTTGTATAATTCCGTTATGTCTTCTTAGTGGATTGTTTTGTGGCTTTTGCCCGTGGTTTTTTTTTTTTTTAATTTTTTTTTATCACAATTGGAGACGCTCCAATTGTGGTTTTTTCATGTTAAAATCGTTGTGTTAATTTGTCTTGATTGTTTGATTGGGATTATTATTTACTACATAAAATTGATACATAATCACAAATCAATATCTAGGGGATTTCTAGATTTTTCAATTGGTATCAGAGCAGGTCACTCTATTTAAAAAAAAAAAAAACTATTAGAGTGAGATCTTGTTTGATTTGTGATAATGGATTCAATTTGTGAGGAAAATTCTATGGTTCGACCACTCTTACTTGACGGATCCAATTATTCTTTTTGGAAAGCTCAGATGAGATCATTTTTAAAATCTATTGATGAAAAAGTTTGACAATCTGTCATGTATGGGTTGACTGAACCGACGATTACTATTGATGGAGTAACCTTCTCCAAACCAATTGATAAGTGGGACACAATTGATTACCAAAATAGTAGCTGGAATAGTAAAGCTATCAATTCTCTCTTTTGAGCTGTCACACCTAAAGAGTTTAGTTGTATTTGCAATTGTGAAGCCGCAAAAGAGGCTTGGGATATCTTACAAACTATTCATGAGGGCACTCATTCGGTTAAACGCTCAAAACTTCAAAGGCTCACATCTAGTTTCGAAAACCTTTCAATGAAAGATAGTGAGACCTTTGATGAATTTTATGCGAAGTTGAGTGACATTGTAAATTCCAACTTCAATTTAGGTGAAAAAAAATACCAGAATCTAAGATTGTGAGAAAAATTTTGAGGCCTTTGTTCGATCGGTTCCAACCAAAAGTTAAGGCTATTGAGGAGGTTCAAGATGTTGACAACCTCATGCTGGATCAATTGGTTGGAAATGTCCAAACTTATGAGGCACATAGGAATTTTGAAAAGAAAAAAAAAAGATATTGCTTTTAGTAGTGTTCATAAAGTTGGAAAGGATTTTGATGAGGATTATGAGACAGATTCCAAGATTACAGATGCTTTTGTAAAACAATGTAAAAAAAATCTTTTCTGAAAAAGAATCCTAATCTTTTGGAATCAACTCATAAATCCAAAGGCAAAGATAAATTCAAAATTAATTCTATAACCAAGAAGGACAAAGGAAAGATATAAGGGAACTTTGAAAGAGTCCAATACTATGAATGCCAAGGATTTGGCCACTTTTTCTCAAGAATGCCCTACTCGTTTGAGGAAGAACAAAACCCTCGTTATCACCTGAGATGATGAATCAAAAACTGATAAAGATGAAAGTGACAATGAAGATCAAGGTGAAGAGGGACATGAACAATTTCTTGCTTTCATGGCAGCTTCCGAAATTAAAGGATGAATAGAGTATTCGCAGAGGCCGGTCAAGAATGCAACTGATGATGAATCCTCGGGGAGTGATGATGAAGAGCTTCAACAATCTTATGAAAAGTTGTATAAGGAATCTCTTAACTTATCCAAATTGAATGACAAACTCACTACGAAACTCAAAGCATATGAAATTGAGAATGTCAAACTAAAGGAGGAGATTTCCAAGGCTAGGAATGATGCCATCAAGATATCTAATGATCGACAAGTCCTTTGTGCAAAACTCTTGACTTGTGAGACAGAGAGGAATGAGCTACAGCAAATCTATGCAACATATGAAGAAAAGATTGAAACTCTCGAGATGTCTCAAGGTGCCTTAGAAGAGCTAATCATCAAGAAAGAGGAAGAGCTCAAGTGTGTTATGGCAACCATTGGTCTTTGGAACAAAGGATCGAAGACTTTGGACAATATCATTGGGTCTCAACAAATTTATTCTGACAAGAGTGGCATTGGCTTTGGTGGTAAAAAGAGCAAAAACAGAGTGCATCCACATCTCATGATACAAGAACTCAAGGGCAGCGGGAGCACAAGATTCAACTAGAGACAAGACTTCTTATAGATGCGTCAGAACGTCATGGGCTCCGCACGCGAAATGGGCGCGAAATTCGTTTTGTTCATGAGCTTACTATAGTTTAGACTCAATGTCACGGTTCTGAATCTAATCTCGCAAAGTGCAATGCAAGACCGATAAATCACCAAAGAGTCCAAATCCGGCAAATCGTTTTGGAAAACTGATTTTTATAAAGAAAATGCCAAACATGGACTGCTTTGCCAAATACAGAGTCGCCACCTAAATATTTTGTTTTGAGGGGAATTTAGGAAACCCTGACTCGTGCCTAAGGCCATGTGTCCGTCATCACCAAAGTTGCCTCGGCTCGGGAACTTGGGTACGAAAGGGGAAGGTTATTGATTGAGCACCCCCGCTCACCCGATTAAAGATCGGCCTGTGCTAAGCATGATATTTTGTTTTTGAAAACACATGCGCTCTTATTCCGGTTTATTAGCTAGCTTTACTACGTGATGTGCACAGCATACAAGTATAGACTAGATCGCCTAAGTTGGAACAAAACATTCTCATGTTTGTTTGTTTGAAAATGGTTTGAAGGTGCTACTCGCAAGTAGGCCAAGACGTGGATTTGCTACCCTCAAGTGGGCTTCGAAAACATGATTTTGTCACTCTCAAGTGGGCTTAAAACTCGCATTTCGATGAATTGTTCCAATTCAAGTAATCCAACCTTCACCTACAGGCATTCAGGCAGTTAGCCTCATGGCAAGCATGCTATCATGGCAACACTCACACTCATGCAAGATGCTAAAGCATAAAAGCTTACCTAGTACTCTGAGCCAAAGAAAGAAGCTAATTAGATATCATGCATGAATCCTAACTATGCTGAGATGCCTAATGCAACACATAGAAGAATGCAACTAAGATAGGCTCGGCTATTCTAAAATGGCATGTGAAATGCAACAATTGATACATGTATTCAACTTGGTACTGAAATACAATGCAGTTAGTATGATGCGCCGAGCTCGGTGCATGCAAGACAAATGAATGGATGCACACATGCAAACATAAAGATGCTAAACGAAACATGCCCTAAAGCTAACCATCGAAAGCTGGTAAATAAAAGGGAGAAAGAAATAGTGTTGGAAGACATGCATACACTCACGCACACTTATTACAAAATTCGCCCTCTCGACAGAGGGTCCGAACGAATAAGCAAAACTAATCTAAGCTAAGCTAACAAATAACCTAATAATCTAATTAGATTAATTAGTACACAACTAAATTGAATAACTAGCTACAACTAATTATTACATCACAAAACTAATTAAACAAATTAATTAAGTTACAAATTCAAACTAATTAACGAATAAAGCTTTAAACTAAGCTGCTCCAGCTCTGGTTGAAGGAGAAGAGTATGCATGCTCGGTTGCCGTCCCGAAAAGCTCTCCAAATGCTCTCTAGAGGCTCTGTTTGCAGGGTGTCCTTGAGAACTAGCTGCTGGATCTCACCAAAACAGTGTTGAGGAGTGCACCAGTGGCCTGCCGGCCATGGGAGGTGGCTGTCGACCCCCTTGCCAACCAAAAGAAGGCACTGTCGGCCAAGAATGAAGGGCTGCCAGCGAACAATAAGAGGCTGCCAGCCACTGGTGTGCTCTGACACCAAGCTGCAGCAGAACACAAAATAGAGGAAATGGAGGATCTCCCAAGGGTATGTACGCACTATGCCACTCCATATCACCTCAAAACATCAACGGAGAGGCATAATCGGATCTAAGACCATCAATCATGCATCTCGATGCACGATGGCCAAAGATCCAACATGTGCAAATTTCGATAAATGCATGACAAATAAGACACCAAGACCATCTCCTTATCATGAGGAATCAAAGGAAATGAAGACCAAGGGAGATTGGCTCATTTCATCACTTCAAGTATGAAATGAACCAATCTTCCTCGCGTTCAATACGACATCCGATTGTACGCAAGGCAAAACATGCAAACAACAAGACATGCAAACAACATGCTAATCATGGCGTGACATGCACAACATGTTAAGGGGCCGAGAATACAAATGGTAGTGAAGAGGACAGCACTACAAGCATGCATCACAATGCTCAAACATCCAAACCAGCTTAAAACAGAGTTACACCATACCCAAAACAGTGGCAAAACATGCTGAGATAGAAGCTCAAAGGACTACACAAACATGTATGCATGTTAGGCCACAAACAAGGCACAATGTCCAACTCTCCAAAGGCATTGAAAGAGTGAAACATGGAGTATGGTGGCATGTGTTCCAGCACTGATATGACATGCAAAATGACTTGGAATCATGTAAACAACCTATGTAATGCATGTTGAAAAGCTTAAGCGTCAAAGCTAGTGAAGTGTACTACACTAGGGGCATGCAAGACAATGCTCAAATGGACAAACCAACCCCAAACAGACCCCATGTAGGCCAAAACAGTAGCAAAAATGGACTGAGATGATGGCTTGAAGGGCGAGAGTATGAGGCTCATGCAATGGCTCACAAATAAGGCATAATGCTCATCTCCCAAGAGTACTTAAAGAGTGAAAAATATGGAAGTGCAACAACACCATATGCTTTGAAATATCATTCCAAATGATGCCAAAACATGCAAATACTTCAAGTCAAGCATGCAAGATGCCTCAAAACTCAAAGCTAGTCAAAGCTATTGCACTATAGCTATACAAAACATGAGTCATATGACCATGGCAGCCCAAAACAATCCTAAAACAGCCCAAAATATGAATAAAATCATGCGGGAGCATAGCCAAAATATGCTAGAATAATGAGCCAAAACATCATGCATACAAGGCTAGTAAGCAAGATTTGCACTACAAGTGCATGAGCCACTCAAGAGACAACCAAACCAGCCCAAAACAGAGTTATGGCAGACCTAAAAACTCACAAAAACAAGCTCACAACATGCCTCAAGAGTAAAGAGATACATGCTCATTTGATAGGCTAATAATACAAGCAAACAAAAACAAAAAGAGAGGGGATCACCCCCTCTGATTTAAGGCCTCAAAACCACATGTCTACCACTGAAAATCCACTGGATTTCAATGGCTAAAAGGCCAAATAAAGACTAACTCAAAGGCCTTAAGACATGGTTCAAAACAAGGCCAAACAAGGCACACAAGAGGGTAGAACACCCTTAACACCAAAGAGGCCTTAAATAACCATCAAAAGTACTTAAAAATAGAACTTTTTTCAGTTGAAAGTAAAGCCTAAAACAATATGCAAGGATGGCCAATATGGTATACAAACAAAAGCTTAAAAGGGTAATACACTCACCCTTGAAGCACAACTTCGAAACTAGCAATCTCTGAGGCCAAAAACCAATTTTCAAGCTCAAACAACACTCCCAAGGACCTCAGCTCAAAGATGGTGGTGTATCACTATGTGTTGTAGTGCAAAAGTGAGAGGAAAATGCACTTTAAGGCACAAACAAACAAAATATAGAGAGAGAATGAGATATATAGAGAGATATATATTTCCTCCAAAATTGCTGAACCTCTGTAAGGGAGGAGGAGCCTCTCCTTATACAGAGACATGCAAAGCAAAGCTTGTTAAACAAGCTTGAAAATGGCTTCATCCCTCCATACACGTGTATGGAGGAGGGATGAGTGAAAACCAGCTGGCTCAAAAGATCTTGAGTGAAATCTGCTGAGACAAGGTGTTCTGCTGGCCATTAGTGGTGGCCGACAGTGCTTCATTGATGGCCGGCAGGCATCATCAATGGTAGGCAGGGAAAAATGCATAGCCGGCAGTGGCAGAGGGTGGCCGGCAGTGCATCATGAGAAAGCATGCTGAAAAGACCAACACATGGTCTGAAAAAGGGCAGAAAGGATATAGGGTTTGGAAAGCTCAAACTTATGACGTTCTGCCGCGAAAGTCAAGTACTCGACGAGCAATTGAACTTGTGGCTGGATGTACCTACAAGCACAACCAAGTCTTGAGGACGGTCAAAAAGGGGGTGTCTACATTTGCCCCTCTTTGACAGAACTAGAAAGTCACAAAGTGACGAGAGTGAATGTCAAAGCCAAGAGACGGCCCATTTTTGACAAGGCCGAAGAGTCAGGCAAACATTCAATATAACCACACAGAGATACACCCGCAGGCTGGGGCAAAATGCAAATGACATGCATGATGCAAGAGCATAAATTATGATTATGCAAAGAGAGCTGTAATGAAGCAATTATGCAAAATAAATGTGACATTTTAAGCAAATGCTATGCGAGCAAATAAACACAAACTAAACTACACCTCATGCAGAAATGATGTAAGAAAATTATGCAATCTTGGCAAACATATGTGATAGATACACAAAGGGTGAACGAAGTGTGATAGATACACTAAGTGAGCATGTGTGATAGATACACTAAGTGAAGCAAAGTGTGATAGATGCACAAAGCGAAAAGAGTGTGATGGATACACTAAGCAAATATGTGATAGATACACAAAGTGAACGTGTGATAGATACACAAAGCCAGCGTGTGATAGATACACAAAGTGAACGTGTGATAGATACACAAAGTGAGCATAGTGTGATAGATACACAAAGTGAAGCGAGTGATATATACACAAAGTGAGCATAGTGTGATAGATACACAAAGTGAAGCGAGTGTGATGGATACACTACATGAAGCAAAGTGTGATGGATACACCAGGTAAGCGTGTGATAGATACACAGAGGGTGAACACAAAGTGTGACAGATGCACTAAGTGAACAAAGTGTGATGGTTACACAAAAGCTGAACACAAAGTGTGATAGATGCACTAAGTGAACAAAGTGTGATGGATACACAAAAGGTGAACACAAAGTGTGATAGATGCACCAAGTGAACAAAGTATGATAGATACACTAAAGGTGAACACAAAGTGTGATAGATGCACTAAGTGAACAAAGCATGATAGATACACTAAAGGTGAACACAAAGTGTGATAGATGCACTAAGTGAACAAAGTATGATAGATACACAAAAGATGAACACAAAGTGTGACAGATGCACTAAGTGAACAAAGTATGGTAGATACACTAAAGGTGAACACAAAGTGTGATAGATGCACTAAATGAAAAAAGTATGATAGATACACTAAAGGTGAACACAAAGTGTGATAGATGCACTAAGTGAACAAAGTATGATTGATACATTAAGTGAATGAAGTGTGATTGATACACTAAGTGAATAATCTTAAACAGAACTTCTTTGAATGAACCGTACATACAATATCGTGCATGAATGAGAAAGAAACTCAACAGGTACAATATAGTAGAAACACATGTTCAGCGTTACATCAAGATACAAATTTCAATGAAAGATAAACGCGTGCACATATGATGCCAATGGAAAGGTGCATAACAATGCAAGTTAAACGGTGCATGACAATGCAGATGGAATGGTGCATAACAATGCAAGGAAAACGGTGCATAACAATGCAAGGGGAATGTGCATAACAATGCAAGTGAAACGGTGCATAACAATGCAAGTGGAGTGTACGTGACAACGCAAGTAAAGAGGTGCATGACAATGCAAGTAGAGTGCGCGTGACAACGCAAGTAAAGAGGTGCATGGCAATGCAACTAGAATGTGCATGACAACACAAGTAAAGAGGTGCATGGCAATGCAACTAGAGTGTGCGTGACAACGCAAGTAAGGCGTGCATGACAAAGCTGCTAGAGACATGCATAGCAAGGCAAGTGCAAGAAATGTATGCTCCATACAACATTAAGATGTGCATTTCATGCCAGGTTGAGAAGTGCACATTCTATGTAAGCAAGGTTAAAATGTGCTCCATGCAATGTACATACTCTATGCAAAAGGATCAACGACGTACATCCAATGTAACGTGTATATTCTATGCGACAACAAGAACAAGTAGTACAAGATGCAATTATGCAATAGTTGTGATGATATGATACATGTTACAAGCAATGTAGAGCATGATGTCTAGGGAATGCAATAAACAAGCAAAGCGGCGCTTTAGAAAGCACCTCATGGGGTGAGTGGTGATGAACCGCTCTACTCTGATGGAGATCTTCCCTTGTGTTCTTCGAACTCTTTCCTTCAACTCACAGTACAAAGGTTCTGATATGCTGACAAGGATTCTTCACGTAGAACACTTTGGATGCCGCTTTTCTTCCTGACCATATTCACAACTTTCCCTATTCTCCAAAGGGGTGACAGACTAGGTTGGTTCAGTATCCAGAATTGAGGTGCATACATGCTATCTCAACCTATGGGGATTCCATACAAATTTCAAGCCGGGGATACACCCCTGGGTATTTAAACCAGACTTTAGTCTTGGAAATCCCGAACCTTTACGTTCTAGGCATCAGCCATTCGAACTCTAGTTTCCACCATCGCAGTTGGTCTCCTAGGAACTCATTGCAAACATAGCCAAGATGCCCCTGGCAGGGAAATAGTGCTCAGGGAGAGCACTTCTGATCGCCATTCTGGCTTTGAAGCAGGCTTGAACTTGAGCTTGAGGTAGAGGCACACTCATACTTCGGAGCATTGACAAGTCCTGAAGAGGTACATCCAGAATGCAATCTTGGAACTTTCTGAAGTTGAAACAAGCTCAGACGCCCCACATTTTCCCTCTTTTCTTTTGTTTTGCAGTTTGGAACCCATATAGCTTCAGATAGGTCCTGGTTTTACTGTTTTCACATGACCTAGGTTGAACCCTGCAGTTTTATAACAGAACTAATCCTGTTTTGCACAAATATGGAGAATGACACAGCACTCTGAGCACAAAATGATTTTTTTTTTTTTTTTTTTTTGAAATTGAGAAGAAGAGTTCTCGACCGGGTATTGAGCCTACGAATGAACACAGCGCACCAAGACTCAACAAAGAAAAACAAAAGGTAAACAACCTAAACACATCGAGTAACACTCGAAACGACTCCAAACAAGAATCGAGACAAACAAAACAAGAGACACGACACTCAGACGTATTCCAATGGAAAGAGACCTCTCAGTTCACGAGGAGCCAGTTTCTCTGGGTATTGTTTTCCACCCTTTTCTCATTTGTGATTCTCACATCACTCGGCCCTCAGGCTCTGTTTTTCTGAAAAAAACCCTTTCCTCACTTTTTCTCTCATCGCACATCTTTCTATTCTTCAATCTCTCTTCTTTTTATCCCTCCCCTGGGTGGTTGATGAATAAACATGAAGTTACGGGCTCTTGCCCCTAGCATTCTGCTAGATTCTTTTCTTCTGCTCACAACAGTGAGCTTTCCTGCAAAGGGGTTGCGCTACAACTGAGTGTGTAGCAAATCTGCAGCTGACATTGGTTGACGATGCCCTGCTGGGGAATTTGGACATAATCAGATATGTCCAGATGAGGGAGTGGAATATCCTGATCCATTCCAATTCATGCTTCACACTTGGCTTGATACCTCGTTGCTTGGAGAGTGAGAGAGCTTTCAGCCCTTTGTTGTTAGCTTCAGATGTGCCCTTTTTGGCGAATATGGTGCCCTTTCTGGCAAGTATGTTGACAATGGGGAAAAGACAGAACACCTGACTCAGCTGTGCCCCTAGTTCATCATTTTGACCATGTTTTTTTTTTACTTTCTACTAAAACAATTTTGACCAATATGAGAGTTAGATTAACACACTTGTTCGATTTTTTGATTTAAAATCAAGAAAGTCAAGCTATGAGCACTGAAAATTTTCCTTTTTTGGGTCCAAGAAATGGTCCAGTTTTTGGAAAAATGGAATAGTTTTCGAGAAAATTAGTCAACCTCATTAAAAATTCTCAAAAACTATTTTTGCAAATGGCCACTGCTCGACCAACACAGAACTTACTCTTGAGATGCACAACCTCAAATCCAAAACAATGGAAAATTGCCCCTTGTCTAAATAGCACTGCACGACAACGGAAAGTTGCCCCTTTTCTGAATGGCACCACAGCGCACTGTAATCAGTCCTCAAAGTGAAGATCATAACCGAACTCTTGGATACAGAAATGACAAAGATGACCAGTTCAATTTCATGGACAGGACAGTTGAATTTGAAGTGTTTTACGGCTGGACTTCAGAATGAAGTTGCCTACGTATCCCAAAGATGGGAATCAAGCCTTACGTAGTTTCGGGGTAAGGTACACTCGGGTATTAACCTCTCCTTTTGCGCTCTAAGTTTTGCCAAGGCCGCCCTTTCTGGGTTTTCAACCTTACGAGCTAAATTCTTCTTTTCTTTTCATTTCTTTTCTTTGTTCACTTCTTTTCAGAATTTTTCATTTCTTTTTTTCTTCATTTCTTTTTTGTCCTTTTGGCTTTTCTTTTCAATTTTCTTTTTTTTTCTTGCTCTAACTTTTGCCTGGGTTGCCCTTCCGGGTTTTCAGCCCAGCGAACCTCTCGAAGGGTAAAAGTGTAGCTTGGTCCATGCCAAATGGTTTTGAGATCTTGAAGCCATCTGCATCCAGGAGAGTGGCTGTTGTTCGCTGATGATGTAGGAGTCTATCCAATGGGGGGCCGAATTGCCCCCCGTGTTGTGGATAGGAGCTCAATTCTCCTTCAGCAATACTTCCTTCTTTCCTCCTTTCTGGGATTTGACATTCTTGCCAGTCTTCATTGGTTTGCAAAATGTCCCAATTTTTGACTCTTTGAGCACATTTGACATTTTTTGCCCCTGGTTCGAGGGGTGCTTCTGATCTAGCTTTGCAAGCTTCTTTTGACGACGTCTAACCTTCTTGCCCCTAGTTCGTGGGCTGTTTCAAATCTGGCCAGACAGGCCTCACATTGTGGTTGACCGTTGAACATTCTGAATACAAGTTCAAGGTATGAAAGCAAAGGAGGTCGAGCCTCGAGGCTGAGAGCGATCCTAAGCTGCACAATCTCAAGAGCGATTCCACACAGGTCTTCACAGGACCGCGCAAAACATTTTTTGAAATCTTTTTAAGAAAGCGGCTAGTCGCTCGCGCTGAAGACAATGCAGAACCAATCTGGATCAAGCCAGGATCCTTCTCAGTACTCACACTAACAAGCATGATCTCATTCATTAAGGGCTTAGCATGCCTCTCTTTTTCTCAATTGATCAAATTTTGCAAATCCAGAGGAATTCCTTCCTCTGTGTTTTCAACACATTGTTCAAAAAGTTTTGAAAAACTTAGGTCAATGCAATGATTTCAAGGCATAGAAAAGTAGGTGAAAAGCTCTATCGTTTTATTCAAACTTGCTGGCACAACTGGCTTAAGGCAGAAACAAACACAAAAGTGTGAAAATCACTGTTGTTTCATTCAGATCTGTTGGCACAACTGGCTCCAAGGCAGAAACAGACTCAAAAGAAAATGAAAAGACAAACAGAAAACAAGCAAGTGATGTCCGAGGTAACACCCCCAAAATCACCCGACTCTAACAAAACAGGACTGACTCGATACAACAAGACAGACCCGACTAACTCAATACAAAAAGACTGACTCAATACAACACAACAAAACAGACCCAATACCCAAGTCAAAAAGTACAAAAACTAGCATTCACAAATGCTCAAAACAGTGCATGCCAAACGCTACATATGGAGTAAACTGAGTGCCGCTCGCAGGTGGTTCATCCCCTGATCACATCACATTATCTCCTAAGTTCACTGATCTAGTGACGATAGACTTTGTTGAGCTGGTGCGGCGATGACCTTGTTGTCAAATAGATCTTGTACATCATGGCGAAGACGAAAGCAACTGTCAGTGTCATGACCGGTTTGTTGATGGTAGGCACAATACTTAGTCGAGTCATGCTTTGGAGGGATAGGATTGGGTAGAGGCCGTTGTTCCAACGGTTTTAGATGTCCTTTCCTGAGTAAGACCCCTAGAGCCTTTGACAAAGGCATATAAAGTGGGGTAAAAACCCTCTTGACTCGGGGTGGATATTTGGTCGTCTATGAGCTACTTCCGGACGCACCAGTGAATGGGGTGGCTGTTTTGATATGGTGGCGGTGACCGTGCCCACTTCAAAAGATCTTGCAACTGTATCACCACTGGTGGTCGCATTCGAACTACGAGAAAATGTCCTCCTTGGCTGCTCCTTCTCCTGGTCAATAAGGCCCTACTTCATGGCATCCTCGATTTGTACCCCAAGCTCGTGCAAGTCAGCAAAGGTAGGGAGGGGTAAGACTATCATTTTTTGCATCAGCCTGGGTTGGAGGTTGCGCACAACCATCCTTATCTGATCTTTGTCGGAAGGCCTTGTAGTCACCATCGAGGCCTTTGCTCTCCATCTCGTCACAAACTCTGAAAAACCCTCCTTTGGCTCTTGGCGGGTGACTTCAAGATCACGAGTTGTGACCTCAATCTCTGTGTTGTAGGAGTATTGAGCAATGAAGGCCTCAGCCATCTCTTCCCAGTTCTGTTTCACGAAGTTCTCCAATTTTGCATAATAGATTGCGGCTATCCCAGACATGGTTCGGCCGAGTAGTGATAGCTTCTGGGCTGTAGTCAAGCCCATTGGCCTCAAGATATCAGAAAACAGGTGGAGGTGCACCATTGGGTCTCCAGAACCATTGAAGCGGTCGATATGTGGCATCTTGAACCGGTCTGGCAGAGTTACGGCTGAATCGGTGTATCCATCCTCTATGTCCGGAATGGATTTTACGCCTTGAGCCTTCTTGAAAAGCTTTTCTAGCTTGCTCACTTTTAGCGTTGTTGGATCCACCTTGAACTCAAACGGTGAATCCACTAGATTGGTGGGCGCTTTGGATAGCTGGGGTAGGATTGGGGCGGAGCTGGCCCCGTTGGAATGTCCGTATTTTCCTGGACATTTGCAGTCTCCCCGAGTATTGGAACTCTAGGTGGGGGAGGAGGTGGGTGCGAAGCAGATGCTCCAGCTTACTGTGGTTGTTGTTGTTGCTGAAGTCTAGCAATCATTTCTGCCTGTTAGGCCATAACCTCGGCCTGGCGTGCGGCAAACTCTGCTTGACAGACAGCATCCTGCTGCATGGCTTGCATACTCTCCTGGAGCTGACGCATCATATCCTCCATAGATGCAATATTGTGCTGATCTAACTGAACAACTGGTATATCTCCCTGAGGTAAAAGCAGATATGTTAACCCAACTGCGCACAAGTGAGATGGATAATGACAGCTAATCTGAGGACTGTTGAACTGGTGATCTGTGCCTGACTGGCCTTTCTTTGCCTTACCACTAGCGAAGGAAACACTGGTTGCCCTTGAATTGAATCTCTGACCTGACAAAGTCTATCAACACAAGTCCGGTGTACTGGGGGGATATTGGAGCCTTCTGAAGCTACAGTTCCAAGACCACCTAGCAAAAGAGAAAACAGGTAGCATCTTAACCCGATTTCACCAGAACAGATATAAGCATAGCTGAATAACTGTACTCTTTACTGAATTCTGCCCCAAATTCTGTATGTGAACTGATACCCTCAGGTAAAACTGATTCCCCAAATACTGATGCCCGCAGGCCTGATACCCAGACTTGCAAACTGATACTTGCATTCCTGTAGAGACGTACTCTAAAAGCACATAACTAGCAAGTGAGAGCCAAAACACCCCTATGGAGGGGTAGGGCTTCCCTGTCCTAGTTTCGTCAAGAACTAGGGTTTCACTACGCACATAGCGGTTTCAAACAACCTACAATCGGGTAAGCAACCTGTCCTAGCTTGGAATGATCACTATAGTTTCTGATATGCACTAGGTCGAATGGTCAAAAGGGTGCCCCGGTAAAAACCGAGGTTTGTGTTCCCGTCGTGGCAGAGCCCGCAACCGGTCAGCCTTATGGCACGCTTCTCAACGCAAGCCTTCGGCAAACCGTTCAGGAATAGCATACGGCAAACACGGTGTCCTAGGCGCACCAATGCAAATGTAATGCAAAGAGACACATAAGTGTAATCAAAACAAGATATCATGAGTTCGAGTCAAGTTCTCTAAATCCCCAGCAGAGTCACCAGAAACTGTAGACGTGCCCGAACGTCACGGGCTCCGCACGCGAAATGGGTGGGAAATCTGTTTTGTTCATGAGCTTACTACAGTTCGGACTCAATGTCACGGTTCTGAATCTAATCTCGCAAAGTGCAATGCAAGACCGATAAATTACCAAAAAGTCCAAATCTGGCAAATTGTTTTGGAAAACTGATTTTTATAAAGAAGTGCCAAACATGTACTGCTTTGCCAGATACAGAGTCGCTACCTAAATATTTTGTTTTGGGGGGAATTTAGGAAACCCTGACTCGTGCCTAAGGCCACGTGTCCATCATCACCAAAGTTGCCTCGGCTTGGGAACTTGGGTACGAGAGCGGAAGGTCATGCAATGAGCACCTCCGCTCGCCCGATCAAAGATCGGTCTGTACTAAGCATGATATTTTGTTTTTGAAAACACATGCGCTCTTATTTCGGTTTATTAGCTAACTTTACTACGTGATGCGCACAGCATACAAGTATAGACTAGATCGCCTAAGTTGGAACAAAACATCTCATGTTTGTTTGTTTGAAAATGGTTTGAAGGTGCCACTTGCAAGTAGGCTAAGACGTGTATTTGCCATCCTCAAGTGGGCTTAGAAAATATGATTTTGCCACTCTCAAGTGGGCTTAAAACTCACATTTCGATGAATTGTTCCAATTCAAGTAATCCAACCTTCACCTACAGGCATTCAGACAGTTATATCAATTAAGCAGTTAGCCTCATGGCAAGCATGCTATCATGGCAACACTCACACTCATGCAAGATGCTAAAGCATAAAAGCTTACCTAGTACTCCGAGCCAAAGAAAGAAGCTAATTAGAAATCATGCATGAATCCTAACTATGCTGAGATGCCTAATGCAACACATGCAAGAATGCAACTAAGATAGGCTCGGCTATTCTAAAATGGCATGTGAAATGTAACAATTGATACATGTATTCAACTTGGTACTGAAATACAATGCAGTTAGTATGATGCGCTGAGCCTGGTGCATGCAAGACAAATGAATGGATGCACACATGCAAACCTAAAGATGCTAAACGAAACATGCCTTAAAGCTAACCATCGAAAGCTGGTAAATAAAAGGGAGAAAGAAATGGGGTTGGAAGACATGAATACACTCACGCACACTTATTACAAAATCCGCCCTCTCGACGAAGGGTCCAAGTGAATAAGCAAAGCTAATCTAAGCGAAGCTAACAAATAACCTAATAATCTAATTAGATTAATTATTACACAACCAAATTGAATAACTAGCTACAACTAATTATTACATCACAAAACTAATTAAACAAATTAATTAAGTTACAAATTCAAACTAATTAACAAATAAAGATTTAAACTAAGCTGCTCTAGCTCTGGTTGAAGGAAAAGAGAATGCATGCTCGGTTGCCGTCCCGAAAAGCTCTCCAAATGCTCTCTAGAGGCTTTGTCTGCAGGGTGTCCTTGAGAACTAGCTGCTGGATCTCACCAAAACAGTGCTGAGGAGTGCACCAGTGGCCTGCCGGCCATGATAGGTGGCTGCCGACCCCCTTGCCGACCAAAAGAAGGCACTGACAGCCAAGAATGAAGGGCTGCCGGCCAACAATAAGAGGCTGCCAGCCACTGGTGTGCTGTGACACCAAGCTACAGCAGAACACAAAATAGAGGAAATGGAGGGTCTCCCAAGGGTATGTACGCACTATGCCACTCCATATCACCTCAAAACATCAACGGGGAGGCATAATCGGATCCAAGACCATCAATCATGCATCTCGATGCACGATGGCCAAAGATCCAACATGTGCGAATTTCAATAAATGCATGACAAATAAGACACCAAGACCATCTCCTTATCATGAGGAATCAAAGGAAATGGAGACCAAGGGAGATTGGCTCATTTCATCACTTCAAGTATGAAATGAACCAATCTTCCTCGCGTTCAATACGACATCCGATTGAACGCAATGCAAAACATGCAAACAACATTCTAATCATGGCGTGACATATACTACTCTAACATGCAAGCCTTCATGCACAACATGTTAAGGGGTCGAGAATACAAATGCTAGTGAAGAGGACAACACTACAAGCATGCATCACAACGCTCAAACATTCAAACCAGCTTAAAACAGAGTTACACCATACCCAAAACAGTGGCAAAACATGCTGAGAAATAAGCTCAAAGGACTATACAAACATGCATGCATGTTAGGCCACAAACAAGGCACAATGTCCAACTCTCCAAAGGCATTGAAAGAGTGAAACATGGAGTATGGTGGCATGTGGTCCAGCACTGATATGACATGCAAAATGACTTGGAATCATGTAAACAACCTATGTAATGCATGTTGAAAAGCTCAAGCGTCAAAGCTAGTGAAGTGTACTACACTAGGGGCATGCAAGACAATGCTCAAATGGACAAACCAACCCCAAACAGACCCCATGCAGGCCAAAACAGTAGTAAAAATGGACTGAGATGATGGCTTGAAGGGCAAGAAAATGAGGCTCATGCAATGGCTCACAAATAAGGCATAATGCTCATCTCTCAAGAGCACTTAAAGGGTGAAAAATATGGAAGTGAAACAACACTATATGCTCTGAAATATCATTCAAAATGATGCCAAAACATGCAAATACTTCAAGTCAAGCATGCAAGATGCCTCAAAACTCAAAGCTAGTCAAAACTATTGCACTATAGCTATACAAAACATGAGTCATATGACCATGGCAGCCCAAAACAGTCCTAAAATAGCCCAAAATATGAATAAAATCATGCTGGAGCATAGCCAAAATATGCTAGAATAATGAGCCAAAACATCATGCATACAAGGCTAGTAAGCAAGATTTGCACTACAAGTGTATGAGCCACTCAAGAGACAACCAAACCAGCCCAAAAAAGAGTTATGGCAGACCTAAAAACTCACAAAAACAAGCTCACAACATGCCTCAAGAGTAAAGAGATACATCCTCATTTGATAGGCTAATAATACAAGCAAACAAAAACAAAAAGAGAGGGGATAACCCCCTCTGATTTAAGGCCTCAAAACCACATGTCTACCACTGAAAATCCACTAGATTTCAGTGGCTAAAAGGCCAAATAAAGACTAACTCAAAGGCCTTAAGACATGGTTCAAAACAAGGCCAAACAAGGCACACAAGAGGGTAGAACACCCCTAACACCAAAGAGGCCTTAAATAACCATCAAAAGTGCTTCAAAATAGAACTTTTTTCAATTGAAAGCAAAGCCTAAAACAATATGCAAGGATAGCCAATATGGTATACAAACAAAAGCTTAAAAGGGGAATACACTCACCCTTAAAGCACAACTTCGAAACTAGCAACCTCTGAGGCCAAAAACCAACTTTCAGAGCTCAAATAACACTCCCATGGACCTCAGCTCAAAGATGGTTGTGTATCACTATGTGTTGTAGTGCAAAAGTGAGAGGAAAATGCACTTTAAGGCACAAACAAACAAAATATAGAGAGAGAATGAGAGATATAGAGAGAGATATAGAGAGATATATATTTCCTTCAAAATTGCTAAACCTCTGTAAGGGAGGAGGAGCCTCTCCTTATACAGAGACATGCAAAGCAAAGCTTGTTAAACAAGCTTGAAAAGGGCTTCATCCCTCCATACACGTGTATGGAGGAGGGATGAGTGAAAACCAGCTGGCTCAAAAGATCTGGAGTGAAATCTGCTGAGATAAGGCGTTCTGCTGGCCATTAGTGGTGGCCAACAGTGCTTCATTGATGGCCGACAGGCATCATCAATGGCAGGCAGGTAAAAATGCATGGCCGGCAGTGGCAGAGGGTGGCCGGCAGTTGTAGACACCCTATTTTTGACCGACCTTAAGACTCAGACGTCATCGATTGAGCACTCGGTGATGGTGCTTGTTGTGCTCGTTTGGAGGTTTCGGAGTTTTGGCTGAGAGCCTTGCCTCCGAGCC